>WOAB01000306.1:332500-1532500 GCA_027886185.1 Rheum nobile | reverse complement strand
GTGGTTTTGACTGAAACTTTTGATTTGCTTTGTTTTCCTTCCAGACTTTTCAGTACCTCTTGGGGGTGTATTCCGGTGTCAAAACAATGGCCGTTAAGGCCGAGGACAGGGCTACTAGGTCAGAGTCTGACCTCACGTCTTTGAAGAGCAAGTTGGAAGGGGCTGAGAGTCGTTGTCGGGAGGCTGAGCGCCGCTTTGTCAAGGAGCTGAGGAACTGCCAAGATGACTTGGATGCGTGTCGAAGAGAGCTCAGTGAGATCCAATCAGGTGTCGAGGAAAAAGTGAAGCAGGCTCGGATTGAGTCCGGTCGGATCGTAGGCAACGTAGGCACTTTTTACGCGCTGAAGTCGCGTGTTGATATGATGGAGGAGTTTGACGAAGGCAAGCATGGGATTTGGGACTTGAAGGCAGAGAAGGAGACCATGGACTCCCTATTTCCGAAGGTGAATCCAGGCCTGGAGCTCTTTCAATTGGCCGGCGTCGGAGAGGAAACTTTGGATGGAAGTGCCGGCGAGGATGAGGCCCACTCTAGTGATAGCGAGCCACTCGAGCCCCAGCCTTCTCTTGACCCGGCCCCTGTTGAAGGTAATGTTGCCGACCCCGATCCTTGATTTGTTTTTCTTGCAGTCTGACTTGTGATCCCACTTGTGTGTGGGTAAGACATTCTGTGTTTTGGCGATCCGTCCACCATCGCGGGTCGCATAATGTTTTTTAGTGGATGTTTCTGAAGTTCTACGCAGATGTAGGCAGACAATCTGTTTTGGCGGCCCGTTGATAACAGGTTTTCGTCGTTCTAAAAACTACTATGCAAAATATCCAAACAAACCCTAAACCGTAGTCCTAGGTAAGTAAAGGTCGAATCCACAGGGAGGCGAATTCTATCTTAATATGCAATTTATATGTCAAACTAAAGTAACCAAATGGGGGGTTTTGTTTGTTTTAAGTAACTAAGCATGCAAAGATAAACAAGTGAAAGAGTTGTGAAATCAGTAATGGGAAAAAGCACTTAGTCAAACAACATCCACTATTCGTATGACAAGTTGATCATAGATACTCATTCAAAATCTCATGCAATGAAAATTCCAATTCCTTTTCAGATATAACTAATAGCACAACCAGATACTATTAGCACTAACTAATTAAACAACTCTGAAACTATCAAGATTCAGTTTAACATCAGCTTTACGGATAGGAATATAGTTGGATACAATTCTAGCATAAAATAACCAGCTTTTATCCTAGAATGTAAATCAATTCTCTTCTACATAAGATTAGCACAACTAGATACTAGTACGATGCAGTTGCTACTCTGAAATAGATATGCTCAACCAGTAACAATCTAGATCTAGCAATAGATCAATAACAACAAACCCTAGATGCGTCCAAATAGAGATTATCAATATCAATCATAAGCAACTTAAGCAAGAGAAGAGATAAAAACCATGCAATAGATAAGGAACGAGAATCTCACAACTTAATCAAAACGAAAGCTTCAGCGTCTGACTAAGCCAAAGAGACTTAGTTCTTCATAGCGTAGAAAAGGAAATTAGGGTTCGAGAGAGAAACGAAGATTCAAGAGATAGGCAAACAAGCCTTTTCTCAACCCTAATATACTAAAGGAAATAAAATCTAAATTAACCTAAAACGAAATAATAAAATAATAATAATAATTAAACAAACTAAAGCAGGGAAATTAATCCCGTAATCTCGCAATTCTCGGCCTCCAATCTCGCGTTCAGCAGCTGTTCGGTCTCGGCCTTATTCAATTGGCTTCAGCTTCGGCCCACTCCAACCAGCAACAAATCTCGGCCCAATTCAATAAAGCACCAGCGCTGACGTCGTGCTGCATCATCCTCCAATTTGCTTTCCAGCTTCAATTTCACGATGAACTTCATGTGGGCTCCAGCCTCTCTCTGCAGCATCAACACGGTCCAATTTCAATTCCAAATGCTCGCCCATGTCACCATGATGTCACCTCCAATTATTCAGCTCACTTTGACGCGGAGGCTTCACGTGGGCCATGCCTTCAATTGGGCCTTTTCCTCTTCACGGGCCTAATTTCATCCAATTCGGCCCATCAATCACGTGGCTTTTAATTAATTACCAAACTTCGCCCCCACATGCCATGCACATGAATATGTCTAAATCTACCCGAATGGCACCAATAAATCCTCTAATGACTCTTACTTAAGCCCTACAAAGTAGTGCTTATCACCCGTCCACCATCGCGGGTCGCGTATTTATAAAAAAATGCTCTAGACTTTTATTTGATGCATACTGTTTTTTACAAAGGATCGTATGTCTGTGCGTTTCGTACATGTCGTCAGACTATTCTAGAGAATTTTGTCGATGACGCTTGTGTTCTGTGTGTCGGGTTTGCCCGTGTGCTCCGTCGAGTAGGGCTTGCCATATGTATGTAAAAAAGGAGGCCTGCAAATGTATGTGTTTGTGTTAGTCATGACTTTGAGCCGGGGAGGGAAAGCAATATGTTTCTATTGCATAAATGTAATAAGGTGTCTTAACCTTATGTATTGTATAAGACAGGCGGTGTGCCGACATGCCTGTTTGTTCATCTCCCCGTGTTCCGATCGATCGTGTAAATGTAGTGTAAGCGCTTTTGTTTATGACAGGATCCAGTGTGTATGTCGATGTCGTTCTCTACTTATGTTTTGCAAGGAAGAAGTCCTTACTTAGTGTCAAAAGAAACATGTCAAGAAATAAAGTTGTGCATGCAACAACAAGTAATATACGATATGTGGAGATATGTCAGGGTCTAACCTTGCCACTTTAGAAGTTGTATAACTTTAGATGTGTCGCATTCCAACTTCTTGGGATCGGTCGACCGTCTTTGTCCTCTAGTTGGTATGCTCCTTGTCCGACTAATTCAGTGATTAGGTAGGGTCCTTCCCACTGAGGTGCAAGCTTTCCATCGGTCGGACTCTTGGTATTCTGGAACGTTTTTCTGAGGACCCAGTCCCCAACCTTAAAGACTTTGGCTCGAACGTTCTTGTTGTAGCTATTTGCGACTTGTTGTTGGAACTTGACCATCCTGATCCGAGCTCTTTCTCTAGTCTCGTCCACCGTATCCAGGTTGTGTGCTAGTTCGACGTCGTTCTGCTTGTTTGTTTGAAGGCTGCAATGAGCAGTCAGAACCAATAACTCAGCGGGGATGACCGCCTCACTCCCATAGACGAGTGAAAACGGCGACTGTCCGGTCCCGTTCTTTGGAGTGGTCCTGTCGGACCAGAGGATGAATGGGAGTTCGTCTGCCCATTTGCCTTTAGCCCCTGTGAGGCATTTCTTGAGGTTATTGATGATGATTTTGTTGCTGGACTCGGCTTGTCCGTTGGATTGTGGATACCGAGGGGTGGAGGTGACTAACTTGATGCCCCATTGGTCGCAAAAGGCTCGAGTCTTATGGCTGATGAACTGGGAGCCATTGTCGCACACGATTTCTGATGGGATGCAAAATCTGCACAAGATATTGCGTTTTATAAATAAAATGACGTGTTGATCTTTTACCTCTCTGTAGGCTTCAGCTTCGATCCATTTGGAGAAGTAGTCTGTCATGGCGAGGAAGAAGACTCTTTGACCCGACGCAAGTGGGAGTTTCCCGACGATGGCCATTCCCCACCTCATAAAGGGCCATGGCGCTAGAGTCGGATGGAGGAGCTCCGAAGGTTGATGAGGAACGGGTGCGTGGCGTTGACAGGCGTCGCACTTCTTGGTGTATTCCATAGCGTTTCTGTTCATGGTGGGCCAGTAGTATCCGTTTCGCATGGCTTTTCCGGAGAGGCTTCGTCCACCGGTATGGTTTCCGCACTCTCCCTCATGTAACGATTGTAGGATACGTCCGACCTCTGGAGTCTTGAGGCACCGTAGGAGTATCCATGTGACAGATCTTTTATACAAGATGTTATCTATGAAATCGAAAGAGAGTGTTTGTACCTTTAGCCTTTTTGCTTCTGTTTTGTCATTGGGCAGGATGCCGTCTCTTAGCTGTTTTGGGGCAAAAAGATCGGACGACCTAAATCGCCCTAGACGGGGTAACTAGTCGATCGGGTGATAGAAAACAATCCAAACCAAGCCAAAAATAGATAAACACAGAATAAATGTATAATAGCGTGATGATCTTATTAGATGTCGTATGAATCAGACTGAATCGTGATACAACTTATCGTAATAAAACCAGAGATCGAGTGGGACTCAACCGGCGACTTGTGAGTGGCGACCGGCAGGGATCTAGCATAAGCAGCCGTTAGAGAGCTAGGTGGAGAGCGATAGTGCTATTCTGGTGAGTTTTTTTTTTTCGAACGCTTGTCCTGTGTGTAATTGTGTAGTCTTCTTCTTATCTTCCTCGTCGTCCTGATATGGTAAGTCTTTTACTCTTGTGACCGTTTATGCTTCGGCCGAATATTCCATCTTCAATGCTCGGAGTGATGGTGAAGATTGCGCCATTAAATCTCTGCGTTTATGGTGGTTTGAAGGCAGTGGCCGTTGCGTGATCTAGCATTTAATGCTTGGCGAGATCCTCGCGATCCTGTCGGAAGGCATTCGACCAGAGACGTCTTGTCGGATCTTCTGGGCTTTCTTCTTCGATCTTCCGATTGGCAATGGGCTTGGGCTCGACCGATTTGACCCATCTTCTCCGGAGAATCCAGGCCCAACAATAGCCCCAAGTTGCTATGGGCTTACGGTTTAGGCAAGTTGATCGGAATCCGTGGCAACTTCTCTAGACGCGATCTCCACCTTCCAATTTGGCGCGTTTGCTCAGGGCTACGTGGCGCGTGATCGAGGCATGATGCGACGCCTCTGCAGGCCTTCACTTCCCTCCATAAATTCATAGCAAAAGGAATCGATTACTCTTCATCATCTTCCTTTGCAAGTTTCTGGTAAGCCTCTTGGTTTCTCTTGCCATAGCTTTCTGATTTCTCTTAGTCATAGCTCTTCGATTCTCCTCTTTTCCCATTCTCGAAATGGTTTCTCTCGAGGATTCTGAGTCGTCGAAGACTCTCTCCGATTCTCGTGAAGGCGAAGATCCTCCTCGTTTTATTTTGAAGGAGTCGGATGCATTGGTTAGCACTATGTCCCAGGCGGAACTGGATCAGGTGTTCCAAGTCGGAGGTTTTCCGCCAGAGATGGTTACCAGGCTGCCTCACCCAGACGAGAGGGCCGATGCTCGCTATGAGGGATGGGTTTGCTTCTACTCTTACCCGTTTAGAATAGGGCATAGGTTTCCTTTTTTCCCCCTTGTCAGGGACTTCTTAGCTATGTTGGCGCTGGCACCATGTCAAGTAATGCCTCAGGCGTGGAGAGTACTTAGGGTTTTAGACCTTGTGAATGTTCAAACTGGGGCTGATTTTGACTTCGACGCCCTGTGGTACAACTACTTCATAGGATCGAAGAGTTCCTGTCGCGTTCAGTTGCGTGTCCGACCTGGTCGGAAGCCCTTGGTGCAGAGCCCTGATGTTAACGACCGCGGATGGGGGTCGAAGTTCTTTTTCGTCGAACACTCTTCTCTGGAGAAGGAGGGAGAATGTCCGTTTTTGTTGACGGAGTGGCGAGTCGATAGTATGTACTTGTCTTTTCTTTCGTGTATTTGTGTCTTAACTCTTGTTTTAACTTTTCTTTTTTGTAGTCCCTGAACGAGAGGATCTAGAAGTGAGTAGCCGATCAGAGGGCTTGTCAAAGATTGTGCTTGAGATTCTCGCGTCTGAAAGGAAATTTGTGAACGTCAACTTGCTGGCGACGACTCCTGCCTCACAAGAAGATATGTCGAATGTTTCTTCATCTCGTGCGAAAGGTAGACTTTCGGCTTTAGGAGTCTTTTTATTGTTTTTCACTTTGTCGTGTACTTTAGGATTTCTCCTTTTTTGTTGTCCTGTCGTGTCAGGTTCCCCGGGTGGTCGATCGAGTGCTCGCTTGAGGGTAGCGTCGGGAAAATGCTTGATTGAGCAAAGGAAAGCAGCAGCCAAGGCGGCGTCGAGCAAACCGGATCTGATTGACCTGACGACTACGGTTAAGGCTGGCTCTAAGAGGAAAGTGAGCGCTCGTCCTGATGATGTCAAGGCGGAGGACATCCCAAAGAAGAAAGGCTCGACCGCCGAAGGGGTCGGCAAGATCGGTGTCGTAGGGCCGTCGATCGTTGATCTTTTTCGCACTCAAGACCCGACTTTGAAGTCGGAAGTTAAGGACGTCTCCCCTTTGGACTGCATTGGTGAAGCGGGCAGTTCCGCGTGGAGGGTGTGTTGCCCTTTGTTTTGTGCGTTTTTGTATTTCTTTTGTTCGACTGTGTTTTCTGATTCGCGTATTTGTGTTGTCGTATGCCTTTTTTTCAGGCTTTTCAATACTTCTTGGGAGCTTACTCCGGTGTCCAGGCGATGCTTGTCAAGGCTGAGGATAGGGTGCTAGGTCAGAGTCCGACCTTGCCTCTTTAAGGACCAAGTTGGAGGGAGCGGAGAGTCGCTGTCGTGAGACTGAGCGTCTTCTCACCAGGGAGCTGAAGAGCTGTCAAAGGGAGTTGGTCGCATGTCAGAGGGAGTTTGAAGAGTGCAGGGCAGGCATTGAGGAGGAAGTGAAGTGGGCTCGGATTGCCGACGGTCAGATTGCTGGCGACGTTGGGGCCTTCTACGCGGTGAAATCGCGCATCGAGATGATTGAAGAGTTCAACGAGGGCAAGCATGAGCTCTGGGACCTGAAGGCGAAGAAGGAGACTTTGGACTCCATGTTTCCAAAGGGCGATCCTGGTTAGGAGTTGTTCTGCTTAGCCGGCGTCGGAGAAGAGGCTGTGGATGAAGATGCCGATGAGGACGAAGCTCATTCTGGCGATGCTAAGCCGACCGACGAGATAGCCCCATTGGAGCCAGCCCCTGCCGAAGGTAACATTGTTGTTCCCGATGCTTGACTTTGTTTGTCCTACTTGTGTGTGGGTTTAGACATTTGGTGCCTTTGGATAATGTATGTTTTGGCGACCCGTCCACCATCGCGGGTCGCAGAATATTTCTGTTTGATGAAGTCCTACAGATGTGTAGGCAGACAATGTGGTTTGGCGACCCGTCCGCCATCGCGGGTCGCGTATTTATAAAAATGCTTTTTATTTTGCTGCAAATGCGTTTTTACATGTAGAATTGCATGCTAGTTTGTTTCGTACATGTTCGTCGAACTTTCGAGGAAGTTGTCGACGACGTTTAGTATGTCGTGTATATCGGTTTCACCCGTGTGCTCCGTCGAGTGGGGTTTCACCGTGTGTATGTATGTAGAGCAAGCCTGCAATGTGTTTGTGTATGTGTTAGTCATGACATTATGCCGGGGAGGTAAGCAATATATAATAAGGTGTTTGTTCCTTATGTTTAATTGCGTGAATGTAATAAGGTGTTGTACCTTATGTTTTGTATAAGGCAGGCGGTGTGCCGACGTGCCTGTGTTGTCATCTCCCCGTAATCCGATCCATCGTGTAATGTAAGCGCTATATACGGATGACAGGATCCATTTGCGGACGACTGGGTCCATTTGCGGACGACGGGGTCCAATGTAAATGTTGTTCTGCATTTGTGTTTTTGTAAGGAGGAAATCCTCGCTTAGTGTCAGATGATGACATGTAAAAGAAAGTAGCGATGTATATGCGATGGCATGCGATATGTATGCGACGGATGGCAATGTATATGCGATAGCATGCGATATATATGCGACAGATGGCAATGTATATATGATAGCATGCGATAGGTAGCCATGTATATGCGATGTATAGAGTTTTGCGTAATATTTTTACCTTATCGGTTCAGAAATGGTATAGCTTGAGATGTGCTGCGTTCCAACACCTCGGGATTGGTTATCCGTCTTTGTCTTCTAACTGATACGCTCCTTGTCCGACCACTTCGGTGATCAAGTAAGGTCCTTCCCATTGTGGTGCTAGCTTTCCGTCGGATGGGTTCTTGGTGTTCTGGAATGTCTTCCTTAGGACCCAGTCTCCGACCTTGAACGCCTTGATTCGAACGTTCTTGTTGTAACTCCTTGCGACTTGTTGTTGGAACCTGACCATCCTGATTCGAGCTCTCTCTCTGATTTTGTCCACTGTGTCGAGATTGTGTGTTAGTTTGATGTCGTTCTGTTCACTTGTCTGAAGGTTACAGCGAGCGGTCGGAACCAGTAACTCAGCCGGGATGACCGCTTCACTCCCGTAGATGAGAGAGAAAGGCGATTGCCCGGTCGCATTCTTTGGAGTAGTCCTGTCGGACCAGAGAATAAGTGGGAGTTTGTCTGCCCATTTGCCTTTAGCCCCTGTGAGGCATTTCTTGAGGTTGTTGATAATGATCTTGTTGCTGGATTCGGCTTGTCCGTTGGATTGCGGATACCGAGGTATAGATGTGACCAATTTGATGTTCCATTGGTCGTAGAAGGCTCGAGTCTTATGACTGATGAATTGTGAACCGTTGTCGCACACGATTTCTGATGGGACGCCAAATCTGCACAAGATATTGCGTTTTATGAATGAAATGATGTGTTGATCTTTTACCTCTCTGTAGGCTTCGGCTTCGATCCATTTAGAGAAGTAGTCCGTCATGGCAAGGAAGAAAACTCTTTGACCCGACGCAGGGGGAAGCTTTCCGACGATGTCCATTCCCCATCGCATGAAGGGCCATGGAGCCAGGGTCGGATGGAGGAGCTCTGAAGGCTGATGATGGACGGGTGCGTGCCGCTGGCAGGCGTCGCACTTCTTGGTGTATTTCATGGCGTCTTGGTTCATTGTTGGCCAATAGTACCCGTTTCGGAGGGCTTTTCCTGAGAGGCTTCGTCCGCCGGTGTGGTTGCCACACTCTCCTTCGTGTAATTATTGTAAGATACATCCGACTTCTGGAGTCTTAAGGCATCGTAGGAGTAGCCCTGTAACAGATCTTTTGTATAAGATATTGTCAATGATATCGTAAGAGAGTGCTTGTACCTTGATCCTTTTTGCTTCTATCTTGTCGTCAGGTAGAATGTCGTCTTTTAACCACCTGATGTAAGGTAGCGTCCAGTCGTTATTGGTGTCAATGATGTCTTCTTCTGGTCGGTCGCCTATTTCCATAGCGACGAGTTCTTCGAGTGGTGTTGTTAACTCGACGGATGTCCTTGGGATGACTGGCGTCATGATGTGGGCCAATGGTATGTGTGGAAACTCTTTCGGGTCTAGGACGGATCCTAGATTGGCTAGTGCGTCAGCTTGGGAGTTAAGATCCTTGGGCACTTGTCGGATGTTGAATGTCTGGAATTGTCCGATCAGTTTCTTGGCTACCTCCAGGTAGGCTATCATTCTGGTATCTTTGGCACTGTACGACCCCTGTATTTGGTTTATGACCAGCAAGGAATCGCAAATGACTTTGATCTCTCGGACCCCTAGGTCGCGAGCTAGGATGAGTCCGAATATGAGTGCTTCGTATTCATCTTCGTTGTTGGTCGCATCCCACTCACATCTGACAGCTTGAGCTATCTTGTCTCCCTGTGGCGATTTCAGTACGACCCCAAGCCCCGATCCTCTGGCGTTCGACGCCCCATCTGTGTGGAGCTCCCATGTACCTGTCTCATCTGTCGCGAGTAGTTGTGTCGCTTGTTTTGCGGCTTTTTGCTCTAGGGTCGGACTGAAATCAGCCACAAAGTCGGCTAAGGCTTGTGACTTGATCGTTGTCCTAGGCTCATACTCGATGTCCTAACCACTGAGGTGTATGGCCCATTTGGTCATTCGTCCTGTGAACTCAGGTTTCCTCATGATAGCTCTCATGGGATGATTAGTGCGAACAGTAATAGTATGGGATTCAAAATATGGTTTGAGTTTGTTCGAAGCCATTATCAATGATAGTACGAGCTTTTCAAGTGACGAATACCTCGTTTCGGCTGGTAACAGCATCCGACTGACGTAGTATATTGGCGACTATTTGCCGTCTTCCTCTCTGACCAGTACAGCGCTTACGACCGACTCTAACACTGCAAGATAAAGAAATAAGGGCTCGTCGCCTTTAGGTTTGGTCAGTAACATGGGACTGGCCAGGTATTCTTTGAGGTTCTGAAATGCTGTTTCATGTTCTTCCGTCCATTGAAAGGATTTGTTCTTCTTGAGTGCGTCGTGGAAGGGTTTGCACTTGTCGGATGATTTGGAGATGAATCTGTTCAGAGCTGCTATCCGACCTGTGAGCTTCTGTACGTGTTTGACACATCGGGGGGATCGAAGGTTGATGAGAGCCTTGATCTGTTCTGGGCTGGCTTCTACTCCTCTTTGTGTCACCATGTAACCTAAGAACTTCCCTGACGTCACTCCAAAGGAGCATTTAGTAGGGTTTAGTTTCATGTTGTACCTTTTGAGCACCTCAAAGCTGTCGCGTAGGTGGTCTATGTGATCTTCTTTCTTTTTGGATTTGACCAACATGTCGTCTATGTGGACTTCCATCGTGTCTCCTATTTGGTCTTTGAACATTTTGTTGACTAGTCGTTGATACGTAGCCCCTGCATTTTTTAGACCAAAGGGCATTACTTTGTAACAATATATAACTTGACTGGTGATGAACGCTGTTTTTTCTTGATCGTCGGGATCCATGAGGATCTGATTGTAGCCGCTGAAAGCGTCCATGAAAGTGAGCATTTCGTGCCCTGCCGTGGCGTCGACCATGGCGTCGATATGGGGTAGAGGAAACGAGTCCTTGGGATAAGCCTTGTTGAGGTCTGTGAAGTCGATGCAAACTCTCCACTTGCCGTTCTTCTTCTGGACTACGACCACGTTGGCTAGCCATTCGGGATAGTAGACTTCTCTGATTTTTCCTGTTTCCAGTAAACTTTTGACTTCGTCGTCGACTATTTTGTTCCGCTCAGGGGCGAACTTCCTGCGTTTTTGCTTGACAGGGGGATGAGATGGGTCTACATTTAATTTATGAGTAATAACGTTTGGAGATATTCCGATCATATCCTCATGCGACCATGAGAAACAGTCGGCATTGACCCTGAGGAAGTCAATGAGTTGTCATCTGGTCGAGTCGTCCAAGTCTGACCTGACCCTTACCGTTTGGTTTGGCTTTGAAGGATCTAGTGCGATCTCGTCGAGTTTTTCCATTTCTGGTTCGACATATCGACTAGGTCCTTTGTCGTTCTGTGATTGCTATGCGGTCTTGTGTTCGACTGCATTCTTCATGGAAGCGACGTAGCATTCCTTTGCGGTCCTTTGATCTCCTCTGATCTCTTGGACCCCCCATTCAGTAGGGAACTTGATGACCTGGTGATATGTTGAAGGTACTGCCTTCATAGCGTGTATCCACGGCCTGCCAAGGATACAATTATAGGGAGAGGGATAGTCTAGGACTAAGAATTTAACCTGTTGGTTGATTCCTCCAGCATATGTGGTCAGATTGATTTCACCAGTCGTGTGTTTAACCTCACCGCTGAACCCGACCAGTGGGGTCGACTTCTTGATTAGGTCGTTCTCGGTCAGACCCATTTCTTTGAGAGCATCGAGGGTCAAGAGGTTTGTCGAACTCCCTGTATCGATTAGTACTCTCCGTATTAAGCAATTACCAATGGACAAAGAGATTACCAGTCCGTCATGGTGGCTTTCCGACCCGTCGGAGTCGGACTCGTCGAATGTGACCGTCGGAAGGTTAGATGCCCTCCTTGGTTTGAGTTCCGATGCCTCGGGCTTGTCGCCTTTGCTTTCCTTGGCGTGTCGCTTGGCCGCGGAGTATGTGTTCCCACATATGTCCGACCCACCTGAAATGGTATTGAAAACTTTTGTATGGACAGGAGATGGGGGTTTGTTCTGTTTTACCTGGTCTCGGCGTTCCATGGTGGCTTTTGCCCATTCCGAGATGATGTTGCGTAGGAGCCCCTGTGAGAGCAGCCTAGCGACCTCCTTTCGCAGGGCGATGCACTCGTCGGTCGAATGACCGTGGTCGCCGTGGAATTCGCACCGACTCATGTCCTTCTTGACGTCCGGTCGGTCGCTCTTTCGGGGCCATCTTACGTCTTTTCCATACTTGTCGAAACTCTTGACGAGCTCCGACACGGAAATGTTGAAGTTATAAGACTGGACCCTAGGAGGCAACGCAGAGCCGTCTCTCCATTCCTGTGACCTGTCTTGGAAAGCATTTACCTGGTTTGGTTCGTTTCGATTACGAGAATAGGGATGTGGACGTCTGTCTCGACGGTTATCGGAGGAATGTTTACGATCGGATGGATCGGGTCCGTGGGAGGCTTTACGCGACTCACGGTCCTCTTCCAGTCTTACCTCGGCCATAGTTTTGGCCTGAACATCTTCAAAACTTTTGCACGGGTACTTGCTAATCTCGTCATAGAGATTGCTATCTTTGACCAAGCCTTGTCGGAAGGCTTCGATAGACGTTGTGACGTCGCAGTGGGGGATTCCCACTTTCTCTTTGTTGTACTTGTTGAGATAATTCCGGAGAGGTTCATTGTACCTTTGTGTGACTCGGTAGAGGTCACTCGATTGTTTCTCATGCTTCCGACTACTGGCGAACTGACTCTTAAAAGAGTTAACCAGATCCGCGAATGATGCGATCGTTCCCTGAGGCAAACGCATAAACCAAGTTAGTGTGGGGCCCGCGAGGGTCGTGCCAAAGCTTTTGCACATGACAGCCTCGCGGCTCTCCCTTGAAACAGATGCAGCCATTAGTTTTTGTTTATAGAGAGAGATATGGTCATCTGGATCGGTGGTGCCATTGAATGTCGCCATGTTGGGGAGATGGAACTTCTTGGGGATCTCGACCCTTGCGATTTCTTCGACGAACGGGGATTCTTCGAATCCTCCAGACGCTTCTCTCTCGATCGGTTGCGGGACTCCTGGGAGCCTGTTGAAGCGATCGTCGATCATCTTCATGTGTCGGTCGAGCGTTTGCTGGAAAGAGCCATGACATCTGGCGGATTGGCAACCTATGTTTCGTCGATTCGGGCCCCGGCAGACCCGATCGGTGTAGAAAAGGTGACATGGTTAGTCGAAAATGGACTAGCGAAAGGAGTTCGAGACGTACCCTCAGTGTGTCCGGGACGTCGTACGTTTGGAGGCGTTGGTTCGATATTGTCCATGTCGAGGCATGTTCGGATGCCGCCGTGGATGGGCACGTTCCTAGATCCTGAAGCCACTGATTGTACTTGCGACTTAAGAGACTCATTCTCACGGGTTAGTTGTGCAATCTCGGCTTCGGATTGGGTTGACAAAGCGGCTAGGGCTTCGGTTTTCTGACGTTGCTGGGCTAGTTCCTCTTGAAGGGCGGCCATTTTTTGAGAGAGTTCTTGGAACTGGGTTGGGGTAGGATTTCGGTTGGGTTTTCTGTAGTTTGGGTTTTGTCTTCGAGACGTAGTTCTTGATTGTCAGTAGGAGGGTCAATAGTCATGGTTGGAAGGTTTCGGAAGGGTGATCGGCAAGTTTCCCCACGGTAGGCGCCAAATTGTTTTGGGGCGAAAAGATTGGACAACCTAAATTGCCCTAGACGGGGTAACTAGTCGATCGGGTGATAGAAAACAATCCAAACCAAGCCAAAAATATATAAACACATAATAAATGTATAATAGCGTGATGATCTTATTAGATGTCGTATGAATCAGACTGAATCGTGATACAACTTATCGTAATAAAACCAGAGATCGAGTGGGACTCGACCGGCGACTTGTGAGTGGCGACCGGCAGGGATCTAGCGTAAGCAGCCGTTAGAGAGCTAGGTGGAGAGCGAGAGTGCTATTCTGGTGAGTTTTTTTTTTTTCGAACGCTTGTCCTGTGTGTAATTGTGTAGTCTTCTTCTTATCTTCCTCGTCGTCCTGATATGGTAAGTCTTTTACTCTTGTGACCGTTTATGCTTCGGCCGAATATTCCATCTTCAATGCTCGGAGTGATGGTGAAGATTACGCCATTAAATCTCTACGTTTATGGTGGTTTGAAGGCAGTGGCCGTTGCGTGATCTAGCATTTAATGCTTGGCGAGATCCTCGCGATCCTGTCGGAAGGCATTCGACCAGAGACGTCTCGTCGGATCCTCTGGGCTTTCTTCTTCGATCTTCCGATTGGAAATGGGCTTGGGCTCGACCGATTTGACCCATCTTCTTCGGAGAATCCAGGCCCAACATTAGCCATTCGATATAAGGCAGTGTCCAGTCGTCATGGGTGTTGACAATGTCTTCTTCTGGTCGGTCGCCTATCTCCATCGCGACAAGTTCCTCTAATGGTGTGGTTGACTCACTGGATGTTCTCGGGACGGCTGGCGTCATGATGTGTGCCAACGGGATGTATGGAAATTCCTTTGGATCGAAGACGGACCCTAGATTAGCGAGTGCGTCAGCTTGAGAATTAAGATCTCTTGGTACATGTCTGATGTCGAATGTTTGGAATTGGTTGATCAGCTTTTTAGCTACTTCCAGGTAGGCTATCATTCTGACGTCTTTTGCATTGTATGACCCTTGTACTTGGTTTACGACTAGGAGGGAGTCGCAGATGACTTCGATCTCTTGAATTCCTAGGTCACGGGCCAGGATGAGTCCGAATATGAGTGCCTCGTATTCAGCTTTATTGTTGGTCGCGTTCCATTCGCACCTCACGGCCTGGGCTATCTTGTCCCCTTGTGGCGATTTCAGCACGACCCCTAGCCCCGATCCTCTGGCGTTCGACACGCCGTCGGTATAGAGTTCCCATTTACCTGTTTCTTATGTCGCGAGCAATTGTGCTGCCTCTTTAGTGGCTTCTTGTTCTAGGGTCGGGCTGAAGTCTGCCACAAAGTCAGCCAAGGCCTGTGATTTGATCGCCGTTCTGGGCTCGTACTAGATGTCGTAGCCGCTAAGGTGTATGGCCCATTTGGTCATTCGTCCTGTGAACTCAGGTTTCCTCATGATCGCTCTCAAGGGATGATTAGTGCGGACAATTATAGTGTGGGATTCGAAATAAGGTTTGAGCTTGTTCGAGGCCATTACCAATGATAGTACAAGTTTTTCAAGCGACGAGTACCTTGTTTCCGCTGGTAGTAGCGTTCGACTGACCTAGTATATTGGCGATTGTTTGCCATCCTCTTCTGTGATTAGTATTGCGCTCACAGCTGACTCTGACACTGCTAGATATAGCAATAATGGCTCGTCGTCTTTGGGCTTGGTCAGTAACATGGGACTGGCAAGATATTCTTTTAGGTTCTGAAATGCAGCTTCGTGCTCTTCCGTCCATTGAAAGGATTTGTTCTTCTTGAGAGCGTCGTGAAAGGGTTTACATTTGTCGGATGACTTTGAGATGAATATGTTTAGAGTTGCTATCCGACCTATCATTTTTTGCACATCCTTGACGCATCGGGGGGATCGGAGGTTGATGAGGGCCTTGACCTGTTCTGGGCTGGCTTCTATTCCTCTTTCTTGACGACACCCCGAAAGAACACTTCATAGGATTCAATTTCATGTTGTATCTTTTTAGTACCTCGAAGTTGTCGCGAATGTGGTCAATATGATCTTCCTTCTTCTTTGACTTGACCAGCATGTCGTCTATGTAGACTTCCATCGTGTCCCCGATCTGGTCTTTAAACATCTTGTTGACCAGTCGTTGGTAGGTAGCCCTTTCATTTTTTAGTCTGAAGGGCATTACTTTGTAACAATAGATACCTTGGCTTGTGATGAATGTCGTCTTCTCTTAGTCCTCGGGCTCCATGAGGATTTGATTGTAGCCACTGAATGCGTCCATGAAGGTTAACATTTCATGTCCCGCCGTTGCGTCGACCATGGCATCGATGTGGGGGAGTGGAAACGAGTCTTTAGGACAAGCTTTGTGGAGATCGGTGAAGTCGATGCAGACTCTCCACTTTCCATTCTTCTTTTGAACTACGACTACGTTGGCCAGCCAGTCGGGATAGTGGACTTCCCTTATCTTCCATGTTTCTAACAAGCTCTTGACTTCGTCGTCGACTATCTTGTTTCGCTCTGGGGCAAACTTCCTGCGTTTTTGCTTCACAGGGGGGGTGAGATGGATCTACATTCAACTTATGAGTAATAATGTTCAGAGATATACCGACCATGTCCTCGTGTGACCATGCAAAACAATCAGTATTGGATCTGAGAAAATCAAGAATTTGTTGTCTGGGTGAGTCGTCCAAATCCGACCTGACCCTTACCGTTTGGTTTGGCTTTGAAGGATCTAGCACGATTTCGTCGAGTTTTTCCATTTCTGGTTCGACTAGGTCCCTCGCCACTCTGTGATTGCTATGCGGCCTTATGCTCGACGGCTCTTTTCATGGAGGCGACGTAGCATTCCTTGGCTGCCCTCTGGTCTCCCTTGATTTCTTGGACTCCCCACTTGGTAGAGAACTTGATGGTACATCGAAGGTACCGCCTTCATAGCGTGTATCCATGGCCTGCCAAGAATGCAATTATAGGGAGACGGGCAATCTAGGACTAGGAATTTCACCTGTTGGTTGATTCCTCCGGCGTACGTTGTGAGAACGATTTCACCGATAGTGTGCTTAACCTCGCCACTAAACCCGACCAGTGGGATCGATTTCCTGATCAGGTCATCCTCACCCAGACCCATCCCTTTGAGGGCATCGAAGGTCAAGAGGTTGGTCGAACTCCCTGTATCGATTAGTACTCTTCGTATCAAACAATTCCCAATAGACAAAGAGATTACCAGACCATCGTGATGACTCTCCGATCCGTCGACGTCGGATTTGTCGAATGTGACCGTCGGGAGATCGGAGACCTTGTTTGGCTTGAATTCTGGCGCTTCGGGCCTATTGCCCTTGCTTTCCTTTGCATGTCGCTTGGCCACTGAGTATGTGTTTCCACATACGTCCGAACCACCTGAAATAGTGTTGACAATCTTTGTATGAACAAGAGATGGAGGTTTGTCTTGTTTTACCTGATCTCGTCGTTCCATGGTGGCTTTGGCTCGCTCCGAGATTACGTCGCGTAGGAGCCCCTGCACGAGCAATCTTGCGACCTCTTTTTGCAGGGCGATGCACTCCTCTGTCGAGTGACCGTGGTCGTCGTGGAATTCGCACCATCGACTTTTGTCCTTTTTGACGTCCGGTCGATCGCTCTTTCGGGGCCATCTTACCTCTTTTCCATATTTGTCAAAACTCTTGACGAGCTCCGACATGGAAACGTTAAGGTTGTAAGATTGAACCCTGGGAGGCAACGTTGAACCGTCTCTCCAGTCTTGAGACCTATCTTGGAAAGAGTTTACCTGATTTTGCTCGCTTTGGTTACGAGGATAGGGATGATGGCGTCTGTCTCGACGGTTGTCGGAGGAGGATTTGTGATCGGATTGATCAGGTCCATGAGAGGCTTTTCGCGACTCACGGTCTTCTTCCAGTCGCACCTCGGCCGTGGTTTTGGCCTATACATCTTCGAAGCTTATGCACGGGTACTTGGTGATCTCCTTGTAGAGGTTGCTGTCTTTGATCAATCCTTGTCGAAAGGCTTCGATGGAGGTGGTGACGTCGCAATGGGGGATTGCGACTTTCTCCTTATTGTACCTGTTAAGATAACTTCGAAGAGGTTCGTTATACCTTTGGGTGATCCGGTAGAGGTCGCTCGATTATCTTTCGAGCCTCCGGCTGCTAGCGAATTGGCTTTTGAAAGAGTTGACCAAGTCTGCGAACGATGCAATCATTCCCTGAGGCAAACGCATAAACCAAGTTAGTGCGGGGCCCGCGAGGGTCATGCCAAAGCTTTTGCACATGACAGCCTCGCGGCTCTCCCTTGGAATGGATGCAGTCATCAATTTTTGTTTATAGAGAGAAATGTGGTCATCTGGGTCGTTGGTGCCGTCGAACGTCACCATGGTGGGGAGATGGAACTTCTTTGGGATCTCGACCCTAGCGATTTCTCCGACAAACGGAGATTCTTCGAATCCACCTGATGCTTCCTTCTCGATCGGTTATGGGACTCCGGGAATCCTAGAGATGCGATCGTCAAGCGTCTTCATGTGTTGGTTAAGCGTCTGCTGGATGAGAGCTAGGATGTCGGGAGGATTGGTAACCTGTGGTTCATCGATTCGGGTCCCTACCGACCCGATCGGTGTGGAGAAAGTAACATTGTTAGTCGAAAACGGATTAGCCAAAGGAGTTCGAGATATACCCTCCGTGTGTCCAGGTCGTCGCACGCTCGGAGGGGTCAGTTCGACGCCATCCATATCGAGACGCGTCTGGACGCTGCTGTGGATGGGCATGCGCCTAGATCCAGAATCCATCGATTGTACCTGTGACTTAAGAGACTCATTTTCACGGGTTAGTTGCGCGATCTCAGCCTCAGATTGGGTGGATAAGGTAGCTAAGGCTTCGGTCTTTTGGCGTTGCTGGGCAAGTTCCTCTTGGAGGGCAGTCTTTTTTTGGGCAAGCTCTTGGAACTGGGTTGGAGTAGGATTGTCGGTCGTGTTTCCTTGAGCTTGGGAGTTGTCTTTGTGACGTGGTTCCTCGGTGTTGGTAGGTGGGTTAATAGTCATGGTTGGGAGATTTCAAGATGGTGATCGGTAAGTTGCCCCACGGTGGGCGCCAAATTGTTTTGGGGCGAAAAGATCAAACGACCTAAATCGCCTTAGACGGGGTAACTAGTCGATCGGATTATAGATATCAAACCAATCTAAATAGACAATCAACCAATAAAGAAGAAATACGAGAAAGCAAAGTGATTTTATTGATATATTGATGATTGAGCCGAATCAAAGTACAACTTCTCCTTGGAGGACGAGAGATCGGATCTGGTCTGACCGGTGACTTTGGGGCTCGACTGGTGGGGATTGAGCGATGTTTCGAGGAGAGTAAGCTAGAATCAGTGTGTTTCTTTGTTTTCCTTCAGAGTAAATCAGCGGATGTGGTGTTGTAATCGTGTGTGTCTTTGCCTGCCCGATCGAGGTCCATATATGGCAACTTTTCCCCTCCGACCGTTATCCATCGTTGGCAATATTTCGTGCTTTAATTCTGGGCGAGATCGTTGGGATTTGCCCGTAATTGCCGTCATAATCTCTATGTTGAATGTTGTGGCCGTTACCTTCAATCAGGCATTTAATGCTCGAGCAAGATCCTCGGAGCTGGTCGGGTGCTACTCGTCTGCAGGGTGTCCGACGCTTCTTTCCGTTCTCTCTTGGACCTCGATTTCGTTTGGACCTGGGCCCAGCTTGCTCGTCTGATTTCCTTGGAGGATGATGGGCCCAACATATATAAGTATATTCACATGAAATATAAAGGAAAACTATAGTACATAAGCTTATATCACATGAAATATAAAGGAAAACTATAGTACATAAGCTTATATCACATGAAATATAAAGGAAAACTATAGTATATAAGTATATTCACATGAAATATAAAGGAAAACTATAGTATTCCTTTATATTTCATGTGATATAAGCTTATGTACTATAGTTTTCCTTTATATTTCATGTGATATAAGCTTATGTACTATAGTTTTACTTTATATTTCATGTGATATAAGCTTATGTACTATAGTTTTCCTTTATATTTCATGTGAATATATACTTATATACTATAATTTTCCTTTATATTTCATGTGATATAAGCTTATGTACTATAGTTTTCCTTTATATTTCATGTGAATATAGTTATATACTATAGTTTTTCCTTTATATTTCATGTGATATAAGCTTATGTACTATAGTTTTCCTTTATATTTCATGTGAATATACTTATATACTATAGTTTTCCATTATATTTCATGTGAATATACTTATATACTATAGTTTTCCTTTATATTTCACGTGAATATACTTATATACTATAGTTTTCCTTTATATTCATGTGATATAAGCTTATGTACTATAGTTTTTCTTTATATTTCATGTGAATATACTTATATACTATAGTTTTCTTTTTTATTTCATGTGAATATACTTGAAGATTGAGGCGGTAGCTGACTGGAAGCGACCTCAGAACGTGAAGGAGGTGCGTAGTTTCTTAGGACTTGCAGGGTATTATCGAAGGTTCATGGAAGGATTTTCAAAGATCGCTCTACCCATGACCGGGTTGCTCCGCAAGGTCCACAAGAAGTTCATATGGGACGATGACAAGCGATTGTCGTATAACACTAAATCAAAATAAACCTAGACAAACCTAAACAAGTAGTTAGGGCAAGTAAGGATCGAATCCACAGGGAGGAAGGGATTAATCTATGTGTTGTCCGCATGCAATAGTAACAAGAGGGGGGAGTTTTTGGTTGGTTTTGTAATCAAGAAAGTAAACAAAGCAAATAAGCAAAGAGTGTAATCAAATGTGGGAAAAACACTTAGCCAAACAAGATTCACTTTTCCTATGGTAGATTGGTCCTAGGTTCTCTCTATTCCTTTCTTTTGTTTATTCATGTACCTATTCTTGTATAGTTACTAGTCCTACCAGTCCTAGCAACTCTTATTATTGAACGCACAAGAAACAATCAAGATTTAGAACAATAATAGCATTGGGCATAGGATCAAACCAGGATACATGTCAAACAATCACAACCCGTATTAATTTAACATGCAATCAATCTTCTTTCATAATAATCTAGTCCTACCAGTCCTAGATAATTATGGATGCTACTCTAGATAAGGAATCACCGACCGGTCAATTCCAAACCCTAGCAATAGATAATTACTAAACCTAACTAGGTGATGAGTCTAGTCAAATCAATAACAATCCATATGAATAAGTGCAAGAAGAAAGATATAAACCCAAAGGAAATAGGAAATAGAGAATTAACCTCGCAATCAAACCATAGAAAAAGCTTCACATGCCGGGCTAAGCAATGGGTGCTTAGCTACTCATAGTACTGAAAGACATAATTGTTGAAAGGGAAAAACTCTGATTACTGAACATATGATAATCTGGGGTTCATCTCTGATCCCGAATGGAGGCTGTGAGAGTTAGGTTAAATAAGTTAACCTAAAGCCCAAGATCACAAACCTCATCCCTAAAAAGGAAAAATACTAATATTCGGAATTAAATAAAACAACGAAAAAGGAAAAACAGAAAAAGAAAACAGAAGTTCGGAGCGCGTCGGGCTGACGACCGCTGATGGCCGCGGTCGCGGCCTTTTGGTCGCGGTCGCGGTTTGCTCTCGAAGTGCATAATTAATTTCCGATAATTCGGCTGCAGGCGCGGCCTTCGGGCCGCGGTCGCGGCCTCTTCTCTATCGCCCATCTCCTTCGGAAATCTTGTCGCGGCCTTCTGCTCCCTGCGGCTTGGTCGCGGTTTCTTCACTTCACCGCCTGCTCACGTGGTTTCTTCATGGATCTTGCTTGTCTCCTCAGGTGGTCAATTTCTCTTCTTCTGGATGTCTCCAATAAGCTCCTCCAGACCACCAAAACCACACTTCTCTGCTCCAACTCCATAATCTCCAATTATGCATAAAATCCCACCAAATGGCACCTCAAACCTGGTAATAATCCCTAGAAATGTGCTACAAAATAGCACTGATCAAATCCCCCATGATTAAACCTTGCTCGTCCTCGAGTAAGCTAAAGTAAACCTACTCCTCCAATCAAATCCCAAGGCTTCAGGAAGCATAGAAAACTCAACCTCCAAGAATTACACAAAACAATAAACTCCAGGCAACCATACAAAATAAGCTCAGCACAATAACTACAACATGAAATCAACACCCCACACAGTCAAACTAAAAGGAAAGCAGAGTACTTCCCCCAAGCTTATCCCAAACACCATAGAGTGGAAAAAATTCTAATCCTATCTCCCATCTATCTTGTTATTCCTCCAAAGTGACCTACCCGAAACCTCCTTATGACTCCTCTTCTTATGACGCCTCGCCAAGTAAAATAGGGATTCCTAGAAATCGCTCTTCTTCTTTTCGCTCATTTTGCCAAGGCGCCCTTTCGGGTTTTCACCAAGCCACTCATTTCATTTTTCATAGATGGGCTCACAGTATGCTCACATCACTCTTGACCTCTTATTACCCCAGCCTAATGCTGGTCCAAGCCACTTGCTTATTACCTAGGCCGCCCTTTCAGGTTTTCGACCTATCCCAGGATTTTAATTTTAGCCTTTTTTCAAATTTTGTGGCTCTTTTCTTTTTCTTTTTCTTTTTCTTTTTCTTTTTGTTTTTCTCCTCAGCGACATAGAAATATAAAACCCTCCCCCATGCTTAAACATTGTATTGTCCTTAATGTAATGAAGGACAAAAGAATAGAAGCATAGGGAAAACAAGGAATAAGCTCACAAATGTCGTCGAGTTGGCTTGGACACTTCCGTTGTTGCTGGCGGTCCGCATAATATGCACCGGTCGCTGGTGTTGGGTAGGTGTCATCATCAACTCCAACATCTTCTTCTACCGTGCAACCAAAATGTACCACTTGGTAAGTAGTGGTAAAACAATGATGTCGGGGTTGCACGGCCTTCAAATACCACAAAAAAAAATGGGCCCAGATATGATCGTGGTGTGGGCCATGAGTGGTCTTCCTTCGCGGCTGTCGACTGTGGGGCCGCCATCGTTGCCAATAAATCGTGTAGCGAAAATTTACTCCGTTGGCAACATGCGCACTCCTCTCCATGGTAATACTGGACAGCTCGTACTCGTACAGCTTTTTTTTTTTTTTGCCCCCCGTTTAAGGTTTTTTCGGGGGGTTGACTAGTGCAGGGACAGGAGAGACTTACAATGGTGGTAATTACCTTCTTCAATAAGCATGGGTCTCTTCCCTGCAGGTTAGTCGGAAACAAAAACAAAAACAAAAACAAACAAAACTAATGCAAAAATAAAGAAAGAAAAGCAAAGAAAACAATACATACCTCGGGTTGCCTCCCGGACAGCCCTTAGTTATTGTCATGGCATGACATACCGCTTCCTTGTCCTCAACTTGGTTCGCTCACCTCCAATGAGCGCTCGGGGTCCCCATCAGGAGGGTGTCTCTTCTGGTCGTCTATGTTGAACCCAACCGTCTCCCCATCAAACTCCATTGTGAGGGAACCGCTACTCACATCAATCTTTGTACTGGCCGTATTCATAAACGGCCTTCCCAGCATCACAGGTGAATCCTTGTCCTGCCCAGTGTCCATGACGAAGAAGTCTGCAGGGAACACTAAGTGGTCCACCTGTACCAGCACATCCTGCAGAATTCCCTTTGGATTGACAATTGAATTGTCCGCCAGCTGGATGACAATCCCCGTCTTCTCAAGTGGCCCCACGTCTAAGGACTCGTAGTGAGCGAGTGGCAGCACATTGATGGAGGCACCCAAGTCAAGTAATGCCCTGTCGAATAGGGTACCTCCAATCTTACAGGGAATGGTGAACATCCCTGGATCATCTGCCTTCTTGGGTATCCGCTTTTGCAGTATAGCGGACACGTTCTCACTCACCACCACCTTCTTCTTCTCCTTCACTGAGCGCTTCCTCTTTTGTGTGCAGATCTCCTTCAAAAATTTAGCATAACGAGGGACACTAGTCAAAAGTTTAAGCAAAGGGACATTTACCTCACAGTTGCTCACCCAGTCGAACATATCCTTATCCCTGGCAGGCTTCCTGGTGTCCACTAGAGCCTCTGGGAATGGCACGGGAGGCTTCTCGGAGAAGAGGGGAGGAAAATCAGGTCGTACGTAGTCGTCTACGTACACAGGGGCCTGGCCGCGGCCGCGGTTTGGGGACCGCGGTCGCGGTTGCTTCAGAACTTCAGAAATCTTCTCAGCGAAGAGGCCGCGGTCGCGGCCTTCGTGCCGCGATCGCGGTTTGCTCTCGACCTCGGGGGAGAATAAATCAGCACTTTCATCAGGGAACAGGCCGCGGTCGTGGCCTTCGTGCCGCGGTCGCGGCTCCTTCTCTCCCTTGTCGAACTCGCCTTCGACCTCGTTTTCTTGGTGGCTTTCCTCCTTGGTCACCTGGACATCCTTCTTAGCAGCCTTCCTGGCCTCTATCTCAGCACCACTTCTCAGCATCATGGCGCACACATTCTCCTTCGGGTTGACTACCGTTTGAGAGGGTAGTTTCCCCGATGCACGAGCCTCTAGCCTGCTCACCGCCATAGACAGTTGACCCATCTGCTTCTCCAGGTTTTGAATACCGGATTTATGTTCCTGCTGATTCTAGGCCACCGTATTTGCTAGCGCTTGGATATGTGCTCCCATCTCTTTATTTGTTTGGACCATGGCATTTGACATTAATAGTATGCCTTGGTTGAGAGCTTTTATCTGGTCGTCGACGGATGTAGAGACACTGGAACTCTGGCCCTGGGGTCTTTGTTCATAAGGAGCTCTATATTATTGCTAACCCCCAGGATGCTGGTACTTCTGCGGACGCTGGAGAAACTGTAGGGGCCTCTGCTGATAGTCCTGGGTCTCCTGCCCCTGATGAGTGTTCTGTTGGTTCCCGTACCTCAAATTTGGGTGATCTCTCCACCCGGGATTGTAGGTGCTGGAGTACAGGTCATATTTTGGCCTTTGAGGGCCATATCCGCCAATAGCGTTCACCTCAGCAGTTGGTTCTTGCAAGGTGGGACATGCATCAGTTGGATGTGTATTCTCATAGCATATCCCACATGATTTGACTTGCTGCAAGCCACCTCTCATCATGCATCTTTTCATCATCTCCTTCATCTCAGCCACTTCAGCAAGAAGAGTAGAATTGGGCTGAGACTCTGCAGCTTTCACGGATTGGGCGCCCGCCCTTTTACTAAACTGTCTTGAGCCCTCATATAGCTCAAAGAAGGTCGCTACAGAAGGAGTCTTGTTGAGGATGTTCCCTCCACAAGCAGCGTTCACCATCCTTCTCTCTTCATCAAGAAGACCACCGTACAAATAAAGTACGAGGTCCTGCTCAGAATAGCCGTAGAAGGGGCAGCTGGATATCATCTTCTTGAACCGCTCGTAATACTCGTAGAGCGATTCACCATATTGTTGCTCGATGTTACTGATAGCTCGCTTCAGGCTGTTCAGTTTTGTAGTCGGAAAGTACTTTTCCAGGAAGGCTTTCTTCATCTTGACCCATGTATCAATGCTCCCTGGAGTGAGATAGTAGAACCAGTCATTGGTCGCATCCTTCAGTGAAAATGTAATATCCCTCAATTTTTAATAAGGATATTTGGGTAATTTTCCCAACCTTCGTTCAAATTAATTATTTCGTTTTCAGTGGAGTTCGGATTTTCCGTAACATCCATGATGTCCGAAATAATTCCGTGAGTGGTATAAAATACATTCGATGTATTTTCGGGACTTAGAATATTTGTTTGGATACAAACATATAATTTCCGGGGTTTAAAAACCCATACCAAAACTTTCCCCAAAATTTTGCACGTCACTCCTCTCATGTGTGGTCGGGGAAAGTTGCACGTAGCCTTGTTCTCTCCTGCAAACGTGCCCCGTGTGCATCTCTTGAGTTGGATAGTCCGGAATGTTACACATCTTTTTCCCCTGTGGGCAAAGCTTGGCCAAGTATTTTATGTGGTGGGCACGTCTCCTCCTTGGCCTATATAAGGAGGTGATCTTGGAAGATTTATGGGCAGCCAACAACCACCATCACTCCCGACTCTCTCCCTCTTGTCTCCCGTCGGTGAAACTCTCCCCGGCGTCGTCGCCCAGCTCGTCTTCCGCCGAGCTCGCCTCTCGGTCGTCGATCTCCCAGCTCGCCGAACTCCTTCTCCGGCGTCAAGATCCCGGCGAGAACCCTTGCCGATCGGCGCCTGTGTGTGCTGTTGTTGTTTTGCTGTTGAGTTGGTTACGTGAAATGGGTGAAGAAAGATGGAGATGAACAGTGGTGGAGTGGGTCCCCCCTTGTTTAATTGTTGTTGGGCCGAGAGGCCCAAAACCCTTTTATTCCAGATTTAACCCGAAATTATTTGAGCGGTATAAATTCGATCTTCTTTCATCCGTATTTTTTTAGGAAATTTTAATAAATATTTTTATGATTTAAAATCATATAAATTTATTAAATTTAATGTCTTGAGTTAGTCCAGACAAATTAATTGATATTAATTAATTTGTCAATCGTAACGGTAATTGTTGGATCGCGTATGGACTCGTAATCAGTTGGAACTATCTGAAGCATAGACCATATCCTTGGAAAGGATATCATCAGTAGTCATCTCGTCTAGATTCATCGCCGAATCTACTCCAGGCAAGTGGCGGTTCGCTCTTGCTTATCATTCCATAATTCTATTGATTATCAATTGCTTAATTGTTAATTAATTTGGAATGATTTATTGAATTGTTGGGAATAGTTTTACTAAATGATATAAAAAGAATATGATATTATAATAGGTTGTATATCTACTAGAACAACGCTAGTATAGATATATGTTTTTGATGTTGGCCTTGATGGCTGTGATGTGGATTATTACTGTGTTGAACTGTTTAGTTAGCACGAGTATTCGTAGGAACGTTACTGGGACCATGGGGTCCAGTCGTTTCTTTATAATCATGGGGGTTAGGAGAACCTAACACCATTTGGAAGGTCATGACTAACCTTTGTACTCGGGTATAGAGGTGGTGCACTTAGCCAGTGTCACAAATTTCGGGAGTTGCTCCCAAAGGATCTCTCATCTCGGGACGAGATGATCATAATAAAAGCTTATAACGCGATGCGTGTTTTGGAATTAAATGAAATAAGTGCCGTTGTCGCACATAATTAATATACCCTTGGGCGAGTAGTGCAGCTAGGCGATAGTGCAGCTAGGAAAACTCGTCTTAACTTTTTAATCGCTCGTATGCGATGCTGTGATTATTAAGTTTCCCAACATTGTCATACTTCCGATAAAGACTCAATTCTTTGGAGTCTTCTTTTGGGTTGATTGTTGTGAGATTCGGTCTCCAGAATCTTCTCTTGTTCATGCCTTTTGATATATTCCAGTAGAAGTATGAAGGTTGACTATCGTCGTCGGTTATTATTCGAGGAGCGATGAGTCTAACCTAATACGACTAATTCGAACCACTCTGCTTTGTACCCTTACGTAGTCTTTCATTAGACTAACCAACCGTAATTATTCTCTGCATGGTTGGCTGGTGTCATCCGTTCGATTCGGCACATCAGATGAGTCGAGGACCCATGAAGGCTAGATCGACTATGAACATGAATGGTATTTGAAAATGTCTTAATCAGGCTACGATCTTTGGGCATTGACTATTGAAGTCAATACTCTTGTAAATTATTTTAAGTCTTCCGCTGTATTGTAATAACTCTGTATTTTTCCGCATTTGGAATTGTGTTGAAATTCCGCGACTATGTTTTAAATGAAAGTTATGGTAATTTTGTATCATAATTGTTCTTTATGAATTGTGTTTCAATGGTAAAGCCTGGGGTGGATTCGGTGTGGAAACCGAGGTCACTGGCGGTAATACCTTTCCAAATGGGTTAAAATTTGGGGGTGTTACAGAAAAAGGAAAGGCCCTCAGCTTAATCTGGTCCTCAGTCACATTCTTCGGCTTCATACTGCTACACACTGAATGAAACTCAGCAAGATGCTTATTGGGGTCTTCACCACTCATCCCATGGAAGTGGGGGAGTAAGTGGATTAACCCAGACATCAACTAGAAATTTACGCCCTCAGCCAACTCAGGAAACCGCACAGCCAGCGGTTACTGTTGCAGGTTGGGCACAGTCAACTGCCTCAACGTATGTTCTTCTTCAGCCATCTCGAACGCAGGATTATCAAAAACCAAAGCACGATTTACTCTGCGACCCTGGGAAAGAGTCCTCTCAATCTCTGAATCAACACCAAGTAGAGGGGAGTTAGTAGCACGGGTGTGGACCATAAGATAGATCCACACCAAAGGAACACACACACACACAAACACACAGAAAAATCAACACTTGCACTCCCCGGCAACGGCGCCAATTTTGACAAGCGATTGTCGTATACCACTAAATCAAAATAAACCTAGACAAACCTAAACAAGTAGTTAGGGCAAGTAAGGATCGAATCCACAGGGAGGAAGGGATTAATCTATGTGTTGTTCGCATGCAATAGTAACAAGAGGGGGAGTTTTTGGTTGGTTTTGTAATCAAGAAAGTAAACAAAGCAAATAAGCAAAGAGTGTAATCAAATGTGGGAAAAATACTTAGCCAAACAAGATCCACTTTTCCTATGGTAGATTGGTCCTAGGTTCTCTCTATTCCTTTCCTTTGTTTATTCCTGTCCCTATTCTTGTATAGTTACTAGTCCTACCAGTCCTAGCAACTCTTATTATTGAACGCACAAGAAACAATCAAGATTTAGAACAATAATAGCATTGGGCATAGGATCAAACCAGGATACATGTCAAATAATCACAACCCGCAATAATTTAACATGCAATCAATCTTCTTTCATAATAATCTAGTCCTACCAGTCCTAGATAATTATGGATGCTACTCTAGATAAGGAATCATCGACCGGTCAATTCCAAACCCTAGCAATAGATAATTACTAAACCTAACTAGGTGATGAGTCTAGTCAAATCAATAACAATCCATATGAATAAGTGCAAGAAGAAAGATATAAACCCAAAGGAAATAGGAAATAGAGAATTAACCTCGCAATCAAACCATAGAAAAAGCTTCACATGTCGGGCTAAGCAATGGGTGCTTAGCTACTCATATTACTGAAAGACATAATTGTTGAAAGGGAAAAACTCTGAATACTGAACATATGATAATCCGGGGTTCATCTCCGATCCCGAATGGAGGCTGTGAGAGTTAGGTTAAATAAGTTAACCTAAAGCCCAAGATCACAAACCTCATCCCTAAAAAGGAAAAATACTAATATTCGGAATTAAATAAAACAACGAAAACGTAAAACAAAAATAGAAAACAGAAGTTCAGAGCGCGTCGGGCTGACTCCTGCTGATGGCTGCGGTCGCGACCTTTTGGCCGCGGTCGCGGTTTGCTCTCGAAGTGCATAATTAATTTCCGATAATTCGGCCGCGGTCGCGGCCTATTCGCTATCGCCCATCTCCTTCGGAAATCTTGCCGCGGCCTTTTGCTCCCCGCGGCTTGGTCGCGGTTTCTTCACTTCACCGCCTGCTCACGTGGTTTCTTCATGGATCTTGCATGTCTCCTCAGGTGGTCAATTTCTCTTCTTCTGGATGTCTCCAATAAGCTCCTCCAGACCACTAAAACCACACTTCTCTGCTCCAACTCCATAATCTCCAATTGTGCATAAAATCCCACCAAATAGCACGTCAAACCTGGTAATAATCCCTAGAAATGTTCTACAAAATAGCACTGATCAGACGACAAGTACGAGGCAAGTTTTCAGAAGTTGAAAAAGTGTCTGACGTCTGCATCAGTTTTGGCTCTACCAGAAGGAACTGATGGTTATGTGGTATATAGTGACGCTTCAAAACATGGGTTAGGATGTGTATTAATGCAGAAAGGGAAAGTTATTGCATATGCATCTCGTCAATTGAAGCCCTATGAAGCGAACTATCCAATGCATGATTTGGAGTTAGCAGTTGTGATTTTCACGCTGAAGATTTGGAGGCACTATCTCTATGGTGTTAGATGCCAGCTCTATACCGACCACAAGAGTCTCAAGTATGTGTTTACTCAGAAGGAGTTGAACATGAGGCAGCGCCGCTGGTTAGAGCTACTCAAGGATTACGACATCAAGTTGGTGTATCATCCGGGCAAGGCTAACGTGATAGCCGATGCTTTGAGCCGGAAGACGCCGCACGAGACCGTAGTAGCTCTACTCACTGCTCAAACCGAACTGCAACAAGGATTGTGCGAGATTGATGTCTTGTATGATCAGCGTCAAGGATGCCTGAGTATGTTAGAGATTCAGGCTACGCTACTCGATCAGATCAGGGAGAAGCAGGT
Source organism: Rheum nobile (assembly GCA_027886185.1). Classification (NCBI taxonomy): domain Eukaryota; kingdom Viridiplantae; phylum Streptophyta; class Magnoliopsida; order Caryophyllales; family Polygonaceae; genus Rheum; species Rheum nobile. The sequence goes on along the minus strand of WOAB01000306.1, from coordinate 1,502,786 downwards.
TGACGATCTGATCTTAGTGAAGTTAAGAAGTGAAGTGATGGATGGGAAAGCTCTAGGATTCGTGATTCAAGATGATGGATCACTCTGGTTTCAAGACCGGATCTGTGTGCCTGACATAGATGGCCTTCGTCAGTTGGTAATGAAGGAGGCCCATTCGTCAGCTTATTATGTACATCCAGGATCCAGTAAGATGTACAAGGACCTCAGGAAGAAATTCTGGTGGCCCAACATGAAGTGGGATGTAGCAGAATTTGTGGTGAGATACTTGACTTGTTAGAAGGTCAAGATTGAACACCACAGACCAGGTGGTGAATTGCAACCTCTCCCAGTGCTAGAGTGGAAGTGGGAGGATATTGCGATGGAATTCATCATGGGGCTGCCGAAAACTTAGAGTCAGAAGGATGCCATATGGGTGATCATTGACCGGCTCACGAAGAGTGCTCATTTTGTGGCCATCAAGTCAACTTGGGGAACCCAGAAGCTATCAGAAGTTTTCTTATATGAGATTGTCTGATTGCATGGTACACCAAAAACCATTGTATCGGATCGTGATGGCTGGTTCATGTCGATGTTCTGGAAGGAACTCCACAAGGCCATGGGAACTGAGTTGAGGTTCAGTACTGCGTTTCATCCTCAGACGGACGGGCAGTCTAAGAGGACCATTCAGACACTGGAGGATATGCTGAGAGCTTGTGTGCTGGATCTTCCGACTAGTTGGGAGAACAGCTTAAGTCTGATTGAATTCACGTACAACAACAGCTGGCATTCCATCAAGATGGCTCCATTCGAGGCTTTGTACGGTCGAAAGTGCAGATCTCCGATTTGTTGGGATGAGAATACCGACAAGATTCTGCTCGGACCAGAGTTAGTCGAAAGGACTGCCTCGGATATCGCTTTGATCAGACAGAGGATGCTTATAGCTCAGAGTCGAGAGAAGTCTTATGCTGATTTCAAGCGCATGAATGTCGAGTTTGAGGTAGGTGACAAGGTGTTTGTCAGGGTGTCGCCATCCAAGGGTGTGTTTAGGTTCGGCAAGCGTGGGAAGCTCAACCCTCGCTACGTGGGACCATTCGAGATCCTTGATAGAGTTGGATCTCTAGCATACCGTTTAGCACTGCCGCCGTCGGCACATCTTGTGCATAACGTGTTTCACGTGTCTCTACTGAGGAAGTATGTGCCAGATGAGTCTCATGTGTTGAGTTACGACGACATTGAGATTCAGGCCAATGGTACGTATGAGGAGAGACCTATGCGTATTCTCGAACACCGTGAGAAGCAGTTAAGGAACAAGGTGGTACCGTTAGTAAGAATCCTCTGGTCCAAGTCAGGATCTGAGGAGGTGACTTGGGAAACTTGGGAGACTGAGGCTGATATGCTAAGTCGTTTTCCCGAGCTATTTTCGGCCTAGTTTCAGGGTCGAAACTTTTTTTAAGGGGAAGGTATTGTAATAACCCCTAAAAGTCCCAATTTTCGTTTTATAAGCAAGACGTGTTAGCCATATTCTGTAACCTCTATAAGCACCATTTGAACGTGTTGATATACGTTTAATAAGATATATGGGTCTTAAATTATTTAAAGAGTGCTAAAAATAAGATTAAGCATGACCGCGACCAAGACCCGCGAGCAAGGTCTGAGAACCGCAAGCGCAGCAGTGCCGTGACCGCGGTTTTGAAACTGCAGGTGCGGTTTGGCCTATGGGCAAACAGCGATCGCGGTTCTGAAACCGCGATCGCGGGCACTGTTGCATCGTCTTCTTCCTCTGCTTTCCAGAATGTCGACGATTAGCATTTCTTCCACGTGGTCCGAACGGCGGGAGCTAGAGCGCTTGGGTTTCCTTGGTGTTGAGGTTGGAGCTCCAATCCTAGCCTATAAATAGGGCTTGGATTTGGCTTTTCCTCTACCATTCTAAAGTTCCATCTCTCTCTCTCTCTCGTTTTAAGCTCGAATTATTGTTTTCGCCGGAGTTGTCGTCGCCGTGGGAAGTTCCTGGAATGGTGGAAGTGCTCAGTTGTCCAAAAGCGTAGATACGCGCCTCGTCGTCGTCGGTATGGCTCAAACATTCGATTTAAGCTCGCGTCGGGATGGAGTCTCGCAACCGCGGCTCCATCCACCGCGACCGCGGCCGGGCAGAGATCCGCGACCCCGGCTGGGTGTGAAACCGCGATTGCGGTTATAAAATTGCGGGCGCGGTTTTGCCCAACAAAGCCGCGATCACGGCTATGCCATCCGCGACCGCGGAACTAGCCCTTTTTCCTTCGTTTTGCTTCGTCTTTTCATACCATATCTAATTTAGGGTTTTGTCTTAAAACTCATCGTCGTCGTAGGCAACCGTGCTCAAATTCATGTTTCCAGATCTTGAGCCCGATCTCTCGTTCGTTTAAGCTAAGGCAAGTGGCGGTTCACTCTTTCTTATTATTCCATATTTCCCTTGATTATCAATTATTTGATTGTTTAATTAAGTTGGAATAAAGTTGTTGTTTTGAGTTTGGGAACAGATTTGATAAAACCATGAGTTAAAATATGGATTTATAATAGGTTGTATATATTGCTAGAAACAACGCTATTATATAGTTCTATATGATATTACCGTAATGGATTTTGGTGTGGATTTATGTGTGAACTTATGTGTAGTTAGAACGAGTATTCATAGGAACGCTATATACCCTACGAGGTCTAGTCGTTTCTTTATAACTGGTATTAGGAGGATTTTGCCATAGTAGTTCTGGTCATGACCGTACCCTTATTCAACGGGTAGGTGCACTTAGCTAGTGCCAACATTCGGGATTCATTCCCATAAATATCTCTCGTATCGAGATGATGTGAATTAAAATCTTTAACGTGAATGTTCGTTTTGGAATTAAATAAGTAAGTGCTTTTACGCACATAATTAATATACCCTCGGGCGAGGAGTACAACGTGGAAACCGCCCGGACTCTTGTTAGAGTAAGTCTTCTTTCCAATCTGGATTCGCATTGCGCGGTGAGGTTGGTCGTGGACCCAAATAATCAAGGTCGTGTTTTAAACTTGGGTGAAAACTTAACGTTCCCAAACAATTGTCATATGTTTCCTATAAGACTCAATTTCTTTTGGAGTATTCTCTTCATACATTTCCCATAAGACTCAATTCCTTTGGAGTCTTCTCTTCAGTCATTCCTTTTCTTGTGTTTCCGTAGAAGTACTGGAGTTCACATCGTGTATCGGTTATTATTCGAGATGCGATAGTTGTAACTTGATACGACTACTTAGAACCTTTTATTTGTACCTTTGCATAGTCTTTCATTAGACTAACCAACCGTTATTTTTTCTTTGCATGGTTGGCTGGTGCCATCCATCTCATACGGCACATCAGGTAAATTTCCTCATCTATGAAGGCCAGAAATCCGACGTTGAAGGCAGTTGATATTTTAAGTGTTTCCTAAGGTTGAAGATCTTGGCGTAAGATCGCACGGTTCAAAACCCCTTTTGGCGTTTTATCTATTTCAATGACTTCCGTTGTAATACACATTTTCTGTATTGGTTTTGTTATCAATTTTAATTCACAACGTCGGTATGAGACATTAATTGGTAAATTTTCATATTATTTACTAAAGTTTACACTATTATATCATTTGTTATAAAAACGGTAAGCCTTGGGTGACCCCGGGTGTGTATTCTGAGGTCATTGGCGGTAATATTTCCAAAGGTATTTTGGGGGTGTTACAGTAGGAGGGCCCAAAGAGGGGCTCGGGGCGCCGGCGAACCAAGGGTGTTGTCCACGGGCCCAAGTGGCCTTCTTCTTCCTTTGGAGTTGATTGTAGATCTCCATGGCCGTGTGGGTGAGGGTGTTGATGTCCCGGATAGGGAGTAGGATCAACGGCTCACGAATGTCCACATTGAGGCCGCGGAGGAACATAGTGCGGAGAGAGGCGGGGGTGGTAGACACGCCGGCCTTGTGGATAAGCTCCTCGAGCTCGGCAAAGTACTCAATCGGCGTGCAGGCGCCTTGCCGGGCTAGGGCAATTTGGAGGCGCATGTGCTCAAGGTAGTCCTCTGGCACATACTGATAGTCATGGCATAGATGAGCTGGTTCCAAGCCATGACCGGCGGTAAGCGGCGCCTCTCTCTCTCGGTGGTGAAGCGGAACCACCAAGCATGGGCATGGCCGGTGAATTGGAGCGTGGCAATCTCAACCCGCTCATGATCTTCATATTGGCAATGATTGAGGGCATACTCTGTGGCTTGCTTCCAATCAAGAAATTTGGCCGCGTCGTATACCCCCTCAAATGGCTCGATGCGGACCTTGATCTCCCGGCATTGGACAAAGTGTTGTATGGGCCCGGCCGGTTCACGGCGGTCATGGAATTGGCGGGCCGCTTGCCCACGGCCTCGGAAATCAGCCGACAGTGGAGGAAGCCATTGTGGGTCGCGGCGATCCAAAGGGCGTCGGCGGTGGGCACGGCCTCGGCCATGAGGACGGGGGAGCAAGTCGGCCAAGTGGTCATCCTCTTATGGCTTGTGGAAGACTTCATCAAACACGTCATCTTCTTCATGGGCCCCAAACGCTTCATCTCCGTCATCAAAGCCCTCTAAATTGCCATAACCATACCGGGGGTTCGGTAGGTCATCGTCGGCGGGGGCCCGGGTGGCGCATGGATATGGCTCGCCATCAAAGGGGGCTGCGGAGTGGTGGAGATGCCGGCCCGGCAGCGGCCGAGCATCATGATGGCCTCATGAGTCGGCGCGCGCCGGTTGGTGGCCGTAGTAGCTCGACTCCTAGGGCGGTGGCAAGCGCTCGGCAAAGGCCCGGGCATCGGAAGGCGATGAAGGGTGCATAGGCCCCTTGCCCCGAGCTTGCGCTGTGTGATCATGCGGGCTCAGCCGGGCCATGGGATGAGGCGCCGGTGTAGATGGGCGCGGGCCGGTGCGGCGTCACGGTCAGCGCGGTTGCTTGAGGGCTGGCTGTAATGGTAGCCAAGCTAAGCTCAAGGGCAGCCATGCGCGCATCGGCGGCATCCTTCTCACGGCGGAGCGCGGCCAATTCGGTGTGGGCCGCGTGCAAGGCCTCGATGGCAACCTCCTTGGCTTGGCTTTCCTCGGCAAGTCTAGCCGCGAATGACTCGGGTGAGAGTGTTGGCGTGGAGCTCCGAGGGCTCCTATTGCCGGCATCCATGGGATCCTCCATTTATGGACTCACCTACAAGAGGCCACAAAGCAAACCAAGTAAAAAATTCAAAGGCAACAAGTAATTATACTTAAGAAGGAAGAAGACGAAATGATGCCTAAGACAACAACCACACACAAAGGCAAAGGCTCAAACAAGAAGTGGCAAGGTGGAGCATTGCATTTGTCTTGTGAATTTGTAGTAGAACCAAGGCATTTTCAACCCATGCCAACTTGTATCATTTAGGCTAAGTAGTAAAGTCCAAGTTGAAACTTGGGATGACAAGCCTAGTGAAAGTAGCAATTCGGCCACCCTATGGGCCATAGAAGAGAGAAGTAGTCATGGCAAAGGACTAGAGGAACATGGGGGGAAGGGCTTAGTGGCCCAAGTTTCCAAGTGAGGGTGGGAGAGCCCACCAAGGGTTGTGGCCCAACCGAAGAGATAGAATAAAGACTCTTGACCTTCCCTTGGCTTTTCTTTTTTCTTGTTTTTTTTTTATTCGGGTCTTGTTTGCCTTTTTCTTGACCTCTTGAACTTTGTTAGGCTTTTTATAATTTAAAGGAAGGCAAGGCCGAAATGTAGAGCTTTGTATTCTTTGAAAAGAAAGTGGAGCCACAACAATTTTTTGTTTGATTTTGGTAAGGGGTGGCAACAAGGGATTTTTGTTTTGACTTGCCAAGGTGTAACACCCCCAAATATTCCCTTGGAAAGGCATTACCGCCAGTGACCTCAGACGTTCTGTCCGATGTCACCCAAGGCTTTACCAGTTGATATAAACCATCAAACCACAATTATGATACAAAATATCATAATTTTCATTTAAACCATAGTCGCGGAATTACAATACAATTCCAAGTACGACAAAATACATCAGAAATACAGCGGAAGTCTTTACACAAAACATTTTCTTAACACAGCGGAAGTCTTTTAAATAACCATCAAAGGGTCTTGATCGCAATGATCACCCGCCAAGGATCTTAACCTGGATCACTTGTCAAAAACACCGTTTGTCTTCATAGTCGTTCTAGCCTTTACGGAACTGCAACCTATCTGATGTACCGAATCGAACGAATGACACCAGCCAACCATGCAGAGAACAATTACGGTTGGTTAGTCTAATGAAAGACTAAGCAAGGGTACAAAACAGAGTGGTTCGAAGTAGACGTATTAGGTTAGACTCATCGTCTCTCGAATAATAGTCGATAACGATAGTCAACCACCATACTCCTACTAGAATATAAGAAAAGGCATGATCAAGAGAAGATTCTGGAGACCGAGTCTCACAGCAATCAATCCCAAAAGAAGACTCCAACGAAATGAGCCTTATCGAAAAGCATGACAAATGTCTGGAACATAAATAATTCATACAAGCGTTCAAAAATGACTTGATGTTTTGGCTCACGACCAACCTCACTGCCCAAGGCGAATCCAGATTGGAAAGAGAACTTTACTCTGATCAAAGTCAAGACGAGATTTCCTAGCTGCACTATTTCCTAGATGCACTACTCGCCTGAGGGTATATTTAATTATGTGCGACAACGACACTTATCTCATTTAATTCCAAAACGATCATCACGTTATAAGCTTTTAAATCTCCTCACAAGAGATATCGGATCTCCTCACAAGAGATATCAGATCTTCTCACAAGAGATATCAGAGGGAATAAATCCTAAAAGATTTGGCACTAGCTAAGTGCACCAACCCTGAGTAAGGGCATGGTCATGACCAGAGAGAGTACTGGGGAAAAATCCACCAAGTACTAGTTATAAAGAAACAGCTAAACTCCCACAAGGTACATAGCGTTGCTACGAATACTCGTTGTAACTAAACAGTTACGAACGCAGTAATAATCCACATCAATGCCATGGCGGCCAATAACAGATATAATAGCGTTGTTCTAACAGATATACAACCTATTATAATATATGTATTTAATCACATATATTTATATAATAGCGTCGTTCTAATAGATATACAACCTATTATAATATCTTTTAAAATCACAAACAGTTATCAAAACTGTTCCCAACGAAAACAATAAATCATCCCAAACTAATTAACAATTAAACAATTGATAATTAATTGAAATATGGAATGATGAGCAAGAGCGAACCGCCACTTGCCTTAGATTATACGAAAGCTTGAACAAGCTTAGAAACGTCGGGTTCCTGGGTCAGAAGCAGGGACATATCCTGGATAACAAATCCCTATGGAACGACCCATAACAAGACCCTAAGTTAGATTCAAGACTCGCTCAAGACCACACACCCACGAGCCATAACACGAACCCAACTCACTGCAGGTGCGGTGGGGTCCTTGTCGCGGGTGCGGCGAGCTAACAGAGGCAGAGGGCTTCAACGAAAATTCAGAAAACTCACCCAAATCGAGTTGTTTGCTTTCGATTCGATTATGGTTCACTCTCCAAACACCTTAAACCTTCCAACACCACTTGGGAGTACAAGGGAAACTCCGGCGAAAGCTTGGAAGCTCGGGCGGCAATGGAGAAAACAGAGGAGGAAGAAGACGTTCAGCAGGGCGAATCTTCCTCTCCAGCTCCTCCCTTTTATATCCTCAACCCACCTCCACTTGCAAGGGAACAGATGGGACGGCTAGGGGCGAATTTAGGCGGCCTAGTCTTGACAACCGGCGCCACTTGCAGGGGAAGACGATAACGCTGCAGAAGAAAAAATATCCCACCGCGGGGTGCGGCAGGGTGCGGTGGCCTCCTCAGACCGCCTCACTTGTTTCGCCTTCTCCGTGGGTGCGGCCACTTGACCGCGGGGTGCGGTCAAGGCCATTTTTCACCCTTTTGTCCGTTTTAAACTTGGGTTAATTATATTTAACCCCGGGTTAAATATATTCGTACACGAACGACTATTTAACCTTGAACACATGTCAACTATATTTTATATTACTCGGAAAAAAAATTGCAGAGATCAAACATGATACAGAATGTCCGAACTTCTCTGAATTTAATCTGACTTGTAATACGGGAGTTGGAAAAATTCCAAAATATCCTTATAAAATGAGGGATATTACATTACCTCCCCCTTAAAAGAAGTTTCGACCCCGAAACTTGATTATTCTAGGCCAAAAACAACTCGGGAAAGCATCTAAGCATATCCTCTTCAGTAACATCCACCAAGTCCTAGAAAATTGCGCATCTCATTCACATCCTGAGGCCGCTTCCAAATAGCTACCTCTTCGATATTCTGGGGATCAATCATAACCCTATCCTTACTGATCACACGGCCTAAGAAAGCCATTTCCTTAATCCAAAAGTCATATTTAGACAACTTCGCATATAGCTGATTTGTCTAAGGACTGACCCTCATGAGCCTCCTTGCTCGGGGAATAGATCAAAATACCATCGATGAAGACCACCACGAACTTATCCAAGTACTGGCGAAAACATCGATTCACCAGGTCCATGAAAACTACTGGAGCATTGGTGACTACGAACTCGTAGTGACCATATCTCGTCCGAAAAGCAATCCTCGGAATATCTTCCTTACGAGTCCTGAGTTGGTGGTAACCAAACCTCAGATCGATTTTGGAAAAGACTTTTACTCCTTGCAATTGATCCAACAGATCATCAATCCTCAACAACAAATATTTATTCTTGATCGTGACTTTGTTCAACTCACGATAGTCGATACACAGTCGAAATGATCCATCTTTCCTCTTGACAAACAGAACCGGAGCACCCCAAGGCGATGCACTCGGCCTTATGTAACCCTTGTCAAGAAGATCCTCGAGTTGCTTCTTCAACTCTTGCATCTCAATCAGGAGCCATCCGGTACGGTGCCTCCAAAATCGGCATAGTACCAGGCTCGATGTCAATTGCAAACTCCACGTCACGATATGGGGTAACCAGGAATATCTTCTGAAAAGACATCCGAAAATTCACTAATCACAGGAATATCAAGAATTGATGGTTCATCTTTCATGGGCGGATCCAGGTAGCAAAGGTACTCGACACAACCTTGTCAAAGTAGCTTAAACGCAGTCATCGCATTGATAAGCCTGCCGTTATCAGCGTCATTCATACCCTTAAATCTGCATACACAATGGCCCCCAGATGACACCGTCACAGTCCTTGAACTAAATCGATGACCGCCCCATGACGCGTCAGCTAATCCATACCGAGAAATTATCGTATGGAGCCATGACTATTCGGATCAAATCCGCTTCGAACTTCTTACCCTAAATGGTAATCGGAAAATCCGACAAATGCTTGGTTCCAACTAAATGGTCACCATTTTGGACCAGCCCATTACATGGTTCACAGACGGCCCACTAGTGGCTCCGAGCCCAGGCCCAGCCATTGCCAACGTCCACTGTTGCCATGAGCCGCTGTCCATACATCTCAACCCATCCTTGGTAGCTCCACCTAATTAATAGGCAACCATCTCCAAGAGGTTGTTGATGAGTCTTGAACACGAGACCTCACCCTTTACCAAGCAGCGAAACACTAACTTGGTATCAACCAAATATTCATTAATAGGAAGATTTACAACGAAAGGTTTACAACCTTGTTGCACACAAAACTTAACTTACTACACAACTATCCAAAACGAAAGACTGGGTAACACCCAAATCAACAACATACCAACAGAAGGTAATAAGCACTTTAAGCATTTGGAGCATCGGGTCCATCCGCCTCACGCATCTCGTAAAGGCGTTGACCTTGACTTCCAGAAGCCACTGGGCTTTCCCCTTGTTCTGTGCAGTTGTCTGCATTGAAGGACTAGAAGCTTCCACCGGACTGAACCTGGGTCGGTTGTTCTAATTAACAGACCCCTACCGTGACTCAGCTCATTTCCACCTCCTCTGCTGACAGAACGTCTGCATATGGCCCTCCTTTCCGCAGCCATAACACGTCTTCTTGTCCTTAAGACATTCAATGCTCTTGTGCCCGTGCGTACCACAGTTGTAGCACTGGACTGGACTCTTACCCTGACCCGAACATTGCATAGACCCATCATGAGTCATATCCGTGTTTGCTCGGCCAGATTTGGCAAAGTCAGATGGTGGCAAGGGACGTTTAAACCCACTCGCCTGAGGCTGGTTCTGCACTTGCCTCTGGCTATTGCGTTTCTTGGTCGACTCCTCCAGAGTCGCCTCCAACTTATAGGCTGCATCCACGTACTGCTCCAAGGTAGAGCATCTATGACGCACCATCCATGGCTTAATATCTGGGCTCATCCACTCGTGGAAATACCAGATTTTTTGCTCCTCGCTGGACGCTTCCGTCCCAGCATACTGTAGCAAATGATTGAACTTGGTCGCTAGCTCAGTCACTTTTAATCCCTCCGTCTTTGGATAGAGGAATTCCTTATGCTTTTCTTCCCTCATAGCTCGAGAGAAGAAACGATCTGTCATTTTAGCCTTGAACATTTCCCAGTTCAAATCAACATGATCAGCTAGACCGGTGTTCTCCCACCATTCGCTAGCATCTTCCTTCAATTGAAGGGAAGCAATGTGCACTTTCTCCGCTTCTGTGCACTCAACATTACGAAACAACCGTTCCATATATGAGAACCAATGAGCCACTCTGACTAGCTCTCCCTTTCCATCATAGCTGTCATGCCTCATAGAGTTAATGGCCTTCAGGGCTCGGCCATAATCACCTCTATTCCTGACTGCCTCTTCTCGGTGTACATGGACATCTTGTTCCTCAAGCCTAGGAACTACTGGAGGAATTGGCACAGTCTATGCCTGAGGCGCGTTTGGTGGCATTATCTCAGTGAATGCTTGCATTACAATACCCCTTATTACTTCAACTGTTGCTGCATCAAACACTACTGGAGTGTTGGCCGAAGCTTGGCCATTGCCTCTTGGATTATTGTGAGAAACAGACTCGTGTTCCTCCACAGGGTTCGCAACATTCCTTACGTTTGGTCTGGGGTCATTACTCGGCCTAGCACCAGCATGGATAGTGTTCCTCGTGTTCACCATCTATTTACCGATCAAATTCCAAGGATTTCATACATTAATATCTTCCAATGTACTTAACGTAATGAAATCAACTTAGAAGAGATCAAACTAGGTAAATTTCATTGATGAACTTCAAACCGAGTTACTAGGTTCTACAACCTCAAATCATAACGAGGGAACTGGGAATTCAAGCCTTACTTGAGATGGCGAAACCACCTCGGCTTCTTCTGAGTCCCTCTGAAAGAACAGAATGCACCCATATTCTACGGGTGACGAGAAGAGAGTTAGTCTTTATAAATATGGAAGTTCATTTCCATATCAGACTAAAGAGAAGGCACGACTATGAACGGTAAAAATTTTCATAAAAAAAAATTCAGAGCCTTTGAAAACATTTCTCAGTTGAAAACGAGAAAATCGTTTATAAAATCCCAACCCGTTTTTTTAAAAAAAAAATTAGGCTCTGAAACCAAGTCTGTAACACCCCCAAATATTCTCTTGGAAAGGCATTACCGCCAGTGACCTCAGACGTTCTGTCCGATATCACCCAAGGCTTTACTAGTTGATATAAACCATCAAACCACAATTATGATACAAAATATCATAACTTTCATTTAAACCATAGTCGCGGAATTACAACACAATTCCAAGTACAACAAAATACATCAGCCAACCATGCAGAGAACAATTACGGTTGGTTAGTCTAATGAAAGACTAAGCAAGGGTAATGAAAGACTAAGCAAGGATACAAAGCAGAGTGGTTCGAAGTAGACGTATTAGGTTAGACTCATCGTATCTCGAATAACAGTCGATAACGATAGTCAACCACCATACTCCTACTAGAATATAAGAAAAGGCATGATCAAGAGAAGATTCTGGAGACCGAGTCTCACAACAATCAATCCCAAAAGAAGACTCCAACGAAATGAGCCTTATCGGAAAGCATGATAAATGTCTGGAACATAAATAATTCATACAAGCGTTCAAAAATGACTTGATGTTTCGGCTCACGACCAACCTCACCGCCCAAGGCGAATCCAGATTGGAAAGAGAACTTTACTCTGATCAAAGTCAAGACGAGATTTCCTAGCTGCACTATTTCCTAGATGCACTACTCGCCTGAGGGTATATTTAATTATGTGCGACAACGGCACTTATCTCATTTAATTCCAAAACGATCATCACGTTATAAGCTTTTAAATCTCCTCACAAGAGATATCGGATCTTCTCACAAGAGATATCAGATCTCCTCACAAGAGATATCAGAGGGAATAAATCCCAAAAGATTTGGCACTAGCTAAGTGCACCAACCCTGAGTAAGGGCATGGTCATGACCAGAGAGAGTACTGGGGAAACATCCACCAAGTACTAGTTATAAAGAAACAGGTAAACCCCCACAAGGTACATAGCGTTCCTACGAATACTCGTTCTAACTAAACAGTTACGAACGGAGTAATAATCCACATCAATGCCATCGCGGCCAATAACAGATATAATAACGTTGTTCTAACAGATATACAACCTATTATAATATCTGTATTTAATCACATATATTTATATAATAGCGTCGTTATAACAGATATACAACCTTATATAATATCTTTTAAAATCACAAACAGTTATCAAAACTGTTCCCAACGAAAACAGTAAATCATCCCAAACTAATTAACAACTAAACAATTGATAATTAATTGAAATATGGAATGATAAGCAAGAGCGAACCGCCACTTGCCTTAGATTATACGAAAGCTTGAACAAGCTTAGAAACGTCGGGTTCCTGGGTCAGAAGCAGGGACAGATCCTGGATAACAAATCCCTATGGAACGACCCATAACGAGACCCTAAGTTAGATTCAATATCCTCATATATGAATCTAAAAGAATACAAAAGGAATCGAAGGAACCAAGCCTCGCTCAAGACCACACATCCACGAGCCATAACACGAACCCAACTCACAGCGGGTGCGGTGGGGTCCTTGCCGCGGGTACGGCGAGCTAACAGAGGCAGAGGGCTTTAGCGAAAATTCAGAAAACTCACCCAAATCGAGTTGTTTGCTTTCCATTCAATTATGGTTCACTCTCCAAACACCTTAAACCTTCCAACACCACTTGGGAGTACTTTCTCCACTCAAGGGAAACTCAAGCGAAGATCCGGCGAAAGCTTGGAAGCTCAGGCGGCAATGGAGAAAACAGAGGAGGAAGAAGACATTCAGCAGGGAGAATCTTCCCTTCCAGCTCCTCCCTTTTATATCCTCAACCCACCTCCACTTGCAAGGGAACAGATGGGACGGCTAGGGGCGAATTCAGGCGGCCTAGGCCTAACAACCGGCGCCACTTGCAGGGGAAGACGATAACGCTACAGAAGAAAAAATATCCCACCACGGGGTGCGGCAGGGTGCGGTGGCCTCCTCAGACCGCCTCACTTGTTTGGCCTTCGCCGCTGGTGCGGCCACTTGACCGCGGGGTGCGGTCAAGGCCATTTTCACCCTTTTGTCCGTTTTAAACTTGGGTTAATTATATTTAACCCCGGGTTAAATATATTCGTACACGAACGACTATTTAACCTTGAACACATGTCAACTGTATTTTATATTACTCGGAAAAAATATTACAGAGATCAAACATGATACAGAATGTCCGAACTTCTCTGAATTTAATCCGACTTGTAATACGGGAGTTGGAAAAATTCCAAAATATCCTTATAAAATGAGGGATATTACATAAGGTCCCTTTTGGGGTGGGACAAGGCTAGAGAAATGAAGAAAAGGAAGGTGTCCTTTTGCCACAAATGATTCCATCTCTTTTTGGAAGACCCACTAAGGAAGTTTCTTTGCTTTCCTCCCACTATCAAATCAGCTAAAGGTACAATTTGTCCTTTATCTAAAATAGGCTAAAGGAGCCAAAGAAGGACAAGGAGGAAGGTGGGTGTGGTCCCTCCCAAAGGACAAGGCACATGCAAGTGGGAGATTCAAATTGGACAAACACACATGGCCAGATGGGGGTATGGGCTGGGCGGCAGTAGGGGAGGTGGTAGGTGGTGATACGGTGGCAGGGGCGGCGGCCGGCGGTGGTGGTGGGCGGCGGCGGAAGTGTTTTTTTTTAGTTTTGAGCTCGTTTTTGGGAGGGGAAAGCAAGGCAAATAAAATAAACACTAAACTAGCATGGAAACAAGAAGAAACAAGAAAAAAACTGAGCAGGCAAAACTAAACACAAGACATGAAGAAACAAGACAAAATTGCAAGCTAACAACAGAGGAAATGAGCAAAAACACATGGTCAACATGGGAGCAACAAGAGAACACATACAAGCTAAGGAAATAAGCATGAAAAACGAATTTGAGAGAGGAGAAAGGGAACTTAGCTTGGGCTTTGGCTCTTGATACCAATTGATGAGAATCAAACCCCCAAAGGAGGCTTTTCTTCCCAAGAGGAGCTAGATCGTGGCCAAGCTAGTGTTCTTCCTTCTCTCTTGGATTTGAGTGGGTTTCCTTAAGCCTTTGGAGACCCAAGGCGGCAGCCAAAGAGGGGATTCTCCGGGGAAAGTGCCGTGGAGGTGAGGGCTAGCCGGAGGTGGCCGTGGCTGGACGTGAGGCCGGCCGAGGCTAGGGTTTGTTGGCGGCGCCGACAAAGGGGAGCCAAGGGAGCCTCCCTTGGAAGGGCCTTGGTTGATGTGAGCTTGGATCTAGATTGTGAGTTGTTTGAGTAAGAAAATGTGAGGGATTGAGAAAGAGAAGAGATTGAATGCTTGAGTTGATAGAAATAATTGGAGACCTTAGGGGAGGATTCCTCTAACCCAAGGTAATGTTCTAATTCTATATTCTTCAACTAGTGAATAAAGGAAGCCAAGAAAGACTTAAATAGTCGAGGGTTTTTAGGGGGACTAGGAGCCTATTTGCAAATGGGTCCACACGTCCCAAAATGGAAAGGCAATTACATGAATTAATTGACAAAAGGGGAAAGGGATAAAAGCCATAAAGGCTTGGATAAGGACGTGTGCTTGAATGCCTTGGAGTCGAAGCATCGGATTCTTGATTGTTGTGGCATTGAGGCGTCGGTGTCTTGGCTACTCCAAGGTGAGGCACAAGAGTAGGTGTGGCCCTTGGGCCGGCGGCTCTTCGGTGCCTTGGCTTGTGAGGGCACGGTGGACTAGGGCGGTGATGGCCTGGGCCATGGCTCGGGCCCGGGCCCTAGTCGCCGGGCCTTGAAGCTCCTTGTTGATGAGTGGTTGGCACTCATTAGAAGTCCCGGTGAAGAAGTGAAGATGTCGATCCATCCACACTTTGACTATGTTTTCCTTGTAAGGATTAGTCCACTTCTTCTCAATGTATCTGTCACTCTTCCACGATTTCCTCAATTTCGCGAGCCTCTCTACGTAGCATTCCTCCGTGGTTGAACACCAAAGTCCCCAGCATTGGTCGGCAAACTTATTGACTTGAGCTTTGTCCTTCAAGATTGGGGAAGCATATGCCTCAATGTTGTGTTTATCATGCACCTATCAGACAAGGTGTTTAACTTGGCCTTTATAAATATATGAAATGCATTGATGAGGGCTTTTTCTCGGTCAGTCATTATGGTCATTGGCATTACTCCCACATCTTAAAAAACAAGTACAAAAGTTTTTGCATTATAAACTTGTAATTCAAAACTTCTTCCTCCCGCGTAAATGCATAGGCAATGTTAAACGTTTTGTGAGTGTAAGTAAAACCAACAATCTCCACCAAAGGCATTTTATTCCTATGGATAAGTGTAAATGGATAAATGTAAGATTACAAAAAAATATAAGCAAATAAAATGGATGATGGAATTAATATATTATTACTACTATTAAATTATAATAAAAATTAAGACCCAAAGCCATGACATACGTATTTGCCTTGTATGTGTTGTCGATAACTACCACGTACGAGAACAACTTCAACAAGTACATCGAGTCTAGATGAGCAAAAAATAGGACACCACTTGTCCCGTAGATAGCTTCCTCATAGGATTCACTTCGTACCTATTTTCTTGGAAAATGTTTGGAGTCCATTGGGTAACCGTATTTTTCCCCACAATCCTCATATTGCATCTTTTTGTAGAAAGTTGAAAACTTGTTTTGTGGATGTTACATTTTCGGGGAAGAAGCTTCTTAACTCCGCATCAATAGTCCTCAACGTCATCAATCTACTGGCCAACCTCCTAGCAAGGTTCTCCTCTTTCGGGGTCATTCGGCCCATGTATGCATGCCTAAGGAAGCTAGTCGGAAGTTTATGGTTGGGGTTTCCATCTATCACATTCAAGATCCATTTACGAGTCTCCGACCCTGGCTTTTTCTTTAGTCGAACACCATACAACTCAAACGTGCATCCAAACTTCTTCGAGTTGGTTTCACGAACTACCTCAACAGTCTTCTCCGAATCTTCTTCACTAACTTTCTTCCTCCCCGATTTATATGCACCAAACTGCTCGCACGTCAAACTAACCATTTTGACCTTTGAGCTACGAATGATTATAACCATCATCAAATCTCGGCCTCTCTTCTTAGCCCAATCAACCAAATCCTGTCAGCTATTCCAATTTAGAAGCTTATGAAATTCATTTCCATAGTCTTTCCCCTAACCATGTTTACATAATCAATAATGTTACAATATATATATGGATTATGATTTTTGAAATTATATACTAAATAAAATAATTTCCTTGTCACACAACTTTTCAACTCAGCCAGTAAGTACAGCTCCTCCTATGCATATGATCTGTTATGTGACATTAATCAGCCTATTTTCTGGGGCGAGCTTATTTGGAGAGGCCTGCATCAACCGAAATGTTCCTTTATTTCCTGGTTGGCTTTGCTAGAGCGGCTTCCTACCAAAGACAGAATTGGCAGATGGATCAACTTAGAAGATGATGTATGTGTTCTTTGTCGATCGGAAGCTGAGACAAATTCCCATATCTGGACACACTGTCCTTTCGTGACCACCACTCTTCATAGTATTCTTGGATGGCTTGCTTGGCCGTCTCGTCCCACTTTGTCAAGCAACGTCAAGGCTTGCCTGAATGATCTCCTCTCCATCCCAGGCCAAGAAAAAATTACAGTGCTCATCATATCAATGGTTCTCACCACTTTTGTGTATTCCATTTGGCAAGCTCGGAACAAAGCTATCTTCCAAGGAGTGCCCGCATCCATCCAAACCTGCTTTGAGCAGATTCAGATGACAGCCACTCGTACACTTCTTATCAATTGGAAGAGAAGGGACTCTTCCACTATGACTTGGCTGCGTTTATTGCATATTATGTAGTTCCCTTCTCCTTTTTCCCTTCATGGGATTTTGTCATTTTGGAAACTTTGATCTGTTCTTGTTCTCTCGAGCATTGTACAGCTACCTTTATATTTATTAATCATATTTAACCTTTTCAAAAAAAAAATTACTATACAACAAACTATAATAGTAATAGTATAACAACATTAATAAACGTGAAGTTTTATTCATCCATAACTAAACTAAAGAACTACTAATTCATACCTAATGTAGGCCTTTATGTATATATATAACACAAATATTATGCTTTTATGAATAATTATATATCACTAGCCTCGAAATTGTAATCATCCTAAATACGAATCTCTCAATGTATACCTTATTTTTTTATAAGTTATTGCATAGAAAAGTTTGTAAACTATATCAACTTTTGTTCATCAATACATAAACTAAAAAATACTATTTCATACCTAATATAGGCCCCTATGTATATATAACGCAAATATTAAGCTTTTACGAACAATTATGCATTACTAACCTGAAAATTGCAATCGTCGAAATCTCCATCATTTTCTCCACTACTCCAATATGTGTTTTGATTGTATGACATTTTGATAAGATTATGTTCGGATATGGAATTGGGATGAATGAGTTTGAGTATTTCTAGGAGGAATATAGCCCTTAGTGCTCCAGAATCTGGCATACGCCGGATTTCGGCGCATCAACTTCTATATTTCCAACGACTATTTCCAACGGTCGGATTTGGCTCAAAAACCTGGTACGCCAATACATGGCATACGCCACAATACAACGTACACTAAAATACCCTAGTTATGTATAAAACCTGGAAACTACCATTGTTTTCCTCTTGTGTGTCCGTATATGGCGTATGTCAAAATATGGCGTTCCAGATATCTTGCAAAAAAAACAGTAGTGTATATAAGCTCAACGTTATTTTCCATTCTCCTTTACATTTTGGTACATTTAACACTTTCTAAATACCTATGTTTGTTAGGGCCCTAGGATCGTGTCCACGTGCAAGGTTTAAACGCTTTGAGATGGAGAGACACGGATCGAGCCTGACGCTGTCTAATGAAAGACAATTTAGCTATGACCGTCATACAAGATTATGAAGACCGAGCATTACATGAAGCGTTGTGGATGATCTTCTTTCCTAATATAGCGCGCACTTATTCTGGAGGATTGCAACAACTGGCATGACTTGTGCGTCAAGGTTTATATCCGTTAGAGATGTATTTTCCTTATTTTATTAAAGGAAATATTTAGTACCATGTATATTTATCTTATCTTATCTTAAGCTCGAAGATAAAATATCCTTTTATCCACATAGTAAGATCCTATTCCTTGTAGAACTACCCTTGAACTCCTATATAAGGGGCTGACAATATCTTGATCGAAAGACACACATTCAGGTACATTCACACACTCTTGAAATAAAACAATTCCTTATTTTCTCACGATCAACTCGTTCTTTATTTATTCAGTGTGCAATCTTTGACCCTATACTCCTTAAATAAGCGAATAGCATAACGATACGAAATCTGCCCGAAATAATGTCAATTATAGATATGATAATATTTTGGATTTCTTCCTATTAAGGTGCATTAAATCATTGATTTATTAACACTCAATGACGTAATGACAATGAAAATTTACATCATTTTCCGTTTAATATGAAAACAGTGTTTCTGTGTAAGAACACGGAAGAATACATTTCATGGAGGAAATTAGGATTCATTATTGCTTACAAATTAGAAAGAACATACATTAACCTCTTTCAGACTAGAGGTAAATAAATTTGAAAAGAATGAATTCAATGGACATAAATGCGTAATGAAGTGAATACAGTAATGGATGAATTCTACAACGTAGAATGGAATGAATCTGAATGATCAGTTTTGATCATGCTTGGAGAAGCCTTTCTTGAAGGTGGCCGGAGTGGGCCTGAGCCACGCACTCCCACCAATCATGTCTTTGGTGAGGAAGGGTTGAGCCTCCTCGCTGGTCAGAGAACGCGACCAAGCCACCCGGTTCGATCTGCTTGCACCCGGCCCGTAGCATTTGTATTCGCCATAGTACACCGTCCTGCATCATCATTCATATATACAAGCACACCAACTCGATCGATCATGAGAAATTAAGCTAGTCACATTGATTAGTTAGAGATGAAAACTTACTTTTGAGCACTAGGGTTGTTCCAGTCATCCCATCCCTGCGGCACAACAGCAGTGGACATGTACGTGAGGGCAAAGACAACCCTAGAGTGAGCGCCCCATGGCCTCCCAAGGTAGACTTTTCCGGGACTGGCTCCAGTGATCTTGCACCCCAGAAATATGAATCCACTGTTCTCTGACGACGACTCCCTTCTGTGGGCTGTGATGGCTCCTGTTGTGGCCTCTGATGAGTAATGCAGATGACACTTCTGCAACATTTGTTAACATACCCATTATGTATAATATACATGTCAAATATATATATATATATATATAGAGTGCGGTTCCGGTGCGGAGCACTCTTCCCGTACGGACGTGCGGACATGCACTATAGGGCCTTATTTGTGCACTTTAGGGCCTTATTTGTGTGCACTTTTGCAAAAAAATTGAAAAATGCTTGGAAAGAAATTTGAAAATGATTTTTTTTTTTTTTACAAAAAAAGTGCACAAATAAGACGTTAAAATGCACAAATAAGGCCCTAAAGTGCATGCTCCGCACGTCCGCACGGGAAGAGTGCTCCGCATATGATCCAAACTCTATATATATATAGTAAGGATCATACTAGGATAGTATTTAGGGTATATAAATTGAGAATTAATCTTACCCATTAGATTTTAGGAATGAAGAGTTAGGATTAAAATACATGAAGTGATAAACTTGTAAATATAATCAATTTTTTTAATTTTATATTTATTTTAAAAAAATAATTTCTGAAATAAATTTTTTCAAAAATAAATTTTTTCAAATTTTTTTTTCTAAATTTTTTTTTTCCAAAACAATTTTCCCAAAATAAATTTTTTTTTTCATTAACATTTTCCTAAAAAAATTAGTATCATGCACTTTAGCATTTTAATCATGCACTTTAATATATTTACATATATACTTAATTTTATATTCCAAAACATGCATTTTAGTATACTTACACATGCATGCACTTAACTTAGAATATTGAGCATCCACTTTGACATAATTATATATTCACTTTTTAACATATTATGTATGCACTTTAACATGATAAATATGCACTTTAATATACTAACATATGTACTTTTAATATAATAAACATACACTAGCTAAAATATGCACTTTTAATATACATGTTAAACATTCACATTGACATATTACAACATTTATTTTATCATATTAAAGATGCACTCTATGTAAGCATTAAAAATGTGCTTATATATGCACTTTGAATTTATTATAGATGCACTTTTGGTGTTTATTTATGCACTTAATATACAATACAATTAAAAAAATAGTTTTTGAAAAAAAGAGGAAAAAAAATCATTTTTGGGAAAAAAAATTGGAATTTTTTTAATAACATTATTTTTCGAAAATAAAAATTCTGAAAAAAATATTTTTTAAATTTTCGGGAAAAAAAAAATTGAAAAAATATTAATTTCCAAAAAAACTTTTTTAATAAAAAATATTATGAAAATAATAATATTTACAATTTTGTCATTCCAATCTTATTCATCCCTCTCTTAGACCTTATGACCCTAATTACTCTTCACTTTACAACCTAAGATCATTATGGACTTGAATCATACTATATATATATATGTAACTCATTTTAGGTATTACGTACTATATATAGATTCTGCATCTTTTTTGTACAATGGTTAAACGTACATTAATTGGCCTTCCTAAGGAAAGTACAAAATCATTTATGCAAAAGATCTTTTAACAAAGGATTTATGTTTTCCTTTGAGAGATTTTGCATCATTTGAAAATGAATCATGCAAAGCAAGAGAAATTAGAAAGAACAAAATACGTAAGATAGAACATTGCGCAAAACAATATAGGTATGTACTTACGTTCACTAGGTCAGTATAAGTAGGAAACATATATGTAGATGACTTATAACCTCGAATAAAGAGGCAGCGTCGCCGAAAATGAAGTCGATTGCTCCTTGGATGTAGCAGTTGCTATAGTAATGGCGCCCCATGTCATCAAGGAGCGTGTCCTGGTAGCCCAGCATCTTGCATGCGTAGAATGCGGCTCTGTCCCCTGACACCCTTAGAGCCACTGCCTTCACCTTGCGTCCGTAATTATTCTGTTGAGCGATTAAACACATAACCTTGTTCATGCGTGCCTATGTTACGTACGAGACATATAAATGAAACATAAAAATCCCAGAGTACTACGACATATATATACATGTTAACCTACCTGTATGGTTAGGTAGCGCCCGACGAAGTCGGAAGCTAGGATGGAGACAGCAGGTGACTCAAAGATTTCACCAGTTTCATTCCATGTGATTATAGTGTTGTCTGTTGTTGTGCCACTTATTGTAATGTATGGCTTGTTTGCAGGCACAACTATCTTTTCCCTGCTCCATCCATCAACATAAGGATGTATTATAGTTAATTACCAATTACCACAATATGTTAACAAAAAACATAAGAAAACCAATAAATCATATTTAGTTATATATGTGCATTCAATCGAATCTCTCGTGCTTAGCGGGTAAGTATGACATCTGATGACCACAATATCGAGTTGTCGTCGTAAAAACCTAGTAAACAAAATGAAGCATGCACAAGGAGAGTTAAAGGTCACCTATAAGCTCCGGGCTTGACCCAGATGAACACAAACTCGGAATTATTAGCAGGAACGGCGTCGATGGCGTCTTGTATCTTAGTATAGTCTCCATGGCCAGACTGGTCAACCCTAATTAGAACCGCGGTGGACGTGTCCATGGAAGCTGATGAAACCTTAGAAGACGAGGAAGAGGAAGCCAAGGAAAACAAAGGGCAAATAAGGATATTTGCAACAAGAAAAAGAATGAAATGTGCATGTCTAAATTGTACAACGCCATTCTGTTTATAATAGGGCCTGGTGAGAATAATTGCATTAGCCCCCATGTGCACCATGTGATGGTTTGAGGGATTCGTGGGACCTCGATGCAAGTGCAATGAAAGGAGAGAATTAGAACGAGGTTTAAGGTCCAAGTAAAGATGCAAAAGTATGGAATTTAATGTGATGATCAAATTATTTGCGATCGAGATAGCTAGTATATATATATATATATGACTACATGGATAATATATATATATAACGTACGTTTTTAGATACATTTTTTATGATGTGTTTGGAGGTTTAAAGGTCAAGAAATAGATGGTCGATTTCTTACCAAGCAAGGTCAGAAGTTGAATATAAGCCTTGTTGTGAGGATGTTGTACTTGTAACACAAGCTTCTACTTAGGCTCCGCGTTGGAAAATGATCGAAGATCAAACAATGCTACGTACTATTTTCAACAAGGGGGGTCGATTGAAGATACATGTAATGTAACGTAGATGCCTTAGTTTAATTGAAGGGGATGATGCAAGCTAGTGCGTGTGACACAAGCCAGCGAGTTGATCTTCTTGCGTGTCGTATTGAAAATAGGGATTGAGTTATAATATAACGACACAGTACGTGCGAATTAAGATCATTTCTCCAACTGTGCGCCTAATAACTTGATGTGTGAGTTATGTTGTGTCAATCTATGTCATGTTTGCTTCGTGGTGCCCGGACCGGGTCGGAGTGTGTCATTGTTAAGCTATAATTCAGAGGAAGGATATACATTAGGATGTAGGGTTGCACGTGTTATACATATGATCATGTTATAACTAATAATTCACTACAGCAATAGAATTAAGCCAGTTTATTATATACATTAGGAGTACGTAAAATATCATACATTAGGATGTAGATTTGTACGTGATATACATATGATCATTTTTGTAACCTCTTTCTTTATTAATACATTTTTCGTTTCAAAAAATAAAAAATATGGATCGCCTACCCCTATATATAAATATTAGTTTCACATTTATTAGTTAGCTACTTAATTTATTGTTGAAAGAAGGTTCCCTCAAAGAACCTTAGGTGTTTTGATGATGATAAATACCATATATTTGATGGTTTATTCTTAAGTATTGTTTCAGGGAACAACAAAAAACATGAGAGATATTTGGAGAAGTTTTAGGGAACAATGATTTTGACCAATGGATCAGTTATCCTAGAGAACAGTAGGAATAAGAGCATCAGAGCTCAAGAAGAAGAGAAGGAATTGAGATTTCAGGGAACAAGGAAAACAGAGCAAAGAAAGTTGTCAACGTGCCCAGCGAAGAGGCAAATCGCGAGATATTGCGTCTAGGGTTTCGAATGTTTGCTTGGAGCACAAGGAGACGTTCAAACAAGGAAAGTGAAGATTATATCTTGCAGATAATGGGTCGGAATTATCATGTAGATATAAGATCTATTTATGGAAACAAGATTGATAAGCACTACTTTGTAGGGCTTAACTAAGAGTCATTAGAGGATTTATTGGTGCCATTCGGGTAGATTTAGACAAATTCATGTGCATGGTTTTTGGGGGCGAAGTTGGTGTTTTTGGAAGTGTTTGAGCGGTTTTGGAGATCATATGAGACACTGAGGAGGAAGCCACCAGTAGTAGACGCCAAGGGAGTGCAATGAAGAATAGAAGAACGGTAGGCTGAATTCAGTCGGTTCGTTCTCTCTACTTAGATGTCCAAATGGAGTGATTCCAATTCTAGGAGTTAGATCTTGAAGTCTACTGCAAGTCCTAAAAATATGAGCGCAATCCGAGTTGAGAATCAAAAGTTATGACGTTTTTACGAAAGTGTCGCAGGAGCTGAACCGAAGAACAGCGACGGCGCCCGCCGTGGAAAGACGGCGACCGCCGCAATTACGGCGCCCGCCGTGAAGGTTGCAGCGGCCGCCGTGAACGTCTGAAGTCCGCCGAGCCGATTTTCCTTTTTATGTTTTATTTTTGGATTATTTTATTGCGTTTTATTATTTCGTTTTAGGTTAATTTCAGAATTTTTTCCTTTAGTATTTAAGGGTAGAGAGAGACTTGTTTCCATTATCTCGGAACCCTAATTCTACTTCTCCTTTCTACGTTCTACGTTATGAAGAACTAAGCCTCCCTGGCTTAGTCAGACGCTGAAGCTTTCGTTTTGATTCAGTTGTGAGACTCTCGTTCTTAATCTATTGCATGATTTTTATCTATTCTCTTGCTTAAGTTGCTTATGATTGATATTGATAATCTCTATCTTGGACGCAACTAGGGTTTGTCGTTATTGATCTATTGCTAGATTTAGATTGTTACTGGTTGAGCATATCTATTTCAGAGTAGCAATTGCATCGTACTAGTATCTGGTTGTGCTAATCTTATGCAGAAGAGAACTGATTTACATTCTAGGATAAAAGCTGGTTGTTTTATGCTAGAATTGTATCCAACTATATTCATATCCGTAAGGCTGCTGTTAAACTGAATCTTGATAGTTTCAGGGTTGTTTAATTAGTTAGTGCTAATAGTATCTGGTTGTGCTATTAGTTATATCTGAAAAGGAATTGGAATCACCATTGCATGAGATTTTGAATGAGTATCTATGATCAACTTGTCATACGAATTGTGGATGTTGTTTGACTAAGTGCTTTTCCCCATCACTGATTTCATCATATTTTACTTTGTTTACTTTTGCATGCTTAGATTACTTAAACTCACAAAACCCCCCTTTTGGTTACGTTTGATTGACATACGAATTGCATATTTAGATAGAATTCGCCTCCCCGTGGGTTCGACCTTTACTTACCTAGGACTACGGTTTAGGGTTTGTTTGGATATTTTGCATAACAGTTTTTAGAACGACAAAAACCTGTTATCAAAGATAATGTCAAGTTGTAAGATATTGTTTGTGGTATTTTAGGATATTGTTTGATGGAAAGATATAATGTTATTTATGGGATAATATATCAGATTAGACCATAAATAAATTATATATTCGTCATCCTTTGGAGGCCTATAAATACAAGGCATTATCAACCTAGTTTGACATGCTTCCAAGAGAGAAAGAGGAGCATCCAAAAGAGGGACGAAATTAGGAGCTTTGGAGGTTTCTATGTAGCCTTTGGAGAGCAAGAACACAACTTGGAGTTCAAGAGACGAGTTTCAAGGCTGTTGGCTAAAGGGCACGTCTGAACCGTTCCTACGTTAAGGAGAGTTGCGATCTTTAGGAGCTTCATAGGGGAAGTTTCTAAGGTGAAGAAGGTAACTTTTCAGTGATTTTGAGTTTACTATGAGTTGATAATACGTGCTAAGGGTTGTTAAGCTTAGAAAGTATTCTAGTAGGGAAATCTAGTTTACGTTGGATCTTTGTTTGACTTGTGTAGCTCGTGTTTATCAATAAAAGAAGTAGACTTTGAAATCCTATGAGGGTAACACCTAGAGATAGAGGTTTTTCCTTATCAACAAGTTGGTTGATTTGGTTTTCCTCTCTACGTGATTGTGTTGCTATTTGTGATATTACGTTGTGCAAAGGTACCGTTCCCTATATAGGAATAGTACTTTACTTTGTTACTAACACTTGGTTTCGATCCAACAATTGGTATCTGTAGGATCGAGATTGTTAGACAAATAACTAAGGAACTAAGAATAGCAATTCTCAGTTCCCTTCGCAGCGGAATTTAAACAATCAAGCACAAATGAACAAGTTCCTTATAGTGGAAACCTTTGATTGCCAACTAGCAATCCAGGATAAAAACCACTACCTTTCTTTTGAAAGGATTTCAAGGTGTACTTCTTGATTTCTTATCTCTTTTGGTTACAGCTTATCCTAGGAACAAATACACAGTTTCTTTACCTTACACAAAGTTAGGTAATCATAGCCTAGATAACTTAACACAATCAATAATCAATCCAAGAAACAGACCTTAGCACCTAGGAACTATCTCACTTACAATCACAGAAACTTAGCACTCAGCTCTTCGATTCCTTGACTGGTTCCTCTTGATCTTGGTTTGCTTTGATGAGCTTGTTTGAAGATTCACACTTTGATGTTTGCTATTGTGTGTGATTCGTATTTCAGTGCTTGAAGATAACCTTTGAGTTAGTCTTCCTTTTATAGTGGATTCTTCGCAGCTTGATCTTCTCTTGGTTCCCACATAGCGAGCTTGCCCTAGGATGTGTGGTGATCCTTGAATCTCGCTATCTTTGACATGTAACAACAACCTAGGCAGCTCAGAATCCTTCTTTAGTTGGTCAACTGCTTTAGCCAAGTCGTTCTCCAACTTCCTTCTTCCGAGGTTCGACAAGCTAGGCACTTTGGAACTGTCTTCTGGATAGCGACAGGTTCCATGACAAGTCGCTTTCACCTTTCTCTGTCCGAGGTTATGTGTTCTAGGCGTCTTGTTATTTTGCTCTGGACAATGGCAGACTTTGGAAGCTTCGCACAAGTCGTTTTCAACTTTCTCTTGTCCGAGGTAGGTGTTCCCATATTTCTCGGAAAGCGCAACATCACATGTTGTATTTCTGGGCACACCTGGGTTCCTTCCTTTGGCTTGCTCCTTGGTTCTCTTGTCCTGTTTTGCTTTCATGCCTTCGATGTTTGTCCTGTGGTTCCTTAAGGCACATCTTTGAGATAAAACATTAGTATCAAAATATTTGTCATCTTCAAAAGTAGAGAAACTGAGGAAATGAACTCGCAGGGGAACTAAGGTTCCAGAGTTCCATTTCCTAACAATTTCCCCATTTTTGATGATGACAAATACAAGGAACCTGGCAACATAATAGGACTTTGAATTTCATGAGACCAGTTGAATTTAAGGGATTTACAACGTTGTAAAATAATGAGAGAACATTCAATGGTTGCAAATTCCCCCTAAGCAGATGAATGAGTTTATTCAAATTCCCCCTTATAAGTAGAACGAGTTCAGAGTTCCTATTGGCCCAGTAGTTTCCAAAGTTCAAGGTTCATATCCTTCTTCCCCCTTTTGACATCATCGAAAAGATCAGTTGACATGTTAAGAACAGAATATCAAAGGAAATAAACAATTTCGTCAAACCCATAACAAAAACCATAATAGAAATTTGAGGCAAAGACAAATCATTCATAGAGACGTAGCCAAAAGTAGTCATTAAACTTAATAAAATCTTAACATTGTTCAGAGGAAGACAAACCACGAAGCATCACAAAACAACCTACAAAGACAACAATATAAGCAACCTTTAAAGAGGACAACAAAAGGATAGAAGAGGGTAGTAGGATCCTAGGGAAGCTACAAGCACACTGTGAGGTTACAGCACTGGGAACCAGGAGAAGCGTTCCTATGGCAGAGCAGTGGCCTCCTCTTCGTCAGCCTTGTTGTCGCCAGTTCCTTCATTTTGGCCTGTGGCCTGATTTGCGCCGGTTGCATCTTCCCATGTTTTCTGTAGTACCTCCACCAGACTTGAGACTGCAGTGCTCATCTTTCCCAACTCATTTACTTGATCATGGAGAGCGACTGTGAGGACAGTCGAGCCTCCCGTGATGGCCTTTTCAATACGATCCAGAGCAGAGAGGATCGCAGAGGAGCCTTGAGAGGGGTTGAGCGGTGGTAGGGAACTTGAAGGGGCCTGGGAACTGGCCTTGGCTTTGGGCAGTTCTTCCTGAGGGTCAGAGAGAGGGACTTGGGGATCTTTTGTCTTGAGTTTCCGGACAGTGGTCATGGTCAGAAGCTTGCTGTAGACAGTTTCAGGCAAATCATCTAGGTACTGGTGAAGTAGGGAGAGAAGAGTTTTGATGAGATGGGGAAAGGGCAGGGCATGAGATTCATGGGACTTGCAGAACTGCATGTGAGCCAACACTATGCGGGGGAGATCAACTTGTGCACCAGACAACACTTTATCCATGAGGATAGCATCCGTGATGAGAACTGTATTCCGGTGCTCTTGCCTGGGAACTAGGTTTCGGATGATCCAAAAATGCAGAAGCTTGTTGGCGATGGAGAGATCCTTAGTTTGCAGGGTTGAGGGGTAGTCGCCGTCGTAGAGTTTCCTCACCACTTCACCCTTGGGCTTGTAACCCTTTCCTTTAGGCCACGTATTTTTTTGATGTAGTATGTCAAAACCAGATCTGGACTCGATCTCAAGGGCAGACGCGATGAGGTTGGGGGACAGGGGATACATGGTTCCCTTCCACTGGAATATGGCGTCGTTGCAGGGAGAGTTATCTTTGGCGGGCACAAAGGTGAGAGATTGATAGAATAGACGGACTACTTCATCAGAGGCGAAGAAGGGCTCGACCAAGAGCTCATCCCATCCTTGGTATTGCAGCAGAGAATGAAACTCACTGAGGGCTTCGCTGAACAGTTCCTCATCTTCTTCTTCGAGAGTTTGGGTCCAGAACTCCTTGCCGATGATGAGTGGCTTAAGAATCTTCCTCTTGGAGAAGGAGGAGGAGACTTGCCCGAGCGAGGAAGAGGAGAGGGTGAGGGATTTGGTTCTTTTTGAGGGTTTCTGCTCTTTGGATGGAGGGTCATAGGGAACCAAAGCTTGGGAACTTCTTTTTCGTTGTTTCAGCCTTGTGGCAACAGAGGGACCAGGTTTAGAGATGGGTTTAGACTTGAGGCTAGCAGGTGAGGGCTCTGGGCTAAGGATCTCCTGGGTGGTCTTATCTGGGGAGGAGTCATGGGATCCTCCTTCCGAGACAAATTTTGTAGCCGATGCCGATGCATGAGTGATTTCCTTCACTTTCTCCTCAGCTTTTGCCTTAGTTTTCTCCTCAATTTTCTTCTCATATTGGGGATTTTGAGAGGTGGTGTCAATAATGGGCTGGGTAGACGAGGCGGCCTTCTTTTCTCTGAAGGCCTTGAGAAGGGCAGTTTCTTCTTCGTCTTGGATCAAGTTAGGGTTAGGGTTCTTGTCAGCCATTTTTTAGGAGCTAGGTTTTGTGTTTTTGAGAGCCAGATAGAAAATCAGAGGAAATGGAGAAGGCAAGTCTGGTGTAATGCTTCGATCAACAGGACCCCCTTTTTTAAAACCTGTTGAGAGCTGAAGGGACCGTTGGAAAGGATCTGGCCGTTGAGGAGATTATGGAAGATCTTGAGCATTGAAGCGGCTTGCAGCTTTTGTGAATGGTCAAAAGAAATTTAAACTTCACCCATTCAGAGAAGGAAGCTCTGCCGACTGACGAGACGTGTCTGATCTTTGAAAAGTTGCCATAAATGTCGTCTTGGGAGATTCAAGTTTTTGAACTAGCCGTTTGGAGATCATTTCATCCTGGTTCCTTTCTGGCGATATATTCAGTATGCTAGAGGGATATATGGGAACTTTGATGTGGGTTTAAAAACATGGAACCGAAAAGTATGTTCCCATATAAAGAATCAAGGAGGTCATTTATCGCATTGCACAATAATTCCCAGAGATGGTTAAGAGATGGATCATAGGGAATTAAAATGAGCAATGAGGCAAGGAGGGTCATAGTACACAATCATCATTTCGGCTTGTATTATTGGGTTAGAATATGATCAGATTGTGACTTTTGGGCCATCAAAGAAACTTGAACAATGGAGAAGTTGAAAGAATAATGAGGACCAAAGGGCGCGAACTGATGAAAATTTATCGAAGCCTTTTTAAGAAACCATTATGGAAAAGAGGGTTTGTGGCAAGAGATATAACACAGAGACATCAAGACTTAACAAGTAAAAGATCTAAACTAGGCAATCAAGGAAACTGGAGAGAAACCTCTAAACTAAAGTCACTGCTACATTATAGGAATCATTCCCAATTCTAATCTAAGGTTCTCGAAGGGAACTCTATTCAAAGCTTTGGTGAATATGTCTACAACCCGATCTTCAGTTCTACAAAATTTCATAATGATGTTCCCTTTTTCAACATGATCTCTAAGAAAATGATGTCTTATATCTATATGCTTGGTCCTAGTATGATGCACAAGATTCTTAGAAATGTTTATGGCACTGGTATTATCACAAAGAAAAGTGAGGGGACCATAAGACATATCGAAATCCGCGAGTTGTTGCTTTAGCCAGAGGAGTTGGGAACAGCAAGAGGCAGCATCGATGTACTCGGATTCTGTGGTGGAGAGAGAGACTGAGACTTGTTTCTTTGAGCCCCATGACACGAGGCAAGGGCCTAGGAACTGTGCCATTCTAGAGGTGCTCTTCCTATCCACCAAGTATCCAGCATAATCCACATCAGTGAAACCCATCAGCTCAAAGGGACATTCTTTGGGGTACCAAATGCAGAGTGAATCAGTTCCCTTGAGATATCGGAGTATCCTTTTTACAGCAGCTAAGTGTGTTTCTCTTGGACAGGATTGAAACCTAGCACACAAGCCTACAACAAACACAATGTCTGGGCGACTAGCGGTTAGATACATGAGAGAACCTATCATACCTCTATAGAGTTTCTCTTCCACAAGAGGACTCGAATGATCCTTGTCCAAATAAGCAATGGTGGAGATAGGAGTTGAGAGAGGCTTGCATGAATCCATTTTGAACTTTTTCAGTAGTTCCCTGACATACTTCTGTTGGTGAATTTGTATACCATCTTTCTTTTGATTGATTTACAATCCAAGGAAGAAAGTGAGTTTCCCAATTAGGCTCATTTCAAATTCACTGCTCATCAAGTCTTTGAACTTGTCTACAAGGGACAGGTTAGTGGAACCAAAAATGATATCATCGACATAAATTTGAACCACTAAAATGTTACCTTCTTCTTCTAGGATGAAGAGAGTCTTATCAATGACTCCACGCCTGTAGCCATTTGAGAGTAGGAACTGGGCAAGACGATCATACCAACCTCTGGGAGCTTGCTTGAGGCCATACAATGCTTTATCTAGAAAGTAGACATGGTCGGGATGATCATCGTCTTCAAAGCCAGGTGGTTGCTTGACATAGACTTCCTCTTGAAGGATTCCATTGAGGAAGGCAGTCCTTACATCCATTTGGAACAGTTTGAACCCTTTGTGTGATGCGAAAACAATCAACAGCCTTATCGCTTCAATCCTTGCCACTGGAGCATAGGTTTCATCATAGTCGATGCCTTCTTGTTGATTGTATCCTTGAGCAACAAGCCTTGCTTTGTTCCTTATTACAGCTCCTATATCATCTAGCTTGTTTATGAAAACCCATCTAGTTCCTATGATATGTTTGTCCTTGTGGCGGGGAACTAGATGCCATACTTTATTCCTTTCAAACTGATGAAGTTGTTCTTGTATAGCTTGGATCCAGTCTAACTGGAGGCTTGATGGTTCTTCTTTCTCTGTTGGGAGCTAGAGCATTTGATGTGGAGACATTTTGAGTTGAGCATTCAGCTTCAGCTTTCTGATTGGGATCACATTCTCTATTAAAGATCATGTGAGAGGATGAATCGTTGATGTCTCCACAGATATTGTCATCATGTCCATGGTTCCCAGAAATGGATTATTGTTCATTATCCATGGGAACTGGTGGAGGAGCCAGTGGGGGATTCTGTGCAGCAGGGCAGGAACTGGGTGGAGTGACATCTTCATCTAGATCTTCTTGAGGTGACTTGGGGAACGGATCTTCAGAGGGAGTGGTAGTGTTCTGCACAATTCTTCCAAGTGATTTTTCATTAAAAATAACATGAATACTTTCTTCTACCTTTTTAGTCCTTTTGTTGAAGACTTTGTATGCCTTGCTGCCTGAGGCATATCCAATGAAGATTCCTTTATCACTTCTTGGGTCGAATTTGCCAAGATTGTCCTTCTCATTGTTGTGCACAAAGCACTGGCATTCGAACACCCTCAGATGTGAGATGTTGGGAACTCTTCCTCTTAGGAGTTCATGGGGTGTTTTCTCTGTGATTGGGCGAAGCATGGCTCGATTGATGATGTAGCAAGCTGTGTTGATTGCCTCAGCCCAGAATGATTGAGGGAGTCCACTTGAGATTAGCATAGTTCAAGCCATGTCTTTTAAAGTTCTGTTCTTCCTTTCTACTACTCCATTCTGTTGAGGAGTGTATGGTGCAGAGAAGTTGTGATCAATACCATGCTCACTGCAAAAGGTTAGAAATTCTCCATTTTTGAATTCGGTACCATGGTCAGACCGAATAGAATTGAGTGAGCAATCGAGAGATTTTTCTAACAAAGGAACCAGATCTTTAAAGCGGTCAATGACTTCACTCTTAGATTTTATGAAGATAGTCCAAGTGAAGCGAGAGAAATCATCGACAAGAACAAAGATATACTTGTTTCCTCCTAGGCTTTGAACTCTCATGGGTCCACAGAGATCCATGTGGATGAGTTCAAGGGGCCTTGAGGAACTTACCATATTTTTGGACTTGAAGGAACTCCTTGCTTGTTTCTTTTTAACGCAATCTGAGCATGGTTCCGAAGATATACTACTTATCTTTGGAAGGCATCGGACTAGTTCCTTTGAGTGTAGCTTGTGAATCAGTTTGGTGCTAGCATGACCAAGGCATTGATGCCACAGTTCTGTTTGATCATTCACGGTTGAAAGGCAGAGTTTCTCCTTGGGAGCATATGATGGGTCAACAACGTACACATTGTTGAATCTTTTGCCTTTTAAGATGATTTGTCCCGAGGGGTCTAGGACAGTGCATTCACTTGACTTGAATCTAACTTCATTGTCTCCTTGATCACACAGTTGTGACACACTAGTTAGATCAAAGCCAAGATTATCAACAAGGTGAACTTTATTTACCTTAATGTGGTCATTTAGATTCACAGTTCCTATTCCACAAATTTTCCCTTTGCTTTTGTCTCCAAAGGAGATGTTTCCTCCTTGGATGGGTTGAAGAGAGGTCATTTGATTTCTTCTTCCGGTCATATGACATGAGCAACCACTATCAATGTACCATAGTCGAGGTTGCCTCTCTTCTTCCTGCACACAAGGGAACTAAGACTTTTGAACCCAGCGAAGCTTGGCTTTACTGGGGGGATTAGCATTGCGAGTCTGTGAATGACCAGAGAACTGGTTCCTTTCGTGGTAATAAGCTCTTTTCTCATTTTCAAAGTTCATTTTCTTAGCACAGTCAGTGTTGTAATGACCATTTTTACCACAGTAATAGCATAAGCGATTGTAAACAACATGTCTATACTTTCCTTTTCCTGGCCTAAAAGGTTTTTCAGTTTTTCTTTTATTAAAATCAACATTGTTTCTAACCTTACTATGAGCCATATCAACATACCTTTTGTGAGCAAAGGAATTAGTGAACCATTGGTCTTCAGGAACCATCTTTTCTTTTCCCTTAGGTTCCCTCTTAGGACTTTGGGAGCTTTCATTAAGACGTTTGGCAACCTCAGCCTTGTTCTCAAGAACCATGATCTTCTCTGATAGGAATTGATTCCTATCACGAGAAGTGGCAAGAGCAGTACTGAGGTTCTCATTCATCTCAACAAGTTCTCGCCTAGCTTTTTCATCTTCAGCATCATTGTTCCCTTTGTTATTGACATATCCTATTCCATGACGTTGTCTCACAAAAATAGTTTGATTTATAGTTTTTTCATTTATGGAGTCAGTGAGGATGTCTAACCTATCAATTATAGATTGAAACATGTCATTTCCAGGTAGGTTTTCATGCAAGGGAACTTTGACAGAATCTATGCTAGTTTCATCACACGATTTGCAGATTTTAAGATGACTAGCATGCACATTTCTAATATCAATGAGTTTGGAATGGGTTTCAGCTAGATCTCTCTCAGTTTCATCAAGTTTCTTATTCCAAACAGAATTCTCAATAGTCAAACAAGCAATTTCATCTTCACAATCATCAAGTTTTTGTTGAAGGGAACTGGTTTCCTTTCCTAGTTTCTTTATGATCTTAAGAAGTTGTTTCTTATCACAATCAACTAGAGTTTTTAGGAAATCGTCAGAAGTTACCTCAAGGTCTTCTGAGTCGCTTGAATCTCCTTTTGCCATGAGACATCTTCCTCCAGAGAAATCACTCAGATCCAGTTCCTCATCTGAGTCTTCTCCCCATGAGGCTACGAGAACCTTCTTTCTCTGAGGTCTTTCATCTTCCTTGGAATCTTTCTTGTTAGGAAAGTTCTTAGCGTAGTGTCCATTTTCTTTACACTCGTAACAGGAGACTTCCTTGAGATCTCATCTTGATCCATTGTAGGAGGAATTACCCTTTTGGAACCTTCCCTTCACAAAGAATTTTTTGATGTTCTTTGTGAAGAGGGTTGTTAGTTCGTCCTCCTCTTCTTCTTGGTCTGAGTTCTCTTGCTCCATTTCAAGCCTTGAGAAGGCTTTGGAGATCTTGAGAGCAATTCCTTTCTCTAGTTTCTTGTCGGTATTGGCTTTGGTATGCTCTCCTTCTTCAACCTCCAGTTTACCTATGACTTGAGTCAAGGGAAGAGATTGGATGCCTGGAGTGTTCTTCATGATTCCCTTGAGAATGGTGAATTTGGAGTTGAGTCCATTGATGACCACCAGGGACTTGAAAACTTCATCAAGGTCGACTCCCGCCGTTGTTAGCTTTCCAACCAGTCTGTTGAAGCGGGAGTAATACTCTGAGATGGTCTCAGTTTCCATCATTTTAAAGGTGTGGTATTCTCCTTCCAAAGCAAACTTTCTGTTTTGCTTTAGTTCGTCACTTCCTTCATGCATATCCTTGAGTGCCTTCCACATCTCATTTGCCGTCTTGATGCCTATGACCTTGTCCATGTCCTCTCTGTCCAGTCCATTGAGGATGAACTGCCTGGCCTTGGCATTCTTTTCCATGATGACATAGTGTTCTGGTTTCCAGTCTTCTTCCTTCATGGTAAGATCGACATAGACATCTCCATTTTCGACTATCCTCCAGCATTGGTAGTCGTTGGTCTTGATGTGGCTTTCCATACACTTTTCCCACCATGTTTCTTCTCCTTTCTTTCGGAGATGTGGCTTGTTGGTGGAGATTTCGAGCTCAAACTTGCTTGGTTGAGACATGATCTGCAAACTTAACAAAGATCTAGAGCTTTTCCCGCTCTGATACCAATTGTAGGATCGAGATTGTTAGACAAATAACTAAGGAACTAAGAATAGCAATTCTCAATTCCCTTCGTAGCGGAATTTAAACAATCAAGCACAAATGAACAAGTTCCTTACAGTGGAAACCTTTGATTGCCAACTAACAATCCAGGATAAAAACCACTACCTTTCTTTTGAAAGGATTTCAAGGTCTACTTCTTGATTTCTTATCTCTTTTGGTTATAGCTTATCCTAGAAACAAACACACAGTTTCTTTACCTTACACACAGTTAGGTAATCCTAGATAACTTAACACAATCAATAATCAATCCAAGAAACAGACCTTAGCACCTAGAAACTATCTCACTTACAGTCACAGGAACTTAGCACTCAACTCTTCGATTCATTGACTGGTTCCTCTTGATCTCGGTTTGCTTTGATGAGCTTGTTTGAAGATTCACACTTTGATGTTTGCTATTGTGTGTGATTCGTATTTTAGTGCTTGAAGATAACCTTTGAGTTAGTCTTCCTTTTATAGTGGATTCTTCACAGCTTGATCTTCTCTTGGTTCCCACAGAGCGAGCTTGCCCTAGGATGTGTGGTGATCCTTGATTCTCGCTATCTTTGACATGTAACAACAACCTAGGCAGCTCAGAATCCTTCTTTAGTTGGTCAACTGCTTCAGCCAAGTCGTTCTCCAACTTCCTTCTTCCGAGGTTCGACAAGCTGGGCACTTTGGAACTGTCTTCTGGATAGCGACAGGTTCCATGACAAGTCCCTTTCACCTTTCTCTGTCTGAGGTTATGTGTTCTAGGCGTCTTGTTGTTTTGCTCTGGACAATGGCAGACTTTGGAAGCTTCGCACAAGTCGTTTTCAACTTTCTCTTGTCCGAGGTAGGTGTTCCCAGATTTCTCGGAAAGCGCAACATCACATGTTGTATTTCTGGGCACACCTGGGTTCCTTCCTTTGGCTTGCTCCTTGGTTCTCTTGTCCTGTTTTGCTTTCATGCCTTCGATGTTTGTCCTGTGGTTCCTTAAGGCACATCTTTGAGATAAAACATTAGTATCAAAATATTTGTCATCTTCAAAAGTAGAGAAACTGAGGAAAGGAACTCACAGAGAAACTAAGGTTCCAGAGTTCCATTTCCTAACAGTATCAGAGCAAGGTTGCTCTATATTTGTGTTTGTTTTTAGGAAAATATGAGTACCCACGACGGGAACAATTAAGGCTACTCAATGACGTGTCCTCCTCTCTTCGAAGGAGAGAAATTTGGTTGATGGAAGAAAAATATGGAGATCTTCATCAAATGTGAGGACTTGGACCTTTGGGACATCGTTGTTGAAAGACAAGTCGTTCCTTTCATGAAGAACGATAAGGGTGAGATCGTTCCCAAATCAAAGGGTGATTGGGATGATGAGGACAAGAAGGTGATCTCTAAGAACCACAAGGCTATGAAATTGTTTATCCATGCATTATGTGATAGTGAGTATAGCAGGGTTTCGGCTTGCACAAGTGCTAAGCAAATGTGGGACATGTTGTGTGCGACTCATGACGGTTCCATTGAGGTTAAGAAAAACAAGATAGATCTTCTTGTCAAACAATATGAACTGTTTAAGATGGAAAAGGATGAGTCCATAAAGGATATGTTTGCTCATTTCAATGTTATTGTTAATGAGCTAACTTGTTTGGGAAAAGTGTATACCACCGAAGATCAAGTTCGAAAGGTGATGCAAAGTCTACCCAAGAAGTGAATTCCTAAGGTAACGGCGATTGAAGAAGCCAAGGATGATGCGATCCGGGCTCGACTCAAGCCAGGTAGCGACGAGCCGAAGACGACAAAGACCATGGCATCCTCCTTGGTTCAAGACTTAGTCTAGTTTAGTCTATGTTATATTATTTCCCATTTTAGCATGTTTCCCTTTTTAGTATTTCCATTTCAGTCATTTCTATTTTGGGCGTGTGCTCCACTCTTGTAGAGTGGGCTAGCCCATTAGTATGTTTTCGGCCCAAGCCCATTAGGGTTCTTGGTCGAGCCTTATGGCTTTAAATAGCCTTCATTGTATTTATTATTCCCTACGTTGAAATTAAAGCTTAAGCCTTGCAGTTGAGATCATCTCCTCCCTTAAGCCTCAGCGTCACAAAACTGGTTAGACCCGATTGAACCACGTCACGGTTCACAAACACAATATATCCCTTCATCGCTAGCTTCCGCCTGTGAGATCCTCTCGCCCCAACTCGGCCCCGTCGAGAGCAAGAGAGCCGGTAACCGAGCCCACGCTTGGTTGCTACCTATCCCGGTTACTAAGGAGAAGGATCCGAGGCCTCTTCCTGCCTAGATCCGCGTCAAACGTGGTCCGAACCCGTTGGATCACATCAACTGGTATCAGAGCAGCTAGGGGCATGCAGCGCGCCTTCTTCTCCGACGACACCACCACCACCACAAAACCTACGAGCCTTCTGCCCAGATTTCGTCCAAAAAAAATCGTCATTTCCGCAATTTTCTTCCATATTCCTGTAGAGCATCTCGATACGAGTCCGGGCATATACAATTCGCCCAAAACGGACATCGTTTGACCCCTCAAAAGGCCAAAATACGAACCGTTCGCCGCCGAAACCCTAGCCGCCGCGACCGCGGTTTTCTACACTGCTGTTTCCGAATCCCTTTTACTTACCCAAAACCCTAGCCTCCGCCTCCCATCATAACCCTAGTTTGACCTTTCCTTAACCAAACTATCCTTAGCCACACCCACTCCATGGCCCGCTAGTATCCATACTTCGAGCCCGACGAGTAGGACCCCGACGAGTGGGACTCCGACCCTTGGTTCGGTGGCGTGAGTACATACGAAGCGGACCCGGATTGGATCCCGCCAAGGATTCTGACGCCACCGCGATGTCGCCCGTACCCGCCGCCCTGCATCTATGGACCACCTCAGCCACACCGCACCCACGATCGGTACCCCGACCCTTGGTTCGGTGGCATGAGACCTTACGAAGCAGACCCGGATTGGATCCCGCCAAGGATTCCGACACTACCGCGATGCCGCCCATACCCGCCGCCCCGCGTTTATGGACCACTTCCGACACACCGCACCCACGACAATGCACCCTACCGAGACATGTGACCCAGCCTGCGTCACGCGAACCTCGATCGCGGCTCCCACCGCGACTTGGCCCGCGATCGCAGCCCCCGCCGCGAGTCCCTCGTCCATTCCACAATCACGGCCGTTCCTGGTGTCGAGTCTCTCATTCCTTCCGTAGCTTCATCGACCCGCCATGCCGTAGAAGAGGCTCGTGCCAAGATTGTTAGGAAATGGAACTCTGGAATCTTAGTTCCCCTGAGAGTTCATTTCCTCAGTTTCTCTACTTTTGAAGATGACAAATATTTTGATACTAATGTTTTATCTCAAAGATGTGCCTTAAGAAACCACAGGACAAACATCGAAGGCATGAAAGCAAAACAGGACAAGAAAACCAAGGAGCAAGCCAAAGGAAGGAACCCAGGTGTGCCCAGAAATGTAACATGTGATGTTGCGCTTCCCGAGAAATCTGGGAACACCAACCTCGGACAAGAGAAAGGTGAAAGCGACTTCTGCAAAGCTTCCAAAGGTTATCACTGTCCAAAGCCAAACAACAAGACACCTAGAACACATAACCTCGGACAGAGAAAGGTGAAAGTGACTTGTCATGGAACCTGTCACTGTCCAGAAGACAGTTCCAAAGTGCCCAGCTTGTCGAACCTCGGAAGAAGGAAGTTGGAGAACGACTTGGCTGAAGCTGTTGACCAACTAACGAAGGATTCTGAGCTGCCTAGGTTATTGGTACATGTCAAAGATAGCATGGATCAAGGATCACCACACGTCCTAGGGCAAGCTCGATCCGTGGGAAACAAGAGAAGATCAAGCTGCGAAGAATCCACTATAAAAGGAAGACTAACTCAAAGGTTATCTTCAAGCACAAAAACACGAATCACACTCAATATCAAACATCAAAGTGTGAACCTTCAAACAAGATCATCAAAGCAAACCGAGATCAAGAGGAACCAGTCAAGGAATCGAAGAGCTGAGTGCTAAGTTCCTGTGACTGTAAGTGAGATAGTTCCTAGGTGCTAAGGTCTGTTTCTTGGATTGATTATTGATTGTGTTAAGTTATGTAGGATTGCCTAATTGTGTGTAAGGTAAAGAAACTGTGTGTTTATTCCTAGGATAAGCTGTAACCAAAAGAGATAAGAAATCAAGAAGTAGACCTTGAAATCCTTTCGAAAGAAAGGTAGTGGTTTTTATCCTGGATTTCTAGTTGGCAATCAAAGGTTTCCACTATAAGGAACTTGTTCATTTGTGCTTGATTGTTTAAATTCCGCTGCGAAGGGAACTGAGAATTGCTATTCTTAGTTCCTTAGTTATTTGTCTAACAATCTCGATCCTACAATTGGTATCAGAGCAAGAAAAGCTCTAGATCTTTGTTAAGTTTGCAGATCATGTCTCAACCAAGCAAGTTTGAGCTCAGAATCTCCACCAACAAACCACATCTCCGAAAGAAGGGAGAAGAAACATGGTGGGAAAAGTGCATGGAAATCCACATCAAGACCAACGACTACCAATGTTGGAGGATAGTCGAAAATGGAGATGGATATGTCTGTTGGGCCTGGCATCCCCGGAGAAGACGAGTCGGGAGAATCGAGCCCAAGCCCACTGCAGATCGGAAGAACAAAGGAAAAGCCCAGAGGAGGCGACGAGACTTCACTGGTCGAATGCCCTCCGACAGGATCGTGAGAATCTCGCCATGCATTAAATGACCAGATCACGCAACGGCCACGACATTTAAGCCACCGTAATTACAGAGATTTAATG
Source organism: Rheum nobile (assembly GCA_027886185.1). Taxonomy (NCBI): domain Eukaryota; kingdom Viridiplantae; phylum Streptophyta; class Magnoliopsida; order Caryophyllales; family Polygonaceae; genus Rheum; species Rheum nobile. The sequence continues at coordinate 1,462,657 of WOAB01000306.1, read as the reverse complement.
GCATAATCTTCACCATTACTCCCAGCATTTAAAGATAAAATATATGGCAAAAAATAAAACGGTAACAAAGAAAAAGGACTTACCATTTTTGGACGATGAGGAAGATAAGGCGAGAAGACACACAATTACGCTGAGGACACAAGCATTCTGGCTAAAAAACGGATCAGAACAACACTTACGCTCCCCGCCTAGCTCTCTAGCAATCATCTGCGCTTACTCTCCACCGGTCGCCACCTAAAATTCATCGGTCGAGTCCTACACGACCACTCTGTCTAAACTACGATAAGTTGTATCTCGATTCGATCCGATCAATACATTATCTAATAAAATCATCTCGCTATTCTACATTTACTCTTTGCTTGTCAATTATCTGCTTGGTTTGGATTGTTTTCTATCACCCGATCGACTAGTTACCCCGTTTAAGGTGATTTAGGTCGTCCAATCTTTTCGCCCAAAAACAATTTGGCGCCCACCATGGGGCAACCTGCCGATCACATTTTCGAAACTTTCCAACCATGACTATTGACCCACCTACCGACAATCAAGAACCACGTCTCGAAGACGGAACCCAAGATGCAGCAATCACAACTGAAAATCCTACTCCAACCCAGTTCCAAGAACTTTCCCAAAAAATGGCCACCCTTCAAGAGGAACTAGCCCAGCAACGCCAAAAGACCAAAGCCCTAGCCGCTTTGTCAACCCAATCCGAATCCGCGATCGCGCAACTAACTCGTGAAAATGAGTCTCTTAAGTCACAGGTACAGTCAGTGGCTTCGGGATCTAGGAACGTGCCCGTCCATGGCGGCACCCGAACACGCCTCGACATGGACAACATCGAGCCGATGCGTCTGAGCATACGACGTCCTGGACACACTGAGGGTTACCAATCCGCCAGATGTCTTGGCTCTTTTCCAGTAGACGCTCGACAGACACATGAAGACGATCGACGATCGCTTCAACAGGCTCCCAGGAGTCCCACAACCAATCGAGAGGGAAACGTCCGGCGGATTCGAAGAATCCCCATTCGTCGAAGAAATCGCAAGGGTCGAGATCCCCAAGAAGTTCCATCTCCCCAACATGGCAACGTTCGACGGCACCACCGATCCAGATGACCATATCTCTCTCTATAAACAAAAACTAATGGCTGCATCTGTTTCAAGGGAGAGCCGCGAGGCAGTCATGTGCAAAAGCTTTGGCACAACCCTCGCGGGTCCCGTACTAACATGGTTTATGCGTTTGCCTCAGGGAATGATTACATCCTTTGCGGATCTGGTCAACTCTTTCAAGAGTCAATTCGCCAGTATTTGGAGGCTCGAAAGACAATCAAGTGACCTCTACCGAGTCACACAAAGGTATAACGAACCCCTTCGGAATTATCTTAACAGGTAGAATAAGGAGAAAGTGGCAATTCCCCACTGTGAAGTCATAACCTCCATCGAAGCCTTCCGACAAGGCTTGGTCAAAGACAACAATCTCTACGACGAGATTACCAAGTACCCATGCAAAAGTTTTGAAGATGTCCAGGCCAAAACCATGGCCGAGGTAAGATTGGAAGAGGACCGTGAGTCGCATAAAGCCTCACGCGGACCCGATCCATCCGACCGTAAACATCCCTCCGATAACTGTCGAGACAGATGATCTCATCCCTATTCTCGTAATCGAAACGAACCAAATCAGGTAAACTCTTTCCAAGACAGGTCACAGGAATGGAGAGACGGTCCGGCGTTGCCTCCTAGGGTCTAGTCTTATAATTTCAATGTTTCTGTGTCGGAGCTCGTCAAGAGTTTCGACAAATATGGAAAAGAGGTAAGATGGCCCCGAAAGAGCGACCGACCGAATGTCAAGAAGGACATGAGTCGATGGTGCGAATTCCACGGCGACCACGGTCATTCGACCGACGAGTGCATCGCCCTACAGAAGGAAGTCGCTAGGCTGCTCTCACAGGGGCTCCTGCGTGACGTAATCTCGGAGCGGGCAAAGGCTACCATGGAACGTCGAGATCAGGTAAAACAGAACAAACCCCCATCTCCCTTCCATACAAAAGTTGTCAATACCATTTCAGGTGGATCGGATATATGTGGAAACACATACTCCACGGCTAAGCGACACGCTAGGGAAAGCAAGGGCGATAAGCCCGAGGCATCGGAATTCAAGCCAAGGAGGACATCTAACCTTCCGACGGTCACATTCGACGAATCCGATTCCGACGGGTCGGATAGTCACCACGATGGTCTGGTAATCTCTTTGTCTATTGGTAATTGTTTAATACGGAGAGTACTAATCGATACAGGGAGTTCGACGAACCTCTTGACCCTTGACGCTCTTAAAGAAATGGGTCTGACTGAGAACGACCTAATCAAGAAGTCGACCCCACTGGTCGGGTTCAGTGGTGAGGTTAAGCATACGACTGGTGAAATCATTTAACAGGTGAAATTCTTAGTCCTAGACTGTCCGTCTCCCTATAATTGTATTCTTGGCAGGCCATGGATACACGCTATGAAGGCAGTACCTTCAACGTATCATCAAGTCATCAAATTCCCCACTGAATGGGAAGTCCAAGAGATCAAAGGACCGCAAAAGAATGCTATGTCGCTTCCATGAAGAGCGCAGTCGAACACAAGACCGCATAGCAACCACAGAGCGGCGAAGGGCCTAGTCGGTACGTCGAACCAGAAATGGAAAAACTCGATGAAATCGCACTAGACCCTTCAAAGCCAAACCAAACGGTAAGGGTCGGGTCGGACTTGGACGATTCGACCAAACAACAACTTCTTGACTTTCTCAAGGCCAATGCCGACTGTTTCCCATGGTCGCATGAGGATATGGTCGGAATATCTCCAAACGTTATTACTCATAAATTAAATGTGGATCCATCTCATCCCCCTGTCAAGCAAAAACGCAGGAAGTTTGCCCCCGAGCGGAACAAGATAGTCGACGACGAAGTCAAAAGCTTATTGGAAACAAGAAAGATCAGGGAGGTCCACTATCCTTAATGGCTAGCCAACATGGTCGCAGTCCAGAAGAAGAACGGAAAATGGAGAGTCTGCATCGACTTCACAGACCTCAACAAGGCTTGTCCCAAGGACTCGTTCCATCTACCCCATATCGAAGCCATGGTCGATGTCACAGCGGGGCACGAAATGCTTACCTTCATGGACGCTTTCAGCGGTTACAATCAGATCCTTATGGAACCCGACGATCAAGAAAAAACAGCATTCATCACCAGCCAAGGTATCTATTGTTACCAAGTAATGCCATTTGGTCTGAAAAATGCAGGGGATACGTATCAACGACTAGTCAACAAAATGTTCAAAGACCAAATCGGAGACACGATGGAAGTCTACATAGACGACATGTTGGTCAAGTCCAAAAAGAAAGAAGATCACATAGACCACCTACGCGACAGCTTCGAGGTTCTCAAAAGGTACAACATGAAACTAAACCCTACTAAATGCTCCTTCAGAGTGTCGTCAGGGAAGTTCTTAGGATACATGGTGACACAAAGAGGAGTAGAGGCCAGCCCAGAACAAATCAAGGCTCTCATCAACCTTCGATCCCCCCGATGCGTCAAAGACGTACAGAAGCTCACAGGTCGGATAGCAGCTCTGAACAGATTCATCTCCAAATCATCCGACAAGTGCAAACTCTTCCACGACGCACTCAAGAAGAACAAGTCCTTTCAATGGACGGAAGAACACGAAGCAGCGTTCCAAAACCTCAAAGAGTATCTGGCCAGTCCCATGTTACTAACCAAACCCAAAGGCGATGAGCCCTTATTTCTTTATCTTACAGTGTCAGAATCAGCCGTAATCGCAGTACTAGTCAGAGAGGAGGATGGCAAACAGTCGCCAATATACTATGTCAGTCGGATACTGTTACCAGCCGAAACAAGGTATTCGTCACTTGAAAAGCTCGTGCTATCATTGGTAATGGCTTCGAACAAACTCAAACCATATTTCGAATCCCATACTTTTACTGTTCGCACTAATCATCCCATGAGAGCTATCATGAGGAAACCTGAGTTCACAGGACGAATGACCAAATGGGCCATACACCTCAGCGGTTATGACATCAAATACGAGCCCAGGACAGCGATCAAGTCGCAAGCCTTAGCCGACTTTGTGGCCGATTTCAGTCCGACCCTAGAGCAAGAAGCCACAAAAGAAGCAACACAACTACTCGCGACGGACGAGGCATGTACATGGGAGCTCCACACAGACGGGGCATCGAATGCCAGAGGATCGGGGCTAGGGGTCGTGCTAAAATCGTCACAAGGAGACAAGATAGCTCAAGCTGTCAGATGTGAGTGGGATGCAACTAACAACGAAGCTGAATACGAAGCACTCATATTCGGACTCATCCTGGCTCGCGACCTAGGGGTCCGAGAGATCGAAGTCGTTTGCGACTCTCTGCTAGTTGTAAACCAGATACAAGGGGCGTATAATGCCAAGGATGCCAGAATGATAGCCTACCTGGAGGTAGCCAAGAAACTGATCAGACAATTCCAAACATTCAACATCAGACAAGTGCCCAGGGATCTTAACTCCCAGGCTGACGCACTCGCTAATCTAGGATCCGTCCTAGACCCGAAGGAATTTCCACACATACCATTGGTCCACATCATGACGCCAGCCGTCCCAAGGACATCCGTCAAGTCAACAGCATCGCTTGAAGAACTCGTCGCCATGGAAATAGGCGACCGACCAGAAGAAGACATCATCGACACCAATGATGACTGGATATTACCTTACATTAGATGGTTGAAAGACGGCATTCTACCCGATGACAAGACAGAAGCAAAAAGGCTCAAGGTACAAGCACTCTCTTACGATATCATAGATAACATCTTGTACAAAAGGTCTGTTACAGGACTACTCCTACGATGCCTCAAGACTCTAGAAGTTGGACGTATCTTGCAATCGTTGCACGAAGGGGAGTGTGGCAACCACACCGGTGGACGAAGCATCTCGGGTAAAGCCCTACGAAATGGGTACTATTGGCCAACGATGAACAAAGACGCCATGGAATACACCAAGAGATGCGACGCCTGTCAGCGGCATGCACCCGTCCATCATCAGCCTTCGGAGCTCCTCCATCTGACCCTAGCTCCATGGCCCTTTATGAGATGGGGAATGGACATCGTCGGAAAGCTTCCCCCCGCGTCGAGTCAAAGAGTCTTCTTCCTTGCCATGACGGACTACTTCTCTAAATGGATCGAAGCCGAAGCCTACAGAGAGGTAAAAGATCAACACGTAATTTCATTCATAAAACGCAATATCTGTGCAGATTTGGTGTCCCGTCAGAAATCGTGTGCGACAACGGCTCCCAATTCATCAGTCATAAGACTCGAGCCTTTTGCGATCAATGGAACATCAAGTTGGTCACATCTACACCTCGGTATCCGCAATCCAACGAACAAGCCGAATCCAGCAACAAGATCATCATCAACAACCTCAAGAAACGCCTCACAGGGGCTAAAGGCAAATGGGCAGACGAACTCCCACTTATTCTCTGGTCCGACAGGACTACTCCAAAGAATGCGACCAGGCAATCGCCTTTCTCTCTCATCTACGGGAGCGAGGCGGTCATCCCGGCTGAGTTACTGGTTCCGACCGCTCGCTGCAACCTTCAGACAAATGAACAGAACGATATCGAACTAACACACAATCTGGACACAGCGGACGAGATCAGGGAGAAAGCCCGAATCAGGATGGTCAGGTTCCAACAATAGGTCGCAAGGAGCTACAACAAGAACGTTCGAATCAAGGCATTCAAGGTCGGAGACTGGGTCCTAAGGAAAACTTTACAGAACACCAAGAACCCATTCGACGGAAAGCTAGCACCGCAATGGGAAGGACCCTACTTGATCACCGAAGTGGTCGAACAGGGAGCATATCAGTTAAAGGATAAAGACGGACAACCGATCCTGAGGAGTTGGAACGCAGCACATCTAAAACTCTACCATTCTGAACCAATGAGGTAAAACATCACACAAATCTTATACCTCGCATATACATTGCTATCTGTCGTATACAAATCACATGCCATCGCATATACATTGCTATTTGTCGCATACAAATCGCACGCTATCACATATACATTGCTACATGTCGCATACATACCGCATGCTATCGCATGTACATCGCTATCTTCTTTTACATGTCATCATCTGACACTAAGCGAGGACTTCCTCCTTACAAAAACACAAATGCAGAACAGCATTTACATTGGATCCTGTCATCCGCAAAAAAGCGCTTACATTACATTACACGATCGATCGGAACACGGGGAGATGACAACACAGGCACGTCGGCATACCGCCCGCCTTACACAAAACATAAGGTACAACACCTTATTACATTTACGCAATAAAACATATTGCTTACCTCCCCGGCATAATGTCATGACTAACACATACACAAACACATCGCAGGCCTGCTCTACATACATACACACGGTGAAACCCCACTCGACGGAGCATACGGGTGAAACCAACATACACGAAATACAAAACATTGTCGACAACTTCCTTGAAGGTCCGACGAACATGTACGAAACAAACAAGCATACGATTCTATATGTAAAAATACAATTGCATCGAAATAAAAGCATTTTTATACAAATACGCGACCCGCGATGGTGGACAGGTCGCCAAAACACATTGTCAACCTACACATCTGTAGGACTTTAACGACAATCATTCAGAAATATCCTGTGACCCGCGATGGTAGACGGGTCACCAAAACACATAATATTCAAACCCATACACAGGTGGGGCAAACAAAGTCGTACTACGCAAAGAAAACAAATCAAGCGTCGGGGGTAATGGCATTACCTTCCGCAGGGGCTGGCTCCAGAGAAGCTATCTCGTCAGTCGGCTCGACATCGCCGGGATGGGCCTCGTCCTCATCGGCGCCTTCATCCACGGCCTCTTCTCCGACGCTGGCCAAGCAAAACAGCTCCTGACTAGGATCGCCCTTTGGGAACATGGAGTCCAGAGTCTCCTTCTCCGCTTTCAGGTCCCAGAGCTCATGCTTGCCCTTGTTGAACTCTTCGATCATCTCGATGCGCGACTTCACAACATAAAAGGCCCCAACATCGCCAGCAATCTGGCCATCGGCAATCCGAGCCCGCTTCACCTCCTCCTCAACGCCTGATCGGCACTCTTCAAACCCCCTCTGACTTGCGACCAGCTCTTCTTGACAACTCTTCAGCTCCCTGGTGAGGCGACGCTCAGTCTCACGGCATCGACTCTCCGCTCCCTCCAGCTTGGTCCTCAAAGACGCAAGGTCGGACTCTGACCTAGCAGCCCTGTCCTCGGCCTTGACAAGCATCGCCTGAACACCGGAGTAAGCTCCCAAGAAATACTGGAAGGCCTGACAGAAAGACACACGACAACACAAAAACACAATCAAGAAACGCGGTCGACACTAGTGGAAAAAATCCTTTTAGAGGCGGGCCTTTTGACACTTATTGCGGCGAACACCGATCGCCGCAACTGAGGGGGCTGCAACAAGTAGGAAAGCTTTTTGAGGCGGGCTATATACGCCTCTACAAGTGGCTTTTAGAGGCGGGCCTCCATAGGCCCGCCTCTAAAGGTGCCTCATATTGGCGCCAAAGTGAGGCACTTTTAGAGGCGGGCCTCCATAGGCCCGCCTCAACAAGTGCCTCACATGGCACTGTAGTGAGGCACTTGTTGAGGCGGGCCTTTGGAGGCCCGCCTCAACAAGTGTCTTTTAGAGGCGGGCCTTTGGAGGCCCGCCTCAACAAGTGTCTTTTAGAGAGGCCCGCCTCTAAAAGCCTCAACAATTCGAGCCTGACTCGGCCGAGTCATGGGCCGAGTCAGGCTCGGTTTATTGTATTTCAACAATTCGAGCCTAACTCGACCCAGAACTCGGCCGAGTCAGGCTCGAATTGTTGAAATACCATACACACAGATAAGCAGAATAATATACATCAACACAACAGATCGATTTCATTCACAGAATAATATAACAGATTTCACCAGAGTACAGTCAGATTCTCAACAACAGTATATATACAGGACAAGTACAAACAAGTTCAACCCGATAATAAATACTTCGATGTAAAATACTGTGCCCATTGCTCATGAACAACGTCCATTTCTTCAGAAGTATACGTTGTCTTCCTCTTAGGATATACCTTCATAAAAAACACATGAATTATTGACAAATACTATCAACATATAGTTTGTTAAGGGACATACCGCCTCTAGTCGCTCATCAGAGTCATAGAATCCCGTGACTATCTCTAACATGAACTTCATGACATAATAGCCACACTCGGTTCCGCCGCTTTGTTGAGCGCACTAATTATACAACATAAGGGGGATGTCTTAGATACAAAGGCCTTTGATTATAAATAAACAAACCTAAAGCGTTTAAAATGCTATATGTACCTCTATATTGCAGACTCTCAACGTCTTACGTTTATCTCTTGATTTCTCGCACTTCCCACCTTGATACAAAAACACTTGAAATGCCCTAGAAAATCAACATAATACAGTCATGAAACTGATATTGATTCCAATAAAAACTAGTTCGTAAGTAAAATAACTTACAAATTCATGATTGGAGATGCATCAGTCGTTCTGTTGCCTGGACATTTTAGAGAATCGAACAGATAGACTTGTGCTTTAAATAGGTCTATCACATACAGAATCCAATGATTGCTGCATCATTTAAACGTAAATTGATAAACATTAATGATTGCTTAACATACTCTTTATATACAAAAACACTTGTATTTGCTCCCATATAATCAAGAGTACTCTGCTGGAACAGCTGGATCGGCCCTGATTCTAGTGCTTGACAGCATCTCAGGACAAATGAACCCAATTCGAGAATTTTCAAATGCATATGTGTGATTGTCCAATAAATACCTGCACATTTAAAGAAAAAACGATTAAGAATGATAGTTGAACAATTAAAGAAAAAACGATTAAGAATGATAGTTGACAATTAAAAGATAAAGACTGATCAAAACATTTACATCATGTAGACTTGAATCAAAGAAATATTTAAGCACTCCCCCTTAAGGAACTCTTCTACATCGGATGCAGTGACGTATGTTTCTTGATCTGTCCCATAATTCCAAACTGAGGCATCCAATGGGATGGGAGTACTATCATATATACCACCCGTCGCCGAAGACATAACAAATTGCAACAACTTGCATGACTGGCCAAGACCTTGAATTTCTTCGTTTTCTGCTTTCTTCCTTTTGGCGGCTGATTCTTCCGTTTTCCGATCACAACTACCAACCACCTCTTTGTTGGACTAAGACTTAAGAGTTATTTCGACATGTTATTGACCGACAATAATAATGAAGTAACATTTGTATTATTGAGCACAAACAAGGAAGATTTAATATCATTTCTAATAACTATCCCGCCAAGGGCCTAAATTATGGATTCTATCCCGCCAAGGGCCTAAATTATGAATTCTATCCTGCCAAGGGCCTAAATTATGAATTCTATCCCGCCAAGGGCCTAAATTGGCGTTGTTATCCACCTTTTTAGAGAGAAATGACTTACCTTTGTATTTTTGGCGGTGAAGCTCAACTTTTTAGAGATAAATGACTTGGACTTCTCTGGGGGGCGTGGAGTAGTATAGTCCTATATATATTAAAATTATAGATGAGCAAGAGTGAGACATTATTATTGAGCCCAGATTTCTTACCTCGTCGTCTTCGAAAATCACTAAGCGGATCGGCCATTGCACGAAACTACCCTGAGCACCGCCTAAGTTAGTGAAACCATCACCCGTAGGCACCGGAAGAATATCATCATGATGTCCATCATAAACAAAATCAACTTGGACTTTGTAGTGATCAGGCTTTATCGGTGTAAAGTGTTGGGACGATGCACCGTTTGAGGGTTGTACCATACCATCCGCTACTAGCACTTTGTTACCAGAATCTTTATCCTCAAGGGCAAGATGGCATGGAGTCTTTTCCTGCATAAGAGGTATTTTAATTCATGTTATAAGAGGTATTTGGACATAAAGAGTTCATGATAATACTCAAACTCAAACATACCTTTAGCTCACGTGGTTGCGGTGTGGAATCAGGACAAGTGGTATAGGGTGCATCAACATCAGGTCCAAGAACGGGAGTAGAAGTGAAGTTTGGTTGATTTATGTATAACATGGAGTGTAGTTGCTTTTGGAGGGCCTCAGCCACCCTTTTATCTAACTCACCTTCAAACTCCTTTCTAACTTCAGCTCTGATCGATTCGATCAGATCTGATGAAGCTTCACTAGAACATTTTCTCCGTCATTCTCTTGGACCGAAAGCAACTCTATAACCCACATTTCCACCCATTGCCTTGACACGGCCATGATGATCTTTTTTCCCAATGGCTTTGGTGAGGGCATCCTCATCATCCTCGAAAGTAAGGTTTCCTTTTTCTTCTTCTTCGATATACTCATCCTATAATGTCTATTAGGAAAGTATAGATTAGTTCATATTTCCAAATAAATTTAAGTAAATATTCATTAAAAAGAACTACTTACAATTCTTCTTGCAATTTCTACGGCATCCTTATCGTTCGGGCTAACTTCCCACTTTCCATCCTCAGTTCGAACTTGATGAGCCAAAACCCACTCCTTTGCTCTATATTTTCTAGCTCTAGGAGCCGATGAGTTCACTGAGGAGCTACTTGACAGAGATAAAGCTGCTTCCTCTGGGAGTCGTCCTTCATTTATCCACTCATGTCGTTTTCTAATATAACCCGCCTGGCCGGTGCGATGAGGATTCTTGTTTTGGGCTGCACTTGCCTTTGCTTTCTCACTACGAGCCTGTCAAAAGTGAATAGCATTATTACCAATGATTTCCGCTAGCTGACTAGAAATCTTTAATACTAAAAAGAAATAGCATTATTACCAATGACTCTGGCATGTAATGTTCTTGAAGAAAAACTGACCAATCAGCCTCTGTAATGTGGTGGTAGACATCCCAAGGCATGTAGTTTCTAGGATACTTCGACGACTTTTGTGTCTTAGTTATCCATCTTGCTTTCAACTTGCTCTTGAAATCTCTAAATCGTTTTGCCACACAAGAATGAAAGTATTGTTCCCTTGACCTCCTTTCATCATCAATGATGTGGAACATAAGCTGTGGATTTTTACAATAAGTTAGAATGATAGTTAATATAGTATATATTTAAAACAATTTAAAAAGACATTATACCTTGTTCTCCTCCCAAAACCCTTGCCTCGTCTGCTCATCTATCATTCGGTATTCTCTCACGTTTATATCAATTCTTTGAGCACAACTCCCAACTTGCTTTCCGTATTGTTTCGACCACTCGCCATCAGGGACATTCAACTCATTAAACTCAAGGTGCATAGGCATTTTTACTTGAATGCCTTTTGACGGACCACACCCTTTAGCGATGTGTGTAATCGCGCTAACACCTTGTGATTCAGGATCACCTTGGGTAGGGAAAATAGCATTTCCACTTTCGTTAGACATAGTGGATAGAATTCCTACAACAAGCACACACAAAAAATTACTTATTATAACATAAAGCTTATTGTAAAAGAACAGTTTTCAGGGGAAAGCTTCAGTGAAGTTGCCTCTGCAAACAAAAGCATCTTGCTAATGACTTGGATAATTGCAGCTGAGCCTAAAACCTGAAGAATTGTTTCTATCTGTAGAAGTAAAAGAAGATAATTGATAAGAAAGATTAACACAGATATGTAAGTAATTGTTAGATAATGAATAGAGGAAGGAACTCATAAAAACGCATATTCATAGGGGCATTTCATCAAACACCTTCAATGCACGAGCAAGTTGACAAAAATACACAAATTCGTACAAGCTTTAAACACAAAATACACAAATTAGAAATCAGTACATTAGGATTTGCATATTCGTAGGGGCATTTCATCAAAAAATCTTCTTAGACAAACGCATATTCATAGGGGCATTTCATCAAACACCTTCAATGCACGAGCTTTAAACACAAAAATAAACAAATTCGTACAAGCTTTAAACACAATACAGAGAAACGCATATTAGAGAAACGCTTACCGGCCAGAGGAATCGGGTGAGGAAGTCGGAGTTCTGGTGAAACCGAGTGCTCGGCGAGAGGAGAGGAGATGAAGTCTGAACGAAGCGAAGAGGTGAATGTTCTGGTGAAGCGCGCGGAGAAGCTGAAAGTTTTAATTAAGTATAGACTTATAGAGGCGGGCCTATTTATGCCCGCCTCTATAAGTCCAAGTTATGGCCGAGAAAGAGGCAATAGAGGCGGGCCTCCTTATGCCCGCCTCTATTGCTTACGTTTGTTGAGGCGGGCTTATGGAGGCCCGCCTCAACAAAACTTAATAGAGGAGGGCATTTAATCGGCCCGCCTCTAATACTTTAGCGGGAATATTTTTTCGGAAACTTTTTGAGGCGTATAAATGTTTGCCCGCCTCAATAGAATTTTTTGAGGCGTATAAAATAATTATCCGCCTCAAAAACCTGAAAAACTGATTGCGTAGGACGTTGTTGAGGCGTTTTGTTATAGGCCCACCTCTAAAAGGGAGCCTCAACAAGTGTTTTTTCCACTAGTGCGAGCAAAAAGAAACATAAAAACAAGAACAAAGGGCAACTCACCCTCAACGCGGAGCATCCCGCTTCACCAATGCAGTCTAGAGGGGAGACATCCTTAACTTCCGACTTCAAAGTCGGGTCCTGAGCGCGAAAAAGGTCAGCGATCGACTGTCCGACGACACCGATCTTGCCGACCCCCTCAGCGGTCGCACTCTTCTTCCTAGGGATGTCCTCCACCTTGACATCTTTAGGGCGAGCGATCGCCTTCCTCTTAGAGCCAGTCTTGACTGGAACCGTCAGATCCACCAGATCCGGTTTGCTTGACGCGGCTTTGGCCGCCGCCTTCCTCTGCTCGATCAGACTTTTCCCTGACGCCACCCTCAGACGAGCACTCGATCGACCACCAGGGGAACCTGACACGACAGAACAACAGAAAGGGAGAAATCCTAAAGTACACGACAAAACGAAAAACACTAAAAGACGCCTAGAGTCAAGAATCTACCTTTTGCACGAGACGATGAGACATTCGACATGTCGTCTTGAGAGGCAGGGGTCGTAGACAGCAGGTTGACGTTCACAAACTTTCTTTCAGACGCGGGAATTTCAAGGACAATCTTCGACAAGCCTTTCGACCGGCTACTCACTTCTAGATCTTCTGGTTCGGGGACTACAAAAAAGAAAAGTTAAAGCAAGAGTTAAGACACATAAAATACGCGAAAGAGAAGACAAATACATACTATCAATTCGCCACTCTGTCAACAAAAACGGACACTCTCCCTCCTTCTCCAAAGAAGAACGTTCGACAAAAAAGAACTTCGACCCCCATCCGCGGTCGTTGACATCAGGGCTCTGCACCAAGGGCTTCCGACCATGTTGGATACGCAACTGAACGCGATAGGAACTCTTCTACCCAATAAAGTAGTTATACCACAGAGCGTCAAAATCAAAATCGGCCCCAGTTTGAACATTCACAGGGTCTAAGACCCTAAGAACTCTCCACGCCTGAGGCATTACTTGACATGGCGCCAGCGCCAAAGTGGCTAAAAAATCCCTGACAAGGGGAGAGAAAGGAAATTTGTGCCCTATTCCAAACGGGTATGCGTAGAAGCAAATCCATCCCTCGTAACGCGCATCGGCCCTCTCGTCTGGATGAGGCAACCTGGCGACCATCTCCGGTGGAAAGCCCCCGACTTGGAGAACTTGATCCAGCTCCGCCTGGGACAAAGTGCTAGTCAATGCATCCGACTCCTTCAAAATGAAATGAGGAGGAGTTTCGCCTTCACGAGAATCAGAAAGAGTCTTTGACGACTCAGAAGCCTCGATGGAAACCATTTCGAGAATGGAAAGAGAGAGAGATCAAAGAGCTATGACTAGAGAAATTAGAAAACTATGGCGAGAGAGACCGAGAAGCTTACCAGAAGAAACTTGCAAAGGAAGATGGGATGAAGACTAATCGATTCCCTCTGCTCCGAATTTATGGAGGGAAGTGAAGATTTGCAGAGGCGTCGCATCATGCCCCAATCACGCGCCACGTAGCCCTGAGCAAACGCGCCAAAAAAGGATGGTGGAGATCGTGTTTTCGGAAGTTGCCTCGGATTCCACTTTCCTTGCTTAAACCGAAAGCCCAAGGCAACTTGGGGATATTGTTGGGCATGGCATCCCCGGAGAAGACGAGTCGGGAGAATCGAGCCCAAGCCCACTGCAGATCGGAAGAACAAAGGAAAAGCCGAGAGGAGGCGACGAGACTTCACTGGTCGAATGCCCTCCGACAGGATCGCGAGAATCTCGCCATGCATTAAATGACCAGATCACGCAACAGCCACGACATTTAAGCCACCGTAATTATAGATATTTAATGACATAATCTTCACCATTACTCCCAACATTGAAGATAAAATATATGGCAAAAATATAACGGTAACAAAGAAAAAGGACTTACCATTTTTGGACGACGAGGAAGATAAGGCGAGAAGACACACAATTACGCTGAGGACACAAGCATTCTGGCTCAAAAACGGATCAGAACAACACTTACGCTCCCCACCTAGCTCTCTAGCAATCATCTGCGCTTACTCTCCACCGGTCGCCACCTAAAAGTCATCGGTCGAGTCCTACACGACCACTCGGTCTAAACTACAATAAGTTGTATCTCGATTCGATCCGATCAATACATTATCTAATAAAATCATCTCGCTATTCTACATTTACTCTTTGCTTGTCAATTATCTGCTTGGTTTGGATTGTTTTCTATCACCCGATCGACTAGTTACCCCGTCTAAGGTGATTTAGGTTGTCCGATCTTTTCGCCCCAAAACAATGTCGATCTCACAATGAAGGAATGAGACTGAAAACCTGAGCACTATGTCACCATGGAAAAGAATGCCAAAGACAGGCAGTTCATCCTCAATGGACTGGACAGAGAAGACATGGACAAGGTCATAGGTATCCAGACGGCAAAGGAGATGTGAAAGGCACTCAAGGAAATGCATGAAGGAAGTGATGAACTAAAGCAAAGCAGAAAGTTTGCTTTGGAAGGAGAATACCACACATTCAAAATGATGGAAACTAAGACCATCTTAGAGTACTACTCCCGCTTCAACAGACTGATTGGAAAGCTAACAGCAGCGGGAGTTAGGGGTGAGCACGGGCCGAGAAAACCGAAGCCCGAACCGAACCCCACCCGAAAAACCCGAACCGACATGCCTTCGGTTCGGGTTTCGGTCCGACCAAATCAAAGTTTCGGGTTTCGGTTCGGTTCGGGTTCGGTTCGGGTTCGGGTCGGATTCGGGTCGGGTTCGGGTTTTTAGTGTAATTTAGCCTGTTTTTTAACGAAAAGTGTTGTTTAGCCCGAACCGAACCCGAACCGATGTCTTCGGTTCGGTCTTCGGTCCAGGATTTTTGGCCGTTCGGGTTTTGGGCTTTTCGGGTTCGGTTCGGTTCGGGTCGGGTTCCGGCCCGTGCTCAGCCCTAGCGGGAGTCAATCTTGATGAGGTCTCCAAGTCCCTGGTGGTCATCAATGGACTCAACTCCAAGTTCACTCTTCTCAAAGGAATCATGAAGAACACTCCAAGCATCCAATCTCTTCCCTTGACTCAAGTCATAGGGAAACTGGAGGTTGAAGAAGGAGAGCACACCAAAGCCAATACTGACAAGAAACTGGAGAAAGGAATTGCTCTCAAGATCTCTAAAGACTTCTCAAGGCTTGAGATGGAGCTAGAGAACTCAGACCTAGAAGAAGAGGAGGACGAACTGACAGCCCTCTTCACGAAGAATATCAAAAAGTTCTTTGTGAAGGGAAGGTTCCAAAAGGGCAGTTCCTCCCACAATGGACCAAGAAGAGATCTCAAGGAAGTCTCCTATTACGAGTGTAAAGAAAAGGGGCACTATGCTAAAAACTGTCCCAACAAGGAAGACTCCAAAGAAGATGAAAGACCTCAGAGAAAGAAGGCTCTCGTGGCCTCATGGGGAGAAGACTCAGATGAGGAACTGGATCTGAGCGGTTTCTCTGAAGGAAGATGTCTCATGGAAAAAGGAGACTCAAGCGACTCAGAAGACCTTGAGGTAACTTCTGATGACTTTCTAAAGACTCTAGTCGATTGTGATAAGAAACAGCTTCTTAAGATCATAAAGAAACTAGGAAAAGAAACTAGTTCCCTTCAACAAAAACTTGATGATTGTGAAGATGAGATTGCATGCTTGACTGTTGAGAACTCTGTGTGTAGTAAGAAACTTGATGAAGCTGAGAAAGACCTAGCTGGAACTCACTCCAAACTCATTGATATTAGAAATGTGCATGCTAGTCACCTTAAAATCTGCAAATCTTGTGATGAAACTAGCATATATTCCGTCAAAGTTCCCTTGCATGATAACCTACCTGGAAATGACATGTTTCAATCTAAAATTGATAGGTTAGACATTCTCACTAACTCCATAAATGAAAAAATGATAAATCAAACTGTTTTTGTGAGACAACGTCATGGAATAGGATATATCAATAATAAAGGGAACAATGATGCTGAAGATGAAAAAGCTAGGCGAGAACTTGTTGAGATGAATGAGAACCTCAGTACTGCTCTTGCCACTTCTCATGGTAGGAATCAATTCCTATCAGAGAAGATCATGATTCTTGAGAACAAGGCTGAGGTTGCCAAACGTCTTAATGAAATCTCTCAAAGTCCTAAGAGGGAACCTAAGGGAAAAGAAAAGATGGTTCCTGAAGACCAATGGTTCACTAATTCCTTTGCTCACAAAAGGTATGTTGATATGGCTCATAGTAAGGTTAGAAAAATGTTGATTTTAACAAAAGAAAAACTGAAAAACCTTTTAGGCCAGGAAAAGAAAAGTATGGACATGTTGTTTACAATCGCTTATGCTATTACTGTGGTAAAAATGCTCATTATAACACTAACTGTCCTAAGAAAAGGAACTTTGAAAATGAGAAAAGAGCTTATTACCACGAAAGGAACCAGTTCCTTGGTCATTCACAGACTCGCAATGCTAATCCCCCCAGTAAAGCCAAGCTTCACTGGGTTCAAAAGTCTTAGTTCCCTTGTGTGCAGAAAGAAGAGAGGCAACCTCGACTATGGTACATTGACAGTGGTTGCTCATGCCATATGACCGGAAGAAGAAATCAAATGACCTTTCTTCAACCCATCCAAGGAGGAAACATCTCATTTGGAGACAAAAGCAAAGGGAAAATTTGTGGAATAGGAACTGTGAATCTAAATGACCACATTAAGGTAAATAAAGTTCACCTTATTGATAATCTTGGCTTTGATCTAATTAGTGTGTCACAGCTGTGTGATCAAGGAGACAATGAAGTTAGATTCAAGTCAAGTGAATGCCCTGTCCTAGACCCCTCGGGACAAATCATCTTAAAAGGCAAAAGATTCAACAATGTGTACGTTGTTGACCCATCATATGCTCCCAAGGAGAAACTCTACCTTTCAACCGTGAATGATCAAACAGAATGTGGCATCAACGCCTTGGTCATGCTAGCACCAAACTGATCCACAAGCTACACTCAAAGGAACTAGTCCGAGGCCTTCCAAAGATAAGTAGTATATCTTCGGAACCATGCTCAGATTGTGTTAAAGGGAAACAAGCAAGGAGTTCCTCAAGGCCCCTTGAACTCATCCACATGGATCTCTGTGGACCCATGAGAGTTCAAAGCCTAGGAGGAAACAGGTATATCTTTGTTCTTGTCGATGATTTCTCTCGCTTCACTTGGACTATCTTCATAAAATCTAAGAGTGAAGTCATTGACCGCTTTAAAGATCTGGTTCCTTTGTTAGAAAAATCTCTCGATTGCTCACTCAATTCTATTCGGTCTGACCATGGTACCAAATTCGAAAATGGAGAATTTCTAACCTTTTGCAGTGAGCATGGTATTGATCACAACTTTTATGCACCATACACTCCTCAACAGAATGGAGTAGTAGAAAGGAAGAACAGAACTTTAGAAGACATGGCTCGAACTATGCTAATCTCAAGTGGACTCCCTCAATCATTCTGGGCTGAGGCAATCAACACAGCTTGCTACATCATCAATTGAGCCATGCTTCGCCCAATCACAGAGAAAACACCCCATGAACTCCTAAGAGGAAGAGTTCCCAACATCTCACATCTGAGGGTGTTCGAATGCCAGTGCTTTGTGCACAACAATGGGAAGGACAATCTTGGCAAATTCGACCCAAGAAGTGATGAAGGAATCTTCATTGGATATGCCTCAGGCAGTAAGGCATACAAAGTCTTCAACAAAAGGACAAAAAAGGTAGAAGAAAGTGTTCATGTTATTTTTAATGAAAAATCACTTGGAAGAATTGTGCAGAACACTACCACTCCCATTGAAGATCCGTTCCCCAAGTCACCTCAAGAAGATCTAGATGAAGATGTCACTCCACCCAGTTCCTGCCCTGCTGCACAGAATCCCCCACTGGCTCCTCCACCAGTTCCCATGGATAATGAACAACAATCCATTTCTGAGAACCATGGACATGACGACAATATCTATGGAGACATCAACGATTCATCCTCTCACATGATCTTCAATGGAGAAGGTGATCTCAACCAGGAAGCTGAAGCTGAATGCTCAACTCAAAATGTCTCCACATCAAATGCTCTAGCTCCCAACAGAGAAAGAAGAACCATCAAGCCTCCAGTCAGGTTCGAACATCTAACCTTCTTTGCCTTCAATGCCTTTCTGTCTATTGTGGAACCAAAGAACATAGGTGAGGCACTGAAGGATGCAGACTGGATCCAAGCTATGCAAGAAGAGCTTCATCAGTTTGAAAGGAACAAAGTATGGCATCTAGTTCCCCGCCCCAAGGACAAACATATCATAGGAACTAGATGGGTTTTCAGAAACAAGCTAGATGATACAGGAGCTGTAATAAGGAACAAAGCAAGGCTTGTTGCTCAAGGATACTATCAACAAGAAGGCATCGACTATGATGAAACCTATGCTCTAGTGGCAAGGATTGAAGCGATAAGGTTGTTGATTGCTTTCGCATCACACAAAGGGTTCAAACTGTTCCAAATGGATGTAAAGACTGCCTTCCTCAATGGAATCCTTCAAGAGGAAGTCTATGTCAAGCAACCACCTGGCTTTGAAGACGATGATCATCCCGACCATGTCTACTTTCTAGATAAAGCATTGTATGGCCTCAAGCAAGCTCCCAGAGCTTGGTATGATCGTCTTGCCCAGTTCCTACTCTCAAATGGCTACAGGCGTGGAGTCATTGATAAGACTCTCTTCATCCTAGAAGAAGAAGGTAACATCTTAGCGATTCAAATTTATGTCGATGATATCATTTTTGGTTCCACTAACCTGTCCCTTGTAGACAAGTTCAAAGACTTGATGAGCAGTGAATTTGAAATGAGCCTAATTGGGGAACTCACATTCTTCCTCGGATTGCAAATCACTCAAAAGGAAGATGGTATACAAATTCATCAACAGAAGTATGTCAGGGAACTACTGAAAAAGTTCAAAATGGAGTCATGCAAGCCTCTTTCCACTCCCATTTCCACCATTGCTCA
Organism: Rheum nobile; assembly: GCA_027886185.1. Lineage (NCBI taxonomy): Eukaryota > Viridiplantae > Streptophyta > Magnoliopsida > Caryophyllales > Polygonaceae > Rheum > Rheum nobile. Next base: position 1,443,058 of record WOAB01000306.1, on the reverse strand, counting down.
CTTGGACAAGGACCACTCAAGTCCTCTAGTGGAAGAGAAACTCTATATAGGTATGATAGGCTCACTCATGTATCTAACCGCTAGTCGCCCAAACATTGTTTTTGATGTTGGCTTGTGTGCTAGGTTCCAATCTTGTCCAAGAGAAACCCACTTGGCTGCTGTAAAAAGGATACTCCGATATCTCAAGGGAACTGACTCACTCTGCATTTGGTACCCCAAAGAATGTCCCTTTGAGCTGATGGGTTACACTGATGCGGACTACGCTGGATACCTGGTGGATAGGAAGAGCACCTCTGGAATGGCACAGTTCCTAGGCCCCTGCCTTGTGTCATGGGACTCACAGAAACAAGTCTCAGTCTCTCTCTCCACCACAGAATCCGAGTACGTCGCGGCCGCTTCTTGCTGTTCACAACTCCTCTGGCTAAAGCAACAACTCGCGGATTTCGGTATGTCTTATGGTCATCTCACTATTCTTTGTGATAACACCAGTGCTATAAACATTTCTATGAATCTTGTGCATCATACTAGGACCAAGCATATAGACATAAGACATCATTTTCTTAGAGATCATGTTGAAAAAGGGAACATCATTATGAAATTTTGTAGAACTGAAGATCAGGTTGCAGACATATTCACCAAAGCTTTGAATAGAGTTCCCTTTGAGAACCTTAGATTAGAACTGGGAATGATTCCTATAACCTAGCAGTGACCTTAGCTTAAAGGATCTTCTCCAGTTCCCTTGATTAACTAGTATAAGATCATTTACTTGTTAAGTCTTGGTATCTCTGTGTTATATCTTTTGCTACAAACCCTCTTTTCCATAATGGTTTCTTAAAAAGGTTTTGATAAAATTTTCTTAGTTCGTGTCCTTTGGTCCTCATTATTCTTTCAACGCTTTCATTGTTCAAGTTTCTTTGTTGGCCCAAAAGTCACAATCTGATCATATTCTAACCCAACAATACAAGCCGAAATGATGATTGTGTACTATGACCCTCCTTGCCTCATTGCTCAATTTAATTCCCTAGGATCCATCTCTTAACCCTCTCTGGGAATTATTGTGCAATGCGATGAATGGCCTCCTTGATTCCTTGTATGGGAATGTACTTTTTGGTTCCATGTTTTTAAACCCACATCAAAGTTCCCATATATCCCTCTAGCACACTGAATATATCGCCAGAAAGGAACTAGGATGGGCTACCCCTTAAACGGCTAGTAAGAGAATTGCTCCTCCCAAGACAGTATTTATGGCAAATCTCACAGCGTCAGAGACGTCTTCTCAGCCTTGAACAGTTGCCATTTTTGAGCATCTAATCTTTGAATTTGTGACCGTTGCAAAGGCGCAAAAGCTTCAAGAAAATTAGCCGTTTCAACTCTTTAGAGTTCCCAGAAATATCTCTAATGGCTTGATTCTCAACGGCTCCAAAATTGCTCAAGGGTTATTTAAGGTTTCATGTTTGATTGAGCTGAGCACTCTGTTCTCTCACGCCTTCTCTCAATCTCATGTTCACCTGTCTCTCTCAAAACAAAAAGCTCCTCAAATGGCCAAGAAAAACCTCAATCTTAACCTTGCTCAATTGGAGGTAATCAGGCCGATAAGATGACAACAGGCCAAGATGAAGGAACTGCATAAAAGAAGGAAACTGAAGAGGAGGCCACTACGCTGCCATAGGAACGTCTCTCCTAGTTCCAGTGCTATAACATCACAGTGTGCTAGTAGTTCCCTAGGGTCCTACTCCCCTCTTCTATCCTTATTTTATCTAATGTCAAGCTGGTTGTGCTCTTTTGTTTCTCTTTCCACTATGCATCTCTGGGCAATATACTTGACTTTAATGATTAATGAACTCTTATGGTAACGTTTCTAATGCATCATTTGTCTTTGCCTTAAGTTTCTATTATGGTCACTGTCATGGGTTTAACGCAAATTGTTTATTTCACATTGATATCCTATACTTGATAAGTAACTTGATCTTTTCGATGATGTCAAAAGGGGGAAGAAGGATAGGAACCTTGAACTTTGGAAACTACTGGGCTAATAGGAACTCTGAACTCGTTCTACTTCTAAGGGGGAATTCGAATAAACTCGTTCATCTGCTTAGGGGGAATTTGCAACCATTGAATGTTCTCTCATTATTTTACAACGTTGTAAATCCCTTAAATTCAACTGGTCTCATGAAATTCAAAGTTCTATTATGTTGCCAGGTTCCTTGTATTTGTCATCATCAAAAAGGGGGAAATTGTTAGGAAATGGAACTCTGGAACCTTAGTTCCCCTGAGAGTTCCTTTCCTCAGTTTCTCTACTTTTGAAGATGACAAATATTTTGATACTAATGTTTTATCTCAAAGATGTGCCTTAAGGAACCACAGGACAAACATCGAAGGCATGAAAGTAAAACAGGACAAGAAAACCAAGAAGCAAGCCAAAGGAAGGAACCCAGGTGTGCCCAGAAATGCAACATATGATATTGCGCTTCCCGAGAAATCTGGGAACACCAACCTCGGACAAGAGAAAGGTGAAAGCGACTTCTGCGAAGCTTCCAAAGGTTGTCACCGTCCAAAGCAAAACAACAAGACACCTAGAACACATAACCTCGGACAGAGAAAGGTGAAAGCGACTTGTCATGGAACCTATCGTTGTCCAGAAGACAGTTCCAAAGTGCCCAGCTTGTCGAACCTCGGAAGAAGGAAGTTGGAGAACGACTTGGCTGAAGCAGTTGACCAACTAAAGAAGGATTCTGAGCTGCCTAGGTTATTGGTACATGTCAAAGACAGCGTGGATCAAGGATCACCACACATCCTAGGGCAAGCTCGATCTGTGGGAACCAAGAGAAGATCCTGCGAAGAATCCACTATAAAAGGAAGACTAACTCAAAGGTTATCTTCAAGCACAAAAACACGAATCACACTCAATAGCAAACATAAAAGTGTGAACCTTCAAACAAGATCATCAAAGAAAAAAGATCAAGAGGAACCAGTCAAGGAATCGAAGAGCTGAGTGCTAAGTTCTTGTGACTGTAAGTGAGATAGTTCCTAGATGCTAAGGTCTGTTTCTTGGATTGATTATTGATTGTGTTAAGTTATCTAGGATTACCTAACTGTGTATAAGGTAAAGAAACTGTGTGTTTGTTCCTAGGATAAGCTGTAACCAAAAGAGATAAGAAATCAAGAAGTAGACCTTGAAATCCTTTCGAAAGAAAGGTAGTGGTTTTTATCCTGGATTGCTAGTTGGCAATTAAAGGTTTCCACTATAAGGAACTTGTTCATTTGTGCTTGATTGTTTAAATTCCGTTGTGAAGGGAATTGAGAATTGCTATTCTTAGTTGCTTAGTTATTTGTCTAACAATCTCGATCCTACAAAGACGCTGGAGGCGATCCTTGCAACGCTAGCCGAAATGAAGCAGGACAACGCGGTCCTAACCGCGACCGTAGCAGCACTCAGAGCGAACGCAGACAGGCAAACCGCGACCGCGGTACTAACCGCGACCGCGGCCCACCCTGTCGTTGACGAGTCCACAGCCACCGCGCCCCTTCTACCACCCACGGACGTGCCCAGTGTTTCCCTACCCGCGTGCAAGCCCGACGTATCCATTACGCCTACTCTGGACCCGGGCTTCCGCGTAATACTCTCCAAGGCACCCGACGCTATGACCGCTCCTGGATCCGAGCCATACCTTCTCATCTTTGAGGTTCCAAGAGTTGGTCCCGAGCTTGACGCCAGTTTACCACTGACCGCTGAGCGTCTACTCCCCCTGGCTCCTATTAGTTTGAAGCGAGGACGCTTCGATTCTAAGGGAGGGAGAATGATGCGATCCGGGCTCGACTCAAGCCATGTAGTGACGAGCCCAAGACGACCAAGACCATGGCATCCTCCTTGGTTCAAGACTTAGTCTAGTTTAGTCTATGTTATATTATTTCCCGTTTTAGCATGTTTTCCTTTTTAGTATTTCCATTTTATTCATTTCTATTTTGGGCGTGTGCTCCACTCTTGTAGAGTGGGCTAGCCCATTAGTATGTTTTCGGCCCAAGCCCATTAGGGTTCTTGGTCGAGCCTTATGGCTTTAAATAGCCTTCATTGTATTCATTATTCCCTATGTTGAAATTAAAGCTTAAGCCTTGCAGTTGAGATCATCTCCTCCCTTAACCCTCGGCGTCACAAAACTGGTTAGACCCGATTGAACCACGTCACAGTTCACAAACACAATATATCCCTTCATCGCTAGCTTCCGCCTGCGAGATCCTCTTGCCCCAACTCGGCCCCATCGAGAGCAAGAGAGCCGGTAACCGAGCCCACGCTTGGTTGCTACCTATCCCGGTTACTAAGGAGAAGGATCCGAGGCCGCTTCCTGCCTAGATTTGCGTCAAACGTGGTCCGAACCCGTCGGATCACATCAAAGGATCTGATTTCCTTACCTTTGGAGCACCTCATAGGATCTCTCACTTCTCATGAAGACAAGCTGAAATCTTATGAAGATGAAAGTCCCCAGAAGGGAACGATGGCCTTGAAAGTTTCCAAAGCATTGAGCAAGTAAAGGCGGGCAAGAAGGAAAACGAGGACAAGGACCCAGAAGTGGCTCTCATCATGAATGCCATGAGGGGGTGATGTGACCTTGTCCGATGGAAAGACCACATTTCGCTATCAAGGACCGAGTGAATGCGTATTGGGGCGAACCAACTCGTCGGAAGGGACCCGGATTGGAGTACGGTGGACTGTGGGTGTTCGGAAGGGATGACCCGCGGTTGGTGGTGGTGTGGACCGGACGGAGATGTAGCGGAAAGGGGTGGAGGCACAGCGGGGTAGGGGTGGTGAAGGCGGCGGTCGTGATGAAGGAAGGGAGGAGGTCGGCAGTGGAAAGGGAGTGACCGGCGGTGGCAACGATGGTGAGGGGGCGGCGGCCAAGGTGGTGGAAGTGGAGGCTGTCGAGAGATTAGGGTTGGTGTTTGGAGGGGGAGGCAAGAACTAGGGTTAGTCCTTGTCTCTGGATTGCGGATAGTAACTGGATAGTTGTAACCGAATTAACGCACCGGGATAGTTCGACTAGAAACGCGTTAATTTGTGTGACGTCAGGGCCCGGGGTTTACAGGAGATTACTCGACTGGAAAACAAGCTCTATTTCGATGTAAACTGAAAGGAAAGACAAGAGTTCCTCTTTATACTAGAGAGTTGACCTAATGGGCCAGACTCTCTAGTTACTAACTCTGGCGGCCCATTTAACATAAATGGAAACCACCCAGAACTAGCAGCTACTAAAAATAGAAATAATTGTAAATAGAAAGTACTAAGGAACTAATGTCTCGCGATCGTAAGAACTAGAAATAACAAGTCTCATAAATCTAGCTCGGGGGTAGATGTAGTTGTAGAGGAGTCTCAAGGCGTCTTCCTCCTCTATAGCTGACATGGAGGGCAGGGTCACATCACCCTCCCCCACTTGGTTATGAAGCATCCCCGGTTCACCCTCATCAGGATCAGGCTCAACATATGGTGCTAGATCAGCGACGTTGAACGTCAGATGCACCCCATACTTGTCTGGGAGCTCGAGCTTAAAGGTGTCGTCGCCAATGGCCTTGACGACGCTGAAGGGACCATCACCCCGTTGGTCGAACTTAGACTTGCGAACGGAAGGGAATCGCTCCTTCCGCAAGTGAAGCCAAACCAAGTCGCCCGGGGTGTAGATCAAACGTCGCCTGCCCTTGTTCTGATGGACTGAGTACTGCAGCGCGCGCCGCTCCTGCTGTGTGTGTGTGGTCCATCCGTGCAGCCCCAAAGAGTGCCTGTCCACCTGCAAGTCCTGCAAAAAGGATAGAAAACTCGGCGAAAGGGCAGGCTTTGAAAGAGTAGTAGGACAAGGATAAGAATTATCAAGGACACAAGGTAACTTGCCTGGAGGATGTACGCAGAGTAGCGATCTGCGCTCACAGGTGCCACGCAGAGGCGAAGCAAGAGGCACATTGCCGCCTGGATCGGGTGCTCGTTTGCCTGTCGAGTTCGCTGTTGACCGTGCAGGAGTAGGCAAACTGGGGTTGGAGGAGCTGCCCGTCGGGTCTAGCGCGTCAGGTGGCTTTCTTCCCGAGGCCTCAATCGCCTTCTAGCGTTGTCGAGCAGCCATATTCTGCAAAATCTCATGTGGAGTCATAGGTGAGAGTGTCACGCGCTTCCCGTGGTAAGTGAACATGTAAGTGTTCAAATACCCGTCGTGAAGCACGCGACGATCATATTGCCATGGACGTCCCAAAAGCAAATGGGTAGCATCCATGGCGGTAACATCACAAAGCACAGTGTCGCTATATGGACCAATGGAAAAAGAAATAAGACACTGGTGTGATACTTTGTTACCTGATCCGTCAGAGATCCCTTGAAAGCCATATGGAGCGGGGTGCGGTGTAGTCGAAAGGTTGAAATGTTGCACAACCTTCTCATTGATGATGTTGCAGCACGACCCGCCATCAATGATCACACTCAGCGATGCATCTTGAAGGTTGCACCGAGCATGAAACAAGTTCTCCCGTTGCTCAGTAAGGGCGCCCTCCTTGACGCTCAGCACGCGTCTAGAGAGCAAGGCAAGGTGATATGCATGTTCATCATGGTGATCGACAGTGCCGACCACACAGCCATCAGCGTCGGCGGTATAGACAGCGGCAGGAACAGGCTCTGTGTCGATATCGGCATCGTCATAACTCTCATATCCCGCAGACTGGGTAGAGAAGAGGACCTTCTTGGCATTAGGACAGTCTCTCTGGTAGTGTCCTCTTCCCCCACACCTGAAGCACTCCAAATCTCGGGCTCGGTCAGAATGAGCGGTCTCTTTAGCTGGTGGTTGTGAGCGGTGTGCAGGAGCAGACGAGGCTGATCTCTGCATTGCTATAGCAGACATTGTACCTGTGCTGCTACGGTCCTATCTAGGCACACTAGAAGTAGGAGTAGAATTAGTGCCATAACCCGAATTGAAGGGGCGAGAACCATACCTGGACGAAGTCGCTGACTGCCATGGTTGCTGCCTCTGGCGCTATTGCTGGAGGTAGAACTTTTGCGCAGTGTGCACGACATTGTTGAGGTCCCGAATGGGCAGGACGTCAACCTAATCCTGGATAGGCTGGTTAAGCCCAGTGATGAACCTCGTGCGTAAGGTGCCCATAGCAACACTAACGCCAGCCTTAAAGAACATGTCCTTGAGGCGAGCAAAGAACTCCTGAGGTGAATCTGTGCCATGTCACGCACGAGCGATCTCAGTCCGCATCTGCTCCTTGTAAGTGGAAGGCACATACTTCCGATTCATGATGTACACGAGCTGATGCCACTCAGTAATGGGTGCCCAACCCATCCGGTAATGTTGTTGTGTAATACGTTGCCACCACGTCTGTGTAGCTCCCTCAAAATGTAGAGTCACGAGATCAACCTTCTCATGCTCAGGGACAGTCAAATGGCACAGGACGTGCTCTGTGTTCTGCACCCACTCAAGAAAGACAGAAGGATCATATAAACCATAAAAGTATTTAATTTTTACCTTCACGTCTCGGCGTTGGACGAGTGGATGTGCCTGGTGGTTCGGAAACCGAGTTGTTGGGTCCGCCAAGTGCTCGACATGACGAGCGCCATACTGTGGTGGGAAGCGAGCAGGTTGCCGCGGACGCTGTGGGCCTGCAACGGGGCGCTGAGGCTGGCGAGCCTGCTGGTGGCGCCCGGGCTAGACAGCGTGCCAATAGGCCTCCTGATTCTGAGGCAGCAAAGGAGGCGGCACATAGTTGGTCCATTGGTGCTGAAGCTTAGGGGGATCCTGGAGAGGCGGATGAAATCCGTCAGCATATCCAAACTGACCCTCATCCTCCTCAAGGTCGTACTCATCAAACTGGTCCTCCTCATCAGAATAAAGAGGAGTGCGGACACTCTGATGATCCTGGAAAGCATCAATATCAAATGGCACAGCAGTAGATGGTCGTTGTTGACGAGAACGCTAGCGGTGCTGCAGATGGGAACCAGACGGCTGGCGGTGTTGGCGACCAGCAGTAGGCTGTAATGCCGGAGAGCGGCCTTGCCTATGTCGACCACTGGAGTGAACCTGATCGTCCTCATGTTCCTCTTGGGAACTCTCATCATCGGCCTCTACAGCTGCAGGGTTCTCTTCCTGGATCACGACCTGGGCAGATCGTCGTTGTCGACGACGCTGCGGATCTACAATGCTCTCTCTCTGCGATGCCAGGTGTTTCAGCTGCCCTGGATCCGAAGTGGAGGAAAGCATCACAGCTTTACCCTTCGCCTTTTCCAGGGCTAAGGCGCTCAACTCATTGTCCTGTAGTTGATCCGGAGCAGAAGCGAGCGTAGTGACCGGAACCGGTTGCTGGTGAGCAAAGATTTCTTCATACCTCCGCTGGAATTCAGCGAACTGCGCGTCTCTTGCTTTGTCTCTAGCAAGCAGCTCGTAGATCATTTGTTGTTCAGCAGTCTATGCGCCTATCTCACGTGTTGTATGACCTTCTGACATGGTACCTGACATCAAGAAATGGCAAACCACAGGATCAAGAAGAACAACAACAGCAACAGAGAACCAACAAATAGGTAAGCAGAACCGAACTCAACAAGCAATCACTCGGGTAACTAATCTGGCTGGCCGTGTGGGCGGCTACGAGCAGGCTCAAGGCAACTCACACAACAATCAACAAAATCAATGCAATGCTCAGCAAAGAGAATGTCGAAAGTAGATATGCAAGGATATAAGCACAGAAGTAAGCACAACACAGTCAACCAAGATATGCAACCCAGACGGTGAAAGATAGAGAAGACGGTAAATGAATCACTGCGATAACGGGGTTGAAGGTGCCGGAATCAAGACCGGGTTCTCCCTTCGTGCTGCGGAGAGACGCACTTGCCTTATTTTGGCTTGTGTGGTCTCGAAAAAAAAAATTTGACTAACAGCGAACAGCCCAGAATATATATATATATATATATATATATATATATATTTTATTCTGGGGTTGTTTGCTTACAACAGAAGTTTAGTAAAGTGCAGAAACCGAACACAAAAAAAAATTATGGCACACGAACAGCACAGAAATGCAGCAAAACGCACCAGAAATTCAGTTCGGCACTTCACAGTTCAGCACACAGCACAGAAATATGCTTGAAACGCACAGAAACGCACAGAAATTCAGCAAACTGTGCACAGAAGTGTAGTAAACGCACAGAAATTCAGCAAACGCAGCACCAAAAATAAAATAAATGTAGTGATTCAAGTGGGAAGAGAAGGAGATTGCGAAGACGTAGATTTTTGGCGCACACAAGGCAAACGAAGTCGCAAACGAACTATCTAAGCCTATATGCAAGCAGATCTACCACAAACGCAATCAAAATCCCAAGCAAACACCCAGAAATTGCCAAAAATTTAGTGAGTAGGATCGGTTCTGCAGAAATAAAAAAAAAATGTGGGTTGTGGATGGTGGCCGAAATTTTCAACCACCAAAACCTAGGGTTTTATGGTATTTCGAATTCAGATAGCAAGAAAAAAAAAATTGGTTCCTATAACAAGATCTAGGGTTTTTGTTGATGCAGGAAGTGATTTGCGGAAACGAATGAGCGATTGAATGAAGAGTTGGAACGACTTACGCGATTCGAAGGCTCTGATGCCAGTTGATGTGACCTTGTCCGATGGAAAGACCACGTTTCGTTGTCAAGGACCGAGTGAATGCGTATTGGGGCGAACCAACTCGTCGGAAGGGACCCGGATTGGAGTACGGTGGACTGTGGGTGTTCGAAAGGGATGACCGGAGGTTGGTGGTGGTGTGGACCGGACGGAGATGCAGCGGAAAGGGGTGGAGGCGCAGCGGAGTAGGGGTGGTGAAGGCGGCAGTCGTGATGAAGGAAGGGAGGAGGTCGGCGGTGGAAGGGGAGTGACCGGCGGTGGCAACGATGGTGAGGGGGCGGCGGCCTAGGTGGTGGAAGTGGAGGCTGTCGTGAGATTAGGGTTGGTGTTTGGAGGGGGAGGCAAGAACTAGGGTTAGTCCTTGTCTCGGGATTGCGGATAGTAACTGGATAGTTGTAACCGAATTAACGCGCCAGGATAGTTCGACTAGAAACGCGTTAATTTGTGTGACGTCAGGGCCCGGGGTTTCCAAGAGATTACTCGACTGGAAAACAAGCTCTATTTCGACGTAAACTGAAAGGGAAGACAAGAGTTCCTATTTATACTAGAGAGTTGACCTAATGGGCCAGACTCTCTAGTTACTAACTCTGGCGGCCCATTTAACATAAATGGAAACCACCCAGAACTAGCAGCTACTAAAAATAGAAATAACTGTAAATAGAAAGTACTAAGGAAGTAATGTCTCGCAATCGTAAGAACTAGAAATAGCAAGTCTCCTAAATCTAGCTCGAGGGTAGATGTAGCTGTAGAGGAGTCTCAAGGCGTCTTCCTCCTCTGTAGCTGACATGGAGGGTAGGGTCACATCAGGGGGCTCCACAACAAGAAAGACAAGGATCAATGCAAGTCTTCTAAGAAGAATCCTAACATTATTTGCTACAATTGTCAAGGAAAGGGGCACATTGCTAAGGACAATCCCCAGAAGAAGGAGTCGGAGGATGATGATGACTCTTCTAGGAAGGAAAAGAGCAAGGAAAAGGAGAAAGTCTTTGTTGCCACATGGGGAAGTGATTTCGAATCTGATCCGGAGTCATGGGCAAGTCCCAAGTTTTGTGGTGGCTAAGGAACAATGTGTATCTGATTCCGAGGATGAGGTAAGCAACTCTGACATTTACAATGAATTGAAGTGTTGTATCAAGCGTTCCTTGATAGTCTTTATTGAGAATGTTTATAGGGAAAAGGAAGAGTTAAGTGAACAACTTGATGTTGCTAGTTGTTCCTTATCTTGTGATGAGTGTGTTATTCTTAAATCTAATGTTGAAGATTTGAGTTTTAAGAATATGGAACTGCATGCTAGAGTAAAAAGTCTTGAGAAGGAAAAGTTAAAACTTTTAGAAGACTTGAAGAATGCTAGTTCTAAGGAGGGAACTATTCCATCTGACCAAACTGAGTTGGAAAAGATAAAACTTAGGATTGATGAGCTTGTTGCTACTAACCTTAAGAATGAGAAAAAGTTTTATGAGCTGCGGTTTGTTAAGGAACAACCAGGTGTCAAGGATGAAGACAAGGAGGAATTGTTCCTTCTACAAAGGAAGTTGTAAAGTGCCAACGATCGGAACAAGCACTTGGAGGCTAAGTTAAGTCTTCTTGAAAACAATGGTTCTACTAACCAATCTTGGTATGTAAGAACGAAAGCGCATAAGACTTGTCTTAAGCAAGCCACTGGGAACAGTACCGCTGGTTTAGGCTACGTTGTTCCTAAGGCAAAATCAAGTGCACAAGGTGCAAGTCGGCACCAACCAAGGCCTGAGAAGAAGACACCACACAAGGAAACATGGTTTCAAGGAAGAAATGCTCCTCCACAGCAGAAGCCTAGGAAAAGCTATGGGAGATGGGAACAACGTGGGCACTATGCTTTCAGGAACGATCGCAAATTTCCTACATCAAGGAACAATGTCTAACGAGTGCAACAACCCAGGAGAGGTAAGTTTTCCAATCCTTATCTGCATTCTCGCTATATGGATTATGGAACTGTTGAGTCTTTTGGTGCTAGGAACCCAAGGGAACCCAACTTTGTTTGGGTGCCCAAGAATAAGACTTAGTTTGTTTTACATGTAGGTATGAGGGAACAGCCTAGGAAGAGGCGCTTCATGGAGATTAATCCCTCACAACCTATAGGAACAGTGAGTTGGGAACTCACTTGTGGTTTGGTAGGAAGTGTTGAAGCTTAGGGGGAACGATTCCCAATTCATAGAACACGAGACAACCAGTTCAGGGGGAACGATCCCCAGGAATGGTGAGGTCAAAGGATTGGGAACTGTCCCATGGAACCAAGGAATGAGATAAGTATCTTTTTCACAAGCATGCATGTTTACTTTGTGTTTACTTCATGTTTATGTTGATCCCTTGGAATGTATCTAGGAATGAAGTTCTTAAACTGACTTGTTTGGACTACTTGCATAAGTACCCCGATGATTGGCTAGAGAAGATGAGTTAACTAAGAAGGAATTGTTACCTTATGTTTCCATGTGTTATGTGATTTCATTTTGATGTTTTATCCTCTGAGTTATTATTCATTCTTGTTTGTGCTAATGTATGATAGCATGATTCTTGATTTAACGTCAACATGGGTGTTAGAAAACGTTCTTATTTCGGCCCAAAGAAATCAACTTGATCTTTGAACCCTCATCATAAGCCGACACGATAGTTGATTTCAAAGACCCACCCTAGCCGAGTCCAATGATGTTTGTCTCTATGAGCTCTTCTTTGTTGAATCCACAACTGAGGTAAAACATTGGATGGTACAAAAGGCCTACCGAATTTTGATTTGGACTTCTTTGTTGAATTTTCTTAACCCTAAAAATATATAGTCCAAATGTACCTTTTTATATGTTGGATATGCCATGAGGTTGTTTTGGTTGAGGATCTTGAAGATTCCAAGAGCTTGGATGAAAGTTCAATTCAAAGGGAACACTACCCATTGAACATTGAAGATTGGCTGAAGTTGCAGAAGAGGGACCGTTCCCTCAACAAAAAGAAAAAGAAATCATAATGTTACCTGATGAAAAGAAGAAGAAAAGAGGGAAAATTTTCCTCAAAAAAAAGGAAAGAAAAAATATCAGATTGAAGAAAAGTTTCAAAAGGAACAGTGCGAAGATGTGTAAGAAGATGTTCCCAAAGGGAACAGTGTGACAAAAGAAGCCATGAAAGGAAGTTTTGCTTAAAGATGGAACAGTCCAAGTGTGGAAAGTAAAGGTCTTCAACTAGGGAACTTTGTGGCATGTCTAACACATCCCCTCTCAAAAGAACCGAGCAGTTAATTCCTTATCTCTTGACTCTTTTGTAACGTTTTCTGATATTTGTGATGAAGTTGCTTCTTGATGATTGTGATTATATGTTTTATCACTCATTTCATGCGTAGTAACTTTAAGTGGAGAACTCTTGATGAAATTTATGTTTCATGTGATAATCTGATGTTCCGTTCCATTAAGGTTTTCAAGGTCTTTTTGATGATGTCAAAAGGGGGGGAATGTGGAAAGAATTCAGATTAGGAGGTTGAAGAGTTTATTAGTGGATATATTTCTAAGGGGGGACTTATCCATGTTTGTTGATTGTGCATGTGCATATCTATTGTTTTGATATCGCCTTATTGTGCATTTTGAAGATGGGTTTGTCATCATCCAAAGGGAGAAATTGTTGAAAGAAGGTTCCCTCAAGGAACCTTAGGTGTTTTGATGAGGAACCTTAGGTGTTTTGATGATGATAAACACCATGCATTTGATGGTTTGTTCTTAAGTAATGTTTCAGGAAACAATAAAAAGCAAGAGATCTATTTAGAGAAGTTCTAGGAAACAATGGTTGTGACCAATGGATCAGTCATCCTAGGAAACAGTACGAACAAGAGCATCAGAGCTCAAGAAGAAGAGAAGGAATGTAGATTCCAGGAAACATGGAAAACAGAGCAAAGAAAGTGTTGGATCGTTAGAGTTACGTCTGAGGGAACAAAGGCTTTGTTCCCACAGAAGGCACAGCGGAATAATATAGCAAGAAAGATAACGAACAAACTCCCGATGTATAGTGGAAACCCCAATTAGCAAAACTAGCTAATCAAAGAAAAACCACTACCTTCAAGCTTCCGCTTGAGAGGATTTTGAAGCGTCTACTTGTCTTATTGATTTCTTGTTCGATTACACTTGTATCCTGGACTCCAAACCCTAGACTTCCCACCTAGATTTGAAACCTCTTCTACAACGATGAATCGAACTCAACCCTCAAAAACTCACAAACTCTTCACTCTCTTTTTCTTCTTAACTAAATGCTCTCAGTTCTTCGTTCTTCATCGTCGTGGTTACATAGAAATGAATCCCACATTCCCATATAAATACAACTCGACCAAACCCTAATCATAACAAGATAATCCTATCTTCCTAAACTTGGTAACAAGATGATATTAATTGGTTTGAAGAATATTATCTTAACAACCGATATTATCTAAGGAAATAATTCCTAAGATAACATTAACGGATTAAGATAAGATTCTTCTCTCTCCAAATATATTATCTTAGGAAAGTTTTCCTAAGATAACACATTCGGATTCTCTCTCCAAATCTTCTTTTCGGCGAGATCCTTCCAGCCGAAATCCTATCCTTTGACCGCGTGATTCTTCTAGGAAAGTTTCCATAATCTTCACGCTGGATATCTTCCTTCCATTCGCAGCTTGATCTTGTTCGTCACTGATGTTCCTTGAGAGGTAACAAAGCACATGAACAGAGCTTTGTTCCCTCTGCGATCCTTTGTTGTAATGGTTCCCTATAACAACTGTCTTTGTTCCTGAAACACTTAGTACCCATATTAGTTGAATGTTTGTTACCATCAAAACCTAAGGAATTCAACAAATTCCCCCTTTTTGATGGTGACTGTAGGATCGTGATTGTTAGATAAAAACTTAAGGAACTCAGAATAACGATTCTCAGTTCCTTTCGCAGCGGAAATAAACAATCAAGCAAAAGACAAGTTCCTTATAGTGGAAACCTTTGATTGCCAACTAGCAATCCAGGATAAAAACCACTACCTTTCTTTCGAAAGGATTTCAAAGTCTACTTCTTGATTTCTTATCTCTTTTGGTTACAGCTTATCCTAGGAACGAACATACAGTTCATTTGCCTTACACACAGTTAGACAATCCTAGATAACTTAACACAATCAATAATTAATCCAAGAAATAGACTTTCGCACCTAGGAACTATCACTTACAGTCAAAGGAACTTAGCACTCAGCTCTTCTTCCTTGACTGGTTCCTCTTGATCTCGGTTTGCTTTGATGATCTTTGTTTGGAGGTTCACACTAGATATTTTCTAATGAGTGTGAGTTCTTGTTTTAGTGCATAAAGATAACCCTTGGGTTAGTCTTCCTTTTATAGAGGATTCTTCGCAGCTCGATCCTCTCTTGGTTCCCACGGATTGAGCTTGCCCTAGGATTGGTGGTTCTCCTTGATCCATGTTGTTCTTGGTATGTGCAAACAACCTAGGCAGCTCAGAATCTCTCTTGGTTGGTCAACTACCTCAGACGAGCCTTGTGGTGTCGTTGTCAAAACGCTTTCGTCCGAGGTTGAGTAAGCTGGCCGCTTGGGAACCGTCTGCTGGACAGCGACGTCTTCATGTGTTGTCGCTTTCATCATCTCTGTCCGAGGTAGAGGTTCTCTAGGAATCTTGTTATTTAGCTCTTGGACCTTGGCAGACTTTTGGAAGCTTCGGACAAGTCGTTTTCGACACCTTTTGTCCGAGGTTGTGTGTTCCCAGATTTCTCGGGAATCGCAATGTCGCAAGCTCCATTTCTGGGCACACCTGGGTTCCTCTGGATTCCTTCAGATGTCTTGTTCCTTTGGTTCCCTTGTTCTGTTTGGCTTTCCTGCCTTCGGTATATTCCTGTGGTTCCTTAAAACACATCTTTGAGATAAAACATTAGTATCATAATATTTGTCATCTTCAAAAGTAGAGAAACTGAGGAACGGAACTCTCAGGGGAACCTAAGTTCCAGAGTTCCGTTTCCTAACAATTTCTCCCTTTTTGATAATGACAAATACAAGGAACCTGACAACATAATAGGACTTTGAATCTTATGAGACCATATTGAGATAACGGGATTTACAACATTACAGATTAGTGATAGAACATTCAATGGTTGCAAATTCCCCCTAAGCAAGTGAACAAGTTTATTTCAAATTCCCCCTTAGAAATAGAACTAGTTCAGAGTTCCTATTAATTCAGTAGTCTCCAAAGTTCAAGGTTCCTATCCTTTTCTTCCCCCTTTTGACATCATCGAAAAGATTAAGTATAAGTTAAGAACATGATATCAGAGTGAATATGCGATTGCAGCAAGCCCATAAAATGTCATAATGAAAACTTAAGGCGAAGACAAATGATCATGGGAACGAAACTGAAGATAATCATTAAAAACTTCACTTATCATTGATCAAACACACAAAATACCACAAGCAAACAACAAACAACCGACAAGACAGACAACAGATAGCAAGGAAGACAACAAAAGCAATCTTAAGAAAGACAACAAAAGGGATAGAAGAGGAGAGTAGGATCCTAAGGGAAACTACTAGCTCGCTGTGGCGTTGCAGCACTGGGAACCTAGAACAAGCGTTCCTATGGCGTAGTAACGGCCTCTTCTTCTGCATCCTTATCGTCGGTTCCTACATTTTGGCCCGCGGCCTGATGAGCACTGATTGCACCTTGCCAATCCTTCTGCAGAACGTCCACCAGACTCTCGACAGCAGAACTGATACACCCCAACTCTCTTACTTGATCATGGATGGCAACCATGTTGGCAGTCGAGCCTTCCAAGATAGCTTTTTCAATACGATTCAATGCAAGGAGGATCGCAGAGGAGTCTGAAGAGGGGGGTTGCTGAGGGTGGGAACTAGAACGGCCCTGGGAACTCGCCTTTTCCTTAGGCGGGATTTCTTCTGTTTCAGCAGGGTTGGGTTGTTGTTCCTTAGATTTCAGCTTCCGAACTGTGTGCATGGTAAGACATTTGTTGTAGGCAGTCTCGGGTGCGTCTTCTGGGTACTGATTGAGGTTGGAGAGTAGCTTCTTGATGATGTGAGGGAAGGGTAAAGCATGGGAGTCATGGGATGCACAGAATTGCATGTGAGCCAGCACAATACGGGGAAGATCCAACTGAAAGCCGGAGAGCACTTTGTCCATGTAGATGGCGTCGGTGATGAGGACTTCATTCCTGTGCTCTTGCCTGGGAACCAAGTTGCGAGTGATCCAAAAATGCAGTAGCCGGTTTGCGATGGAGAGATCCTTCGTCTCCAAAGATGAGGGGGATGCGCCATCATAAATTTTCTTGACGATTGCTCCTTTGGACTTGAAGCCCTTTCCCTTGGGCCATCCCTTCTTCTGAGGCAGAATGTCAAATCCAGACCTCGACTCAATCCCTAGAGCAGACGCGATTAGATTGGCGGACAGGGGAAAGCTGGTTCCCTTCCATATGAGAATGGCGTCGTGACAGGGAGAGTTCTCCTTCTGGGGTACAAATTCCATGGACTGGTAAAACATCCGGACAACCTCGTCGGAAGCAGAGAAAGGCTCGCACAGTATCTCGTCCCACCCTTGGAACTGCAACAGAGAGTGGAACTCATCCAAAGCTTCTCCATAGAGTTCATCATCCTCTTCTTCTAACGCCTGGGTCCAGAATTCTCGGCCGATAATGAGAGGTTTTAGGATCTTCCTTTTGGAGAAGGAAGAGGAGACAGAGAGGGTGGTGGTTTTGGCCCTTTTTGTGGATTTGGTTTCATAGGGAACAATGGCTTGGGAGCTTCTCTTCCTCTGTTGCATTCTTGTGGCGACAGAGGGGCCTGGGTTGGAAGTTTTGGATTTGAGGCTGATCGGGGAAGGCTCGGGGCTAAGGATCTCTTGAAGGGATTTATCCGGAGAGGAATCATGCGATCCGCCTTCAGAAACTGATTTTGTGACTGATTCTGAAGCCAAAGTGATGGCTTGCTCCTCTTCTTTGGGCATGGTTGGTTCCTCTTCCACCTTTTCCTTATCCTTTGGTGGTTTCTCAAGCTTCTCTTCTGGTTTCTCTGCAGGTTTCACCACGGGGTTTTCTTTGGGGAGGGATTTTGAAGAAGTGGAGGCAGAAACAGGCTTGGAGGAGGAGGCTTTAGCCTTCTTTTCGCGAAATGCTTGAAGAAAAGCAGCTTCATCTTCATCCATAACAACGATTGGGTTAGGGTTGGCCATTTGAGAGGAGCTAAGCGGATTGCTGTGAGAAGAGAAAGAGAGGTAGAAGATCAGAGAGATGGAGAGCTTGTGTGATCAACTCAGAGCAACTGAGCACCTCTTTAAGGGCGTTGAAGATCTGGGATGGCCAAGAGCTGAGGTGACCGTTGAAGCAAATCCAGCCGTTGAGAAGATCAAGGCAAATCCGAAGCATTGAAGAGAGTTGCAGCTTTTTGGAACGGCTAATTTAAATTCAAAATATGACCCATTCCGAGAAGAGGGAGGTCTGCCACTGATGAGACATGCCTTATCCCTGCCAATATGCCATAAATAGCGTCTGGGAGAGCCAAGCGAGCCGTTGGAGAGACGCGATGTTCTGGTTCCTTTCTGGCGACATTTTCAGCGAGCTAGAGGAATGTATGGGAACCTTTGGTGTGGGTGGGGACAAAGGAACCAAAAACAGTACGTTCCCATACAAGGAATCAGGGTAGACTATTTATCGCATTGCACAATAATTCTCAGAGAAGGTTTAGAGATGGATCATAGAGAATTAGGTTGAGCAATGAGGCAAGGGTAGGTCTTAGTACACAATCATCATTTCAGCTTGTAATGTTGGGTTAGAAATATGATCAGATTGTGACTTTTGGGCCATCAAAGAAATTTGAACAATGAGGAGTTGAGAAATAATGATAATCAAAAGGAAACGAACCAGAAAAATTTATCTAAGCCTTTATAAGAAACCATTATGACAAGAAGGGTTTGTAGCAAAAGATATAACACAAGGACATCAAGACTCAACAAGTTAAATATCTTAAACTAGTCAATCAGGGGAACTCGGAAAGAATTCTCAGAACTAAGGTCACTACTGAGTAATAGGGATCATTCCTAGTTCCAATCTGAGGTTCTCAAAAGGAACTCTATTCAATGCCTTGGTGAATATATCTGCAATTTGATCTTCAGTTCTACAAAATTTCATAATGATGTTTCCCTTCTCAACATGATCTCTAAGAAAATGATGTCTAATGTCAATATGCTTGGTCCTAGTATGATGCACAGGATTCTTAGAAATGTTTATAGCACTAGTGTTGTCACAAAGGATAGTGAGAGGGCCATAAGACATACCAAAGTCCGCGAGTTGTTGCTTTAGCCAGAGAAGTTGGGAACAACAAGAGGCAGCTGCAATGTACTCGGATTCTGTGATGGAGAGGGAGACTGAAACTTGTTTCTTTGATCCCCATGACACAAGGCAAGGGCCTAGGAACTGTGCCATTCCAGAAGTGCTCTTTCTATCCACAAGATATCCAGCATAATCAGCATCAGTGAAACCCATGAGCTCAAAGGGACATTCTTTGGGGTACCAAATGCAGAGATCGTCAGTTCCCTTGAGATATCGAAGTATTCTCTTTACAGCAGCCAAGTGGGTTTCTCTCGGACAAGATTGGAACCTAGCACACAAGCCAACAGCAAAGACAATGTCTGGTCGACTAGCGGTTAGGTACATGAGTGAGCCTATCATACCTCTATAGAGCTTCTCCTCGACTAGAGGACTCGACTGGTCCTTATCCAGATGGGCAATGGTGGATATGGGAGTGGAGAGAGGCTTGCATGAATCCATTTTGAACTTCTTCAGTAGTTCCCTGACATACTTCTGTTGGTGGATTTGAATACCATCTTCCTTTTGAGTGATTTATAATCCGAGGAAGAATGTGAGTTCCCCAATTAAACTCATTTCAAATTCACTGCTCATCAAGTCTTTGAACTTGTCTACAAGGGACAGGTTAGTGGAACCAAAAATGATATCATCAACATAAATTTGAACCACTAAGATGTTACCTTCTTCTTCTAGGATGAAGAGAGTCTTATCAATAACTTTACGCCTGTAGCCATTTGAGAGTAGGAACTGGGCAAGACGATCATACCAAGCTCTGGGAGCTTGCTTGAGGCCATAGAGTGCCTTGTCTAGAAAGTAGACATGATCTGGATGATCGTCGTCTTCGAAACCAGGAGGTTGCTTGACATAGACTTCTTCTTGAAGAATTCCATTGAGGAAGGCTGTCTTCACATCCATTTGGAACAACTTGAACCCTTTGTGAGATGCGAAGGCAATCAACAACATTATTGCCTCGATCCTTGCCACTGGAGCATAAGTTTCATCATAGTCAATTCCTTCTTGTTGATTGTATCCTTGAGCCACAAGTCTTGCTTTGTTCCTTATCACAGCTCCTGTATCATCTAGCTTGTTTCTGAAAACCCATCTGGTTCCTATGATGTGCTTATCCTTGGGGCGAGGAACCAGATGCTAGACTTTGTTCCTTTCAAATTGATGAAGCTCCTCTTGCATGGCTTGGATCCAGTCCGCATCCTTCAGTGCCTCACCTATGTTCTTTGGTTCCATAATAGACAAAAAGGCATTAAAGGCAAAGAAAGTTAGATGTTCGTACCTGACTGGAGGCTTGACGACTCTTCTTTCTCTGTTGGAAGCCAAAGTATTTGATGTGGAGACATTCTGAGTTGAGCATTCAGCTTCCTGGTTGGGGTCACCTTCTCCATTGAAGAACATGTGGGAAGATGAATCATTGAGGTCTCCACAGATGTTGTCGTCATGCTCATGGTTCCCAGAAATGGATTGTTGTTCATTATCCATGGGAACTGGTGGAGGAGCCATTGGAGGGTTCCGTTCAGCAGGGCAGGAACTGGGAGGAGTGACATCTTCATCTGGATCTTCTTGGGATGACTTGGGAAACGGATCTTCAAGGGAACTGGTGGTGTTCTGCATAATCTTTCCGAGTGATTTTTCATTAAAAATAACATGAACACTTTCTTCTACCTTTTTAGTCCTTTTGTTAAAGACCTTGTATGCCTTGCTGCCTGAGGCATATCCAATGAAGATTCCTTCATCACTTCTTGGGTCGAACTTGCCAAGATTGTCCTTCCCATTGTTGTGCACAAAGCACTTGCATCCGAACACCCTTAGATGAGAAATGTTGGGAACTCTTCCTCTTAGGAGTTCATAGGGTGTCTTCTCTGTGATAGGGCGAATCATGGCTCTATTGATGATGTAGCATGCTGTGTTGATCGCCTCAGCCCAAAAGGATTGGGAGAGTCCACTTGAGATCAACATAGTTCGAGCCATGTCTTCCAAGGTCCTATTCTTTCTCTCCACTACTCCATTCTGTTGAGGAGTGTATGGTGCAGAGAAGTTGTGATCAATGCCATGCTCACTGCAAAAGGTTAGAAATTCTCCATTTTCGAATTCGGTACCATGGTCAGACCGAATAGCATTAAGTGAACAATCAAGGGATTTTTCTAACAAGGGAACCAAGTCTTTAAAGCGATCAATGACTTCACTTTTAGATTTAATGAAAATGGTCCAAGTAAAGCGAGAGAAGTCATCGACAATAACAAAAATATACCTGTTCCCTCCTAGGCTTTGAACTCTCATGGGTCCACAAAGATCCATGTGGATGAGCTCAAGAGGCCTTGAGGTGCTTACCATGTTTTTGGATTTGAAGGAACTACGAGCCTGTTTTCCTTTTACACAGTCAGAGCATGGTTCCTTAGATGTACCACTCAGCCTTGGCAATCCTCTGACTAGTTCCTTTGAGTGTAGCTTTTGAATCAGCTTGGTGCTAGCATGACCGAGGCGTTGGTGCCACAACTCAGCTTGGTCATTCACGGTTGAGAGACACAGTTTCTCCTTGGGGACGAAGGATGGATCAACAATGTAAATATTGTTGAATCTCTTTCCTTTTAGGATGATTTGTCCCGAGGAGTCAAGAACTGAGCATTCGTTTGATCTAAATCTGACTTCATTGTCTCCTTGATCACACAGCTGTGACACACTTATTAGATCAAAACCAAGACTATCAACAAGGTGAACTTTGTTTACCTGAATGTGATCGTTGAGTTTCACAGTTCCTATTCCACAGATTTTCCCTTTGCTTTTGTCTCCAAAGGATATGTTCCCTCCTTGGAGAGGTTGAAGAGAGGTCATTTGATTTCTTTTTCCGGTCATATGGCATGAGCAACCACTGTCAATGTACCATAGTTGGGGTTGCCTCTCTTCTTTCTGCACATAAGGGAACTAAGATTTCTGAACCCAGCAAAGCTTGGCTTTACTGGGGGGATTAGCATTTCGAGTCTGTGAATAATCAGGGAGTTGGTTCCTTTCCTGGTGATAAGCACTTTTCTCCCTTTCAAAGTTCCTTTTCTTAGCACAATCAGTGTTGTAATGGCCATTCTTACCATAGTAGGTACATAAGCGGTTGTAGACAACATGACCATACTTTCCTTTCCCTGGCCTAAAAGGTATTTCATTTATTTTGTTGAAATCAACATTGTTTTTAACCTTACTATTGGCCATGTCAACATACTTTTTGTGAGCAAAAGAATTGGTGAACCATTGATTTTCAGGAGTCATTTTTTCTTTTCCTTTTGGTTCCCTCTTAGGGCTTTGAGAACCTTCATTGAGATGTTTGGCAACCTCAGCCTTGTTCTCAAGCACCATGATCTTCTCTGATAGGAACTGATTCCTGTCACGAGAGGTGGCAAGAGCAATGCTGAGGTTCTCATTCATCTCAACAAGTTCTCGTCTGGCCTTTTCATTTTCAGCATCATTGTTATCCTTGTTGTTGACATATCCTATTCCATGACGTTGCCTCACAAAGACAGTTTGATTTATCATTTTTTCATTAATGGAATCAGTGAGATTGTCTAACCTATCAATAATGGACTGAAGCATTTCATTTCCAATAGAGTTAGCATGCGAAGGAACTTTAACATAATCTATGCCAGATTCATCGCAAGATTTGCAGATTTTAAGGTGACTAGCATGCACGTTCCTAATTTCAATCAGTTTGGAGTGAGTTTCAGCTAGGTCTTTCTCAGTTTCATCAAGTTTCTTACTCCAAACAGAATTCTCAACAGTTAAGCATGCAATTTTATCTTCACAATCATCAAGTTTATGTTGAAGGGAACTGGTTTCCTTTCCTAGTTTCTTTATGATCTTAAGAAGTTGTTTCTTATCACAATCAACTAGGGATTTTAAGAGATCATCAGAAGTTACCTCAAGTTCTTCTGAGTCGCTTGAGTCTCCTTTTGCCATGAGACATCTTCCTCCAGAGAAACCGCTCAAATCCAGTTCATCATCTGAGTCTTCTCCCCATGAGGCTACCAGAGCCTTCTTTCTCTGAGGTTTTTCTTCTTCCTTGGAGTCTTCCTTGTTGGGACAGTTCTTAGCGTAGTGTCCCTTCTCTTTGCACTCGTAACAAGAGACTTCCTTTAGATCCCTTCTGGGTCCGTTATAGGAGGAACTGCCCTTTTGGAACCTTCCCTTCACAAAGAATTTTTTGATATTCTTTGAGAAGAGGGCTGTTAGCTCGTCCTCCTCTTCTTCCAAGTCTGAGTTCTCTTGCTCCATCTCAAGCCTTGAGAAAGCTTTGGAGATCTTAAGGGCGATTCCTTTCTCCAGTTTCTTATCGGCATTGGATTTAGTGTGCTCTCCTTCTTCAACTTCCAGTTTCCCTATGACTTGGGTCAAGGGAAGGGATTGGATGCCTGGAGTGTTCTTCATGATTCCTTTGAGAAGGGTGAACTTGGAGTTGAGTCCATTGATGATCACTAAGGACTTGGAGACTTCATCAAGATCAACTCCCGCCGCCGTCAACTTTCCAATTAATATGTTGAAGCGAGAGTAGTACTCTGAGATGGTCTCAGTTTCCATCATTTTGAAGGTGTGGTATTCTTCTTCCAAAGCAAACTTTCTGCTTTGCTTTAGTTCCTCACTTCCTTCATGCATCTCCTTGAGAGCTTTCCACATCTCATTGGCCGTCTTGATGCCTATGACTTTGTCCATGTCCTCTATGTCCAATCCATTGAGAATGAACTGTCTTCCCTTGGCATTCTTCTCCATGATGACATAATGTTCTGGTTTCCAGTCTTCTTCCTTCATGGTAAGATCGACGTGGCCATCTCCATTTTCGACTATCCTCCAACATTGGTAGTCGTTGGCCTTGATGTGGCTTTCCATGCACTTTTCCCACCATGTTTCTTTTCCTTTCTTTCGGAGATGTGGCTTGTTGGTGGAGATTCCGAGCTCAAACTTGCTTGGTTGAGACATGATCTGCAAACTTATCAAAGATCTAGAGCTTTTCCTGCTCTGATACCAATTGTAGGATCGTGATTGTTAGATAAAAACTTA
This sequence comes from Rheum nobile, assembly GCA_027886185.1. Taxonomy (NCBI): domain Eukaryota; kingdom Viridiplantae; phylum Streptophyta; class Magnoliopsida; order Caryophyllales; family Polygonaceae; genus Rheum; species Rheum nobile. Next base: position 1,419,056 of record WOAB01000306.1, on the reverse strand, counting down.
AGGAACTCAGAATAACGATTCTCAGTTCCTTTCGCAGCGGAAATAAACAATCAAGCAAAAGACAAGTTCCTTATAGTGGAAACCTTTGATTGCCAACTAGCAATCCAGGATAAAAACCACTACCTTTCTTTCGAAAGGATTTCAAAGTCTACTTCTTGATTTCTTATCTCTTTTGGTTACAACTTATCCTAGGAACGAACACACAGTTCCTTTGCCTTACACACAGTTAGACAATCCTAGATAACTTAACACAATCAATAATTAATCCAAGAAATAGACTTTCGTACCTAGGAACTATCACTTATAGTCACAGGAACTTAGCACTCAGCTCTTCTTCCTTGACTGGTTCCTCTTGATCTCGGTTTGCTTTGATGATCTTTGTTTGGAGGTTCACACTAGATATTTGCTAATGAGTGTGAGTTCTTATTTTAGTGCATAAAGATAACCCTTGGGTTAGTCTTCCTTTTATAGAGGATTCTTCGCAGCTCGATCCTCTCTTGGTTCCCACGGATTGAGCTTGCCCTAGGATTGGTGGTTCTCCTTGATCCACGTTGTTCTTGGTATGTGCAAACAACCTAGGCAGCTCAGAATCTCTCTTGGTTGGTCAACTACCTCAGATGAGCCTTGTGGTGTCGTTGTCAAAACGCTTTTGTCCGAGGTTGAGTAAGCTGGCCGCTTGGGAACCGTCTGCTGGACAGCGACGTCTTCATGTGCTGTCGCTTTCATCGTCTCTGTCCGAGGTAGAGGTTCTCTAGGCATCTTGTTCTTTAGCTCTTGGACCTTGGCAGACTTTTGGAAGCTTCGGACAAGTCGTTTTCGACACCTTTTGTCCGAGGTTGTGTGTTCCCAGATTTCTCGGGAATCGCAATGTCGCAAGCTCCATTTCTGGGCACACCTGGGTTCCTCTGGATTCCTTCAGCTGTCTTGTTCCTTTGGTTCCCTTGTTCTGTTTGGCTTTCCTGCCTTCGGTATATTCCTGTGGTTCCTTAAAACACATCTTTGAGATAAAACATTAGTATCATAATATTTGTCATCTTCAAAAGTAGAGAAACTGAGGAACGGAACTCTCAGGGGAACCTAAGTTCCAGAGTTCCGTTTCCTAACAGTGACAAACATCCTTGACAATAAAACATTCACATAAGAGATAAAGACAGTTGTATGGAGAAAAGTTTTGCACGCAAGCGATAATAGTTCCCCATCAACTCAGCAACATATAAAACCATGTTCTGTTCCCCCTCAACCAAAGCTACGTGTCATTTTCCCCCTTTTGGCATCATCAAAAACATAAGTAAAGAGATAGAGAGAAAAAGACCACAGCAGGATAAGCAAAATAACCCCTTTTGCATTAGATTGAAACGCACAAACATAGACTGCATGTAAAGACAACAACAAAATGAGCACATGTAACACATATGATTAACATGCCAATCATTGCAAACACATGAAACAGAAGCAAAGAAAAGCAAAGTAGTAGGGGAAGATGTGCTGGGAACAAAAGAGGGATTGGTTAGCCAGAGAAAGACGAATCAAGCACCACTGGTGCTTGCAGAGGGAGCTGAAATATGAATAGCAATTTAGGCATTCACTTACTCCGTAAGACGCCTTTATTGTTCTGCCAACAGAGATATTGCGCGAGACAAACTTCTCACGGTCCTTCCTCAAATTAGATTCCACCTTTTGTTCCCCCTCAGAGTCTGCACCTTCAGACTCTTCTTCCTCCACACCAGCTTCCATCTCACGTCTAACCTTGACCCAACCAACACCTTCTTGTAACACAAACTACTCCTTGTGTAGGTTACAAGCCTCCAGCCACCAGTAGAAGAAGGATCCATTGGTCGCCTCTTTGTGTACCTTGGAGTGTTCCAGTTTTTTTTTTTTTTTTTTGGAACAGTACAAGGGAGCGATAAGGTAACTTTGCTGAAGTCGCCATATAGGTAGGAGGGGAGTAACCACGAGAATCATTCTCCATATCTTTTCAAGTGCAAAGGGTATTACTCCAAATCCTCTTCTTTTCTTCTTTTTCCAAGATCACAGCCAATAAGATATCTTCCAAAAATAGATCTTGTAAAAGATTCTGTCCAAATCCATCAAAGCCCAAAAAATCTCAAGCGCAACAACCATCACGCAACCACCACATCAACTTTTATGCACGAACACTTCTCAAGCAGTTGTAAGCCATCATTACACATCATACCTGTCAAATCCCAGCCACAGACCACAGAGGCGACAATTCGTATTCTCGACTTTTCGAAGAAGTAGAGGAGTGTGATGCGGGGGTAATGTTACCAGAGAGGGTACAAAGAACATCACACATAAACATATACGATAATTTTTAATAATGTTTAATCATGAATGAGAGGCTCCCAGATGTGGATGATTAGAGGGGCTCATAGGAAGCATCAAGCATGATGGCTAAGGTAAGCTACAGAGTCAACAATCATTTGGGCTTATAATGAGGGATCAATGCATCAAGCTGACTCTTTTGGGCCGAAAGAAAGCTTAACTGATGCGGGGATTAGCCGCGAGTGGCCCGATCTAGACGCCAAGAGACTCGAATGGAAGATGGAGGTGGAAACAAGAGAAAACACAAGAGAACAAGTTAGCAAATGATAGGAAACAATGAAATAAACAAGGATATAGGAACAACCGAAAGATGCAATGGAGAGACCCTTGGCAAACAATGTCGCCAATAACCAAACCAATGTGCACAAACGACCTTTCCTTCTACAATCTCCCACAACGATGGACGTGTCCAAAGAGCAAGAGAAGGAGGCGAGTGAAGCCTTGGAGCACCAAGATCATAGACGAAATTGACACAACGCAAGAGCAACCTAGCAAGTTTGAATCAACTTTGAGAAAACACTCCCATGGAGCTCTCAATCTTCATAATGCATAAAGCAAAGGTTCATAACTGGGAAAAAACTGAGTTACAAAGAAAGCTAAAGGTCTTAAATAGCCTAAGGGGTCGGCCCATAAAAGCCCAACAAGAACCGAGACAAAAGGAGTTTAACTGGGGGAAACTCGGCCCAGACCCGGCCGAGTTTCAGGCCGAGTCAGGATAGGGGCAGCTTCACTAGGACAAACTCGGCCTGGACCCGGCCGAGTTTGGGGCCGAGTCAGGGCCCTCCAACTCTTGAGTGCTTTGTTCGTCTTGGCTCGGCTTGGCTTGAAAGGTCACCAACGTCTTTAGTTTCGTCTCGGTGAAGTCTTCAACTTGGGCGGGTTCCCTTGAGACATGTTGGCTAGCCAAGTTCTCGAACTCTTCTTGCATGAGCTTGGCTTGAGCTCTTGTGAGTGGCCCACCTCCTCTTGCGGGCACCTTGGTTGAGGTCTTGGATGCTCCCGCATCATGCTCCCCTTCTTGAAAAGGATTCGACCTCGAATCATCGTCTTCCTCCTCGGAGAGATATGGGGTGAGGTCGGCGACATTGAATGTGGGGCTAACTCCATAATCGTACGGTAGCTCCAAGACGTAAGCATTGTCTCCAACACGGCGTAGTACTTTGAAGGGGCCATCTCCTCTTGGTGAAAGCTTATACTTGCGCTTCTCGGGAAAACGCTCCTTCCTCAAATGCACCCACACAAGATCTCCGGGTTGAAACACCAAGCGGCGGCGCCCTTTGTTGGCCTTGGTTGCGTTGCACGCCGCCTTGACATGAAGCTTGTCCCTCGTGCGCTCATGTAGCTCCTTGATGAACTCCAAATGTTTACCTGCATCAAAGCTTTCTCTATCCTTCATGGGGAAGGGGGTAAATTCAAGTGGGGTTAAAGGATTCATACCATAAACACACTCAAAGGGGGTCAATTGGGTGGAGGAATGGATGGTTCTATTATAAGCAAACTCCACATGTGGTAAGGCATCTTCCCAAGCCTTGAGATTCTTCCTAATAATGGCTCTAAGAATGGTGGTTAAGGTCCTATTAGTCACCTCCGTTTGACCATCGGTTTGGGGGTGACTAGATGTAGAGAACAATAACCTAGTTCCTAGCTTGCTCCAAAGTGTCTTCCAAAATGAGCTAAGGAACTTCACATCCCGGTCACTTACTATAGTCCTAGGTACACCATGCAACCTAATAATCTCCCTAAAGAAAAGGCTAGCTACATTGGGTGCATCATCGGTCTTATGGCAAGCTATGAAGTGAGCCATCTTAGAGAAGCGATCAACAACCACAAAGATCGAATCTCTCCCCTTCTTAGTCCTAGGCAATCCCACAATAAAATCCATCGATATGTCCTCCCAAGGGGCTGTAGGAACGGGCAAAGGGCTATACAATCCATGGGGCTTTAGCCTAGACTTAGCCTTCAAACAATCCAAACACCTCTTCACTAGGTGCTCAACATCCCTAAGCATGTGTGGCCAAAAGATATGAGTATGCAGCATGTGATGTGTTTTATCCCTCCCAAAATGTCCCATCAATCCACCCCTATGGGCTTCCTCAACAAGCAACAATCGAAGGGAACATCGAGGTATGCACACTTTATCAACTTTGAACAAGAATCCATCAAACAAGTAATACTTATCCAATGAACCTTTTAGCACACAATGCTTGTAAATATCACCAAAATCCACATCATCCACATATAACTCTTTTATGTATGCAAATCCTAGAACCTTAGAGTCTAATATGGTGAGTAATGCAAGTCTCCTAGAAAGTGCATCGGCAACTACATTGTCTTTCCCTTTTTTGTACTTGATCACATAAGGAAAAGTCTCAATAAATTCCATCCATCTACCATGCCTCCTATCAAGTTTATCTTGACTCCTAAAGTTTTTTAAGGACTCATGATCGGTATGCAAAACAAACTCTCTAGGCCATAGGTAATGTTGCCATGTCTTAAGTACTCTAAACAATGCATAAAGTTCCTTGTCATATGTAGAGTAGTTTAGACATGCACCTTTCAATTTTTCACTAAAGAAGGCAATAGGCTTACCTTATTGCATGAGCACTCCTCCAATGCCAATCCCACTAGCATCACATTCCACTTCAAAGGGCCGTGTGAAATCCGGGAGAGCTAGCAATGGTGCTTGGGTTAGCTTCTCCTTCAAGTTGTGGAATGCTCTTTCTTGGGCTTCCTCCCATTTGAATGGACTGTTTTTCTTTGTAATCTCGGTCAAGGGGGCAGCAATGGTGCTAAAGTCCTTGACAAATCTCCTATAAAAGCTCGCTAGTCCATGGAAGCTCCTCACTTGGCTAATGGAAGTTGGTGTTGGCCAATCTTGAATTGCTTTGACCTTCTCTTCATCCACTTGCAGCCCTTGTGTACTCACTACAAAACCAAGAAAAATGACCTCATTAGTGTAAAAGTCACATTTCTTCAAGTTGGCATACAAGCGCTCTACTCTAAGAGTAGAAAGGACTTCCCTTATGTGTCTCTCATGCTCCTCTTGGGTCCTGCTGTAGATAAGAATGTCATCAAAGTATACTACAACGAATTTCCCAATATAGTTCCTCAAAATATAATTCATTAGTCTCATAAAAGTAGAGGGAGCATTTGTCAAACCAAATGGCATTACAAGCCACTCATAGAGCCAAACTTCGTCTTGCAGGCTGTTTTCCATTCGTCTCCTTCCTTCACCCGGATTTGATGGTATCCACTCCTTAGATCAATCTTTGTGAAGATGGTGGCACCATAGAGCTCATCTAGCATGTCGTCCAACCTAGGAATGGGATGGCGGTACTTGATGGTGATGTTGTTGATGGCTCTACAATCAATACACATCCGCCATGTGTTGTCCTTCTTAGGCACAAGTAGGACCGGCACGGCACGGCACAAGGTGATAGGCTCTCTCTCACATAACCCTTATCTAGGAGCTCTTGCACTTGGTTTTGAATCTCTTGGCTCTCCTTAGGGTTCATCCTATAAGCGGGCCTATTGGGTAGAGTGGCACCGGGGATAAGGTTAATTTGGTGCTCTATGCCTCTCAATGGGGGTAGGCCATGGGATATCTCATCCGGAAACACATCACTAAACTCCTCAAGAAGGGCTTGGATTCTAGGGGGTAGTGTAGCCTTGTCCTCTTCACTTAGCATGGTTAGTTCTTTGCACAAGAGCATAAGGGTGGTGTCTAGGGGTAGGTACATACCTTGTAGCTCACTCTTGGATGCTACTAAGACCCTTGAAGGTTGGGTGGCTAAAGCTTGGCTCGGTTTGGTCATGGATGGTGATTGGGTTTCCGAAGCCTTCCCCTCCTTCACATTCTCCTCTTCCCTTCCCGTGGCCTTTCTCTTCTCATACTCCTTTGCCACTTGAGATGGCGTCATAGGCTTGAGCACAACAGATTTTCCATTGAAGGTGAAGGAATGGCGGTTGGTTAGACCATCATGCGTCACCTTCCTATCATATTGCCATGGACGACCTAGTAAGATATGACAAGCTTTCATAGGCACTACATCACACAAAATAGTATCTTCATAGTGCCCTAGTGTCATAGTGACCTTAACTTGCTTGGTAACCCTCAATTCAGCACAATCATTCATCCAGTGCAATCTATAAGGCCTAGGGTGACGAATTGTAGGAAGTTGTAATTTTTGAACCATTTCAGAACTAGCAATATTACAACAACTCCCTCCATCTATGATCATATTACACACCTTGCCTTTTACCAAACAACGAGTATGAAACAAATTTTCTCGTTGATTATCTTCACATGGAGCCGGTTTCACATGCATAGTTCTCCTAACAATCAATGACTCACCATGATCATACTCAATTTCATTCTCATCATCCAAATCATTGTCATGCAGCTTATCATCATCACAAACATCATGCTCATCATCACATTCAGATTCAGATTCATAAAGTCCTAGGGAATTAATAATGAGAGTTCTAGTGTTAGGACATTCCCTAGCAACATGACCTCTACCTTGGCATTTATAACACACAATGTCTCTAGCTCTAGTGGGAGGGTTAGAAGTACTCCCTTTGGGGCCATTGGAGGCCACGGCTGGCCTTGGGCTTGGTGCGGAGGGTGTTGGTTGAACATTCTTCTTTGGCCCTCCTTGCTCCCAATGAGGCTTGGATGGTTGCCCCTTGTCCTTTGCTTGAAAAGGCTCTCTTCCATAGGGTTGGTAGCCTCGGTTTTGATTTGGACCCTTCCAAGAGTTGGGCATCCCACTTTGCATTCTTCCTCCTTGGTACCTACCCTTATTTCTCTTCTCAATTTTGACGGCTAAGTGGAGCAATTCTGTCATGGTAGCATATGGAAACATATCTATTTCATTAGCCAATTGAGAATTAAGGACTCGAAGGTACCTAGCCATGGTGGTCTCTTCATCTTCATCCACGTTGGCCCTAACCATAGCAACTTGCATAGCATTGTATGTCTCTTCGGCACTCATGGACCCTTGCTTCAAATTCTCTAGTCTTTGTCTTAGCTCTCGTGCATGGTGTTGTGGCACGAAACGAGCTCTCATCATGGCTTTCATTTGGTCCCATGTGGCCACGGCTGGATCAAGGGCTCGTCTCCTTTCTTTCACAAGGTTATCCCACCAAATTAGTGCATAACCATTGAATTCAAGGGTGGCGAGTTGTACCTTCTTGTGCTCGGGAAAATTGTGGCAACTCCAAATTTGTTCGATTTTTGTCTCCCAATCCATGTACACATCCGGATCACATTTGCCTTCAAAGGATGGGATCTTCACTTTGATTTTGCCAATACCATCTTGCTCGGGTTCTCGACCTCCTCTTCCTAGGTAGCCACGACGGGGCATAGGCTCCCATTCTTCATCTTCCCATTCCTCTCCCTCTTCATTGGTACGCCTTGGATCCTCATAATAGCCATGTCTTGGCTCCTTACGGTAGGTGCGCCTTGACCCCTGAAATCTATTAAAAGGGTTAGGAGCAAAAGGTCTCCCTCCTTTCCCAGGGGAAGTGGTGGCCGCGGGCACTTGGTGCGCTTGGAGAGGCACAGTGTTGGAAGGTCCTCCAAGCTCGAGGTTGGAGCCTAGGGGCACGGATACGGGTGCGGTCGGCCTTGCCTCCAATGCTCCAATCCGGTGGGTCAATTGGACGAGGTTGTCCGACATCGTCTTAAGCATGGTGAACATCTCGGGGGTCACCACGGGGGACCCTTCTTCGGTTGATGGGGTGTCATCACCTTCATTAGCCATGATCAACAAACTCAAAGAAAACAAATTAGGGTTAGTGAAAACAAAACAATCCTCACAAGTGTTTGATCACTCGTGTGTTTGATCACTCACTCTCTTGTTGATTCGATACAAGCTTTGGAATGTAAGGTTGCCTTGAGAAGGACAAAAACTTCAATAGAACTTGGTGAACTTAGACAACACACAACCAAAGGTGAGAATAGCTCTTGGATTTCGAAAGATAAGCTCAAGAAGACACACACAATAAAACAACAAGAAGGATGACACAACAAAGATTCCAATGAAGACACAAGGAATTGTATTTAGGAAATTCAACAATGCAATGTCATACCTAACTCGTTTTTACCAATACTCATGAACACATAAACAAGTTGCCAAAGGAATAAAGAGTGGTAAGATGGTAGGCAATCAAGCTTGAGGTTCAAGGTAAGGTTCAAAGGCAATCCACAAATTCCAGACCACAACTCGGTTCAAGGCTCGGCCGAGTAACGGGCCGAGTTCTTCACTGTTTTTTTTTTTGTTTTTTTGATGATCACAAAACTTGCAATGTGATAGCAATACAATATTAAGAGCAACAATGTCTTCAAACTAGAACAAGAAATAAAACAAGAACAAGCCTTTCTCTTTTTTTTTTTGGCTTTTGCTTTTCTTTTTCCTTTTTTTTCTGATATTCTTTTTTTTTTTTCAAATAAAAATAAAAACGTGCAGTTACAAATAAACAAGAAAAAAATAAATGATATCTTGCTTCTAGTCCACTTTTTGGGGTAATGATGTCCTAGGTAGCAAGTGGGGGGAAAGGCACTTTTTGCATGCCTTTTTGGGTCAGTTTTTGCAGGCCTTTTGGGGCTGAAATGACAGACCTTTGGGGCAGAAAATAGCTGGGTTTTGGGGCTAGAATGTAGGTGGGTTTTAGGGGCTAAGTGTAGCTGGGTTTTGGGGTTGCTTTTGTGGGTTTTTGAGTGGGTTTGAGGGGATTTTCAGATGGGGGGTTTAAGGGTGTTGCAGCTGGGTTTCGTGGGGGAGTTTTCAGCAGCTTGGAGGGGGTGTTTGGTGGTGGTGGAAGGTGGTGGTGATGGGGTTTTGTGGTGACAACAAAGAAGCAACAAGTTCATGCATGCACAAGCACAAGTAATCACAATTTAAGCACAACAAGCATGAAGAACAAGATGAACATGAAGAACAAGATGAACAATGAAGAAAATGTAAAAGAAGACTCAAGAAGAACACCTTGATGGTGGTTCGGCTGGGTGGTGGTGATGGCTTGACGTCGAGATGGCTCTGATACCAATTTGATGCGGGGATTAGCCGCGAGTGGCCCGATCTAGACGCCAAGAGACTCGAATGGAAGATGGAGGTGGAAACAAGAGAAAACACAAGAGAACAAGTTAGCAAATGATAGGAAACAAGGAAATAAACAAGGATATAGGAACAACCGAAAGATGCAATGGAGAGACCCTTGGCAAACAATGTCGCCAATAACCAAACCAATGTGCACAAATGACCTTTCCTTCTACAATCTCCCACAACGATGGACGTGTCCAAAGAGAAAGAGAAGGAGGCGAGTGAAGCCTTGGAGCACCAAGATCATAGACGAAATTGACACAACGCAAGAGCAACCTAGCAAGTTTGAATCAACTTTGAGAAAACACTCCCATGGAGCTCTCAATCTTCATAATGCATAAAGCAAAGGTTCATAACTGGGAAAAAACTGAGTTACAAAGAAAGCTAAAGGTCTTAAATAGCCTAAGGGGTCGGCCCATAAAAGCCCAACAAGAACCGAGACAAAAGGAGTTTAATGGGGGAAACTCGGCCCAGACCCGGCCGAGTTTCAGGCCGAGTCAGGATGGGGGCAGCTTCACTGGGACAAACTCGGCCTGGACCCGGCCGAGTTTGGGGCCGAGTCAGGGCCCTCCAACTCTTGAGTGCTTTGTTCGTCTTGGCTCGGCTTGGCTTGAAAGGTCACCAACGTCTTTAGCTTCGTCTCGGTGAAGTCTTCAACTTGGGCGGGTTCCCTTGAGACATGTTGGCTAGCCAAGTTCTTGAACTCTTCTTGCATGAGCTTGGCTTGAGCTCTTGTGAGTGGCCCACCTCCTTTTGCGGGCACCTTGGTTGAGGTCTTGGATGCTCCCGCATCATTAACCATGTATTAACAAGATAGCATAGAAAAACATGCATGAGATTTTGCACATAAATGAAGTATTAGCATGAGTCTAAGCAAGTCGTTCAACTAATGATCAAGAGAAGAAATGCAGACCAAGACATGATGATTAACTTTTCACACTTTACCATGTAATTTAGCCAATCATCGAGGGAACATAAGAGATAGACATATAGTGAAGGGAACAAACCAGGCTTCGTATGGAACTGAGTGCAGGGTTCCCCAATTAGTGCCCTAATGAGAATATCGGCGATCTGATCCCTAGTTCCACAAAAGTCCATGGACACCAACCCTTTCTCCTCACAGTGATGTCTTATCTCGATATGCTTGGTACGTGAGTGTTGCACAGGATTCTTGGAGATATTTACTGCACTAGTATTGTCACAAAGCATGGGAGTAGAGTCAAGAAGAATACCATAGTCGCTGAGTTGTTGATTAATCCATACGAGTTGAGTGCAACAAACAGCGGCGGCTATGAATTCGGCTTCTGCAGTTTACAGAGCAATTGAATTCTGCTTCTTTGACCCCCAGGAAACCAAGCACGGCCCAAGGAACTGAGCCATTCCGGATGTAGATTTTATGTCCATTATGTTCCCTGCGAAGTCAGTGTCTGTGTATCCAACTAGATCAAAGTTTCCACCCCTTGGATACCACAAACATGAATCATCTGTTCCCTTCAAGTATCTCAGAATTATCCTCACTGCTTTGAGGTGTGTCTCTTTGGGATCAGCCTTAAAATGAGCACATAGACACACACTATACATAATATCAGGTCTACTTGCAGTGAGATAACGAAGCGAACCTGTGAAGCTTTGTTCCTTCCTGCTGGTTGTAACCTTTTACCACCAGCCTTGCTTTGTTCCTTGTGACCTAACCTTGATCATCCAGCTTGTTTCTGAACACCCATATTGTTCCTATCACCGTTCTGTTCCTTGGTCGAGGAACCAACCGCCAAACCTTGTTCCTTTCGAACTGATGGAGCTCTTCTTGCATGGCGTTTAACCAGTCAGAATCCTTCAATGCTTCTCCTACAGCTTTAGATTCTCTTATGCCACAGATCTATTGTCCCAGCAATGGACGACAGACATAGTTCCTTCTCAGGGACAAAAGCAGGACCAACATTGTAGACGTTGTTGTCGTAGATCCCTTTCAGTAGAATTTTCCCTGTACTTATGCACTCAACATAACAATCATCAGTGGTAAAGACTACCCTATTTTCTTGTTTTGACACAGTTGAGCCACGCTAAAAAGATCAAATATGAGGTTATTCATGAGTGTCACATGATCCACAGTAATATGGTTAGAAAACCTTACCTTACCGAGACCACAAACTCTTCCCTTACCCTTAAATCCAAAGGTTGTTGACCCCCCGGAGGCCTGTTGAAGCAAGGTGAGCCATCCTTTGTTCCCTGTCAGGTAACTTTAGCAAGCACAATCGAAATACCGGGAACCTTCCTCACTTCAGCCTGTATAGAAAAAGTTAGTTTTTGCGAACCCAGACAAGCTTATGTTTTCTGGGTATGGGAGCAACATATTTGATTTCTGGAGGTTTAGCATTCATTTTCTCCCTAGTGGTTCGAACAAGTTCCTCATTGTGTTTCTTCAAGAGGCACTCTTGTTTGTAGTGACCAGAGTGCCCACAATACCAACATACTCTTTGACACTTTAGATTAACATACTTGCTCTGTCCAGGCCAAATTGTTTTGTTAGCAATCCTAGAATGAAAATCAATATGATTGGACTTACCGCTTTGAGATTATTTCAACCAAATGGAATGAGCTTTCTGTCCATGGTACCAAGCCTTGTTCCCATCAGTCGAATTTGAGCAATCTTTGTGATTGTTCCTCCTCGAGGAACTTTCCCCCTTTTCTTGCGTTGACTGCTTTCCTTCGACTCCAGGACGTTTAGACTTAGTGCCATCAACGGGAAGCTTAGGTTGATATCCAATTCCAAAGAGATGTACTTCTTTCTTTTCTGTCTTCTTTTCATTCTTGGCTGCAACAAACACAATACCTTTTGGCTTGTCCTTCTGTTCCCCACTGAGTTTGGTTAGATCACTAGACAGTTTTGCATTTCCAAGTTTTATCATTAAAGACTCGGACTCAAGTGAGGAAACAGAAGATTCCAAAGATGTGATCTTCTCAATGAGTTTGGGACACTCATTGCAAGGACTTGGAGAAGAGGATGAAGCTTTCTCAAGTTTGAACACTTTTTCTGCCCACCCTTTGTTTTCCTCGATCAAACTTGAGATCGATTCATCCTTTTCTTCAATCTGCTCACTGAAAAGACTATTCTCATGAACAAGCTTCTTAATGAAGAAAATTAAGCTTTCTTTTGACTTCCTTTTCAGGCTAGAGATGAGTTCAGATTCACTTACCTCAGTTCCCTTCACGTCGCCTTTTGATTTGTCATGGTCTTCTAAGGCCATCCAGCAGACATTCCTAGAACGAGAGAATTCTTCATCATCTGAGTCGGAATCACCCCATGTAGCAATCATTGCTTGTTCCCCTTCACGAATCTGAGGAAGACCTGCCTTTTTCTTGAAGCAGTTTTTGGCAAAATGTCCTTTGTTTTGACAGTGGTAACAAACGACATCCTTCATGTCTTTGTTCCCTTCGGAGGAACGAGGGGTGCCCTTATTTCGAGACCAAATCTTCTTCATTGCTCTAGTGAAGAGAGCCACATCTTCATCATCGTCCTCCTCTTCGTCTTCGACTTGAGACCAGTAAAAGGCACGAACAACCTTTAAAGCAATGCTTTGAGCCTTCTCTTCTTCTTTCTTGTCCATGTTGTGGTTATCGACGGAGGCATTGCTTGACGACGACATCTTTTCTGCAAAGTCTGTAACGAAAACAATCTAGAGCACCAGGCTCTGATACCAATTGTTGGATCGTTAGAGTTACGTCTGAGGGAACAAAGGCTTTGTTCCCACAGAAGGCACAGCGGAATAATATAGCAAGAAAGATAACAAACAAACTCACTATGTATAGTGGAAACCCCAATTAGCAAAACTAGCTAATCAAGGAAAAACCACTACCTTCAAGCTTCCGCTTGAGAGGATTTTGAAGCGTCTACTTGTCTTATTGATTTCTTGTTCGATTACACTTGTATCCTGGACTCCAAACCCTAGACTTCCCACCTAGATTTGAAACCTCTTCTACAACGATGAATCGAACTCAACCCTCAAAGACTCACAAACTCTTCACTCTCTTTTTCTTCTTAACTGAATGCTCGCAGTTCTTCGTTCTTCGTCGTCATGGTTACATAGAAATGAATCTCACATTCCCATATAAATACAACTCGACCAAACTCTAATCATAACAAGATAATCCTATCTTCCTAAACTTGGTAACAAGATGATATTAATTGATTTGAAGAATATTATCTTAACAACCGATATTATCTAAGGAAATAATTCCTAAGATAACATTAACGGATTAAGATAAGATTCTTCTCTCTCCAAATATATTATCTTAGGAAAGTTTTCCTAAGATAACACATTTGGATTCTCTCTCCAAATCTTCTTTTCGGCGAGATCCTTCCAGCTGAAATCCTATCCTTTGACCGCGTGATTCTTCTAGGAAAGTTTCCATAATCTTCACGCTGGATATCTTCCTTCCATTCGCAGCTTGATCTTGTTCGTCACTGATGTTCCTTGAGAGGTAACAAAGCACATGAACAGAGCTTTGTTCCCTCTGCGATCCTTTGCTGCAATGGTTCCCTATAACAATTGGCTTTGTTCCTGAAACACTTAGTACCCATATTAGTTGAATGTTTGTTACCATCAAAACCTAAGGAATTCAACAGAAAGCTGTCAACGTTCCCATCGAAGAGGCAAATCACGAGATATTGCGTCTAGGGTTTCGAATGTTTGCTTGGAGCACAAAGAGACGTTCAAACAAGGAAAGTGAAGATTATATCTTGCAGATAACGGGTTGGAATTATCATGGAGAGATAAGATCTATTTATGGAAACAAGATAATGTCAAGTTGGAAGATATTGTTTGTGGTATTTTAGGATATTGTTTGATAGAAAGATATAATGTTATTTATGGGATAATATATCAGATTAGACAATAAATAAATTATATTTTCGTCATCCTTTAGAGGCCTATAAATACAAGGCATTATCAACCTAGTTTGACATGCTTTCAAGATCGAAAGAGGAGCATCCAAAAGAGAGACGGCATGAGGAGCTTTGGAGGTTTCTAAGTAGCCTTTGGAGAGCAAGAACACAGCTTGGAGTTCAAGAGACGAGTTTCAAGGCTTTTGGTTCAAGGGAACGTACGAACCGTTCCTACGTTAAGGAGAGTTGCGATCTTTAGGAGCTTCGTAGGAGAAGTTTCTGAGGTGAAAAAGGTAACTTTTCAGTGATTTTGTGTTTGTTGTGAGTTGATAATACGTGATAAGGGTTGTTAAGCTTAGAGAGTATTCTAGTAGGGAAATCTAGTTTACGTTGGATCTTTGCTTGACTTGTGTAGCTCGTGTTTATCAATAAAAGAAGTAGATTTTGAAATCCTGCTAGGGTAACACCTAAAGGTAGAGGTTTTTCCTTGTCAACAAGTTGGTTGATTTGGTTTTCCTCTCTATGTGATTGTATTACTATTTGTGATATTCTGTTGTCCAAAGGTTAAGGTATCGTTCCCTATATAGGAACAGTACTTTACTTTGTTACTAACACTTGGTTTCGATCCAACATTTACGAAACAGCTAATTAGTTAAATAGTTGCATGATCTGCATATATAGTTCTTAATTCATTCTTGATCATGCACAATGTGAAGTTTCATTTCTGATATATATATATATATAATATGAGTAGGGCTCAAGTGCATAATGATCTTAGGGTGTAAAGTGATGAGTAATTAGGATTATAATATCTAAAAGATGGATGGATAAGATTGGAGTGCAAAATTGTAAATATCATTATTTTTATAATATTTTTTTATTAAAAATATATTTCTTCAAAATTAATATTTTTTCAAAAAATATTATTTTTTGAAATTTAATTTTTTTCCAAAAGTTTTTTTTCCCAAAATTTGTTTTTTAAAAAAATATTATTTTTTCGTATTTTTTCAAAAAATATTTTGTTTTATTGTATTGTATATCAAGTGTATAAATAAGCACCAAAAGTGCATCTATAATGAATTCAGTGCATATATAAGCACATTTTTAATGCTCACATAGAGTGCATCTTTAATATGATAAAGTACATGCTGTAATATGTAAATGTGCATGTTTAACTTGTATATTAAAAGTGCACATTTTAGTTAGTGTATGTTTATTATATTAAAAGTGCATATGTTAGTATATTAAAGTGCATATTTATCATGTTAAAGTGCATACTTAATATACTAAAAAGTGCATATGTAATTATGTTAAAGTGAATGCTCAATATTTCAAGTTAAGTGCATACAGCATGTGTAAGTATATTAAAGTGCATGTTTAGTAATCTAAAGGTAAGTACATATATTAAAGTGCATAATTTTTTTAGGGAAATATTCATGAAAAAAAATATAAAAAATTGGGGAAAAACTTATTTTTTGGGGAAAAAATTGGGGAAATATTTTTTTGGGAAAAACATTTTCTGGGGAAATAATTTTTTTGGGAAAAAAAAATTGGAGAAAATAATTTTGGAAAGTAAAAAAATATTTTTGAAAAAAATAAATATAAAATTTTAAAAATTAGTTATATTTACAAGTTTGTCACTCCATGTGTTTTAATCATAACTCTACATTCCTACAATCTAGTGGCTAAGATTAATCCTCATTTTACACCCCAAACAATCTCCTTATATGATCCTCACTCTATATAATATACATATAAAAGCTAGCGTAGGGTTTAATCAGGGAAAAACTTTCTTTGATATATATTACTATTATTAAACCGACATAGTCGTCTTGATTGGTGAGATAATTAAGCAAATAATTACCTTTGAGAAGAAGGAATATGTACGTATATATATAGGATGCGAATCTGGTGAGAACTATTCTTTTAATTGGAACTTCTCTTAAAATGCGAACTAATGCAAAAATCTACGCAACAAGGTGCACAAGGGAAAAAAAGTTCACAATGCACTTGTAATCCGATGCACACATATTTGGTTGCATAATTGTGTACTATGTTGGTGCACAAGTGGTCTCCTTCATTGACCCACTGGAGCTCCGGTATTGACGATCATTGACCGGCATTGACCATTGTTGATCGGCCATTGACCGACGTTAAATGGTGTTGACCGACTTTTGACCGGTCAATGCACTAGCTTGTGCACCACTTTGGATGTGCACCATGTTGAAAATAATTGTACACCGTTTAAATAAAATACAAGTGTACAATTAAATAAAATACAAGTGTACCATGTCACAAATAAATGTGCACCACGTTACAAGTAAATGTGCACCATAGTTCATGTATTTGTACATTGAGAATGTTCATGTGTTTGTGCACTCCAATGAATTAAAAAAAAATACAAGTGCCCTACTCAGTAAATATCGGGTGCACAATTCAACATATTATGGTGCACATTTTAACAGACTTTGGTGCACAAACTCGTACAACTTGTTGCACAAACATTGTGCATTGCTATTGTACTTAGAAAAAAACAAGTGCACTACTCAATAAAATTCGGGTGCACAACTTCACATATTTTGATGCACTTTTCAACTGACTTTGGTGCACAAACTCGTACAATTTGGTGCACAAATATTGTGTACTGCTATTGTATATAGAAAAAAACAAGTGCACTACTCAATAAAATTATGGTGCACAACTTCACATATTTTGGTGCATTGTTCAATAGATTTTGGTACACAAACTCGTATAACTTGATGCACAGGACTTCTGCACGAGTTCACATTTTAAAAAAAATGGTATTTTAAGAATAATTCTCACTGGATCCTTTTAATATATATATATATATATATATGGAAGGAGGGTCAATGAAAAGGATATTGTGCATATATATGAGGAGGGTCAATGAAAAGGATATTGTGCGTTGCTTTGATTTGATGGAACCTGTTTGAATTAAACCCTAAGATTTTAGGGTTTGACATTCAAAGTCTCTCTTGGTTGGTGACAGCTACATGTACGTAATCTCATCTTCAATCTTGAATAAATCCATAGAACCTAGAAGTTAATAAGTTACAGCTGGACTCTTGGATTGAATATTTTATAATTGGGTACCGTATTTATCTTAGCACGCATGTTGCATTTTTATTTTTATATAAACTAGTAGTCGGAGCCCGTGCTTTCTGAAGTTATTGTATATTTTGTGTTCGACTTTAGAATTTGTATAATATCGTTGTGAGGTTTTTTTATAGGAGTCATGTATTTGATGCAGTATTAGTAAAAGTATTAAATGTTATTGTTTTTATTGTATAAAATATTTATTGAAATGAAATGTATTTTTTTCTTGTAGATTTTATTGTTGAATGGATTGGAATACTATTGATTGATATGCACATTTGTTTATAAGTTATAATGCTAATATTTCATGTTGAACATAACAGTTTCAACACTTTTCAACAACAGATATTCATTCTGATATCCTAATTTAAAGTTACCATCAAGAGCTAATTGAACACGCATGAGAGCTAACGCTGAAGCTCGATTCTTATGTTGAGACCGGTCCTCAACAGTCTATGACATTAAATTTTTGCTTTGCTATTTCACCGGCAAAATAGAGGTTCTTGAATGGTGACACAACAGATTGTGGTGACTCCATTTCTAGATAAACCTATTATAGAAGCAAACAATTTAGTGAAAGCCAATTAAGACAACGCAAAAATCTATAACTCGTGTTCTTTTGTCTATATATTTGCAAATGCCAAACCAAGTTTTCTTTTTCTTTTCAATGTTACTTTCAGTTGACACTTCAAAAGAGGGTATTTTAAAAAGTGCAAGTTGTTAGGAATATTAACTATATATGAGAGAGTTTAATGACAAACGGCAAGACAAAGGGTACCAATAAGTAGTCTATACATATAATTCTAGAAAATTTGCTAAATCCAGGAGTAAAAAATATAGCAGATACCCACAAAAATAACCGTAATATAACTTCTCATAAGTTTCACACTTCTTTTTTCCAATCTTTTGAACCTCTTCATTTATTTAATCGTATTTTTTTCAAGTATTGAACCCAATTTCATTAAATGTTTCGCTGTTAAATTCTTGTTTAGAATTCACGATAAGTATTTTTTATCTCTCTTTTTTATTTTAATAAAGAAATTCACTACAGTGTAGAAGTAACATGCATGGTCACTTACATCAAATTATTGAAACTAAGAAATCAGGATGTGATTTTTTTTAGATGGAGACAAAAACATTGTAAATCCATGTAGACAATTTTCATTCCACATAAATGACTTAAGATTTATATTAAATAATAATATCAACATTTCTATAAATCTACCAAAAAGATAATATCAATTGAAGCAACAAATACTTCATACAAAAGTAAACATATAATTAATTTATATGTAGATCGATCTTCAGTTTTTACACCAAGGTCTCTAACTCTTGTCTTGGTTTAGAGTTTGGACAGTTTGTTTCTCAATGGGCTCGCAAAGTATGGAAAAGGAAAGTGGAGGAGGATATCAAGTGAGTTTGTCAAAACCAAGACCCCAAGTCAGGTGGCTAGCCATGCTCAGAAGTACTTTAAGCGCATAAACAACAACACCGTCAAGGACAAGATACAACATCAATGACACCCGAATTGTCGACTCCGAGATAGTTCATTATCCCGCAAGGTCTCTCTAAAATTCAAATCAGTAGTTTTCTACAATGGTCGGATGAAGGAGCATTTAGCTATGTATGATATATATACCGATAAAATATCAAGATATTACCCTACCCTGTGTGAGGTTTTAGTTATAATAACTATATAATAAAGTACCGTAGCTACCTGAAGGATGTATAACTCCTACATGTAAAGGACACCACATATTAGGTGTCTAGACATATATCATCAATCAACACATAAATTGAATAGAGTGTTTCACAATAATGTTTATCATTTTCAAATATCAATCAGTTTACTATATCATCGTTATTCAACTTATTCGCCTCCTAGACCAAACGAATTTAGAGGGAAAATTATATCAAATAAATTCGATCATATAGGGTTTAAGAGTTAAAATTGGAGTTCATACTCACTTACTCAGAGCAAACACCAATTTATATAACTATACATAATTTCCATCATCTTCAATCTGAAGTGAGGCTAAAACATAAAAGCAAAGCTGTCATCTTAAAATCCCACGTCATTATTCTAATTACCCATGAAAAGGCATACCTCTTGTCGATGAAGTTCATCATTCCATAGTCTGCTTTTAAACCGATAACTCGTCCAATACATTGTGCAGCTTGCCTCTGGTCATCATAGTAATTTAAGATACAACCACATTGAAGAACAAAAAACAATGACAATAAGAGTAATCGAGATCTACCAATGCATCAAAGGTAAAAAAAAAAAAATCTCCTTCATATATCTGAAATGTATCTCTCAAGTAGTCTGACCTTGCATGCAATATTCTGCAAGTCAACCACTAATAAGAATTTAGTGCCCCTAAAGATAAATTATTCAACAGAACGCATTAGAATTTAGTAATGAACCATCATCTAAATTGCATAATAGCACAAAACATACCTGCTTAATGTATATTGGTCGCTCTGAGACCAAAACCCTTGAATAAACTCTAGCAGGGAGATATATGGCATACTTGTTTATCAAATTCTAGCAGATCGTTATCAGTCAAATTGACACCAAGAATACAGGGTACCTGCAAGTTAGGAAAAAAAGAGTAAAAATAGTTGGCCTCTTCAGATTTACAATTTATCAGAAAGTACTATCAACTGAATAGAGAAGACTCCGCATAAACTGATGGTTGAGTGTCTGGGACACGAACAAATTTCATCGGAAAAACGCTTTTCGTGAAAAGTTACATGTATAAGTTGCATATTCATATTATACAATCAAGATATATTTATCATTGTTCGATCACTGCCTAAACACCAAATTAGTTTGTCACATGTGATTCATCTCCATATCAATCACAACTGCACTCACTGTTCGATCACTACCTAAACACCAAATTAGTTTGTCAAATGTGATTCATCTCCATATCAATCACAATTGCAGTAACAATTGCACTCATATTATACTTAATATTCATATAACAGGATATTAGCTAAATACCATGAAAACATGCTTTTACGTTCTCTTATACACACACAGAAGCAACACCACTGCTACCGGTAGAGCAACAAAAACTGTCTGCGAGAATTGCGATCAGAATGGCAAAAAGCTCTTTAAAATGGAGAGTTATAAATTGTACAGACCTTGAATTGGAGGTTGGGATTAGCGAACAGAAGAGGGAGAAACAGTCTCCTCATCTTAGCCCGTCCATACTCCTCATCCTTGCTCTCAATTTCCGAAGCCTGCACCAGTCTCCTCATCCCCGACCTCCGAGCCACGACGTCTTCCTTCTCCCCTCCTAGACCCCATCTCCATATTTCTTATTTCACCTCCCACAAACCCAAACTCAATCAAATCCACGATCAGGAACATTTATTCAAATTCGAGAATGCACAGCTCTCATTTGAAAGTTAGATACACCAATCAAACATAGAATCAACTGAAAATTTCTGCTCAGGGAACGACATAAAGATAAGTCAGAGAAGCATACCAAAGTCGAATTTGATCCGGCTCGGTTAGGGTTGGATGGTGTTTACGGTGTGTGGACGGACGAGAAAAGCTCTGGACAACAGTGGAGATGACGGAGAGAGGCGAGGTGTCGAAGATGCAGAGGGAGAGAGGGAGCGGATTTGCGTTAGAAATAATAGATTTGTGAAAGCCTCTTCACATCCTCTTCAACGTCCCACTTGTGTACCTGAAAGGGCAGCCTCTAATTCTCATCATTGTAGGTTTTTCAAAGCCTCTTCACATTCTCTTCAACGTTCTATCAAGGGCAGCCTCTTCACAACCTCTTCAACGTCTATCATAAGTGCAGGGAAGGGCAGCCTCCAAAATATTATAGCAGTCTCTGGCCCATTTAACAAACGATCTACAAAGCCCGCTGGGCCCAAAGTATTGTACGATTTTTTGCTTGTTTAAATTTCTGCATTTTAGGCCTTTAAAAGATAGCATTGAATTGGCAAGAAAGCCAACAAAGATAGCATTGAATTGGCAAGAAAGCCATCTTTTAAGTAGATATAGATATCTTTTTTTTATTACATGCAAATATTAGAATCCGTCAAAAGCGGACGGCAATTCTAAAACTTCCAAATGGATGATTTTTTGAAACTTTGTACCAACACAATCAAAATTAGTGTTCAGACTAATGAACTCATATCTAGCGGTAGAAGTAGGAGGAGGAGTAGTAACGGAGGTGGAAGCGGTCATGAGATGATGGAAGCGTTGGAGCGCCGATGCGGGGATTATATGACCAGCAAGGAAATCTGCTACAGAGTTTGTTTCGCGGAAACAATGATGTACCTGGAAAGCAACGAAGGACGAAAGTAATGAAATAATATCTTGGATGATGGAGTGGATTTCCCATGGGATTTTCCAAACTCCTCTTATTGCATTGATTACAACTAAATTGTCTTCCTCAACAATTAAGTGAGTTAAATGCATCCCGATCGTTTGCTGAATACCAGAAGTGTTGCAAGGGCCTCACTTCTTAGAACAGAAGTGTTTGGTATAGTGTCTCGGTGAAAAAATTGAACATCTTCATTATGATTGCAAAGTAAATAGCCTATATGAGAGGTTGAATCAGTCTTCTTCAGATAGAACTGTACAGGTCTGGCCCAGCCCGTCCGGCTCAGACCATCCGCCCGATTTAAAAATCAGGTTTCAACAATAATATTGGCCCAGCAACCCGGGCTGGGCATGTATAGAAATGGACATGGACTATCATCTAGGCCCGAACGAGCTTAGAGGCACGGCTCGGTACCCTGTTAAAATTTTTAAAATATAAATATATTTATATATATTATTATCTATATATATATATATACTAAAGGAGATGTGTAAATCCTATGTGTCGTCATCATGTTCAATTCGCATACGTGTCATTACACATCCAATCATCATCTGCCACATCGTCCAACCTTTTAAAAAACATTATAACAATGAATCCAGTTAAATTATATACTAAATTTTATTTAGTTAAATAAATTTAATTGAAAACACAATCTGTAAGCATAAAATCTATTTTGTTATTAGTAATTCTATATAAATAAATCAACAAACTTTTTAAGTTTAATTTAATTATTTGAAAATTATTCAGTAATCAAAATCATATACAATCCGAAAATTTGATTTTATTATTTTGATATCATTAAAACGGATATATATGTAGATTTGTTTGATTTAGTTAAATTAGATAGCAATAAGATGAAGAAAAATCGCAAAACGTGAGGAAAAGATTGATGAATTATAATATTATAATTACCTTCTATTGTTGCAAATTTCATATTAGCATATGAAGTAATTAAAAATAAAATTTTCGATAACAATTATTCTTATTTGTTTCTTAACAATATGATACGCTCCACCCAAAAAAAAAAAACATAGTACATTAGTTAGCAGGACTGGGTTAGATATTATTTAGTAAATTAAAGCAATTGGAGGTACGGGTGAGTAAACGGATATATCCGATCCGGTCCGGTCTGGTATGTTAGATATCCGGTAAAAAATATTCACAAAACTCCTATCCGTTTTCGGTCCGTTTTGGACCGAATATCCGATAAATATTATACGGATCGGATCGGATATTCAACTCCGATATCCAAATTATCCGGTTACTAGAAAACCTATTAAAAACTAAATCAAAATGTTACTTTTTCTAATTCAATCAAAACTAACAGTCCGCAAAGTGCAAACTAAATGTCAAACATCAACACCATTTGCAAGTCCCTGTAATTTTTTTAAACAATTAACCATGCCAATCTTTTCAAATTGAGAGCCATAAACGTATATATTATATAACAAGAGGAATTGACAAGTATATATAAAGTTGTAACTTTAACTTATATAATCAAAATTCAATTCAATGATGAACACTCAGTCTTGACAAAACAAACATATTTGCACTGTTTAGTAAGGCGACAATTAATACATGAACTATTGATTTAGGGTTTTAATTTTATAAGAATAATAATCAAGGTTATCTTTTTTTATTAAAAGGAATAAAATAAGGAATACTGTATTGGAGAATTGAAGTGGATTTAATTACTTAAAAATGTACAAGCACCATTTTGAGATCATCTAAACTAATTAAACATTGTATACTAGTTATAAAAATATATATATTATATATTAATAGTACCGGATTTCTGGATATCCGGTAAGCAAAATATCTCGATCCGTATTTGGTCCAAGTATCCGGAAAAATGACCCGTATCGGATTCGGATAAATTTTTAAACGGATGTTTTCGGATACGGACTTTTAGAGTTCGGATTGGCGGGTTATCAGATCGGGTCGGCTGGATCGGATATTTTTGCTCACCCCTAATTGGAGGTGTGTATGGAGACACTGATGTTGGAAGGGGTCTACCACTTCGTTTGCCAATAGTACCCCGGTCTGGACGTAGAGTGACTCTGTCCGGTCAAACTAGGCGATCAAGACAAAAAAAAATTGTTAAGATATTTTAACCGCAAAGAGATATATCTCAATCTTTATAAAATTATTAAGAAATATAAACTTTTTAGTTAGCAAAGAAATGTTATGATTTAGAAAAGGAGTTATTTTTACACAAATTCTTACGCTAATTTTATCAATTTTCTTTTACCAAATCTTTCATATTTTCTTGGGGTAAATGTATAAAACCACCCATTATTTGCACTTGTTTGTAATAAACCGCTCTTTATAAAAAAAACTTGCATAAAACCATCCTTTATTTATAATTTGTTGCAAACTGTAACACCCCCGACTTATGTCGGTAGTGCCACACGCTAGTGACCTCAGACGTTAATGTCCAAAGTCACCCTAGGCTTTAATCGGAACAATTAAGCTTAAATGAATACATAAATATTAAATAACGAAAGAATAATCAGCGGAAGACATTTAAATGAATAACTCAACCTTTTATTAAGATTCCTCTCGGAAAATGAGAAGGACGGTTTTACAACAAAGTATAGTGACAACGGAAGACTTTTAAATTACAGCGGAAGACTCTTTTAAAGTATTCCTAATTACATGACTATGTACTACATTTATTTCAAATTAAACATACACGCCTTGGAAACATTACTTCTTAAAACGCAAACTTCAACTGCAAGCCTTCTCTTCGACTGGTTACTTCAATCGTCGGGGACCAACCTCTGATGTACCGTATAGGACGGATGACACTAGCCAACCATGCAAGGAATAAAATCTGGTTGGTTAGTCTAATGAAAGACTATGCAAGGGTGAAAACAGAATGGTTCTAGTGATCGTAACCGTTTACTATCATTGTCCCTCGAATAATAACTGAATGAACGATACATAACCCGGAACTTACACGGATCGATAGAAGAAGGTATGCATCGAAAAGAAAACCCCAACGGAATTGAATCTTATAGGAAAATAGGAAGATTGTTTGGGAGCGTTAAGTTTTCACATAAGTTTAGAAACACGGCCTTGATTATTTGGGTCCACGACCAACCTCACCGCGCAATGCGAATCCAGATTGGAAAAAGGACTTACTCTAACAAGAGTCCGAGCGGTTTCCACGTTGTACTCCTCACCCGAGGGTATATTAATTATGTGCGTAAAAGCACTTATCTTATTTACTTTCAAAACGTACATTCACGTTAAGGCTTTTAATCCACATCAATCTCACAATGAGATATAGAACATGGGACGAATCCCGAATTTTGGCACTAGCTAAGTGCACCACCACCTATATTCGGATAGGGGTAGGTCATGACCAAAAGCGTTAGGGCATTTATCTTCCTAACACAAAGTTATAAAGAAACGACTAGACCTCGTAAGGTACATAGCGTTCCTACGAATACTCGTGCTAACTAAGCATATAAGTTCACACATAAATCCACACCAAAATCCATTACACTAATATCATATAGAACTATATAATAGCGTTGTTTCTAGCAATATATACAACCTATTATAAATCCATATTTTAACACATCGTTTTATCAAAGTTGTTCCCAAACGCAAAACAACAACTTTATTCCAACTTAATTAAACAATCAAATAATTGATAATCAAGGGAAATATGGAATAATGAGCAAGAGAGAACCGTCACTTGCCTTATCTTAAACGAATGAGAGATTGGGTTCGAGATCCGGAAACTTGAACTTGTGCACGGCTGCCTACTAAAATTCCTGTTGGAATTTATCGTCATTCCGTAGGGTCGGATCCCAATCCGCACAACCGGCCATGGATACGAGCACAATCCAACCTGACGACGCATACGAGATGAGTTTTAAGACAAGAAACCCTAATTAGTTACGGGTATAAAGGAACGAAAGAACGAAGAAAAGACAGTGTCGCAATCGCGGTTTGAATAGCCGCAATCGCGGCTATGCTGGGAAAAATCATGCCTGCGGTTTTATAACCGCGCCCGCGGTTTCCTGCCTAGCCGAGATCGCGGGACTCTGCCCAGCCGCGATCGCGATAGATGGAGCCGCGGTCACGGGATTCCATTCTGACACGAGCTTAAAACGAACTTCAGAGCCTTACCGACGACGATGAGGCACGGATCTTCGCTTCTTGGACAAGCGCGCACCAGCACCATTCCTGGCTTCGCCTTGATGGAACTCCGGCTCCGACAACGACGACCAAACTTCCGACGACAACACCAACATCGAGCTAACACAAGAGGAAGAGATGGAGGTTATGAAGAAAGCCTCGGATCTGCTCCTATATATAGGGTAAGGTGGAGCTCCTTCCCTTAATGAGAGGGTCACCCAACCGATTAGCATCCCTCCACCGGTCACTCGGAGAAGAAACGCCGGATTCCCAATCGTCGGCGTCACATGGAAAACGAGGAAGAAGACGAAGCAGAAAACCACGATCGCGGTTTCAGAACCGCGATCGCGGTTTGGCCTTTTGCCAAAACCGCGGTCGCGTCCATTGCTGCGCTTGCGGCTGATTAGCCGCGATCGCGAGCAATGCCGCGCCTGGGGTTCTCGGACCTTGATCGCGGGTTTTAAACTTCTCGGACCTTGACCGTGGGTCTTTGTTTAATTCCGATTTTAGCAATCCTCCAATAATTAGACCCATATATTTCATTAAATGTGTATCCACACATTCATATGGTTCTTACAGGGTTACAGAACATTCCTAACACGTCTTGCTTACAAAATGAAAGTTTGAAAATTACACAAATACCCCTACTAAAATTGAGGATTATTACATTACTACCCCTTAAAAATAGTTTCGACCCCGAAACTAACACTTCGACACCGAAACTAACACTACCAAGCTAGAGAGATCGGTTTCCACATTAACCTCTCTACTTGAGTTTAGTATCCTCAATTATTTCGTACTCAACATTAATCCTAGGAAAGTCGATTTGTTTCCTCAACCATGACATCCATCATATGTCTCGTTTCCATATATTATCTCATATGTGGACTCGTAATATACTCACAAGATCATGATTACCTTAAAATCATAGTCTCCAAAGTCATCACACGATCTTAATACACTTTAAGCTTAAGAACACACCTTTTCTTTCAACTTTTCTCTTTATAAGCGACTCTTAAAGTTCATACCTTATCTCCTTATAACCTAACTTAGTACCCCCAATTGTCATATCGTCTTACTCCTTATATATACATCTCATCCATTTCATGATTTACCTTAATTAAATTTGGCCCTTATGCCATCTCTTACCCAAAATATTCCCATTAATCATGCTCTTATATAAGACCTTTTAGAATTCCTTAAATTTCCTAATTAATCACGCAACATCTTATTCCTACTTTCCTCAAACATGACTTTAATAATTGGTTTCACATGATTATAATCAACCACCTTATTTATCCAAAATGTGTCATAAGATCACCTTAATAGACATAGCTCACTTTTTCATCAAGTTCATTTGATAAAATCCATACACTTACGTTATCTCATATTATAAACTCACACAAGTTACAACAAACTTTTACCGACTGAGTTTGTTATTCACCCATAAATCCTTAAACACGTAATCGTCCTCATACAAATTATTATCCCAAATCAAGCGACCTTTTGCTTTACCGAATTTTAGTATTTACCCAAGACTTAATCGTCTTAATACTCCTCATATTATTTTATCATTTCCTTACGAAAACACCCATAATAAATCCTTAAATAGGTTTTCCAAAATAATACTTTCACACACTTAGCTCTTCCAAAAGCCTTTAACACTAGTCCCACAACGTACACACTCGCTTATAACCCCACAATTATAACTCTTACTTTTAAAGTTTACTCCAGATCGTATCAGAGTACGATCATTTTTAGAGAAAACGAACTCCTTATGAAATATCTCTCTTATACATTTATTCACTTCAATATATAATTTATACAACACACCCCATCTAATGCTCAGAGTATGCACATGAGGAATAACCTCAAACTCTAAAGAGCATTACTACACACACCAAATCCTTATAGCAAGGAATCTTTACAACATTAACCTCTCGAGACAATGCTCGTGAATTCGAGTGAAGGGAACAAATAATGTCAATGCCCAACTTGACACTATTTCAAGAAAATAGAGGGCTTCTTACGAATAGTTTCGACCTCGAAACTAGCGCTAACAAGGTAGGGAGCAGTCACACATGTCCCAACCTAGACTATCCTTTATGAGTCCAGACAGTCTT
Organism: Rheum nobile; assembly: GCA_027886185.1. Lineage (NCBI taxonomy): Eukaryota > Viridiplantae > Streptophyta > Magnoliopsida > Caryophyllales > Polygonaceae > Rheum > Rheum nobile. The sequence goes on along the minus strand of WOAB01000306.1, from coordinate 1,390,972 downwards.
TATCAACACATGACATGTACTACTTTTGGCTCTCAAGGATTCTCGTATGTACGAACAACTTGCAATAGTAACTGTTTTGGGGCGAAAGGATCGGACGACCTAAATCGCCTTAGACGGGGTAACTAGTCGATCGGGTGATAGAGAACAATCCAAACCAAGCAGATAATTGACAAGCAAAGAATAAATGTAGAATAGTGAGATGATTTTATTAGATAATGTATTGATCGGATCGAATCGAGATACAACTTATCATAGTTTAGACCGAGTGGTCGTTGATAGGTGCAATTTAGTGCACCTTAACTAGTGACTATTGACACATATTGGATGGAGTTTTGGTGAAGAATTAGGCTAAGTCTGTGACTTAGGAGAAAAGTTGAAGTAGTACAGATTTGAAGGTTTCTGCAGCCTAATGCAGATGAAGGATGAAGAAGCTGCCAGCACCGCCCCGCGTCGCTGTCACCGCGACCCAGCGAAGATCCTCAGAGAAGAGCCGCGCGCCAGATGAAGCCACCGCCTCGCGGTCGAGCCATTACCGCCTTGCGGTGGGAGTGAAGACCGCGCGGCTGACGTGTTTTATTATTATTCCTATTTTAGTATTTTAGACTTTATACTTTAGTATATTTTATTTCCTTATTTTGTTTGCTAGGTTAACTTTCTGAGATCCTATTTAAGGTCTTGTTAATAATTCGTAGAGGAGAGTTCCTCTCCCTTTTTACAATACAATTTTCTAGGTTTTTAAACAATGGATAGCTAAACACTTTTGTTTCGCTAGACAATTGAAGCACTATAATGAATTGGTTGTGAGATTTCTATTCCTTTTTCTATATCTTATTAAATTGGATTGATTCTCTTGATTGAACTGTCTATTGATTTATGTTGATTCTTCTAGCGTAGCTAACTAGGTTTTTCGGCATCTATCATATTGCTAGGATTGCATATAGGGGTTCCGAGTGCACATCTAGTGGCAAACACAATTGTGCGTATAGGGGTTCCGAGCGTACAATTGTGTGTGAAAATCAATTGCATGTTAAGTAGGGGAGTGAGTACTTGTACGTCTTTCTACTTGCATGTATCCTATATCCTTGTGTGTATTGCTATTGTTGTATTGGTGCTAGAGTACGCTGACAACTGTGAGAATCAGTTGTACTTTATCATTGGTACTGTAATAAGTCTATCGACAACTGTGAGAATCGATAGTATTCACGATTAGGGTGGAAACAATAATAAGATAGTAAAAGAACTTGGAAAGATAGTTTTCAGTGATCAACCGATTGCATTGTGGTGTGGATATTTGTCTGGTGGAATACCTTCTCTCATTATATTTCGTCACTTGTCATAATTGAATCTTTGGTTACATTGCGATTGTCCCAAACAACCCCCTGTTACTTGTTAGTCACACGTTATTGCATACAGATAACCGAATCCTTGTGGGATCGACCCTGACTTACTTACTATACTCTTTAGTAGGTGAATTAGGATTATTTTGACAGGAAAACGACACCGGTTTCCGGTCTTGTCAAATTTGGCGCCGTTGCCGGGGAGTCAAATTTTCTGTTTATGATTATTTGTGATTGACTGTCGTGTGGATCTATCTTATGATCCACACTTTTGCTACTGATTCGCTACTTGTTGAAGTTCATACAGAGACAGGTGCGAATGGCGCAGACACTCCGTCAATTGACGGAACCAACCTTGATACAGCAGTCATTGGCTGTAGTCATTCCACCCCTTGCTGATGGGGTAACTTTTGAGCTTAGATCAGGAGTAATACGGTTACTCTCGAGATTTTATGGACGAAGTGGAGAGGATCTCATTCTTCATTTGAATAAATTCCACAGCGTCCTTATGAGCATTAAGCCGGCCGATGTCACTGAGGAACAACTTAAAATGAGAGCCTTCGGGTTCACTCTTAAAGACGAGGCTGAAGACTGGTATTATCATCTGCCTGGAGGGAGCATAGATTCCTGGACTAAGATGCATAAGGTTTTCCTTGCACGCTATTTTCCAGCCCAGATGGCAAACGCCTTGAAAAGAGAAATCACCAGCATTGAACAAGGTGAAGATGAGACCCTCTATGACTATTGTGAGCGGTTCGAGCGACTCTGCACTAGTTTCCCATTCCATGGTTTTGATAAGAAATCTCTGGTGCTCTATGTTTACAACGGGCTGAATGACGATGAACGAAGAATGATTGATGCTACATGTGGTGGTAGTATTCTCAATATGACTCCCGATGTCGCCATGACCACACTTCAAGATATGGCTGAAGGTACAAGGGATTTTAATGAACCCCCGAGGACCAGACTAGTGAGTGCTATTATCTCCAGCGAGTCACATGTGTCGCAAGAAACTGCTTCTTTGAAGGAGGTCATTGTGGGGATAGGCAAGCGACTGCAGGATACCACGATTGCTGAAGTTCATGCTGCTGAAGGCTACAGGCCTGTTATAACGCAACAACCTTGCTTTGATGACCCACCAACTACTAGCAACCCCTCTTCAACCGAAGCAATGCTCAATGCCCTAACGATGCATTTTACAACGCATGTGCGCGAGACTGCGGCTGACATAAAGAGCATAAAGGAGTCCGTGAGCAGCCTAGTCGATGAGGTTAGGGGCAGAAAAGAGGCCAGAAAAGAAACTTCGAATGCAGTAACCCTACGGAGTGGCAAAGAATTACATGTCGCTCCTACTGCTGACGAGGACGACAACGTTGAGATCGACACTGCCAATGAGCCATTGTCACCGCCCCACGGCGATTCTCACCGCGACCCGGCGACAGCTCCCAATAATCCTACACCATCAACACCGCCTTGCGGTGATCCACACCGCCCCGCGGTGAAAGCCCAGAACTCATAGCTCTTCCTGACGAGGAGGAGGATCCCTATATACGCCCCAATTTCCCTCCCCTTGGATCTGAGAAACCACCTGCCCCATTTCCAGAGGCACTCAAGGAAAGGAGAGTCATTGATGACAAGGATCTCTTTGACACTTTCAGTAAGTGTGAGGTGAACATCCCACTCCTCAAGCTAGTCAAGAGTATACCAAGGTACGCTAAGTTTCTCAAGGAGCTGTGCACTGTAAAAAGAAACTAGAAGCTGAAGGGAAAGGAAAAAGTCAAGGTCAGCGAACGCGTATCTGCTGTATTTCAGAGGCGCATGCCAAAGAAGTGCGGAGACCCAGGTATGTGGAGCATTCCCTGTATTATCGGAGATACTAAATTTGAAAAATCTATTCTCGACCTTGGTGCCTCCATTAATGTGCTGCCCTATTCTCTCTATGAATCCCTTGGACTTGGACCTCTGCAGGAAACATGTATTGTAATACAATTAGCTGATAGGTCTAGTGTCTACCCTAGGGGGTAGTAGAAGATGTCCTTGTTATGGTCGATAAATTGATATTCCCTGCAGATTTTTATGTTTTAGATATGGAAACAGATACAAAGGCAACTCCTATACTGTTAGGTAGGCCATTTTTGAAAACTGCTAAGACCAAACTTGATTTGCAAAGTGGGACACTTTCTATGGAATTTGATGGGGAGAAGGTGGAGTATAATATTTATGAAGCCATGAAATACCCCAAGGAAGACCATTCTTTGTGTTCCATTGATGTGATCGATTCTATTGCACAGGATGTCTTCGATATTTCTGGTCCTGACGAGTTAATGTCTATTGTTGAAAATAATTTGGACTCGTCCTATGAGGAATACTCTTTACCCTCTAACATGCAGGAAGCCATCGCTCAGCTGGATACTCATGGTAAGTATTCTACAGATCCTTTGGGCATTGGCCCCATCTTACTAAACCCGAGCGAAAGGCTCGTTCCCTCTGTTGAGCAGGCTCCAGAGATCGAATTGAAGCCGATGCCGGACCATCTCAAGTACGCCTTTCTTGGATCCAAAGACACTTTGCCAATCATTGTGTCTAGTAAGCTCTATGCAGATCAAGAATTGAAGTTGTTGGACGTGCTCAAGGAGCACAAAACCGCAATTGGATGGACCATTGCAGACATAAAAGGGATAAGCCCCTCCACTTGTATGCATCGGATTCTACTCGAGGACGGAGCTAAACCGTCTAGGCAGCCACAGAGAAGGCTGAATCCTCCAATGATGGAAGTGGTGAAGAAAAAGGTGCTTAAACTCCTAAAGGCTGACATGATCTTCCCTATTTCGGACAGCCAATGGGTGAGTCCAACCCAGGTTGTCCCTAAGAAAGGAGGAATTACTATAGTGGAGAATCAACACGGAGATTTAGTTACCACCAGGACCACCACATGATGGAGGGTGTGCATCGATTACCGTAAGCTGAATGCGGTAACTCGGAAAGACCACTTTCCCCTACCCTTTATTGATCAAATGCTAGAACGCCTTGCTGGGCGGCCCTACTACTGTTTTCTCGACGGATATTCAGGATACTTTCAGGTAGCCATCGCACCAAAGGACCAAGAGAAAACCACTTTTACATGTCCCTTTGGCACTTTTGCATACCGCAGAATGCCATTCGGATTGTGTAACGCACCCGGTACATTTCAACGATGTATGGTTAGTATCTTCTCTGACTATGTTGAAAAATTCATTGAGGTCTTTATGGATGACTTTACGGTGCATGGAACTAGCTTTGATTCGTGTTTAGACCATTTGGCACTTGTACTTAAAAGATGTGTTGAAACCAATTTGGTTTTAAATTATGAAAAGTGTCATTTCATGGTGGAACAGGGGATAGTCCTGGGTCATATTGTCTCTGCTAGGGGTATTGAGGTCGATAAGGCAAAGATTGATGTAATTCAGTCTTTGCCTTATCCTACTAATGTGCGTGAAGTGCGTTCCTTTTTAGGTCATGCAGGTTTCTACCGAAGATTTATCAAGGATTTCTCAAAAATTTCTTCACCTCTATGCGAGCTCTTGAAGAAGGACGTGACCTACGTATTCACGGATGAATGCAAGAAAGCATTTGATTGCCTGAGAGAACGCTTGACAAGTGCACCCATCATTCAGGCACCTGACTGGTCTCGCCCATTTGAGATCATGTGTGACGCCAGCGATTATGCAGTTGGGGCAGTTCTAGGACAGAAAGTGTGACGGGCATCCCACGTGATTCATTACGCCTCCATGACTCTGAATGGAGCCCAGAGGAACTACTCCACCATTGAGAAAGAAATGCTGGCAGTTGTCTTTGCCTTGGAAAAGTTTAGGCAATACCTCTTGGGAGTCAAGGTGATTATCTATACAGATCACGCAGCTCTTCGTTACCTGATGACAAAGAAAGAAGCAAAGCCAAGATTAATCCGATGGGTTCTCCTTCTCACTGAATTTGATATGGAAATCCGTGATAAGAAGGGAGCAGAGAACCTCGTAGCGGATCACCTGAGTAGGCTGGTCCATGAGGAAGATAAACCCAGTGAGCAGAGCCCCATACATGGCACCTTCCCAGATGACACACTTTTTACACTCGAGGGCAGCTCAGAGAACAGTCGCCGCCCCGCGGTCACCACCACCGCGACCCGGCGAGTTGTAGCCAGTATGAAGTTGGAAAAAGCACCGCCCCGTGGCCACCACCACCGCGACCCGGTGGTTGGATTACTTGAGAACCAGGAAAGCTTACCGCGACCCCCAGAGACATCACCGCCCCGCGGTCACATCTCTGGAGTCACACTTTGCCCTGGAGATATTTCTGACTCCCCCTTTCATATTGCCATGGACCTATTCGGAATCCAGTCTTACAGACCCTGGTACGCAGACATAGTCAACTACCTGGTTCGAGAGGAATTTCCCCCAGACTACACCAGAACCCAGAAAGCAAAGGTACGCAGAGAAGCTCGCCACTATGTTTGGGATGATCCCTACCTGTGGAAGCATTGCGTCGATCAGGTAGTCCGCCGATGTCTCCCAGACAACGAGGTACAATCTGTCCTTAACTTCTGTCATTCTGAAGCATGTGGGGGTCATTTTGGAGCAAATAGGACTGCTAGGAAAGTATTGGAAGCAGGATTTTATTGGCCGCACCTCTTTAGGGATGCTTACGTTTTTTGTAAATCCTGCGACCGATGCCAACGGGTTGGCAACATCACCAGAAGGAATGAAATGCCGCAATCATCATTGATCTTCTGTGAGGTCTTTGATGTTTGGGGCATGGATTTTATGGGACCCTTTCCTAACTCTCATGGGAATCTTTATATATTACTTGCGGTGGACTACGTTTCCAAGTGGGTGGAAGCGAAGGCCACCAGGACTGGTGACTCTAAAGTTGTAGCAGGTTTCCTCAAAGAAAACATTTTCTCAAGATTTGGAATACCCAAAGCTTTAATTAGTGACAGGGGAACCCATTTCTGCAACAAGACAGTGACTGCCCTGCTGAAGAAGTATCACGTCACTCAGAGAATCTCCACGGCCTACCATCCTCAGACTAATGGGCAGGCCGAGAACTCCAACAGAGTGATTAAGGCTATACTGGAGAAGACAGTAGCAGCCAACCAGAGGGATTGGAGGATCAAGCTCAATGATGCGTTGTGGGCATACCGTACAGCTTTCAAAACTCCGATAGGGATGTCTCCGTTCCGGCTGGTATTTGGAAAAGCTTGTCACCTCCCCGTCGAACTTGAACATAAGGCGTGGTGGGCAATAAAGAAATGCAACTTGCAACTGGATGAAGCAGGCGAACTCCGCAAGCTACAAATGCAAGAACTGGAGGAATTACGCCTTGACGCCTACTAGAACTCAGTTAACTACAAGGCAAAGACCAAGCAGTGGCATGACAAGCATATTTTGCGAAAGGATTTCAAGCCAGGAGATAAAGTTCTTCTATTCCAATCTCGGCTCAAGCTCTTTCCTGGAAAGCTGAAATCCAAATGGTCAGGCCCGTATGAAATCGCTGAGGTGCATCCCCATGGAGCCACAGGCCTGATTAATCCCAAGACCGGCACCACCTTCAAGGTGAATGGCCACAGATGCAAGCCTTACCACGAGGGGTTCGATCCAAACCAGGACGAGACACTACTCGAAAGCCCCGACACTGAAGCAGGATGAACCACAACCCACGTCGAGCCAACGACGTTAACCAAGGCGCTGTCCGGGAGGCAACCCGAGTTAGTTCTTTTCTCTTCTTTTCCCTAGATTATTTTCGTAGTTTATTTTTGCTTTGTTTCGTTCGCCTGTTACTCACATTTCAGGTACGAAAGTAAATCCGAGAAGAGACGCGGTACTCAGCGTAACTCACCGCCCCGCGGCGACACTCACCGCCCCGCGGTGGAGTTCACCGCCCCGCGGTGGACCTCTGGTATAATTTATCAACTCTAAAAAAAATAAAAAAAAATAAAGGGCCCCGAAAAAACCTTAAACGGGTGAGTAATATTTTTATTTCTTGAGTTGGATACGAAGGATTTGACGGTGTCAGTTTGAAAACCGCGGCTCGGTCCCGCTTTCCCCACTTATTACCCTATTAGCTCTCCCGCCAAACCCTATTCCCCTTCTTCTTCCCAGTCTCTCTCTCCGTCGTGCCCTATTCCACGATCTCCAAAACCTTAACCCACAACCCTCTCCACCGAAATTGCCCCCCCCCCCCCCTCACCTTGGTAGTGGAAGCCCGTAACCCAACCTTGTTTCTTCTCTACCCAGACCTTCTTTTGTGACGATTTCTGACCCCCCCCTGTGGTGGTTCGTAGTTGAAAGGGGCGCCCTTTTGCTTGTTGGTGTGCTCGGAACAAATTTGGGTGCTCTTCCGGTGGTTTGGTGGTGTTTGAGGAGGAATAGCACAGTGATCGCCTCGCGCGATTCAGATTTTTGAATTTGGAGAAGAAGGTGAACAGTCGCCGCCCCACGTCAACACCACCGCGGCCCGGCCCCTGTGCTCAGATATCATCACCGCCCCGCGGTGACCTTTGCGGTCTATCCTCAGCCGATTGTAAGTGCCCTTTGCTTAGCCTTGTGTCTCAAGAACCTCATTTTTTACAATGTCAAGGGCTAGGAAGGTGGGGATGACTGAGGAGGAGTTGGACATATATGATGTGGTGTCGGCTAGGCATGTACAGCCGACTCACTTCTTTAATAGGGGATCACTCGCCGAGTTGGGTTTGCTCGACTTGACTCAGCAATGTCTGGACAGGTTGGGATTGGGAGGCTTCCTAGACAAATGTGCCCCCGTTTTCCCTGACCTGTGCTACCAATTTATCGCCACCATGACTAAGAGCTACACGCATCGTATCGTCAACGGCAAGGAACTGAAATTCATTACGGGTATCACATTCAAGTATGAGGGCCGGAGTTACGGCCTTTCTATAGATGATGTTAGGGCACTGTTAGGTGTGTCGAGACCGTCTACTGGTGGGTGGAGACATGGTCCCGACAAGGCAGCCATGAAGGAATTTTGGATCAGTGTATCAGGTATGACTGAATATCAGAAGAAAGAAAAGACCAGTGACAAGATTGTCCATCCCTGCCTCCGCTTGGTATACACTGTGCTGCTTAGGACATTTTGTGGATGTGTGGAGGAGGGCAAGGTTTCCCTGAAATGTCTTGGTCTTTTCTCCGCGATGATTGATCCTTTAGATGAGGTGACCCCTGGATGGGTTGTGATTTGGCTGTATGGGATGCAGCAGATTCGCAAAGGCGCTGCTCAAGATATTGTTCAGGGAGGGTTAATTACCCTGATTGCTGCAGCCAGGATTTCGATGGACACTATGCCACCGCCGCTCATGCCCATTCGCTATGATATCCCTTTTATGCGGCATTGTAATATGTTGAGCGGATCTCCGGGGCAGTATTTGTGGTGCTCTTATGGCGGTCATATTTTGCGTCTCCCTCGTCCGTTAGCTTATCCGAGAGATTTCACTGGTTGGTACATTTCTTCCGACGCCGAGATCATCCCTTCAGACGAGGAGACTGCACCCCAGGCTGCTTTGCCCATGATCATGGATGTTGATCCACCTGCTCCCGAAGTAGCCTCCACTTCTTCACAGCCCCCTGAGTTCTCCTGGGACGAGATGTTCGTCCGTTTTGATGATTTCACGCTACGTCAGGAGGCTGTGAATGATGCAACTTTGGCTCGGTTGCAGGACATACAGGCCGAGATTACACGAGACATCGCCGGCCAACTGAGTGCAGCCGAGGCATTTATCCAGGAGCAGTACTTTAGGAGGCACCCGCCTCCGCCGCGCCATCCATGGTATCCACCGTTCCATTGAGTTTATTTTCTCTCTTCCCTATTTCTTTGTCTTCGTCTCTACATTGAGGACAATGTGTATTTCAAGTGTGGGGAGGGATTTAGACTCACTGTCTATCATAGCTAGTGTACAGATTTATTTTATGCATTTCGTACTTGCATTTTCTGATTCAAAAAAAAAAGCCACAAAAATTTGAAAAGGCAATCAAAATCCTGGGATGAGCTGAAAACCCGAAAGGGCGGCTCAGGCAAGAAGCAGGTAGTCCGACTGGTATACACCAGGGCAAAAGTGGACTGGAGTGATGTGAGAACATGTGAGACGTCTAGTAAAATGAAATGAGTAGCTTGGTGAAAACCCGAAAGGGCGCCTTGGCAAAATGAGTGGAAAAGAAAAAAGAGTGATTTTAGGATTTCTCTTACCTATTGGTGAGGCGTCATAAGAAGAGGCGATATAAGGAGTTCGGGTAGGCCACTTTGGAGCAATAAGGAGCTAGACAAGAGTTAGGATTAGAGTTCTCTCGCATCATTCGTTTTGGTTGTTTGGAGTGCGGATTGTTGAGTTGTTATAGTCGTTGGTGTCTTATGTTGTCACACTTCCTAAGACCTTGATTTTTGTTGGATTGGAGTATGATGGAGCTGATTTACTCGGGACGAGTAAAGGTCTAAGTGTGGGGATATTTGATAGGTGCAATTTAGTGCACCTTAACTAGTGACTATTGACACATATTGGATGGAGTTTTGGTGAAGAATTAGGCTAAGTCTGTGACTTAGGAGAAAAGTTGAAGTAGTACAGATTTGAAGGTTTATGCAGCCTAATGCAGATGAAGGATGAAGAAGCTGCCAGCACCGCCCCGCGTCGCTGTCACTGCGACCCAGCGAAGATCCTCAGAGAAGAGCCGCGCGCCAGATGAAGCCACCGCCTCGCGGTGGGAGTGAAGACCGCGCGGCTGGCGTGTTTTATTATTATTCCTATTTTAGTATTTTTAGACTTTATACTTTAGTATATTTTATTTCCTTATTTTGTTTGCTAGGTTAACTTTCTGAGATCCTATTTAAGGTCTTGTTAATAGTTCGTAGAGGAGAGTTTCTCTCCCTTTTTACAATACAATTTTCTAGGTTTTTAAACAATGGATAGCTAAACACTTTTGTTTCGCTAGACAATTGAAGCACTATAATGAATTGGTTATGAGATTTCTATTCCTTGTTCTATATCTTATTAAATTGGATTGATTCTCTTGATTGAACTGTCTATTGATTTATGTTGATTCTTCTAGCGTAGCTAACTAGGTTTTTCGGCATCTATCATATTGCTAGGATTGCATATAGGGGTTCTGAGTGCACATCTAGTGGCAAACACAATTGTGCGTATAGGGGTTCCGAGCGTACAATTGTGTGTGAAAATCAATTGCATGTTAAGTAGGGGAGTGAGTACTTGTACGTCTTTCTACTTGCATGTATCCTATATACTTGTGTGTATTGCTATTGCTGTATTAGTGCTAGAGTACGCTGACAACTGTGAGAATCAGTTGTACTTTATCATTGGTACCGTAATAAGTCTATCGACAACTGTGAGAATCGATAGTATTCACGATTAGGGTGGGAACAATAATAAGATAGTAAAAGAACTTGGAAAGATAGTTTTCAGTGATCAACCGATTGCATTGTGGTGTGGATATTTGTCTGGTGGAATACCTTCTCTCATTATATTTCGTCACTTGTCATAATTGAATCTTTGGTTACATTGCGATTGTCCCAAATAACCCCCTGTTACTTGTTAGTCACACGTTATTGCATACAGATAACCGACTCCCTGTGGGATCGACCCTGACTTACTTACCTCTTTAGTAGGTGAATTAGGATTATTTTGACAGGGAAACGACACCGGTTTCCGGTCTTATCAGTCGTGTAGGACTCGACCGATGACTTTTAGGTGGCGACCGGTGGAGAGTAAGCACAAATGATTGCTGGAGAGCTAAGCGGGCAGCGTAAGTGTTGTTCTGATTCATTTTTTAGCCAGGATGCTTGTGTGTCTAGCGTTAATGTATTCGTATCCTCTTATCTTCTTCGTCGTCCAAATATGGTAAGTTCTTTTCCATTGTGACCGTTATGTTTTTCTAATATCTTCGTCTTCAATGTCGGGAGCAATGGCAAGGATTATGCCATTTAATTGCTGCAATTATAGTGGTTTGAATGTTGTGGACGTTGCGTGATCTGGGCATTAAATGTATGGCGAGATTCTCGCGATCCTGTCGGAGGGCATTCGACTAGAGAAGTCTTGTCGCCTCCTCTGGGCCTTCTCCTTTGTTCTTCCGATCTGCAACGGGCTTGGGCTCGATTCACTTGATCCACCTTCTCCGGGGATGCCAGGCCCAACAATAGCCCCAAGTTGCCTTGGGTTTTCGGTTTAGGCAAGTAAAACGGAATCCGTGGCAACTTCTCTAGATACGATCTTCACCATCCTTTTTTGGCTCGTTTTCTCAGGGCTACGTGGCGCGTGATCGGGGCATGATGCGACGCCTCTGCAAATCTTCGCTTCCCTCCATAAATTCAGAGCAGAGGGAATCGATTAGTCTTCATCCCATCTTCATTTGCAAGTTTCTTCTGGTAAGCTTCTCGGTCTCTTTCGCCATAGTTTTCTGATTTCTCTAGTCATAGCTCTTTGATCTCTCTCTCTTTCCATTCTCGAAATGGTTTCCATCGAGGCTTCCGAGTCGTCGAAGACTCTTTCCGATTCTCGTGAAGGCGAAACTCCTCCTCGTTTCATTTTGAAGGAGTCGGATGCATTGACTAGCACTTTGTCCCAGGCGGAGCTGGATCAAGTTCTCCAAGTCGGAGGCTTTCCACCGGAGACGGTCGCCAGGTTGCCTCATCCAGACGAGAGGGCCGATGCGCGTTACGAAGGATGGATTTTCTTCTACGCATACCCGTTTAGAATAGGGCACAAATTTCCTTTCTCTCCCCTTGTCAGGGATTTTTTAGCCACTTTGGTGCTGGCGCCATGTCAAGTAATGCCTCAGGCGTGGAGAGTTCTTAGGATTTTAGACCTTGTGAATGTTCAAACTGGGGCCGATTTTGATTTTGACGCTATGTGGTATAACTACTTTATTGGGTCGAAGAGTTCATGTCGCGTTCAATTGCGTATCCGACATGGTCGAAAGCCCTTGGTATAGAGCCCTGATGTCAACGACCGCGGATGGGGGTCGAAGTTCTTTTTCGTCGAACGTTCTTCTTTGGAGAAGGAGGGAGAGTGTCCGTTTTTGTTGAAGGAGTGGCGAATCGATAGTATGTATTTGTCTTCTCTTTCACGTATTTTATGTGTCTTAACTCTTGCCTTAACTTTTCTTTTTTGTAGTCCCCGAACCAGAAGATCTAGAAGTGAGTAGCCGGTCAGAAGGCTTGTCGAAGATTGTCCTTGAAATTCCCGCGTCTGAAAGAAAGTTTGTGAACGTCAATCTGATGTCGACGACTCCTGCCTCTCAAGACGACATGTCGAATGTCTCATCGTCTCGTGCAAAAGGTAGATTCTTGACTCCAGGCGTCTTTTACAGTTTTTCGTTTTATCGTGTACTTTAGGATTTCTCCCTTTTTGTTGTTCTGTCGTGTCAGGTTCCCCTGGTGGTCGATCGAGTGCTCGTTTGAGGGTGGCGTCAGGGAAAAGTCTGATCGAGCAGAGGAAGGCGGCGGCCAAAGCCGCGTCAAGCAAACCAAATCTGGTGGATCTGACGGTTCCAGTCAAGACTGGCTCTAAGAGGAAGGCGAGCGTTTGCCCTAAGGACGTCAAGGTGGAGGACATCCCTAGGAAAAAGAGTGCGACTGCTGAGGGGGTCGGCAAGATCGGTGTCGTCGGACAGTCGATCGCCGACCTTTTTTGCGCTCAGGACCCGACTTTGAAGTCGGAAGTTAAGGATGTCTCCCCTCTAAACTGCATTGGTGAAGCGGGATGCTCCGCGTGGAGGGTGAGTTGCCCTTTGTTCTTGGTTTTATGTTTCTTTTTGCTCGACTGCGTTTCTTGATTGTGTTTTTGTGTTGTCGTGTGTCTTTCTGTCAGGCCTTCCAGTATTTCTTAGGAGCTTACTCCGGTGTTTAGGCGATGCTTGTCAAGGCCGAGGACAGGGCTGCTAGGTCAGAGTCCGACCTTGCGTCTTTGAGGACCAAGCTGGAGGGAGCGGAGAGTCGCTGCCGTGAGACTGAGCGTCGCCTCACCAGGGAGCTGAAGAGCAGTCAAGAAGAGCTGGTCGCAAGTCGGAGGGAGTTTGAAGAGTGTCGATCAGGCGTTGAGGAGGAGGTGAGGCGGGCTCGCATTGCCGATGGCCAAATTGCTGGTGACGTTGGGGCCTTTTATGCGGTGAAGTCGCGCATCGAAATGATCGAGGAGTTCAACGAGGGCAAGCATGAGCGCTGGGACCTGAAAGCGGAGAAGGAGACTCTGGACTCCATGTTCCCAAAGGGTGATCCTGATCAAGAGTTGTTTTGCTTAGCCGGCGTCAGAGAGGAGGCCGTGGATGAAGGCGCCGATGAGGACGAGGCCCATCTTGGTGATGTCGAGCCGACTGATGAGATAGCTTCTCTGGATCCAGCCCCTGCGGAAGGTAATGCCATTGCTCCCGACGCTTGATTTATTTTCTCTGCGTAGTATGACTTTCTTTGCCCCACTTGTGTGTGGGTTTGAATATTATGTGTTTTGGCAACTCGTCCACCATCGCGGGTCGTAGGATATTTCTAAATGATTGTCGTTAAAAGTCCTACAGATGTGTAGGCAGACAATGTGTTTTGGCGACCCGTCCACCATCGCGGGTCGCGTATTTGTATAAAGATGCTTTTATTTCGATGCAATTGTATTTTTACATATAGAGTCGTATGCTAGTTCATTTCGTACATGTTCGTCGGACCTTCAAAGAAGTTGTCGACGACGTTTTGTATTTCGTGTATGTTGGTTTCACCTGTATGCTCCGTCGAGTGGGGTTTCACCATGTGTATGTATGTAGAGCAGGCCTGCGATGTGTTTGTGTATGTGTTAGTCATGACATTATGCCAGGGAGGTAAGCAATATGTTTTATTGCGTAAATGTAATAAGGTGTTATACCTTATGTTTTGTATAAGGCATGCGGTGTGCCGACGTGCCTGTGTTGTCATCTCTCCGTGTTCCGATCGATCGTGTAATGTAATGTAAGTGCTTTTTTGCGGATGACAGGATCCAATGTAAATGTTGTTCTGCATTTGTGTTTTTGTAAGGAGGAAGTCTTCGCTTAGTGTCAGATGATGATATGTAATAGGAGATAGCGATGTACATGCGACAGCATGCGATATGTATGCGACAGATAGCAATGTATATGCGATAGCATGTGATTTGTATGCGACAGGTAGTAATGTATATGCGAGGTATAAGATTTGTGTGATGTTTTACCTCATTGGTTCAGAAATGGTAGAGTTTTAGATGTGCTGCATTCCAACTCCTCGGGATCGATTGTTCGTCTTTATCCTTTAGCTGATATGCTCCCTGTCCGACCACTTCGGTGATCAAGTAAGGTCCTTCCCACTGTGGTGCTAGCTTTCCGTCGGATGGATTCTTAGTGTTCTGGAAAGTTTTCCTGAGGACCCAGTCTCCGACCTTGAATGCCTTGATTCGGACGTTCTTGTTGTAGCTCCTTGCGACTTGTTGTTGGAACCTGACCATCCTGATTCGGGCTTTCTCTCTGATTTCGTCTGCTGTGTCCAGATTGTGTGCTAGTTCGATGTCGTTTTGTTCATTTGTCTGAAGGTTGCAGCAAGCGATCGGAACCAGTAACTCAGCCGGGATGACCGTCTCACTCCCATAGACGAGAGAGAAAGGCGATTGCACGGTCGCATTCTTTGGAGTAGTCTTGTCGGACCAGAGAATAAGTGGGAGTTCGTCTGCCCATTTGCCTTTAGCCCCTGTGAGGCATATCTTAAGGTTGTTGATAATGATCTTGTTGCTGGATTCGGCTTGTCCGTTGGATTGCGGATACCGAGGTGTGGATGTGACCAACTTGATGTTCCACTGGTCACAGAAGGTTCGAGTCTTATGACTGATGAATTGGGAGCCATTGTCGCACACGATTTCTGATGGGACGCCAAATCTGCACAAGATATTGCGTTTTACGAATGAAATGACGTGTTGATCTTTTACCTCTCTGTAGGCTTCGGCTTCGATCCATTTAGAGAAGTAGTCCATCATGGCAAGGAAGAAGACTCTTTGACCCGACGCGGGGGAGAGCTTTCTGACGATGTCCATTCCCCATCTCATAAAGGGCCATGGAGCTAGGGTCGGATGGAGGAGCTCCGAAGGCTGATGATGGACGGGTGCGTGCCGCTGACAGGTGTCGCATCTCTTGGTCTATTCCATGGCGTCTTTGTTCATCGTTGGCCAATAGTACCCGTTTCGTAGGGCTTTTCCCGAGAGGCTTCGTCCATCGGTGTGATTGCCACACTCCCATTCATGCAACGATTGTAAGATACGTCCGACTTCTGGAGTCTTGAGGCATCGTAGGAGTAGTCCTGTAACAGATCTTTTGTACAAGATGTTATCTACGATATCGTAAGAGAGTGCTTGTACCTTGAGCCTTTTTGCTTCCGTCTTGTCGTCGGGTAGGATGCCGTCTTTTAACCATCTAATGTAAGGTAGCATCCAGTCTTCATTGGTGTCAACGATGTCTTCTTCTGATCGGTCGCCTATTTCCATGGCGACGAGTTCTTCAAGCGATGTTGTTGACTCGACGGATGTCCTTGGGACGGCTAGCGTGGTGATGTGGGCCAATGGTATGTGTGGAAATTCCTTCGGGTCTAGGATGGATCCCAAATTAGCGAGTGCGTCAGCTTGGGAGTTAAGATCCCTGGGCACCTGTCTGATGTTGAATGTTTGGAATTGTCCGATTAGTTTCTTGGCTACCTCCAGGTAGGCTATCATTCTGGTATCATTGGCAATGTACGACCCTTGTATCTGGTTTACGACCAGCAGGGAGTTACAAACGACTTTGATCTCTCGGACCCCTAGGTCACGAGCTAGGATGAGTCCGAATATGAGTGCCTCGTATTCAGCTTCGTTGTTAGTCGCATCCCACTCACATCTGACAGCTTGAGCTATCTTGTCCCCTTGTGGCAATTTTAGCACGACCCCTAGCCCCGATCCTCTGGCATTCGATGCCCCGTCTATATGGAGCTCCCATGTACCTGCCTCATCCGTCGTGAGTAATTGTATTGCTTCTTTTGTGGCTTCTTGCTCTAGGGTCGAACTGAAATCGGCCACAAAGTCGGCTAAGGCTTGCGACTTGATCGTTGTCCTGGGCTCGTACTCGATATCGTAACCACTGAGGTGTATGGCCCATTTGGTCATTCGTCCTGTGAACTCAGGTTTCCTCATGATAGCTCTCATGGGATGATTAGTGCGAACAGTAATAGTATGGGATTCGAAATATGGTTTGAGTTTGTTCGAAGCCATTACCAGTGATAGCACGAGCTTTTCAAGTGACGAATACCTTGTTTCGGCCGGTAACAGCGTCCGACTGACATAATATATTGGCGATTGTTTTCCATCCTCCTCCCTGATCAGTATTGCGCTTATGGCTGATTCTGACACTGCAAGATAAAGAAATAAGGGCTCGTCGCCTTTAGGTTTGGTCAGTAACATGGAACTGGCCATGTACTCTTTGAGG
Source organism: Rheum nobile (assembly GCA_027886185.1). Classification (NCBI taxonomy): domain Eukaryota; kingdom Viridiplantae; phylum Streptophyta; class Magnoliopsida; order Caryophyllales; family Polygonaceae; genus Rheum; species Rheum nobile. Next base: position 1,374,153 of record WOAB01000306.1, on the reverse strand, counting down.
TTTTGGAACGCTGCTTCGTGTTCTTCCGTCCATTGAAAGGACTTGTTCTTCTTGAGTGCGTCGTGGAAGGGTTTGCATTTGTCGGATGATTTAGAGATGAATCTGCTCAGAGCTGCTATCCGACCTGTGAGCTTCTGTACATCTTTGACGCATCGGGGGGATCGAAGGTTGATGAGAGCCTTGATCTGTTCTGGGCTAGCCTCTACTCCTCTTTGTGTCACCATGTATCCTAAGAACTTTCCTGACGACACTCCGAAGGAGCATTTAGTAGGGTTTAGTTTCATGTTGTACCTTTTGAGCACCTCGAAGCTGTCGCGTAGGTGGTCTATGTGATCTTCTTTCTTTTTGGACTTGACCAACATGTCGTCGATGTAGACTTCCATCGTGTCTCCGATTTGGTCTTTGAACATTTTGTTGACTAGTCGTTGATACGTAGCCCCTGCATTTTTCAGACCAAAGGGCATTACTCGGTAACAATAGATACCTTGGCTGGTGATGAACGCTATTTTTTCTTGATCGTCGGGTTCCATAAGGATTTGATTGTAACTGCTGAAAGCGTCCATGAAGGTAAGCATTTCGTGCCCCGCTGTGGCATCGACCATGGCGTCGATATGGGGTAGAGGGAACGAGTCCTTGGGACAAGCCTTGTTGAGGTCTGTGAAGTCGATGCAGACTCTCCATTTGCCATTCTTTTTCTGGACTACGACCACGTTGGCTAGCCATTCAGGATAGTGGACCTCCCTAATCTTTCCTGTTTCCAATAAGCTTTTGACTTCGTCGTCGACTATCTTGTTCCGCTCGGGGGCGAACTTCCTGCGTTTTTGCTTGACAGGGGGATGAGATGGATCCACATTTAATTTATGAGTAATAACGTTTGGAGATATTCCGACCATATCCTCATGCGACCATGCGAAACAGTCAACATTGGCCCTGAGAAAGTCAAGAAGTTGTTGTCTGGTCGAATCGTCCAAGTCCGACCCGACCCTTACCGTTTGGTTTGGCTTTGAAGGGTCTAGTGCGATTTCATCGAGTTTTTCCATTTCTGGTTCGACGTACCGACTAGGCCCTTCGCCGCTCTGTGGTTGCTATGCGGTCTTGTGTTTGACTGCGCTCTTCATGGAAGCGACGTAGCATTCTTTTGCGGTCCTTTGATCTCCTTTGATCTCTTGGACTCCCCATTCAGTGGGGAATTTGATGACTTGATGATACGTTGAAGGTACTGCCTTCATAGCGTGTATCCATGGCCTGCCAAGAATACAATTATAGGGAGACGGACAGTCTAGGACTAAGAATTTCACCTGTTGGTTGATTCCTCCAGCGTATATGGTTAGAATGATTTCACCAGTCGTATGCTTAACCTCACCACTGAACCCGACCAGTGGGGTCGACTTCTCGATTAGGTTGTTCTCAGTCAGACCCATTTCTTTAAGAGCGTCAAGGGTCAGGAGGTTTGTCGAACTCCCTGTATCGATTAGTACTCTCCGTATTAAACAATTACCAATAGACAAAGAGATTACCAGACCATCCTGGTGACTATCCGACCCGTCGGAATTGGATTCGTCGAATGTGACCGTCGGAAGGTCAGATGTCCTCCTTGGCTTGAATTCCGATGCCTCGGGCTTGTCGCTCTTGCTTTCCCTAGCGTGTCGCTTAGCCTCGGAGTATGTGTTTCCACATATATCCGATCCACCTGAAATGGTATTGACAACTTTTGTATGGACGGGAGATGGGGGTTTGTTCTGTTTTACCTGATCTCGACGTTCCATGGTGGCCTTTGCCCGCTCCGAGATTACGTCGCGCATGATCCCCTGTGAGAGCAGCCTAGCGACTTCCTTCCGCAGGGCGATGCACTCGTCGGTCGAATGACCGTGGTCGCCGTGGAATTCACACCATCGACTCATGTCCTTCTTGACATCCGGTCGGTCGCTCTTTCGGGGCCATCTTACCTATTTTCCATATTTGTCGAAACTCTTGACGAGCTCCAACACGGAAACATTGAAATTATAAGACTGGACCCTAGGAGGCAACGCCGGACCGTCTCTCCATTCCTGTGACCTGTCTTGGAAAGAGTTTACCTGATTTGGTTCATTTTGATTACGAGAATAGGGATGAGATCGTCTGTCTCGACGGTTGTCGGGGGGATTTTTACGGTCGGATGGATCGGGTCCGCGTGAGGCTTTACGCGACTCTCGGTCTTCTTCCAATCTTACCTCGGCCATGGTTTTGGCTTGGGCATCTTCAAAAATTTTACACGGGTACTTGGTAATCTCGTCGTAGAGATTGCTGTCTTTGACCAGACCATGTCGAAAGGCCTCAATGGAGGTTGTGACGTCGCAGTGGGGGATTGCCACTTTTTCCTTATTGTACCTGTTAAGATAATTCCGAAGGGGTTCGTTATACCTTTGTGTGACTCGGTAGAGGTCACTTGATTGTCTTTCGAGCCTTTGACTGCTAGCAAATTGACTCTTGAAAGAGTTGACCAGATCCGCAAAGGATGTAATCATTCCCTGAGGCAAACGCATAAACCACGTTAGTGCGGGACCCGCGAGGGTTGTGCCAAAGCTTTTGCACATGACAGCCTCGCGGCTCTCCCTTGAAACAGATGCGGCCATTAGTTTTTGTTTATAGAGAGAGATATGGTCATCTGGATCGGTGGTGCCGTCGAACGTCGCCATGTTGGGGAGATGGAACTTCTTGGGGATCTCGGCCCTTGCGATTTCTTCGACGAACGGGGATTCTTCGAATCCGCCGGACGTTTCCATCTCGATTGGTTGTGGGACTCCTGGGAGCCTGTTGAAGCGATCGTCGATCGTCTTCATGTGTCTGTCGAGCGTCTGCTGGAAAAGAGCCAGGACATCTGGCGGATTGGTAACCTGCGGTTCGTCGATTCGGGCCCCAGCAGACCCGATCGGTGTGGAAAAGGTGCAATGGTTAGTCGAAAATGGACTAGCGAAAGGAGTTCGAGACATACCCTCAGTGTGTCCGGGACGTCGTATGCTCGGAGGCGTCGGCTCGATGTTGTCCATGTCGAGGCGTGTTCGGACGCCGCCGTGGACGGGCACGTTCCTAGATCCTGAAGCCACTGACTGTACCTGCGACTTAAGAGACTCATTTTCACGGGTTAGTTGCGCGATCTCGGCTTCGGATTGGGTTGACAAAGCGGCTAGGGCCTCGGTCTTTTAGCGTTGCTGGGCTAGTTCCTCTTGAAGGGTGGCCATTTTTTGGGAAAGTTCTTGGAACTGGGTTGGAGTAGGATTTTTGGTTGTGATTACTGCATCTTGGGTTCCGTCTTCGAGACGTGGTTCTTGGTTGTCGGTAGGTGGGTCAATAGTCATGGTTGGAAAGTTTCGGAAGGGTGATCGGCAAGTTGCCCCACGGTGGGCGCCAATTTGTTTTGGGGCGAAAGGATCGGACGACCTAAATCGCCTTAGACGGGGTAACTAGTCGATCGGGTGATAGAGAACAATCCAAACCAAGCAGATAATTGACAAGCAAAGAATAAATGTAGAATAGTGAGATGATTTTATTAGATAATGTATTGATCGGATCGAATCGAGATACAACTTATCATAGTTTAGACCGAGTGGTCGTGTAGGACTCGACCGATGACTTTTAGGTGGCGACCGGTGGAGAGTAAGCGCAGATGATTGCTGGAGAGCTAAGCGGGCAGCGTAAGTGTTGTTCTGATTCATTTTTGAGCCAGGATGCTTGTGTGTCTAGCGTTAATGTGTTCGTATCCTCTTATCTTCTTCATCGTCCAAATATGGTAAGTTCTTTTCCATTGTGACCGTTATGTTTTTCTAATATCTTTGTCTTCAATGCCGGGAGCAATGGCAAGGATTATGCCATTTAATTGCTGCAATTATAGTGGTTTGAATGGTGTGGACGTTGCGTGATCTAGGCATTAAATGAATGGCGAGATTCTCGCGATCCTGTCGGAGGGCATTCGACCAGAGAAGTCTTGTCGCCTCCTCTGGGCCTTCTCCTTTGTTCTTCCGATCTGCAACGGGCTTGGGCTCGATTCACTTGATCCACCTTCTCCGGGGATGCTAGGCCCAACAGTAACGAATTTAGTAATTTCCGAAACAAGGAAACACTTCTTTTCTATTCGAAACATTACATTAAAACAATTGACAAAATGTCAAACAGACAGATTACTAAACTATGGAGACTATCGACACAAGTCATTGCTCCTTATTCTTAAAAAGCTTTACAAAAAAATACCACTACTCGTACAAGGTTTCCTTCCCGTCGGGGTGACGTATCACAAAGAGTCGATGCCCTTGACCCGAAGATTCCATAGGCGCCTTGCCTTTATTATGAGCAACAGATTGCTCCGGAGCGGACACCTCCGGCTTTGGGTCCTGCCTACTGCCAACATTTGAGGCCTGGTATGATTGTGTTGGCCCTAGACCCTTCTGCCTACAGTATGTCTTCATGTGGCCTTCCTTCCCACAATTATAACATACCCGCTTCACCTTTTGGCAAACAAAACTTTTATGCCCAGCTTCACCATAGTTGTGGCATTGAATCACACCGCTACTCCAACCTGAACCTTTGGCGGAGTCAGACTGAGTCGTCTCGGTCTTAGCACGACTAGACTTCTCAAACTTGGTGGGTGATGCCGATCGCTTGAAGGTATTAGCCTTCCGGTCTTGTTGCCCACCCTTCGCCTTATTCTGTTCTTCCCGCTTTCGGGCGGATTCCTCCAGCGTGACCTCTATTCTGTAGGCCGTATCAACATATTGCTCCAAAATAGAGCATCTGTGATGCACCATCAGAGGTTTGATTTTTGGATTCATCCATCCATGGAAGTACCAGATCTTTTGTTCTTCAGTATGCACTTCAGAACCAGCGTAATGCAGTAAGTGATTAAACTTTGCCGCCAACTCAGACACTTTTAGTCCTTCAGTCTCTAGGTAGAAGAACTCCTTCAGCTTCTCTTCCCTCATAGCACAAGAGAAGAAGCGATCACTGAGCTTGGCCTTGAACATTGCCCAGCTTAGATTTGGGTGGTCGTCCAAACCAGTTCCTTCCCACCACTCACTTACTCCGTCTTTCAGATGTAACGAAGCAATGTGCACCTGCTCAGCCTCGGAGCAGACCACATTCCGAAAGAGTCGCTCCATATGGGAAAACCAATAGGCAACCTTGAATGGTTCCTCGGTCCCATCGTAGCTATCCGAGCGCATCGAATTGATCGTCTTCAATGCCCGGTTGTAATTCCAGTCATTTCTCTCGGGAGCCACTGGATGTGCAGGACCTTCCCGTCCCACCACATTAGTTGCAACTTGAGGGTTGGGAGCCGCTTGAGGTGGAACTTCCCTCGCAGCTTGAGGGTCCATTTGTCCTTGATGAGCCCCTTGCCGCAGGGTCGGGTCATTGTTATACGAGCCAGATCTCGCGTCATCCCTTTGCTGAGTAACACTCCTCAGCTGAACTCGGGAACCGTTGTTAGGACCTTCATTAGCTGCTTGGTTGGTGGATCGGGCGTTCACCATCTGTTGATGAACTATAACGTCAGTTTAGAACTTTTCCAATTTGTACATGATACTTAATCACTTACGTTATGATACGAATTATAAGGGTCCAACTCAATAACTTTATATTAGTTTGACTGACCCTCCACCATTAACCTTAAAACAAACTTCTTCTCTTACTTGAGAATGGATCAATTAGGAGAAATGTCAACCTTTAAATGACATTAAACCTAAGAAAAGACAATATCCTTAAGAATGGATCTAAGGAATAAGTAACAAAACCGAAGCTTGCAGAAGTTTGAAAATCACTTAAACCCTATGCTTTCAAACTTTAAACTTTATACTTTTAAACCTTATACTTTTAACTTAATAAATAAATTATTTATAAAGTTAGTTTCTAACGACACTGTTATCACCTAAAACCCTTACTAAGATAAAAAATCACACTTTTAAAGTTATAGTACGAAGTAAATGTTTAAACGTTTATAACACACCATTTATAAGGCAAGTATAAAATAACTATTAAATTCATAATAGTTAAAACCATTATTTTAAATTAAATTCTAAGAGATCATAAAACTTTAAATTTAGTACTATCATTTAAACTCTCAAAATTTCAAGAATAAAATAGTTTGAAAATAGTTTCGACAAATAATTTCGAAAATTCTCAAACCTAACAATAGGCCAAGAATTTTAAAACCATTGCTCTGATACCATAATTGTAACACCCCCGACCTCAGACGTTAGTGTCCAAAGTCACCCTAAGCTTTAATCGGAACAATTAAGCTTAAATGAATACATAAATATTAAATAACGAAAGAATAATCAACGGAAGACATTTAAATGAATAACTCAACCTTTTATTAAGATTTCTCTCGGAAAATGAGAAGGACGGTTTTACAACAAAGTATAGTGACAACGGACGACTTTTAAATTACAGCGGAAGACTCTTTTAAAGTAGTCCTAATTACATGACTATGTACTACATTTATTTCAAATTAAACATACACGCCTTGGAAACATTACTTCTTAAAACGCAAACTTCAACTGCAAGCCTTCTCTTCGACTGGTTACGTCAATCGTCGGGGACCAACCTCTGATGTGCCGTATAGGACGGATGACACTAGCCAACCATGCAAGGAATAAAATCCGGTTGGTTAGTCTAATGAAAGACTATGCAAGGGTGAAAACAGAATGGTTCTAGTGATCGTAACCGTTTACTATCATTGTCCCTCGAATAATAACTGAATGAACGATACATAACCCGGAACTTACACGGATCGATAGAAGAAGGTATGCATCGAAAAGAAAACCCCAACGGAATTGAATCTTATAGGAAAATAGGAAGATTGTTTGGGAGCGTTAAGTTTTCACATAAGTTTAGAAACACGGCCTTGATTATTTGGGTCCACGACCAACCTCACCGCGCAATGCGAATCCATATTGGAAAAAGGACTTACTCTAACAAGAGTCCGAGCGGTTTCCACGTTGTACTCCTCACCCGAGGGTATATTAATTATGTGCGTAAAAGCACTTATCTTATTTACTTTCAAAACGTACATTCACGTTAAGGCTTTTAATCCACATCAATCTCACAATGAGATATAGAACATGGGACGAATCCCGAATTTTGGCACTAGCTAAGTGCACCACCACCTATATTCGGATATGGGTAGGTCATGACCAAAAGCGTTAGGGCATTTATCTTCCTAACACAAAGTTATAAAGAAACGACTAGACCTCGTAAAGTACATAGCGTTCCTACGAATACTCGTGCTAACTAAGCATATAAGTTCACACATAAATCCACACCAAAATCCATTACACTAATATCATATAAAACTATATAATAGCGTTGTTTCTAGCAATATATACAACCTATTATAAATCCATATTTTAACACATCGTTTTATCAAAGCTGTTCCCAAACGCAAAACAACAACTTTATTCCAACTTAATTAAACAATCAAATAATTGATAATCAAGGGAAATATGGAATAATGAGCAAGAACGAACCGCCACTTGCCTTAGCTTAAACGAACGAGAGATCGGGTTCGAGATCCGGAAACTTGAACTTGTGCACGGCTGCCTACTAAAATTCCCGTTGGAATTTATCGTCATTCCGTAGGGTCGGATCCCAATCCGCACAACCGGCCATGGATACGATCACAATCCAACCTGACGACGCATACGAGACGAGTTTTAAGACAAGAAACCCTAATTAGTTACGGGTACAAAGGAACGAAAGAACGATAAAAAGACAGTGCCGCGATCGCGGTTTGAATAGCCGTGATTGCGGCTTTGCTGGGCAAAACCGCACCCGCGGTTCCCTGCCTAGCCGAGATCGCGGGCCTCTGCCCAGCCGCGATCGCGGTAGATGGAGCCACGGTCGCGGGATTCCATTCTGACACGAGCTTAAAACGAACTTCAGAGCCTTACCGACGACGACGAGGCACGGATCTTCGCTTCTTGGACAAGCGCGCACCATTACCACTCCTGGCTTCGCCTTGATGGAACTCCGGCTCCGACAACGACCAAACTTCCGACGATAACACCAACACCGAGCTAACACAAGAGGAAGATATGGAGGTTGTAAAGAAAGCCTCGGATCTGCTCCTATATATAGGGTAAGGTGGAGCTCCTTCCCTTAATGAGAGGGTCACCCAACCGATTAGCATCCCTCCACCGGTCGCTCGGAGAAGAAACGCCGGATTCCCAATCATCGGCGTCACAAGGAAAACGAGGAAAAAGACGAAGCAGAAAACCGCGATCGCGGTTTGGCCTTTTGCCAAAACCGCGCCCGCGGTTTTAAAACCGCGCCCGCGGTTTTAAAACCGCGGTCGCGGCCATTGCTGCCCTCGCGGCTGATTAGCCGTGATCGCGAGCAATGCCGCGCCTAGGGTTCTCAGACCTTGATCGCGGGTTTTAAACTTCCCGAACCTTGACCGCGGGTCTTTGTTTAATTCCGATTTTAGCAATCCTCTAATAATTAAACCCATATATTTCATTAAATGTCTATCCACACATTCATATGTTCTTACAGGGTTACAGAACATTCCTTACACGTCTTGCTTACAAAACGAAAGTTTGAAAATTACACAAATACCCCTACTAAAATTGAGGGTTATTACACAAACAACATCCCCAACCTTTATTTTATCAAATAATTCAATTTAGTTATAATTTTAGTTCATAGTTTATACACTTAAAAAATTATGCACATACAATGTAAAATATGTACACATTTAGGGAAAAAATTATACACTTTAAAACACATATATTTTTGCATAAATGTGCATATATTCCTCTAGTTTATAATTTTTTACCTGAATTTGCATATATTTTACGTCGTATGTGAATCGTTTGCATTTCGCACAAGAGTGACCGTTATCATGTGATATGTTCCATAATTATAATTGTATTCAAGGTTATTAGAATCTCGATCTAGATCTACGATCTAATGATCCTACGATCCAGGAAAGGTGGAACGATCCGCGATCCTAGTTGGGATCTTATTAGAGGTAGGATCTTAGTTGACAAAATAAAATGGGTAGAATCTTGTGTACGATACCAATCCTACATACGATTCTAACGATCCTAAAAGCGATTCTTGTGATCCTTTACAGATGACTATAATATATTATACTATTCAAGTATGAAAATGATTTAAGCTAGTCATACATAAATTTTAATTCATGTACATATTAATCTTATACAACAACACTAAAATAGTAAAAAGTAAGACTTTATATTATCAAATATTAATACATTCAAAATTTATATCTCAACATTAGTTAATTATTATTCTAATTTATTTTTATAACATTATTACTAACCCAATATCTAATATTTATAATATTTTTCAACATAATATATAATACTCATATATCATATAAGGTTGTTACAACATATTTTTAGTTAAAATGTAGAATCTTACGATTCACGATCCGATCTTACGATCCGATCCCGAAGAGTCCTCATCGATCCTATCCTAGAATCCCGATCCTGATAACCTTGATTATATTAATATTTTCTACTTAAAAGGTAAATATGACTTAAATAGAATTTGATAATATTATTATTATTACATCATCAAAATCATTAAGTGAACGAATAAAAAAATAATCACACGGTCCATTATTAAGACCAAAGTGGTTTAAACCAAATCGGAATTGGAATAAAGTGGACTATTTTAGTCCAGTCTTCTGTCTAGGTTTTGGAAAAATTTTGGGTCCATTACGGTTTACACCGATGACATGTCCTTAGGGCTGTTCAAAAACAACCCGGACCGGAAAAATGGACCGGACCGGACCGGTGAAATTACGGTCCGGTCTCCGGTCCATGTTTTTCCATTAATCCGGGTCCGGTCCGGTCCAAACCCGGATTTTAACTGGTCCGGACCAGTGGACCGGATTTTTTTTAAAAAAATAATAATAATAAATTAGGAGTTTAAATGTTTTTTTATAGATATTTTTCTTAATTTAATAAATTAGGAGTATAAATGTTTTTTATATTTTTTTTAGATATTAAATAAGAATTTATTTTATTTTATTTTTAAAATAAGGATCGGTCCTAGACCGGACCGGACCGGATGAATCCAGTCCGGCATTTTGAAAAAATCTGGTCCATCGGACCGGACCGGATGAACACCCCTACATGTCTTAATTTGGGTGTTTATCTTGTTCGCATGAGAGTATGCGAAAAAAAATAAAAAATGTTAAGTTTATTTTGATATTTAGCATATGTAATATGATAATTATAAAATTAATGATATGGGTGATTGTTTGTAACAAAATATGAATAAGGAGTGGTTTTATGCAAACATTTTTTATAAAGGGTGATTTATTACAAATAAGTGCAAATAAAGGTTGGTTATATGCATTTACCCATATTTTCTATTGAAATTATATGGAATATAGGAATATTTTACTTATAATCGTTACAACAGTGTGATTTCTATAGTTATATATATTATGCCACAAACAACGTTTTACATGTCTCATATATTTTATATTTAATTTATTTATAAAAAAGGTAATACTTAATCTAGCAAAATTATGTTAGTAAAAAGGGTTAAGATCATAAAAATATTTTACTTATCATATTATGATAAATTATACCGTATGATTTCATTAGATATATGTTTGGTTAGTTTTAAACAATACACTCGATGTACTTATCTAAATGGCATATCGATGATAGTGTTAAACAATACAATTTTCGAGAGGAAAGATATGAAGAAAAAATAGCCTTTGTTGGACGTGAATAATTAAAATAGACTAACTAAAAAACATGAATCAATTTTAATTAGGATTAGAGTTTATCAAATTAAATACATTAGCAATTCTAATTTTTATCTTTTTCACAAGAAAATACATTAGGCACAGAGACTGTAGAATATAACGAGGTGGGACGAAATATAAGAAAAGAATGAACAAAATATTTCTAAATCATATAATTAAGAACAAATACTTCTAAAAATCAAATAATAACACAAGAAATAACTTATTCTATCCAAACCAAAATAAAATTTATTCCAACTTCGAAATAAGATGAAATCCTTTTAAAAAATTGAGTGGAACCAAAATTTGAAGATTGCAATTTTTTTCTAAAGCATGTAAAACATGTATTGAAAATCTATTCAACTAATTAACTTATGGATATATCAGATATTATATATTAATGATTATAGTTGAATTTAAATTTGAATAATTGTTATATTTTGAGTTTGTGATATCTATAGGATATTTCTACACGATTTCTATTTCACGCACCGGCAAAATTGCTATTTCACGCACCGGTTCGTCCGTGACGTACCAAATGAAGCCACCTGTGACGAACGAAAGCACTCCGCCTGTGACGAACGAAAGCACTCCGTCCGTGACGCACCAACCCAATCCGTGCGTCACGGATGAACATTCTGATCCGCGACATGATTTTGGAATCGTCATAACTTTTGATTCTCTGGTCCAAATGGGCTCAAATTTGGAGGAGTTATAGTTGACATCTTGATCTTTAATCTGACGTTGGAATCACTCAATTCGGAGTTACGTAGAAAAAGTTATACTTCTCCAAAGACAGGACAAAGAAATAGAGATCTTTTAAGCGTCAAAGCGAGTAGAGATACTTCTCCGTTCGTTTCTCAGCTGATGGCGTTCGAACCTTCTTCTACAAGAAAGAGACGAGGTCATAAGGCGACTTAAATGCTATTGTACTCGCACATTGTAATGCTATTGTGATCCATTATTGCAATGCTATTGTAATCCGACTTAAATGCTATTGTACTCGCCTTGGTGCTTAAGAGATCTCTATTTATTTGTCCCGTCTTTGGATAAGTATAACGTTTTCTACGTAACTCCGAATTGAGTGATTCCAACGTTAGATTAAAGATCAAGATGTCAACTATAACTCCTCCAAATTTCAGCGCGTTTGGACTAGGGAATCAAAAGTACGTTATGGCGATTCCAAAATCGTGTTGCAGATCAGCATGTTCATCCGTGACGGACGAAACATGTTCATCCGTGACAGACGAAACATGTTCATCCGTCACAGATGAAAATGCTTCGTCCGTCACGGATGAACATGTTTCGTCCGTCACAAATGAACCAAGACGTTAAATTAAGTTTCTTTTATTGATGTTAACATCAATAAAGTAACTGTTTATAAACATATTCTGATTATGTTCAGTTTTTAAATTATATGACTTGATAGAGTTTGCATTGTAATTCAAAACAAAGACCTAGATAAATCGATTTTTGAAAAGAAAAACATTTATTAGAGTCTGTTAATAGTACATAACTACTATATGTCCATGTGTCATGTACATGTTTGGATAAATATATACTATATATTTAACGGTATATCAATTGATAATATAAGATGCTATTGACTAACAAAAAATATTATAATAATTAAATTGTTTTAGCATGCTAAAAAATTAGAGAAGGATTATGTAGTTCAAGTAAATCATATGTTATTAAAGTAAGAATCAGACAATTAAACATAAGTTTCTTTTATAAATATGCATGAGAATGATTTATTCCATAAAGGTAACAAAACTTTAAGTAATATATTCATGAAACAATATAAAATATATTTTATGTATATATATTGCAAAAAAAACTATGTGACACACCGACATTAAATCATATGTTATTAAAGTAAGAATCTAAAAGTATAGTGCAATTAAAATACACACCGACATTAAAATGAACTATGTTTGGCCAAATTAGAGTCTTGATAATGCTTATAATTTCAATAAGATTGGCCATACATAAAAATAATAGAAAGCTTCTTTCATCTCGATTGTCAAATATTTCTCATTTGTTTTGAAGCAATCATATATATCTCTTCTTTCTAATGGTTTGAGATATCTCTACTCGCCTTGGCGCTTAAGAGATCTCTATTTATTTATCCCGTCTTTGGAGAAGTATAACTTTTTTTACGTAACTCCGAATTGAGTGATTCCAACGTCATATTAAAGATCAAGATATCAACTATAACTCCTCCAAATTTCAGCGCGTTTGGACCAGAGAATCAAAAGTTATAGCGATTCCAAAATCGTGTCGCAGATCAGAATGTTCATCCGTGACGCACGGACGGGGTTGGTGCGTCACGGACGGGGTGCTTTCGTTTGTCACGGGCGGAGTTCTTTCGTTCGTCACGGGCGACTTCATTTGGCACGTCACAGACGAACCGGTGCGTGAAATAACAATTTTGCCGGTGCGTGAAATAGCAATGGCCTATTTCTATTGTATTTTATTTGTTAAACTATAATTTTGTGCTTATTTAACAATATTTTAACAATATATATTACATTTAATATGGAATTATTTAATTTTTCGTTTTTTTACTGTTTCCATTTATTATATATATAAGTGCATAGTATATAATATCCATTAATCATAAATTAGTTACGTTTGCAATCTATCTATATATATACTAAAAAACCTTACAGCACTACGTTCAATTCGCCTATGTGTCATCACTATTCATTCATCATCTGCCACATCATCCATCCTTTAAAAACATTTATAACTATGAGTCCGGTTTAATTATAAATTGAACTTTGTTTAATTGAATAACTTTAATTAAAAAGTACAAGCATGAAATCTTAATATGGTAATAAGGTTAAAAAAAAAAATCGAGATCAACATGGTTTGGATTATGTCAAATGATAATTTTTGTTAATTTTTTTGAAATTTATTAATTGATTTATATAATAAACATATATTCATATTTTCATGTATCCTTATTGAGCATATCTAATTATACAAAATTTAATAAAATTGTATCATGGCTTGATAGATATAGATTCATAGATAGTATTTATCACGAGAGTTGTTAATTATGATTAGATTATATCATATTGAATACATTAGTAATTCTAACTTTTGCCTTTTTCATAAGAAAATACATAATAATCTATAAGAAAATAAACTTAGTAGGAAAATCATATACGTAAACAAAAGTGTTAATTTAATAAAGTGTTAAATGACTAAGTGTATAACTAATAAATTTATCGATAGTGAGTGATAAGGGTAATTTTTTTATAAATTGCAACCATATAATTGTTGACCTTCCCCTATATATATATATACCATATTAATCCATAACCTTATTGATAGAGATTGGCTATCCTATTTTTTCTCTACAAAAGCCTTCTTTTCTCTGCAAAGATTTTACAACATTCTTTTAATTATATCATCCACTTCATACTCACTATTTTAATTACTAATATATTATTCTATTTTTTGTAGTGAACAATGGTTGAAAATTTACACTTCATTGAAGAGATCAAGTTTAAGACTAATGTCATCTAAATATAATTAAAAACACAAACATGATATCTGAATATGGTAAGTAAAGGTACAAAAATTTATTTTTCGAAGAATTTTTCATGGGAAAAAAGTTCTCACTATTCAATTTGTTTCCTAAGATAATTAAATATATTTTTTATTTAACATTTAACTTTGACTTGGACAACTATGACTACATTTTTTGATTATTGTGGTCCTTTGTAATAACTCTTATTTTATCATAAGGGTATTAATGTAATTTCTATACATTTTATTCTGATAATAATAAAATTTATAAAATTTATTTTATTTCTTTTAGAGGAGTAATTTAAATTTTCATTAACTTAAGTTCAAAGGTTGTGTTATGATGATTTTTGGGTACAATTTAACGAATGGGTTATAATAGTTTAGGTGTAGAAATAAATAAATAAGTATATCAATGAATGTGGTTTTTAAAATTTAAATATAATAATAAAGGTTATATGATTTATTATGTTTATCCATGAAGGGATAAAATAATAAATACCTTAAGTATGTTATCTTTTTAAGTTATGGATGGTCTAAATTATGATTAATCCTATGTTAATTATAATTTAAATAAACTTATCACTTTAACTTTAATTATTTAAGTTAAGATTAATAAAATGTTAAGTATGAGTTAAAATTATTAAGTTGATAAGAAAAGGTGTTTTAAGCTTAAAACTAGCCTAGTTTAATTTTTCCTTCAACTTAAATTTGGGTTAAAATATATAAATAAACTTAGGATAAGTTATAAATAAGTATGTATAATTTTTGTAATTTTAAAAGTTAAATTAAGGGTATTTTTGCCACAACTTGAAACGTTGGGCAAAAATGCGTAAATAGGCTGAAATATGGGGTCGATTGTAATTAGTTGAAGTTGTTGTCTTCAACCTCCAGCCAGAATGCGCAGCCAGTCCAAGGTCTTTCAATGGCCGAATTCGCTCGATTTGGAGTGACGTTTTCAAAATTCAAACATGGGATTTTTAGGTAATTATCATACGTGTATTATCCCCTTGAAATCGGGAATCAATTTCCTCCGAACCGCTCGAATTTGCCCAAGGAAGGTAAGTATATTCGATCGCGGACGCATCGATCAAATTAATTGACAAAATTTGATCTGATTCGGGATCAATTCAAGCCAAATCTTTCACGAATGTATAGAGCATGTTATGGGCAACCAAACCCTTATAAATAGAGCCCCATCCATGGTCAAATTCCCATCCAATTTTATCAAGAACACTCTCGACCTCGTTCGGAATTCACCGTCTGAAAATCGGCAAATTGGGCCACCATTCGCCGCCAATAGCCACCGCGTGAGGTGCCATTCGACTCGTATCGACGCCCCGCACCCAGCCGTGTCAGTCCCGCACCCGGAGACGCGCCACCGAGCCGCATTGTGTGCGCGTGAACAGTATCCGGGTAGAGGTTGAAGACGATGGCCTTTTCGTAATTTTTGTCATTTTTATTAATTTCCGGTATTTAATTTAAATAGGATAATTTAATATTTAAGTGGGTAAATTATATAATTAGGAATGTTAATTTATTTAAATTAATTGGGTTAATTTGAATTAAGGTATTAGAATTACCTATCTACCCTAATTTTTACATTCTAAAGGAGAGACAAAGTCTGTAAAAAAAATTACGCCACTTAGTTCATTCTACACATGACACGTGTCTTATAAAATTTATATTAAAAATTGTAAAAAACAAAATCAGAAAAACAGGTCCTAAAAACCCCCAAAACTAACTTGCCACTTTTCCATATTCTACCCCACGTTGCCCATTTCTCCTAAAAAAACCCCAAAAAATAAAATCAGCAAAATCTGAAACTGACACGTATTCATTAATATTTAGATTAAAAATTGCAAAAAAAAATCAACAAATTACGTTATAACAAAACCCCAAAACTGTCAGCTCAAAACTACTTCTCCATCTTCTTCTACCCACGTTGCACACTTCTCCTTCTACCCTAAAACTGTCAGCTCTCAAAACCGATGTTATCTGCACAAATTCATCACTACGTTCGTCTTCCTCATATCTCTCCTGGTATTTTTTCCGAACCTAACCACATCCCCCATCCCAAAACTCTCTGAAATTGCTTGAGATCGTGAGATTAGGTTTAAAAGTCAAATTCGTCATTGTGTTCGTCTTCCTCCTATCTCTCCTGCTCTTCAGTGTGCTCAATAACTTCCCACTTATTGAGTTCCTACTGTCATCTCTCTCACAAAGACTTGCGAGCAGCAACAGAGCGATGCAGTAGCATGGAGGCGGCACTGGTTGCGGTTGATGCTAACAGTGTGACTTCGGAGATCAGCGAGGCAGCGTCAATGGCGGTCAGTATCGACGACATCTGCGACCTTTGTCTTGCGATCTTTTCCCAGATCCGAGTAGCATCACAATCCCTGATTTCAATCTCTGCTTCAACGATTTTCCAGTAATGATTTCTTCTACTCTGAATTGCTTCATAGTAGCATCACAATTTCTGATAAAGAAAATCACACAACAGAACATTTCAATCTCTCGATTTCCATACCCCAACATCACATCTCCCTTATGAAATCAAGGTATCAAGGCTAACCTTTTCAATTTTCTCTGATTTGTTGGATTGAGGGTGTATTTGGAGTTTACAACGATAATATTGGTTCTGGTTATCTCTTTATATGCATTTGTTTGCTTTTGAACATGAATTGTGTTTGTTTGTCAAGCAGTTATTTATGAAATGTGATGAGATAGGTTTAGTTTAGGTAAATTTGCGACTGGCATTTAATAGTTTTAACGGGATGCTTTCATGATGAGATGAATAATATGAACACAAGTATTGTGAGAGGAAACTCTGAGGGACAAGAGTCATCTGCTAGAGCTTATTGATGTTTGTGAAGGTAACTAAGCATTTGATGTTCTCAGTCTAGACAACAATGACCTGAATACTGCAGAGTAAAAGTGTTTTGAATGGAACAATTGATTGTTGTATATATCTTGCTTCCATGTAGCTCAAAGACAGATAGGAGAGACAGTTTATAATGAAACAAGTTCAAGGTCACACCATATCCTTAGGCTGGTATGTTTGTTATTTGTAAAAGAAAATGAGGGGGGAAGTCTGCTTCTTTCTATACTTAGACACATTATTAGTATGTGCTCTAACGAAAAATGGTATTACCCTGTAGACTTTTGAAAGTTCTGCTCGCCAATTGATGGGGTCTGCAAATTCAAGCACTCTTTCAGCTATTGTGGTATGTAAAAAAGTCAAAACTAGTGGTTTTCTTCCAACTGCTAAATGAATTGTACAAGATGAAGTTATATATTGCTCAAGTATATCAAATGAATCTGGTGAAATAAACGCATATTCGTCTTCTTTGTGCAGAATTTTGTGGATCTTGCAGGGAGCGAGCGCTCTACCCAGTAAGCCGGTACAAGGTTAAAGGAAGGATGCCACATAAATCGCAACTTACTAACCCTGGGGACTGTCATCCGCAAATTGAGGTTGATTATCCCTGCTTCATTGTTTCTTCAGAATCTATAATTGAAGTCAATTATATGTAGGAAGATAGAAGCAACAACTATAGTAAGCTTAAGTTTTATATTTCAAGTGCAGCAAGGGACGAAATGGGCATGTTCCCTTTATATATTCCAAGCTAACACGTATATTGCATCACTCCTTAGGAGCCAATGCGCGAACTGCCATTATTTGCACAATGAGCCCAACACACAGTCATGTTGAGCAATCAAGAAATACAATGTTGTTCGCTACTTGTGCGAAAGAAGTAGGCACAAATGCGCGGGTGAATGTCGTTATGTCAAATAGGCATTGGTAAAGCAATTACGAAAAGAATTGGCTAGGCTTGAGGGCAAACTCAAAAATATGTCATTGGCTCCTTCCAAGGGTGACAACTCAGCACACTTGAGAGAGAAAGAACTACAGATTTGAGAAGGTGCTTAACTTGAACTAGAGCTTAACTACTTTTTGGTTTAGTTAATTGTCTAATGATATTCTTAATCTTGCCTTTTCATGTGTCCACAATGTAGATGAGCAAGGAACTAAGTTATCAGTGTGATCTTGCTCAAGCTCGAATAAAAGAGTTGTTATTATGTACAGGGCAAGAAGAAGCCTCAAGAAAACTGGTACTGGCTCTTGGTTACATGGAACTAAGTTTTGTTCCTTGCAGATGAGCAAGGAACTAAAGGAACTTAGTAATGTTCTTGCTGCTACTATGATTTTTTGTCACTGTTTTGTGCTTGCTGTTGTGCTGATTTTGTGGCTCCCTGTGCTAATGTGTTGCTGCTTTCTGCTCTCTGTTGATGTGTTGATGTTGAGTTGTGCTATGCTGTCTCGCTGGGTTTTTTCTACTGGGTTATGCCATCTTCAAATGTGCAGCTTTCTTGCTGTTTTATTTTGGGTGATGTTGTTTTGTTGCTGAATCTCGGTGCCTACAGCGTTGATGTCTTGCTGAATCTCGGAGCTTGCTACGTTGTTAGTCCATATAGCATGAATTCATAATTTTGAGGTAATAGACTAGAGATAGAAATGAATGTTGGCCGAGTCATGATTCTTAATTCATTAAATTGACAACTGAAACTAACAAAGCAAGCAAATGAAGACACTTGAATATTCTATTGATATAAGTGGTAAATAAAATTAAGTGGATGAGATACTTTTTTTTTTCCTTGTGTTCATTGCTGAAATAACTTAATTTTTCCTCTAGCTATTTTTTGCAACACCTCTTAACTATTGTCATGTCCAATTTTGAAATTATTATATTTTTCTATTTGGTTATTGCATTTCAGGTGTTGTCTGTGGCAGTGTCAAGCTGACAAAGGCACTTGAAACGATCTTAGAGGATGAGACTCTTCCCGAATGAGGATCACTGATTGGCCCCAAACGGTATTCTGGTGACGGGTATGGGGACAATGAGGTAGGCAGAGAGGGCATTGAAGGCCCAACTAAGTATGGAGCCACTGGCGTCTCTGTCAGAGAAGAAGCTGAGGGACTATATTTCATCGACATCATTGGATGATCAAATATGTCGGTAGGACCAAATCTGCAGAATCCATTTCTCATGTAGAAAGCATAAGTTTATTCTCCCTGTTAAAGGAAAAGTCTCAATGTTAATTTGGTAACCCATTTTTAAGGTAAAAATCATTTTTATGTGCATAGCAAAATTGAACTCTTACAGAAGACGTAGCCAATAGCCTAGCAACTAAAAGCAAGACTCAGAGAAATGAACTCAAAAGCAAATGACTTGATCACTTTATGTTGCTCAAGGCAATTGACATCAGCAAGTATGAATTCCGGAGAAAAAAGGTATTTTACCAATCCAAGAGAGCTGAATATATGCAAAATGGACAGACAAACCGACAAACCATCAAAGTTCCTTGTCTTGTATCAATTCATCAGTATGTAAGAGGAGGTCTCATGCACTTTCTTCTCTT
Organism: Rheum nobile; assembly: GCA_027886185.1. Lineage (NCBI taxonomy): Eukaryota > Viridiplantae > Streptophyta > Magnoliopsida > Caryophyllales > Polygonaceae > Rheum > Rheum nobile. The sequence goes on along the minus strand of WOAB01000306.1, from coordinate 1,354,427 downwards.
TATGATATGTTTTAAAAGTAAATTGAACTAAGCAATAAATTACAACAAGTGCAAACATGAAAAAGGAATCATTAAATATTGGTGGACAGAAGTACAAGAAATATTTGCTAAAGGGTTACAGCAACACCACTGTCAATTGGAAATCCCTTCAACATACCCAACTATATGCCATCTCAGCCCATCTATCCCTCTCTATTTAAGTTGATTAAACAAGAAACTACAAGAAACATTTGTTGAATACTAAATTCAAACAAGGACATTTGTCTAAATTAGTCTATATACAATCAGGTTCCCTGGAGCTTTGCCTTTCAAGACAAATCAACTCATATGCTTATCAGATTTTTAAAAAAAAAAATGTTCAATTCTTTTTATTTATCAAGAAGTAGATATAGTGTACTCTATAGAAATCTATAATTTTTCCCTACAATAATTAATTGCTATGCATTGGGTTTAAGCTAATCATTAGACAACTTTATGAGTCCCTCTGGTTCATGACATGCAATCCAAATTATGCGGAGTGCAAACACTACTCAGAGTAACAAATACATTTCTAGAAGAAAGCATGGTTAGCAAGTAATTTAAAAAAAAATCAATTTTACACATCATACAAAATATTCTCACAGTACATGAGTTGTCTTTTGATTTGGAGTAATACTTCATGGCTTTCGTACATGAGTTGGAGTAATACTTCATGGTTCTTCCTAGATTTATATTCGACAGTGCTTGAGTGTCTTTTGATTTAGAGTAATACTTCATGGCTTTCGTACATGAGTTGCTGGTAATTGGATGTTTGATGAGTAGATATTGTATCTTATTTTATTTTCGGTCATGAGGAGTACATAAGGTGGTACACATACAATGTATACTTTGTTTTTCCTGGTAAATTTTGTAAAGCAAAAGTCTTACAAGGACTTGTAATTATGAATACTTTGTGGTGAGAGGTTGTATGTGTATATTTATATTCATGGCGTGAGAAATGAGATTGCGCTTCTTACATTCATTATGGTTTACCTATTATTCAACCGATTCACCCGAATTATTTGTTTTCAATTCGATATAAAAGTTAGGGGTAAGCATTGGTACAAACCATACCAGATTGAAAATTAAATCCTAAATAAAACTGGATAGAGGTCTGGATCAGGTACTTGAGATAAACTCCCAACATTCATTCATGTATCATTCTATATTCTTGAGTTATAATATTTTTGAACTTCTTCTAATGGTTAAATAATCTTTACTTTTTTTCCTCGATACGTAAGATTCATGTAACTTTATTATGACAGTTGTGTCTAAAATCTCTATGGATTCAATTTTATCATCATTTGTTTACCAATTCTTCTCGTGTTTTTGTTGGAATTCAATCCATGAAACAATCTTTCCTTGTACACAAATAAGTAGATAACCATCCAAACAATAAGCGATTATAACATGTAAGAGAATATTTCCTTGTACACAAATAAGTAGATAACATGTAAGAGAATATTTTCATTTTATCCCTTATAGAAGAGATTCCTATGCCCAGAAAACCCCATGTAATTTTAATCAAGGTATGAATTAGTGGAATTCATAGAATCATACAAAATTAAATACTGTGATATACTCCATTCTGAAGAGGATCGGATTCATATGGGTGCATGTATTGGTCAAAATATGCCACCAGTAAAACAATAAACAAATATCTTCCCAGATAAAAGACCATGATCCCCATTCATAAAAAAATTTCTAAACCCCAACTTTAGAACTCTATATAAATAAAATGCATAATGTCAAAGTTGTAACACAAACAAATTAATTATGAGGGGCACTTATCTTTGTCAAACAAGCAAATTGAGTAGTAACTTTAGGTAAGACTTGGATGCATGTGTCTAATTAGTATTTAAGAATGAGTCACTAGGCCATATTTATCTCTGTATTTTATTTTATTTGAAATAGTTTATTCTTAATTCTTTATTGTTTTTTTATAATTAGTATTTAAGAATTTTTTTATCAAGGGTGTTTAAGATTTCATAGTGGTAAGAAGGGGAAGGCAATGTACCACTAATGTTGTGTTGTGTACAAAAAAGTTTTCCAGATCTTTTGATGATCATGTTTAACTATTTGCAATATAGCAAGCTACTTAAATTATGATATAATTATCATTATAATTGAGACAATTGTAAGTAATATGTTTTGAATTCTACTCTCACATTTACTTACTAAATATCATTATATTGGTATTATAAATTATTATATTTGTTTTTATAATTACTCGTACATGGTACGGGTCCAACTAGTTTAAGTTAATGAGGTAATTAAATTATAAAATATGCACATATAGTTATAAATAAGGGTAAAAATAAATTAATTTTGGTCAATTTATTTTAATTAGGTTGTTGATTTATGATTAAAGGAATTAATCATAACATCATCCGACAATTGATTTATTTGGACTTAAATCAATCCAATTAGAAGCCGAGACAAGTATCGTTCAATTTCCGTTTTTGAATAAATTATCTTATTATAATTTATTTTTGTGTGAATTGGGTATGTCTTGGAATCGCTATTGGGAACGGAAACGAATCAAGCATCCAGTTTGTTGGTCCAGAGCGACTTTCTTCTTAACAACATTACGCCGTTCAACCGATATCTTAATCTGAGGCAAGTGGCGGTTTGCTCTTGCAAATTTATTCCATATTTTTCTTATTTGACAATTAATCTATTGTCTTAATTAAGTTGTGATAAATATTCTTAATTTTTGTTTGGGAACTTGTGTGCTAAATTGGTGTGAATAATGAACCTTATTATTAACTTGTATAATTGCTATTAACGACCCTTATATATATATATATATTATTATAGGGTGCTAAATGGACTTTGGTGTGGATTGTTGTGCATTGGTGTGGATTTATATGCTTAGTTAGCACGAGTATTCGTAGGAACGCTAATTACCTTACGAGGTTTAGCTTTTCTTTTTAATTTGGTATTAGGAGGATTATTGCCTTAATACTTTTGGGCATGACCTACCCTTATTTAAATATAAGTGGTGGTGCACTTAGCTAGTGCCGAAATTCAGGATTCGTCCCATGTTATATATCTCATTGCGAGATTGGTGTGGATTAAAAGCTTTAACGTAAATGCACGTTTTGGAATTAAGTGTCGTTTGGCACATAATTAATATATCATCGGGCGAGAAGTACAACGTGGAACCCGTCCGGTCCCTTGTCTAAAGTAGGTTCCCTTTCCAATCTGGATTTGCATTATGCGGTGAGGTTGGTCGATGATGTGTTCTTGCCTCCGATGACAAGCCAATTGTCAAAAGGTGGCGCCTTGGGATCTAGTCTTGGGTGAGAAGTCACGCGATGAACGTCTCGACAGTGAAGGAGGTGGTGAACGCGGTGGTGAACGCGATGATGGAGTGACTGGATAGCGGTGGTGGAAGCAGTTTGATGAGGGATAGGTGACTTGAAGAGACAAGTCTTTGGGTGTCGTAGCGTCGACTGCGGAGGAAGGGAGATGTGAAGGAAGACTTGGCTTGAAAGATCAAGCGGTTGCCGTAGTGTCGGCGGCGGAGGGAATGGGGATGCGAAGATAGAGGGTGACGTCCGATCAAGGGAATGAGGATAAACACTCTACTCGAAACCTTGATTAAAATTGAACGTAACAAATAACAATAACAAGGGAGGCTTTAAATAGCCAATGTATCTCGGCCAAGACCTAATGGGCTTGGGCCGAAACGAGCCTAAGGGCTAGCCCATGCAAGCATGCAAAAGGCACAAACCCTAAAAGATAGAAATACTATAAAAGGAAACTATCTAAATCAAAGCGGGAAATACCAAATATAGAAAATGTCTCAAAAGAACGCGTTAAATTCCTAACTCGGTGAAGGCATGCAGTCAAACATCGCGATAGATGACGACGAAGGGTCGATCGACTCGCGGGACACGTGCACCGATGCTGACTGAGATGAACGCGTTGTTCCGATGCCGATGGTTGCGAGGACGACGAGTCTTGGGTTGGCGTCTGGGCTTCCTTGGCCAGCGACGACGCGTGCGACAAGTGATGCGACGGCGGAGGCGATGGCTTTGGACCTAGACCTTGTTACTGGGCCCTCTGAGCGATGGCTCATGGCTTCTTCCTCGTCTTGGGCCGTCATGGGAGACAGGGTCACATCACCCTCCCCCACTTGGCTGTGAAGCGTCCCCGCTTCACCATCATCAAACTCAGGCTCAACATATGGTGTCAAGTCCGCGACGTTGAAGGACGCGTGGACTCCAAAATCTGGTAGGAGCTCGAGTTGATAGGCATTTTCCCCTAAGGCCTTGATCACGCGGAAGGGTCCATCTCCACGTGGTGCCAGTTTGTGCTTTCGCCACAAGGGGAACCTTTCTTTTCGCATATGCACCCAGACAAGGTCTCCTGGTGCGAAGATGACGCGGCGGCGTCCAGAATTCTTCTGCGAGGCATACTGCGCGGCTCTCCTCTCTAGTTGTTCCCTGGTGCGTCGATGAAGCTCTTGCACTTGCTTGGCGCGGTTGGCGGAGGAGACATGCACTGGGTCTCGCAGTGGTCGCGGCGACAAATCAAGTGGTGTCAAGGGGTTCATGCCATACACCACTTCGAACGGTGTCAACTTGGTCGACGTGTGCCTGCATCTATTGTAACAAAACTCGACAAGTGATAGTAAGTCCTCCCAACGCCTAGGGTTGGCTTTAAGCATCGCGCGAAGGAGGGCTCCTAGGGTTTGATTCGTGACTTCCGTTTGGCCATCGGTCTGGGGGTGGTAGCTAGTAGAGAATAAGAGTTTGGTGCCTAGCTTACCCCAAAGAGTTCTCCAAAAATGACCAACGAACATAGAATCCCTATCACTCACTATAGTACGCGGGACTCCATGAAGACTCACCACATGCTCAAAGAATAGATCAGCAATCTCACTAGCACTATGAGTTGTCTTACAAGCAATAAAATGTACCATCTTAGAAAATCTATCTACGACCACAAAAATGGAGTCTTTATCTCGTCTAGAGAGGGGCAAACCCGTGATGAAATCCATAGACAAATCTTCCCAGGGGGCACTCGGTATGGGCAAAGGAGTGTAGAGGCCGTGAGGACTAGACCTAGCTTTGGCTCTCTGGCAAGTCACACAACTTCTACAAAACCTAGTCACTTGGTGTGTCATCTTAGGCCAAAAGAAGTGTTCTCTAAGCGCGGCCAATGTCTTACTAATCCCAAAATGTCTGCGACTTTCGTGTGCTTCCTGAATCAAAAGGATCCTAATGGACGACCTAGGGATGCATAGGCGACCGGCCTTGTATAGATAACCCTCAGAAAGGAAGTATGACTCAAACTCTCGAAATCTAAGGCAATGCTCGACTATAGGGGAAAAGAAAGGATCACTAGCATATAATTCTTTAATCAAAGCAAAGCCCAAAACTTTAGTTTGCACATGAGTCAAGAGAACGTACCTTGCGAGATAACGCGTCAGCGACAATGTTCTCATTTCCCTTCTTGTGGACCACGACATAAGGAAATGTCTCAAGAAATTCCACCCAACGCGCATGTCGTCGATTGAGGTGGGCTTGGCTCTTCAAATAGCTCAAGGCTGCGTGGTCGTTGTGGATGACAAATTCACGCGGCCAAAGGTAATGTTGCCATGTCTTCAGCACGCGTACTAAGGCATATAACTCTTTGTCGTAGGTGGGGTAATTGAGTGTGGCCCCAGTGAGCTTCTCACTGAAATATGCAATGGGCCTCTTCTCTTGGTGGAGCACACCACCAATGCCTATGTCTGAGGCATCGCACTCCACCTCGAAGTGTTTGGCGAAGTCGGGAAGCTAGAGCAATGGTGTACAAGGCCCTCTTCAAAGCCGAGAAGGCTTTTTCATGGGACTCAAGCCACAAGACAGTGCTTCCCTTCTTTGTCAATTCATGCAATGGCGCGGCAATGGAAGAGAAGTCTCGAACAAAGCACCTATAAAATCCTGCGAGGCCTAGAAAGCTTCGCACCTGTGTCGGCGTCGTCGGAGTTGGCCACTCTTTGATGGTCGCGATCTTTGCCTCGTCAACGCGTAGACCATTACTACTCACGACGTAGCCCAGAAAATTTGTGGACGCGGAGAAAAAACTGCACTTGGCCAGATTGACAAACAGGCTCTCGCGTCGAAGGCATTCGAGTATAAGTCGAAGGTGATCGACATGCTCTTCCAGACTCCGTGAATACACAAGGATGTCATGGAAATAAACGACGACAAACTTGCCCAGGAATGTTCTCAAGACGTGGTTCATCACGCGCATGAAGGTGTTGGGCGCGCTCGTGAGCCCAAATGGCATGACAAGCCACTCGTAGAGCCCGTACTTTGTCTTGAACGCGGTCTTCCACTCATCACCTTCTTTCATCCTGATCTGGTGATAACCACTCTTTAAATCTATCTTGGAGAAAAGTGTGGCGCCATGAAGTTCATCAAGCATATCGTCGAGGCGTGGAATATGATGCCTATACTTGACGGTGATCTGGTTTATCGCGCGACAATCAACACACATTCTCCATGTGCCATCTTTCTTGGGCACAAGGATCACAGGCACAACACAAGGGGAGAGAGATTCCCTTACATAGCCGCGATCCAACAACTCTTACAATTGGCGTTGTAGCTCTCTGGTCTCTTCTGGGCCAGCTCTATATGCAGCGCGATTGGGCAAGGAAGCACTTGGTACAAGGTCAATCTAGTGCTCAATTCCCCTCAGTGGAGGTAAACCTTGTGGCAACTCATCAGGAAATACATCATCGAACGCGGCGAGCAAGCTCGCGATGACTGGCGGCACGAATGCGGTGTTCGATGACTCAGGGATGCATGGAGTTGGCACAAGCAGAAAACATGGAGCTTTGCCAGTCAAACACTTAGTGAGATCACTGTGCATGGCTAAAAGCACGCGTTGCTCACACTTTCCTTGCAAAGGAGACGTCTTCGGCAACGGCACGACAAACTTTGTCGATGGCGAGGCGCTACTCGAATTCTGTGGGGCACTTGGTGTCCCAGCTATGGCATTGTGCGTCTTCTTATCAGTGCCTGGTGGAGATGACATTTTGCCAGCTTTGGAGGAGTTTGGCCTCTAGAGGGCCTCTGGACACTCTTTTGACCTAGTAGACGCGGTCTCTATGGCTTTCTGGCGATCGCGTTCAACCTGGTCCTACAAGATCTCATGGGGAGACATTGAATGCAAGGTGACGCGCTTCCCGTGGTAATTGAACATATAAGTGTTCAAATAGCCATCGTGGAGCACGCGCCTGTCAAATTGCCATGGGCGCCCAAGCAAAATATGGGTGGCGTCCATTGCAATGACATCACATAAAACTGAATCACAGTATTGGCCTATGGAAAATGAAATTAAGCATTGGTGAGATACTGTGTTACCTAGACTAGATGATATCCATTGGAGGGCATAAGGCTGGGGATGAGGCGTCGTGGGCAACTTGAAGTGTGTCACGACCTTCTCATTGACAATGTTAGCACATGATCCTCCATCAACAATGACACTTAAGGAAGCCGTCTAGACGAGAGCTCTTGTGTGGAACAAATTCTCCCTTTGGTCGCGTAGGCTTGCTTCCTTGACTGTGAGGAGACGACGCGCCACCAAGCTCAATGGTGTGCCCGCATGTAGAGAAGAGGGTCCACAGTCATAAGCGTCTTCGTCTTCTTCTGCGTTGCCTTCATCGATCGCGTCAAGTGTGGCCTCCTCGTCATCACAGGACTCGTAGCCGGCGGCGGCGGTGGAGAACAAAACCTTGCGAGCATTGGGGCAATCTTTCTTGTAGTGGCCTCGTCCACCACACTTGTAGCATTCAAGGTCGCGCGCGATCTGTTCCCACTAAGGGTTGTCTGGGCGCGATCTGGCGCGGCGCGGTGCTCGGCGTCGAAGGCTTCACCTTGGTTGCTTGGCTAGACGCGGCTGTGGAAGAGGCACTAGGGCGAGGGTTAGGAGAAGATAAACCACTAGGGTTAGAAGCATACCTTGTTTGGCCACTTTGCCAAGTGTAGGACTTTCGGCGAGTGAGTTGTGCATGAATTTGCATCGCCGTGTGAGTGAGGGTGTTCAAGTCTTTGATTGGCAAAATCTCGAGTTGATCACGGATGTTGGTGTTCAAGCCACTCAAGAATTTTGTCCTCAAAGTCGATGGTGCAACGGAGATGTTGGCCTTGTAATATATGTCTTCAAGCTTGGACAAGAACTCATATGGAGACATCGACACTTGGCAAGCCATGGCTATCTCCATTCGCATTTGATTCCTATAGTCTGGAGGCACATATTTCTTGGTCATCACATACACTAATTGATGCCACTCGGTGACCCTTGTCCTATGCTGTTAGACGCAGTCATCCTCGAAGCGATGCCACCACACTCTCGCGGCTCCTCGAAAATTAAGTGTCGCGGCATCGACATGCTCCTCAGGGGGCACTCGATAATATCGAAGTGTGTACTCCGTAGCCTGCACCCATTCAAGAAAAACAGAGGGGTTGTATTCACTATAAAAATGCTCGATTTTTACCTTGACTTGGTGTCGTTGGAATCGAGTCTAGGCAGGTGCTTGGTTGAACGCGTTGTTTGGTGCGGCGTCATAGAGAGGGTTCTCAAAGGCGCGCACTCCATGTGGTCATCGCGTCCAACCTGGCGTATATCGCGTTCTTGGCGATCTTCGTGGGCATACTCATCCCTGGGCACGTAGGCGTCATCGTGTTGACGTCTTCGCGACTGGGCATCGTAGTTGTCGCGTCGAATGTCTCTTTGCATAACATCGCGGCGCTCGCCGCCAATGTCACGAACGCGGTCTCCTTGGGGCTGGAGATGCGGTGGAGGTATCCAATCTGAAGGGTGATCCTGCAATTCAAGTGGATCTCCAAGAGGGGGGCGAAAAAAATTATGGTTGACCATACCTGAGTCCTCAATCTCTTCGTCGTCATACTCGTCGAAGTCGTCATGGACATTGGGTGTGATCGATGCGTAGCCATCAGATCCATAACGCGGCGTTCGAACACTCTGGTGTCGAAGGTGATCGCGTACATCATGGCTTTGGGGCTGGGTAGTTGGGGTCCTCAATTGATCATCGCGTCGCGTATGCCCACTTGGTCTGCGATTGGGTCTCCTCGGCGTCGCGTCGACTGGATCGGCTCGGCGAGGGCGGCCTTTGCGTGGTGCTGAGTCCGATACGCGTCTTTGGGTTCTCCTAGAGGCATATCGATCATCAAAGTTGTATGATTCAGAATACTCACCTTGAGTGTCCGCGGCGTCGCGGTCGTAGTCGGAGCCGTTGTCGAAGCTGGTGGTTGTGGCTCTGGGCACATAGCGGTCCGCGTTGGAAACGAAGCCTTGGCGACTCTCATTGACACTCTACATACGATTGAGTTACGGTTGGTGATGAGACATCGACGGCATGATTCCTTTGCCTTTGTCGACTCTGGTCTTTGATGGACCGGCATCGGTGGCTCGTGGTTGAGCCGACGCGTCCATTGTACTCAGGGGAGTTGGGTTGGGCCCGAGTTGTGCATCGCGTTGTTGGGCTCTCAAAGCTGCGTTCTCTTATCGAAGGGCTTGGATCTCTCTTTGCTCCTCGGACAACGCGATGAGAGGGTCCTGTTGTGGGGGGTCAACCAGTGGTTGGTCTTGGGGTAAATCCAACGGTGGTTGAGGTGGGTTGTTGTTGTCGACTCCAGGTTGGTTTTCACCGTGTTCAATCGTCATGGTACCTATAACAATATGGCCAGACATGGGAGTAAAAACAAACCAAAAGACAACGAAGAACAACAACCAAGCAAATCACTAGTCAAGTCACAAAGTTCACGTAGGTAGGGCTAGTTTGGGCTTGCCGTGAGGGCGGCTTGGCTTTACAGGAGATGGTGTATCAAGAAAGTTGCAATCAAACAAACAAGAACAAATTGAAACCCTAAAACAAACGTAAACAAAGCAACCTAATAAGCAAGAAAGTACCTTCTAGGAAGCTTGACCTAGATGGTGGAGAGGTTGAGAAGATGAGCTTAGACCGAGAGTGGGTTAGGGTTGCCTTATTTTGGCTTTCCCTAACTTTGGAAACTTTTTTTTTTGAATATATTTTGGATATCTTTTTTTTTTGTTAATATCCCAGATCTTATCTTTTGATCTTTTCGGATTTACAAAAGGAAACAAAAATAAAATCGGTCTAAGTAACAAGAATATCACAAGTGTGATCTCAGAGATACGAGAGATAAGATAAGATTTGATATGATATCTTATAAGGAAATTCGGTTAACTTAACTACAAAGTAAACTCTAGCAAACAAGGAAACTCTATCCACGCGTGAAATAAGGAAACAAAATATTCTAGCATGCAAGATAACAAATTACCTAACACACCAAAACTTAGGGAACAAGAAAAAAAATTCGGCCAAGATATTATCTTGTAGAAACCGATAGGTGATGCAATGATGGTAACTTTTTGGTTTTTCGCGATATTTTATGAAAGCAAACGATGGGGGTCAAGAAAAATTGTGAACAAAATGCAAACTTGAGTTCGTGACTTACAAGACTGTTGGGCTCTGATGCCAGTTGATGTGTTCTTGCCTTCGATGACAAGCCAATTGTCAAAAGGTGGCGCCTTGGGATCTAGTTTTGGGTGAGAAGTCACGCGATGAACGTCTCGACAGTGTAGGAGGTGGTGAACGCGGTGGTGAACGCGATGATGGAGTGACTGGATAGCGGTGGCGGAAGTGGTTTGATGAGGGATAGGTGACTTGAAGAGACAAGTCTTTGGGTGTCGTAGCGTCGACTGCGGAGGAAGGGAGATGCGAAGGAAGACTTGGCTTGAAAGATCAAGCGGTTGCCGTAGCGTCGGCGGTGGAGGGAATGGGGATGCGAAGATAGAGGGTGACGTCCGATCAAGGGAAGGAGGATAAACACTCTACTTGAAACCTTGATTAAAATTAAACGTAAGAAATAACAATAACAAGGGAGGCTTTAAATAGCCAATGTATCTCGGCCAAGACCTAATGGGCTTGGGCCGAAACGAGCCTAAGGGCTAGCCCATACAAGCATGTAAAAGGCACAAACCCTACAAGATAGCAAGACTATAAAGGGAAACTATCTAAATCAAAGTGGGAAATACCAAATATAGAAAATCTCTCAAAAGAACGCGTTAAATTCCTAACTCGGTGAAGGCATGCAGTCAAACATCGCGATAGATGACGACGAAGGGTCGATCGACTCGCGGGTGTGTGCACGATGTTGACTGAGAAGAACGCGTTGTTCCGATGCCGATGGTTGCGAGGACGACGAGTCTTGGGTTGGCGTCTGGGCTTCCTTGGCCAACAACGACGCGTGTGACAAGTGACGCAACGGCGGAGGCGATGGCTTTGGACCTAGACCTTGTTATTGGGCCCTCTGAGCGGTGGCTCATGGCTTCTTCCTCGTCTTGGGCCATCATGAGAGTCAGGGTCACATCAGTGGAGGACCCAAATATTCAACAAGGCGTTTTCAAAACTTTGTGTGATTATGTTCCCAAACAAATTCATTTAATTTCCCATAGGAATCATTTCCGTTGAAGTCTTCTTTTGAAGCATTCAGTTTCTTTCATATCAGTGAGAGTGTTCGAGTTATGTATTGTCTATCGACAATTATTCAAGAGACAATGATTGTAACTGGATACAATCACAAGAACCACTCTATTTGAGCCCTTGTTTAGTCTTTCATTAGACTAACCAACCTTTTTTTTTTCTTGCATGGTTGGCTGGTGTCATCCATCCTATACGACACATCAGTGGTTGGTTTCAAACAATCTTGAAGTAACAAATCAAAGACGAAGGCTTACAGTTGAAGGTTGTGTTCTAAAGTGATATCATTTGAAGATATTTAGTATCGATTTCATATGCTTAATCAAATGTAATACTTCGATAAACTAGTCATGTATTTAGGGTTTATTTTAAAAGTCTTCCGCTGTAATTTTACATTGTTTGTATTACTGTCCTTCTCAAGTTACGAGAGAAATTTTAATAAAAGAATTGAATATTCGTCATACAAGTCTTTCGTACTCTCTTATTCTTTAATGTTTTTTATTTATTTAAGCATAGTTGTTCCGATTAAAGCCTAGGGTGACTTTGGACATTAAAGTATGAGGTCACTAGCGTGTGGCACTACCGACATAAGTCGGGGGTGTTACAGTGATAGTGCACTTAGCTAGAGCTGAAATTCGGGATTTGCCCCATTCTATATCTCATTGTGAGATCGGTTGTGGATTGAAAAGCCTTAACGTTAATGCACAATTTGAAATGAAATAAGATAAGTGTCGTTTTGCACATAATTAATATACCCTCGGGCGAGAAGTACATCGTGGAACTTGCCCGATTTCTTGTCTAAAGTAGGTCCCCTTTTCAATCTGGATTCGCATTATGCGATGAGGTTGGTCGAGGACTCAAATATTCATTGATGCATTTTCAAAACTTTGTGTGATAACGTTCCCAAACAAATTCATTTAATTTTCCCATAAGACTTAATTCATTGGAGTCTTCTCTGTAAACATGTGATTTTCTTTCTTTTTAGTAGAAGTCTATAGTCATATACCGTTTATCGAGTTTTATTAGAGAAACAAGGGTAGTGACTATATACGGATACAAGAACCAATCTATTTTTCACCCTTGCGTAGTCTTTCATTAGACTAACCAACCTTTCTATTCCTTGCATGGTTGGCTGGTGTCATCCGTCCTATGTGGCACATCAGTGGTTGGTCTCAGACAATTTGAAGTAACAATTGAAGACGAAGACTTGCCGTTGAAGGTTGTGTTCTAAAGTAATATTATTCTGAATTTGTTTTTACATAAATGTAATAATTATTTAAATTAGTCATGTATTTAGGGTTTATTTAAAAGTCTTCCGCTGTAATTTCACATTGTTTGTATTACCGTCCTTCTCAATTTACGAGAGGAATTTTAATAAAAGAATTGAGTATTCATTATACAAGTCTTCCGCTACTGTTTTATTATGTAATGTTTATTATTTATTTGAGCATAATTGTTCTGATTAAAGCCTAGGGTGACTTTGAACATTAAAGTCTGAGGTCACTAGCGTGTGGCACTACTAATATAAGTTGGGGTGTTACATCTATTATATGACATATTTATGAGCACTAATGTATGAAAATTAATCATTTTTAATACCACAAAATGTATTTGACTTCGTAAATTTTAATATCATATTACTAAAAACATGTAATAAATTCAATCCCGTGCTTGGCACGGGTACTACGCTAGTATAGTACTAAACGGTTTTGGTGAGAACTATTCTTAAAATGCGAACTTCTCTTAATATGTGAACTGGTGCACAAGTCCTGTACAGCAAGTTGTACGAGTTTGTGCATCAAAGTCGGTTGAAAAGTGCATCAAATTATGTGAAGTTGTGCATCCAAATTTTATTGATTAGTGCACTTGTTTTTTTTCCTAAGTACAATAGTAGTGCACAATGTTTGTGCACCAAGTTATACCGAGTTTGTGCAACAAAGTCTGTTTAAAAATACACCAAAATATGTGAAGTTGTGCATCAAAATTTTATTGATTAGTGCACTTGTTTTTTTTCCTAAGTACAATAGTAGTGCACAATGTTTGTGCACCAAGTTATACCGAGTTTGTGCAACAAAGTCTGTTTAAAAATGCACCAAAATATGTGAAGTTGTGCACCAAAAATGTTATTTAGTAGTGCACTTGTTTTTTTCTAAGTACAAGAGCAATGCACAATGTTTGTGCACCAAGTTGTACGAGTTTTTACACCAATGTCCATTGAAAAGTACACCAAAATATGTGAAGTTGTGCACCAGAATTTTATTGAGTAGTGCACTTGTTTCACTTGTTGAAAAATGCACATCATGGTGCATAATTATTTCCAACATGGTGCACACGTATTCATAACAGGGTGCACATCTAAAGTGGTGCACAAGCTAGTGCACTGATCGGTCAAGGGTCAGTCAACACCGGTCAACGGTCGGGAAATGCCGGTCAATGCCAGTCAACGTCCGGTCAACATTGGTCAACGGTGATCAACATCGGAGCTCCGGTGGGTCAATGGGGGAGACTAGGGGTGAGCAAAAGTATCCGATCCGGCCGACCTGATCCGATAACCCGCCAATCCGAACCCTAAAAGTCCGTATCTGAAAACATTCGATCAATTTTTATCCGAATCCGATCCAATCCGGGTCATTTTTCCGGATACTTGGATCGGATACAGATCGGAATATTTTGCTTACCGGATATCCAGGAATCCGGTATTATTAATATAATATATATATATATATATATGTTTTTATAACTAATATACAATGTTTAATTAGTTTAGATAATCTCAAAATGGTGCTTGTACAATTTTAAGTAATTAAACCACTTCAATTCTCCAATACAACATTCTTTATTTTATTCATTTTAATAAGAAAAAATCTTGATTATTATTCTTATAAAATTAAAATCCTAAATCATGTACTAATTGTCGCCTCACTAAACAGAGCAAATATGTTTTTTTTGTCAAGACTGAGTGTTCATCATTAAATTGAATTTTGATTATATAAGTTAAAGTTACAGCTTTATATATACTTGCAAATACCTCTTGTTATATAATATATACGTTTATGGTTCTCAATCTGAAAAGGTTGATAAGTTTAATTGTTTGAAAAAAATAAAGGGACATGCAAATGATGCTGATGTTTGACATTTAGTTTGCACTTTGCGGATTGTTAGTTTTGATTGAATTAAAAAAAGTAATATTTTGATTTAATTTTTAATATGTTTTCTAGTAACCGGATAATTTGGATATCCGAGTCGATTATCCGATTCAGATAATATTTACCGGATATTCGGTCCGAAACGGACCGGATATGGATAGGATTTTTGTGAATATTTTTTATCGGATATCCGATATACCGGACCAGACCGGATCGGATATATCCGTTTGCTCACCCCTAGGGGAGACCACTTGTGCACCAACATAATGCACAATTGTGCACCCAAATATGTGTGTATCAGATTGCAAGTGCATTGTGCACTTTCTCTCTTTGTGCGCCTTGTTGTACAGACTTGTGCACCAATTTGTATTTGAAGAGCAGTTTGCATTTTAAGAACAGTTCTGACCAAATCAGCCCCCTTATATAGTATTCTAAATATGTATAGTTACTAAATTTTCAGCCCTTATTATATAATATTTTAAATTTCTAGCCCTTAATATATTATATAATGTAAAACATAATTATATACTATAAAACATTATTATATATTATATAATACAAAATCGGGCCGGCCCGCCGGCTACCCGACTCGGACTTTCGAACGGGTTAGGATAACGATTTCAGCCCGTTAAATATTCCAAAAAACCGGCACGAACCCGGCACGGGCCTGGACTTGTACTCTACCGAGGAAGAGGGCTTATATAAAGTTACAACCAATATTCCAGCTTCCACGTGTGAGAACCATTCTCGCGTTGACATGTGTTATCGTTATGTGTTATTTTTTTTCTATGACACACTATATCTTCGAAATGCACATACAATGCATTCTAAAATGCACATACTGTACATTATGAAATGCACATACTGTACATTATGAAATGCACATGAAGTGCAATTCATTGTCAAATGCACATCCCAAATGCAAAAAAGCTCTTCTTATCATTTTCAAATGCACATATAGTTAGGTTAAAATGAACATACAGCTCCAATGCATATCTAGTATAACTCAAATGCACGTATAGTTCATAAAAAACACAATAGGTTATATTCAAATTCACATCCAATTATATCTCAATGCACACCCAATTATATATTTACTAAAATCCAAATACACATAACTTATAACCAAATACATATACACAATAACTCCAAATGCCCAATAGTTAAAAAATCACATCTAGCATAACCCAAATACACATATAACTCAAATGTGCTTCTGTAATTTGCATTATGTACATTTCGAGTATACACCATATTCATTTGGAGTATACGTACTAAACAAATGAACATCTTATGTATGTGTATTTCGAGTTATATAAGATGTGCATTTTGAGTTATATACAAATGCACATAACGTAATAAACAAATGATCACTTTATAACCAAATGCACATCTTATAACCAAATGTATATCACGTTATAACCAAATGCACATTACGTTATAATCAAAAGCACATCCTACAAAATCCAAATGCACATCGTGTTATAACCAAATACACATCAGTTATAACCAAATTCACCAATTTATTTTTTTTCCTAGGCAAATTTTCTTCAAATGCACATCACTTTATAACCAAATGCACATCTAGTTATATACAAATGCACATCTTACAAAATTCAAATGCATATCATGTTATAACCACATACACATCACGTTATCACTAAATGCACATTACATTATGATCAAACACACATCTAGTTTTATGCAAATGCACATACTATAAAATCCAAATGTACATCATGTTATAACCAAATACACATCACGTTATCACCACATGCAGATTACGTTATAATCAAATGCATATCGATTTATTTACAATTGCATATCGTGTTATAACAAAATGCACATCACGTTATAACCAAATGCAGATCATGTTATCACCAAATACACATCACGTTATCACCAAATGCACATTATATTATAATCAAATTCACATCTATTTATATACAAATGCATATTTTACAAAATTCAAATGTATATTTTGTTCTAATAAAATGCACATCATGTTACACCCAAATGCACATCGAGCTATAACCAAATGCACATTCATTTATATTCAATTTCACATCCTATAAAATACAAATGCACTTCACATTATAATCAAATGCACATCACATTGTAACCAAATGCACATCTAGTATAATTCAAATACACATTCTATAAAATTCAAATGCACACCACGTTATAACCAAATGCATATCACGTTATAACCAAATGGACATCATATTATAACCAAATGCACATCTAATTATAACCAAATACACATATAGTTGAAAAGTATTTTGGGTAAAAATAAATGAAAAGGGAAATGAGAAATTAAAATAAAAACAAGAAGGTTTTGAATAAACGGTATTTGGGTGAAAATAAAAATATTTGGGTTGAAAATTGTTATTAATGCACAATTACATGCACTTAAATAATTAAGGAAACGTGAAATGAGGAATTAAAATAAAAAGAAGAAGGGTGGAGTGAGGGGGGTATAATATCTCACTTAAATTAAAATGGAAATATGATAAATTTACTGTGATAAAAAAGTTATGAAATTTATTTTATTCTTTATAGAGGAGTAGTTTAAACTTTCTTTAACTTAAGTTCAAAATTATACTAAGATAATTTTTGTACAATTTATCAAATGGGTTATAATAGTATGATGTAGAAATAAATAATTAAGTATAATCATGAATGTAGTTTTGGAGTTTTGAATATTATAATAAAGGTTTACATTTCTTATGTTTATCTATGTAGGGATAAAATAATTCTTAACCTAAGTATGTTATCTTTTTAAGTCATTAATTGATTAAATTATGTTAACCTTATGTTAATAATAATTTAAATAAACTTATCAACTTAACTTTAATGATTTAAATGACGATTAACAAGATGTTAATTAGGATTTAAATATGGTTACATTTATAATAAAATGTAACTTAAGCTTAGAACAGACCTAATTTAATTTTTCATTCATCATAAATTTGTGTTAGAATGTATATATAAACTTAGGATAAGTTATAAATAAGTTTGGGTAAATTTTGTAATTTTTGAAAAATAAAATAAGGGCATTTTTGCCACTAATTACAAAGTTGGGCAAAAATGCGTAATAAAGACAAATAGGCTGTAAAGGAGAGGAGCTTCTTCAACCTCCAGGTGGTGCACCTTGAAGCTCGTTCATGGAGGAAATTTGAGCCCGTTTTTGCTCGAAATTTTAAATCGACCCATGGGCCTTAAAGATTAACTAATCAAGTACCTAAATCCCCCAAAATCCGGATTTAAAATGGACCCAAGTGATAGAATTTTGTAGATAAAGTTGAACAACCCGGTAACTCAAAATTTTGATAGAAATTCGAACTTCTCTTTGATCCGTTTGAGCCGAGATTTGAGGGAGATTGAAGATAGAGTTGGGGGATTTATTTCCCCTATAAATAAGACCCCGGACATTAACAATTTCCCATCCAATTTTGAGCTTGAAGTTACGAACCCTAACCGCACCCAACGTTCTGTTTTTGGTTAAATCCGACCACACAGGTGCTTCTCCGACGCCAATACAACCACCATTAGAACCAACTTGAAGTCACAGTTGAAACCCCTCTGACCTCGACCCATTTGGTGCCCCGACAAGCCCGAATCGAACCCGTTTCCAATCGGTGCCATCTGAACCCGCCGGTAAAACCATATTCTGTTTTTTTATTATTAAATCGTGACTAGTAAATCTAATTTGGGATTAATAATTTAAATATATAGGGCAAATTTAATTTTATGGATGTTAAAATTAAATTAAACATATTTTATGGTGTTATCTTATGTTGTAAAATGTTAATTTTTAACATTACAATTAGATAATATATTGGGTTAAGTAATTAATTAGTGTTGTAAATAAATTAAATAATTTA
Organism: Rheum nobile; assembly: GCA_027886185.1. Classification (NCBI taxonomy): domain Eukaryota; kingdom Viridiplantae; phylum Streptophyta; class Magnoliopsida; order Caryophyllales; family Polygonaceae; genus Rheum; species Rheum nobile. The sequence continues at coordinate 1,335,846 of WOAB01000306.1, read as the reverse complement.
TTTATTTGTGGTATGATTAGTTAGAATATACGACTAATGGATTTTAGAATCGTATAAATAATCGTTATATTGCGTAGCTTCGATAATTGATTTATTTAGACTTAAATAAATCCAATTAGAAACCGAGACGAGTAACATTCAATTTCTGTTATTGAATAAATTATCTAATTATAATTTATTTGTGTGTGAATTGGGTACGTCTCGGAATTGCTTTCGGGAACGGAAACAAATCAGGAATCTAGTTCGTTGACTAGAATCGGATTTCTCTCGAACGTCGTCGTTTTCTGACAAAACGACTTAAGGCAAGTGGCGGTTCGCTCTTGCATTTATTCCATATTTTCCTTAATTGACAATTAATTAATTATTTTAATTAAGTTGGGATAAATATTTCTATTTTGTGTTTGGGAATTTGTGTGTTATAATAGTGTGGAAAAATATAAATTATATACTAGGTTGTATATATTGCTAGTGAGAACCCTTATATATATGTTATTATTATTATACGGTGCTAGTTGAACTTTGGTGTGGATTTGGTGCAGACTTGTATGCTTAGTTAGCACAAGTTTTCATAGGAACGCTACATACCTCTCGAGGTTTAGCTGTTTCTGTATAACTTGATATTAGGAGGATTATTGCCCTGATACATTTGTTCATGACTTACCCTTATTCGAATATAAGTGATGGTGCACTTAACTAGTGTTGTTCTCACAGGGGACTGTTCTTGCGCGACAAGATGTTCTCATTCGATTGGTTTCATCTATATATAGAGAGATGACTTAAGGTAAAATGACTATTATGGTTAAACAAAAGGACTAATAAGGAGCGTCAGATGAGGGAGAATCAATGGCCAGCTTTAGAGTCAATGGTTACAGTGTTAGGGTTGGTAATATTCACAATATTTGTTGGTGACATATTCAAGGTATTGGTTGGTGATATTCATGTAATTGAGTGGTGATATTCATATGTGACGACATTCATTTCACCAAGTGATGATATTCATTAGGGGTGTTCATCCGGTCCGGACCGGACCGGATTTTTGGGCATATGTGGACCGAAGACCGGACCGGACCGGATAGGTCCGGTCCGGTCTTAATCCGGTTCGGTCCGGTCTTGGACCGGATTTAATTTTAAAAAATAAAAAAATTAAATTCTTATTTAAAATCTATAAAAAAATCTATAAAAAAATATTTATAAAACATATATACTCCTAACTTATTAAATTTAAAAAAATATCTACAAAAAAATACATATAAATCTCTAAAAAAAATATATAAAACATATAAATTACAAAAAAAATATTTTTTTTTGAAAATTCCAGTCTTCCGGTCCGGACCAAATTTTTTCCGGGTTTGGACCGGACCGGACCGGAAACCGATTTTGGGGAAATGGTGGACCGGAGACCGGACCAGAATTTTACCGGTCCGGTCATTTCCGGTCCGGTCCGAAAATCCGGTCCGGTCCACCCATGAACACCCCTAATATTCACGTTTTTAAGTGGTAATATTCATGTTTTGAGTGTTGATATTCGTGTAATGAGTGATGATATTCATGTAATTCTGTGGTGATATTCATATATTTAGGTGGTGATATTTATATGTGGTGATATTCATTTAATAAATGGCGATATTCATATAATTAAGTGATGATATTCATGTCTTTAAGTGGTGATATTCACACAAATATATGACGATATTCTAATTTAATAACAAGTGTATTCATATAATATTATACACTAAGCTACAAACACGAGAAATCACAATAAAATAACAAAGATATTCATTTTGGCCCGAACACGAAGAGTAATTAGATGAAAACAAAATGAAGAGAAAGAGAAAAACGTTAAAAGTAGTGGCTGATTAGAAAATAGGAGAGAGAATGTGAGAATAATTACTATCCTAATTTGTTGAATATCTATTACTAATATTTTTATTTTTTATTTTTACAACAACCCCTTAACTTTAGGAAATAGATTATCATTAATTAAAATCCTACGTAGTCTCCCCCATAAATCTTTATAGAAACTCTTATCCACACATTTCTCTCAATCTGACGCTCCTTATTATTACTTCTTTTTTACCATAAAACTCATTTTACCTGAACCCACCTCTTTATAAAGCGATTGTTGTGGTAAATTGAGGGACAAATCGGGAGCGTTGGATGGGAGATGATGGAGTGCTGGATTAAGAGAGTTTTGGGGGATATGGTGTGTGTGTTTACATAGGAATATGGCTGAAAATTAGGTAGTTACAAAATATTTTAATTAGGAAAATCTAAAAAAAAAGAGGATAAAATTGGAGAAGAGAGAATACAAGATCTTCTTCACAATCTTTCTCCAGCGTGGTGTTCATGATCCTCCACAACCGGTTGAATGGAGGCAAAAACTTCCATAGTCACACTTGTAAATTCCTTCAAAGACAATGCAAATTCGTTCTCCTCATTCTGCGATTTTACTCGTTCATGAATATTGATCATGTGTTTATAAATATTGATCAAGTGTGTCATGATGCTCTACAAATTAATTAGCGGATTTGTAAATTTATTCTTGTTGCTTCTGCCATTGTTTCTTAAATATCGTTCATGTTTGTATGAATATCTCGATTTAATATGTGAATATTTAATTTCTTAAAGACGTGAATATCACCACTTAAAACATGAATATCACCACTTGACAATACAAATATTATATTCGATTACATGTATATACCAATCAATGACATGAATATCACACCCAGTTAGGTGAATATCTCACTCAATTACATGAATATCACACTCAATTACAAGAATATTTCACTCAAATACATAAATTTCATCACTCAATTCCATGAATATCGATCAACAACCAATTACATGAATATCGATCATCGCATAATTACATGAATATCACCACCCATTATCGTGAATATCACATCCAATATCGTGAATATCATCTCTCAGTCGACTTTTTTTGAAGCTTTGGTCCATGGAGGTTATGTAACACCCCCGACTTATGTCGGTAGTGCCACACGCCAGTGACCTCAGACTTAAATCTCCAAAGTCACCCTCGGCTTTAATCGGAACAATTATGCATAAATAAATAAATAAACATTAAATACTGAAAGAGTAATCAATGGAAGACTTTTATAACAAATACTCAATTCTTTTATTTAAAATTCATCTCGTAAATTGAGAAGGATGATATTACAAATAATGTGAAATTACAGCGGAAGACTTTTGAATAAACCCTAAATACATGACTAATTTATTTAAGTATTACATTTATTTAAGAAAATTAAATTAATACTAGACAACCTTAAAAAAATTATCACTTTAAATATTCAACCACAAGCCTTCGTCTTCGATTTGTTACTTCAAGATTGTCTAAAACCAACCACTGATGTGTCGTATAGGACGGATTACACCAACCAACCATGCAAGGAAAATGAAAGGTTGGTTAGTCTAATGAAACACTATGCAAGGGTGAAAACAAATTAGTTCTTGTAGTCATATATAGTCACTACCCTTGTTTCTCGAATAAAACTCGGAAAACGGTATATGACTACAGACTTCTACTGAAAAGAAAGAAAATGTATGCTTAAAGAGAAGACTCCAATGAATTGAGTCTTATGGGAAACTAAATGAATTTGTTTGGGAACATTATAATATTACACAAAGTTTTAAAAAACGCCTCATTGAATATTTGGGTCCTCGACCAACCTCACCGCATAATGCGAATCCAGATTGGAAATGAGACTTACTTTAGACAAGAGACCGGGTGGGTTCCAAGTTGTACTTCTTGCTCAAGGGTATATCAATTATGTGTCACGCGACGCTTATCTTATTTAATTTCATAACGTGCATCAACGCTAAAGCTTTTAAATCCACAACCGATCTCGCAATGAGATATAGAACGAAACGAATCCCGAGTTTCAGCACTAGCTAAGTGCACCACCATTTATATTTAAATAAGGGTAGGTCATGACTAAAAGTATTAGGGTAATAATCCTCCTAATACCAAGTTATAAAGAAACAACTAAACCTCGCAAGGTAAATAACGTTCCTATGAATACTCGTGCTAACTAAGTATTTAAATCCACACCAATGCACAACAATCCACACCAGAGTCCATCTAGCACCCTATAATAATAATAATATATATAAGGGTCATTGCTAGCAATTATACAACCTAGTAATAAGGTTCATTATTCATACCAATTTAGCACACAAGTTCCCAAACGACAATTAAGAATTTTTATCCCAAATTAATTAAGACAATAGATTAATTGTCAATTAAGGAATACATGAAATAAAATAACAAGAGCGAACCACCACTTGCCTTGAATTGCAGATAAAGTTGAACGGCGTAACGGGAGCGATTGCTTGACTAACACTTAACCTCCTTCCTCGGAATCGCGGTTGCACTTCGTCGTAAAATCTCGAAATTGGGCCTCGGTGGTTGATCTCCGGCGTCGGGGAAAGAGGGGTTTTGAAGTAGACAAGGAGACGAAGCCAAGGGTACAACTAATTGCGAGATTGACGCTCCAACAAGGTTGAATTTTGCAGATGAACACAAACGTCGGATTTTTTAGGGTTCGTGCGAAGATTGGAGAAATTAGATGGATTGAGGGGACGATTGAGTGGGTTTTTATAGAGTTATTGAAGCTATGAATGCCCCCAACATAATCCCATAGATCTCGCCCTTCAATTGAAGACGATCCGATCCAATTTTAAAATTATTCAATTCGGCCATATGAATGACTCGATTTGAATTGGGGACAAATCCATCAGATGCGTGATCTTGCCCTCCTAAATGCCCGGTACTTAAAGATGAAAATCGTCCTCGAATCGTGGCTGAATTCATCCATTGAAGGCTGCTTAAAGCTCCCGTGAAAATGGTGGGCTGGAGGTTGAAGAAGACTCTTTCCCATAATTACAATCCGCCCGCTTTATTTGGCCTAATTGCACATTTTTCCCAACTTTCTAAAGTTGGGCAAAAGTGCCCTTACTTAACTTTTCAAAAATTTTAAAAATTACCCAAACTTATTTATTTTAATATTCTAAGTTCATAATATTATTTTAACCCAAAATGAAAGTATAGAAAAATTTAACTTAGGTTAAAATAAGCTTAAGTTATTCTTCTTATGAATTTAACCATACTTAAATTCTTAACAAAAATTTGTTAAACTTGATTTAAATATTCTAAGTCAAATTTGATAATTTTTATTTAAATTTAGAATCAACATAATGTTAAAATAAATTTAAATAATTCAAAACTTAAAGTTATAACAACTTATGTTAAGAACCTCTATTTTATTTCTATTTTTGGAATAATGAAATGAATACCAAAATTTCTTTGTTTAAAATAAAGTTGGGAAATTACATAAATACTCTTATGATAAAATGAGGGTTATTACAGGTTAACAATGGCGTTGTCTCATAAGCCTTCAATGCAAGCTACCTTTCTCTATTCCGATTCAGTTGGATTAGTAAACACTTCTTCAATTTAGAAGAAAGAATATCATATTGATACATACAAAAAATTTATTCAGCATAAAGATTGACTAAAAACATATTCTCACATGAAAAAGAAAGAGATATAGAACAATTACCGACTAAACAGTAAATATCGAGGCATATATCGATCTTGTAAATCCAAGTGGATGCATCAAGTTGAATGGCGTAGCAATTGGAAGTCCAATAAGCATTAGTAGACTGCAAGTGTTTTAAAATGAAACTGATTTAAAATATTTCCAGATGTTAGAACTCATATCTAATCTGACCCCCATTATCAACCAAAACGAAGCGAGGTCGAGGAAGAAGAACACAACATTCTAGCAGCAAAGGTTTAAAAGCACCTATAATTCAGCAACAATAAAGAATCATATTACACACCTCTTACACAATTTGGAGAAACAAAATCAATCGCAATATATACATCAGAAGATAACATCAATCACATCATACATCAAAGGATAAGCATGAAAGACAGAGAATTCAAGAAGGAACAAAAGAAATTGGCAGAGGGTGATTAAACATAGGACCCAGATGACAAACACGTATAAAATTCGGAATACCCTAAAAACATAACCCTAAAACCACGCAAGAACTAAACATAATTTATAACATTAGTTTTTGTTCATCAAACGGGCATGATAAGAGGTACCCATAAGGAAATTTAGGAAAATGTGAACTTTTAGGAAAATCAAACATTGACACATAGAAAGAGTAGGATTCGAAATCAAGGTTACCTATTAGAATTTGAGAGTTGTTTGGGAGACTTGTGAGGATAGAGAATTCGGGGAGACGAATTCGAGGAGACAATTTCGGGAAGCTTCAAAACCAATCTTCCATGAAGGTGTAATAATCCAAAATTTTAAAGTAACTTATAATTGAATTCTAGGAGAATATCTTCTCATGTATTTTATACGGGTAATGATTTATGTTAATTCTTTTAAATATAAATATCGATTTCAAAACTAATTGTTTCCTTTTGATAAAAGAGTATATATGGTTCAAGTTAGACTTACGATTAAAAAAAATAAAAATCAAGAGTTACGTTATATATGATAAATTCTATAAGTTACGTAATTAATCCGATAAGCCATGGATATATAATTTTTACACACAAAATAATTATGCTTTTGGGATGTAATTTAAAAAAAAAAGAAAGAACTTGAGATTAATACTGATTTCAATATAAGAGGTGATTATTAGACATTTGTAGTAAACTTTATTCATTATGAATTAAAAAAAAGGGTGAAATTGTGACTTTTGGAAAAATAGGATGTGAGGCAAAAAAAACAATCTACTATATAATTACTAAAGAAGAATATTGACTGCGCTACGTGGCGCAATGAGTCCGAAATTTACGCTGCCACGTGACGCCTCTATATTTAATTTGTCACGTGTCGCACTCATATTTTTTCGACAGATATGTCAAAAAACTAATAAAATCAAACAAAATAAAATTACTACCTATAATAGCCAGATTTGTACACGCTCTCCAATTATTTTGATATACTTTATTCCATAAATATACTGAAAATATAATTTTACCTTTTAAAATATGAAAATATATAACACATATTTGATCATTTCCTAATATATGATACATATTGGTTGGTGATCTTATGAAGATCAAGATCGTGACTTCTGAAAATGGAGTGAATCAAAATCTTTTTTTTTTCCTTACATAGATTATGAAGGGATCAAATAAATCGCACAATTTTCGTCCATAAATACTTTGAAGATATAATTTACCTTTTTAAACATCTAAATAATAATCCGATAAACAAATTCCGTGATAAACCAATTCGTGCAGGGCACGAGAATTAAACTAGTTTAAAGTAAAAGACGGATGAACTTGTAGTTGTGGGTAGAACTAATATCTTAATTAACTATAAGAATGATATTAACCTAACCTAATTTGTCCCTATATAAGCTAATCTAATGTCAAACCCTCACCTTGTCCTCATCTTTTCTTTCTTTTATTCATTTCTGCCGCCGCTGAATCAAATGTGTAGCAAACCCCCTTCCGGCTTCCATTGCTTTGTTTCTCTCCCACGTATACCATCTCCTCCTCCTCTTGATGAAATCAATCATATTTCCAGCCCCACATATACTTCTTCAGAGTTCATGGTTCGTGTTGCGCCTAGGAGTAGGAACAAATTTGGTCTTGTTCGAATATTTTGGGAGAAAGATAAATCATTGGTAAGGTGCTAATAGTCTTATTTTCCTTATGTTACATATTATGATCTAAGGCCTACTGATGTTCAAGGAATTAGGATAAAATTACTAACGGGGATAATTTAGATATTGACAGTTATATTGTCCAAAGAATGAAAAAGTATACTAAGATTAATAGATTTGTTTAATCTTATGGTATATATGAACGAGAGTTAGTTTTTTTATTAGTACACATGTGTTTAAGTTTGTATCTAATAAGAAAAAAAATTAACATGTTAAGTTGGACAAGTTTAGAACAATAAAAATCAGAAATTGGATTATTTCAGAGTATGCAAAAGAAAGACAACATGAGGTATTTTTTTATGATTGGGAGCAAAGTTATCCGGATCGGGATTCTAGGATCGGATCGGTGAGGGGTCTTCGGAGTCGGATCGTAAGATCGGATTGTGAATCGTAAGATTCTACATTATAACTAAAAGTATGTTGTAACAATGTAATATGTTATATGATTTTTATATATTAAGCTGAAAAACATTATAAATATTTGATATTGGGTAAATAGTAATGCTATCAAGATAATTAGAATAATAAATAACTATTTTCATATATAAATCTTGATCGTATATATAAATGATATAATATAGTGTCATTCTTAAGTGTGTATAGCTTATATCAATTTGATACTTGAATAGTATTATATTATATTCATATGTGAAGACTCGATTGTAAGATCGTTAGAATCGTATCTAGATCGGAATCGTACACAAGATTCTACCCATTTTATTTTGTAAATTAAGATCATACATCTAATAAGTTCTCAACTAGGATCAGAGATCTTTTTGTCTAACCTGGATCATAGGATCTTTAGAATCGTAGATCCGGATCAGGATTCTGATAACTTTGATTGGGAGTGTTCTAGAGTGATTTTGACCAAGTCCTTTGATCTACTCGAAGATTAAGAAGTTGATTAATTTTAGGAGTTAGAATTTATTGATTTAGAGTTAGAATAAATGTTTTACGAATTTTACAGTATGAAAGTACAAATTCTGCGACACTAACGTTTCTTAAATTATACTCATTATTGAAAAATTTTATAGGGTTCGTTCCAAATTAAGAATGACTACTCAATTAAGTCTATAATATTATTCTAGTTATAATTAATTTAGTACGTTGGGTTAGTTTTTTTAATCACATTGTTAAATTAAAAAAAGCCTGTCAAATTTCAGAAACAACTTTTTGGAAGCTTATGCATGTGTTATGGTATGACTTGCATATTAGGGGATTTGACTCAAAGATTTTAAACTTCATTGATTACATTCGAGATTCGCGGATCGTCAATAAGGCAAGTTCAGATCACTTGCTCGGCTGAGTCACTTGTTTGCTTGTGTGATTTTTTATGCTTGAGGCGTTTAATGAATTGTTATGATAATTAATGTATATGTGACCATATAATATATAATGATTTGAAATATGATTACCTGATTGTGTTTGCAATATCTATATGTACGTGAGAGAATGTGTGTATATGCATTGTGTATATGTGTTGCAATATTTTTATGCATTGTGAATATCCGTTTGGTCATTTATGTGAGTGAGCATAAGAGTAAATTGTGGGCAAACCTTTGTTTGAGGGTTTGCATGTGATTGGGACGCGGATGCACCACCCTCCGAATGATAGGCGAAGGCAACCTCGGGTATGGGAGTGCAGTAGTGGGTGCATATCTCAGAGTAGGCATTCGATGAGATATGTACGACCATACCGTAGGCTTGAGGATGTGACGTTTGTAGAGACGTGGACTTCCAATATGAGCTTGGATTTGGCCAATATCCATAGTGTGTGTGATTAAGGTTGCAGTTAAGCTAACCTTGTGTGTAGAGTGTGTGGTTAAGATTGCCATGTGTGTGTGGTTAAAATCGCAACTAAGCGAGCCTCGTGTGTGGAAGTGCATTTATGTGATTCATGTACTTAATAGCTCATGTCTTCTTATGATGCTCGTTATAAAGTGACATGTGTTTTGATATCTAATGTGATTATACATGATGTGGTTGTTGATATGTTAATGTGGTAATTGTTTAATAATATGTCATGCTATGATTGTTCAAGATTGCATTATTGTTGTTATGTTTTGTGTGGTTGTTGGTTACGACATTACTTCATTTAATAAATTTCTGATTTAGATTTCTTTAAAATGCTATATGTTTATGTGCTATTATTTGGAGTCGACTCACTGACCCCGATGGGGCTGACTACTTGTTGTACCAAGTATTTATTTGCTGATAGCATTGATTCAAGAGCACTTAAGGAGGTGTGAACAAGTCTCAATGATACTATTCTCACGGGTTTTGATAACTTGCGTTGAAAATAATATATTGTAAAGTAAAATTGCATATATTCTGTTAGTCATCAGTTTACGAGTTCTCACTTTTACGTCTTCCGCTGATTTCATATAATTTTAATAAATTATTATTTTTATGATTTAAAATCCTTCTATCCTTTTATGAATAATTTAAGTTGATTTTAAACTTTATCTAATGCTAAGCCTTGGGTGACTTCAAATATTAAATTCTGAGGTCACTGGTGTGTAATATTCCCTATATAAATTAGGGGTGTTATAGAAGGTTGATAGAGAATCCGGTGAGACAATTTGGAAGCAGTTGATGGAGAATCCGATTCAATTGGATTAGTAACCGACATATGTGAAATTTGGGAAGGGAATGATAAAACTAACTCCCTTAAAATTCGGTTGAGATGTAATCTGATATGTGTGATGTGTTCTTTTACTTTGCACCCATTAGGATTTGATCCGGGCCATTGATTCTTTCCTCATCCAAGGGTTACAATTAGTATTTCCGTTTTACTGTAACACATCGTTTCACTAGAACCTATATATATATATATATGAATTTTGTCCAGTGCACACGACCGTTCCTATGCGAACGGAGGTGCACAATTTCTTGTGATGTGGTGCACAAGAATAAGTGGTTCACATTTAATATGTAATGTGGTGCACAACTATATTGGTGCACATGTTGTACACTACATTGGTGCACATTTTTGCACTACATTGGTGCACATCTGTGTACTATATTGACCCACTAGTCTTCAGTGTTGACCATTGTGGACCGGTGTTGACCAACCGTTGATCGACACTAACCAGCGTTTGCTGGTCAGTGCCCCCTACTTACATATAATTGTGCACCACTTTTGAATGTGCACCATGTTACAAACAAATTTGTACTGTGTTATAAATAAATCTGCACCGACATAAGAATGTGCACTATGTTACAAATAAATATGCAAAAGATAAGAGAAAATTACGGAAAACCACCCTTTTAAAGGCATATTTTTAATGGAACCACCCCTTATAGACGAATCATTTTTAACCACCCATTATAAACATTATGTTAGCGTTGAACCACTAAAAGCCATAAGACGTTAGGTTTTACCGTCACATTTAGTGGAAGGATCAAAATACCCTTGTCCTTTTTAGAAATTACAAAAAATAGACTTTCATCACTAAAAACCCTACTAGTAAACCTGACATATTTGAAACTGTATTGATTCTTGTGAGTTCTCATCTGAGCGAAATCAGGGGCAAACCTAGGGTTAGAAATTAGGGATGAATTGAGGAGAAAAATTAGGGTTAGAGATTGACTTTCATTCATACTCTATCTTGGGAAAATCTGTGTTCTTTTCTTCTTATTCTATGAGCGAAATTGGGGGCAAAATTGGGGTTAGAAATTGTGTAATACCCCGGATTTGTAATCCTTTATAAGGATTAGAGTCCTACCCATGTCAACAAGAGCTCTTCCTTTTTAGGGTTTAAGTGAGAACAAAGAACTCTGAAGTTAAGCGTGTTAGGGTGAGAGTAGTACCAAGATGGGTGACCTCCTGGTAAGTTTCCTGATTGGCATGAGATTGCGCTTCTAAGGCTTGGGCCTTACAAATTGTATCAGAGCCGACTCTGGGTTACGAGTGGGCTTGGTCCGGTGGACGGTCGCTCGACCCAGAGGGCGGTCTTTGGGCCTTGACGAGGTCGTCAAGGGTTTAAGTGGGGGTGATTGTAATACCCCGGATTTGTAATCCTTTATAAGGATTAGAGTGTACCCATGTCAACAAGAGCTCTTCTTTTTTAGGGTTCAAGTGATGACAAAGAACTCTGAAGTTGAGCGTGATAGGATGAGAGTAGTACCATGATGGGCGACCTCTTGGGAAGTTTCCGGGTTGGCATGGGATAACGCTTCTAAGGCTTGGGCCTTACAAATTGGGGACAATTCGAAGTCAGGTTTCGTAGTTGTTAAAGATTTGAGGAGCAAATCAATAAAACCACCAAATTTGAACTTCGAGAACTGGAGGTGCCATTGAAGTGCTTCTCTAATATTGGTGCAAGGGGAGGGCAATTCTACGAGTAGGAGCGAGCTCCACTTCTGTGTTGATCAAGGTAAGATATCTTGGGCCTTGGTTTTATGTTGATTGGAGGCTTAAAATATTACATATTTGATGATTGTTACAGTGATGGTCCCATTGTGTTGTCTAAGTCAGGTTTTGATGATATTATTCTGTGTGTTGTCCATTTATTACATGACATTGCCATGTGATGATCACTGTATATTGTTTTGGGTGTTTTTTATGCGTTTTCATTTATGTGATGACATTGCCATTTGATGCCATGTGATGTTCACTGTATGTGATGTTTGTTCACTGTGTATTGATGCCTTTTTAATTTATATGGGTTTCACAAATGTCTGTGACCATGAGATTCTTGCATGAATGGAGCTTTTACAAAGGTGACCATGTGTTTTATAGGAAGAAATCTGTTTATTGCAAGGCAAATGTTGACTTTGATCTTATATCTAAAATGGAGCTAGAGTATTTTATAGAAGAGGGTGTGTGAGTTGAAAATGTCAAAGAACTTTGGTAGTCACAACCAGGTCTCTCCCTAAATGATGGCCTAAAACAAATAAAATGTGATAGTCATACATTCACTTATGCTTTTGTGCTGGTCTAGACAAAATTCTACATGTCTATATTATGCAAATAAATAAAGCTAGTCCAACTAGTGTGAGACACGGTGTATCTAGGCCAATCATGAGTAGTCTAACAAATTCTATTAGGCCCAAAGATATTGGGGGCATTTCCATATCAAAAGCAGGCCCACCAGCTATATCCCAACCAACTCAGCAACTATAATAAATGAAATGGGTCATTCTAAAAAAGAGTTGGATAATTTCCATATCAGAAGCAAACCCTACAAAAGTCTAATCTATATCTTGTGCTTCGAGTGGCGCTAGGATTACTAGAGGTGGTAAGCTTAAATCACCACTAACACCTGTTTCAGAGGAACTATAGTCTTCTGATGGATCTACATATTCATGTGATGTATCTATAAATTCATCTGATGGATCTACAAATGAAGGTAATGTCTTAAGCTTTGATTCCTCTAACTCCTTTGATTTATCTGATACACCTGATGTACCATTTGATGAGAAAATACTTGGTAAAGACTCTTATGGGGAAGAAGAAGATGAAGATGAAAGTGTTGACACTGATATTGTTGATGAGGATGTAGAAGTTGAGGGTAATGAAGAAAATGTATTTAATATAAAAGTTTATTCAGATGATTTTAGGAGCTGTATTGATTTTGAGCGTAACAATGGTGGTCGTGTGAGATATCCTGAGTCTAATCTACTAGTTAATTTTAGGGATAAAATTATCCTTAAGGTTAGTATGAGATTTGGGTCAATGAGATTTTTAGGAAGGCATTGAGGCAATCCGCACTTGAGAATGATTTTGACTATTACTACTTCCGATTATTACTACTTTCACTATGACAAGACTAAGGTTTCTGCATATTGCAAAAATAATTGTCATTGCTCAATGAAGCACGACAGAAAAAGTGTTTTTGTAAAGAGACCTTGTGTGGGTTTAAGGCTCTTGTAAGTAAAGTGGGTAATGATTGCATTTTCTAGCTTAAAAGTTTTTATAGAAAGCAAGATTGTGGGTGGCAGGATGAGAATACATGGTCACATCCATATGGCTTGCTGAAAAATATATTGAACATTATAGAGATAATCCTAATTGGAGGATTAAAACCTTAATAAGTACAATGAAAAGCTAGCATAGTGTTAACATCTCCTATTACCAAGAATGGAGGGCAATGGTAAGGGAATCCTAATGACTCAAGGTTATGCACATGCTCAATATGCAAAGGTATATGATTATGCAACCATTGTTCTGAAGTGGAATTTTGGGAGCTTTGTGTTTGTGAAGGTAATAAAGGAGCAACCTGAGTGGCCAATATTCCAAAGAATTTATGTATGCCTACAAGCTTGCAAGCAAGGTTTTATGTTGGGTTGTAGGCGATTGGTGCGTCTAGATGGTTTTCATTTGAAGGGTGCATACATTGGGTAATTTTTATATGCAGTAGGAAAGGATGGCAATGAGAATATATTTCGTATAGCTTATGCAGTTGTGGAGGCTAAAAGAAAGGACACCTGGTGTTGGTTCCTTGAGTGCTTAATCCAAGACATAGGAGTACATAATTTGACCTTTATGTCTGACAGACAAAAGGTACTTCTATCTGCACTTTCTCAATTCTAGAGTTTAATTTTGCTTCTGAATGTTAGTGTAACATTAACTGTGCTTCTACTTTTGTTTTTTCAAGGCCTCCTTGATGCCATAAATCTTGTTGCTCCCACTACTGATACTAGTGTGTGCGTGTGTGAGGCATTTGCATAATAATTTGAAAGTTAAGTGACCAGGAAAATCCTATAAAGATATTGTATGGGCTGTTGCAAGGACTTCTACTAGGCATGAATTTGAATTGGCAATGGAGAGGATTAGAGGAATGGATGAAGAAGCTTATCAATATCTTATTGATGCAAACCTAGAAACCTGGTCTTTACATGGGTTTAGGCATTGCTGCAAATCACCAAAACTACTGAACAATGCATGTGAGTTATTCAACAATTGCATTCTAGACGCAAGAGAAATGCCCATTCTTTCCATGTGTGAGTGGATAAGGAGAAAGTTATTGAAAATGTTCATCACCAAAAAAAATGAAATGAGAGCTTATAATGGATTCCTAACTCCCGTCGCTACTAAAAAGGTGGAATCGACTAGGTTAGAAAGTCTACACAAATGCATATGTTATGGGGACCAAAACAAATATGAAGTTGATTCTGGGGGAAATACCTATGTTGTTAATCTTCAACAATGGAGTTGTAGATGTTATATGTGAGATCTGACATAAATGCCTTACTCACATGCCATTTGTTGCATTCTGGAGATGAGGCTAAGAGTGGATCAGTTTGTGGACCAGTATTATTGGAAAGAGACATATATGAGGGTCTACAATGAGTCGGTACATGCAATGCCTGGGGAGGACCAATGGGAGAAGACTGCACAAAAGGCACTAGAACCACCTCTATTCATAGTTCAACCTAGTAAGGCCAAAACATTAAGAAGGAAAGAGTAGGGAGAAGGCACTTCTTCCAAACATAAACGACTAAGAACTGGAAAGAACAAGTGCTCACATTGTGGGGAACAAGGTCATTATAAGAACAGGGGCAAAACCCTCCTATATGACTTAAGCCACCAAAGATTCCTAATGTAGGAGGAAGACCATCAAGTGGGACCACTTTTCCTATTCATCCTAGGAAGAGAAAGTACACAAGAAAAGAGGTAATAATATTCTTAAGCAAAATTTGAAATGCCTATTACTAACAAGCCATAAAAATTTAACGTAATATTTGAATGCTAGATGAGGCCCCACATGACAACAGAAGGTGAGCATCTAATGAAGCTCCTCAAGCCCCATATGAAAAGTTTGATGTGCTAAGTAACTACAACCCTAGAGAATATAAGTTTTCTTGCTTTACTTCATATGTTGAAGTTCATATATATTCTTAAGCAGGATGAACTCATTTCATTTGACCACCAACACAATTATTCATAGGAACGTCACATTCCAACTCAAGAATCTCAAGCACCATTCTAAACCATGGTGATCCCTTGTGATTCATTGCATTTAGTATTGTTGTGCTAAATGTCTACCTAAATTAAAAAATGGCATAATTCATTTTCTTGCGGTCTCAATAACCAGATCACAATACATCTTCCGTGAACACTAACATTCCACCACCAACAGTCAATTC
This sequence comes from Rheum nobile, assembly GCA_027886185.1. Taxonomy (NCBI): domain Eukaryota; kingdom Viridiplantae; phylum Streptophyta; class Magnoliopsida; order Caryophyllales; family Polygonaceae; genus Rheum; species Rheum nobile. The sequence continues at coordinate 1,320,027 of WOAB01000306.1, read as the reverse complement.
TGAAGCCACATCTTCTAGGAAGTTATTACCTATAAAGAGGCCAACACTAAGGAGCACTATTATAACAAGGTCTCGACTAGCAAGTGCCATGAAAAAAATGTACAAGATTTGGTTCAAAGAAGAAACATATTTGATGGATGTAACTTAGTTTGTAACTTGTATATGTTATGAAAACACTGATTTTGTAAAACAATTTGAAGGATATTACATGGGTTTAAAACATGCTATGTATTAGAGAGTACTTTTGTAAGAAATGTTATTGTTTAATGAATTTGTGGTAGGTTATGTCTGTAGTTAATGTCCATTTCATGTTTTGCTCTCAAAATGTGTGAATTGATGTAGGTTTTGATGAATGTTGTGTGTTTTGGTGGGTAGGTACTGTGTTTTTATGCAGGTTGTGTGGTGTTAGTAGGCAAGTTCTATGTATTTATGCAGGTTGAATGGTGTTGATAGGCAGGTTATATGTATTCATGCAGGTTGTGTGTCTTGGACAACCTCTTGGTTGCCATTTAAGTGCACAAAATGGTAAGTCGTGTGTTTTTATACAGGTTGTGTCTTAGACAGCCTCTTGGTTATCTTTTACGTACACAATTTTGAAACTTTTCAATGAATTGCCTAACAAAGTGTACCTTTTTTTGGTCAAATATTTACCAAACAATTGGACAAAACAATGAAAAAAACAAAATGCCAATACATGGGAAACATCATTTCACATTCCAATTCAACAAAATCCATACAACACAAAATGGTTCAACAAAATTTGACTACTACATTTGCATTACACTTGTTCCATAGCCAGCCAAACCAGCCAAACCATTGTACTTAGACATTAAACTTAGACATTACAAAATTCATCAAGACACCCAAACCAAAACAACCAACAATAAGCAATAGATTTATCCTATACCTAGCAAGACATTTATCAATATGATCTTCCTTTTCCTTCAATAATTGTTCAAGCTTGTTGTTCTTCTCTTCCAATTCTTTTTCTTTGTTTGACCAGTTTCTTGAAGATATTGGTTGCATTGCTCTTGAATGCTTCAATCCACACAAAGTATCCACAACCTCTTAGACCATCTGTTGTATACAATGGACACCCAAAAAATCCTGTGTCTAAAAAACCCCCTCCCGTAGTTTCTTGTTGGGTGGCCTATGAAATCATTGCCCTCATGTTACAATTGAAAACTATATTACTAGTGCTTGAATTGTATGTATGCGATGACACTTTAAACCTGTTGAAAACTACCATAACCAGCAAAATGTTACTACACTATAACATCTCAATTTTTCACATTCAAATTGAATCAACTTAACCAACTATAATGGCATTTCTCCCATTTAGAAGTAATTGTGCAAATGAAATTGATAGGCCTAAAGTCGTCGTGCCTAATCAAAGAAATCCTAAAGTACCTACTAAAGAGTATAACAAGCAAGTCATGGTCGAACCCAAGGGAATCAGGTTATCAATTCTTGTGTTTCGCAAGTCACCAACTAGGAACTAGGGAGGTTTTGTATCGGTTTCTTAGTGACCAAGTAACAAGTAAACAAGTTCGCAAGTAAAGGTTGTGAATATGGTTGGGGAAAAGCGTCACACCTGACAAAGATTCACACAACAAGAGATATGGTTGATCATTGTTGTCTATTAGTCTCAAGTTCTTATCTTTCCTTTAGCTGTTCTTATCCCGATCATAGGTAACTATTAGTTCTACCAGCCCTAATAGTACTTATTATCAAATCAAATCCGAAAACCTTCAAGACTCAATAAAGCAATAGCATTCAACCAAGGATTCAACAAGATACATGCAATAGAAACAACTCATTACTAATAGCATGTAATTAACTCTCTCTCACGATGAACACTCGCAACCCGCTTATGTAAATCGTGTTTGCTACTAGATATGCAACCCGAACCCAGAATCACAAGTCCTAGCTATATGGATAATATCAATAAACCTAGGTGATCAGTCTAGATAAACCAATAAGATTCAATAAACATTCAAGCGCAAGAGAATTAATACAACTAGATTGGAAAACGAACAAGAGTAGAAAACTCACAACCAATCAATTGAAGGCTTCAGAACGTCAAGTGCAACAATGGAGGTTTAGTTCTCCATAGGGTTTGTGAGAGCAAAAACGTAGAAAGGTGACAACTAGGGTTAGAGAATGGATTCTCTCTAAAAGAGTCTTAAACTTAACTTAAATACTAAGGAAATAATTCAGAAATAAAGAACAGAAATAAACAAACTTGGAAACAAAGTTTCAGAAATAAAATAAAAGGAAATAAGAAATCTCGGAAATAAATCCGGAAAAGGTCTTCAGCGCGTCTCCACCGCGGGGTGCGGTGGTACTCCAGAATCACGGCCTCTTCTCTGTAAGGTTCGCCGCGGGGTGCGGTCATCCCACCGCGGGGTGCGGTGACGGTGTCTTCTTCAGCTTCTGTGACACTTTAGTAAAACTGCCATAACTTTTGATTCTCAACTCGGATTGCGCTCATATTTTGAGGACTTGCAGTAGACTTCAAGATCTAACTCCTCGAATTGGAATCACTCCATTTGGACATCTGAGTAAAGAGAACGAACCATTTGAATTCAGCCCACTGTTCTTCTACTCTTCAATGCACTTCAAACCTCTGTAAATCCCATGATTTCTTCACTTCTAGTCTCTAACTCTCAACTCCACAATTGTGCTCTAAATCCATCCAAATGGCACCTCAAAACTGATAACAACCCCTAGAAATACACTATAAAATAGTGCCAATCAGAAATCAAAGCAAATATAATGTAAGTACACTGTAAGCATCAAAATTGAATCAAATGACTACAATGAAACTGCTCCAACTCAGACCTATTTAAATCCATGGAATCGAATGAACTACAATGGAACTACTAACCAATAGAATGACGAGTTCACCTTGACGCCACAATAGAATCACTTGCTTTATTTTATTCCACTCTAAATTGCCTCAATTTGATCATACTTATTTTGATACAAGAGCCATCTGAAACAAATTGCCCTAATTATGAATCCAACCAATAGCTCGAAGAAAATAATCGTTTCTGCTCCTTAAGTTGAAATTGATCCCTAACCTTATCGCTCCTCAGATCGACAGTAATCCTCAACCAAAATTTCCTCCACAAATCATTTTCGAGACTAAAGAACTCATAAGAAGGCAACATAACAAAAATGGAGAACTATCGGGTTATGAAAAGCCTAGTAAATGTTGTAATCTCTATAGAAAAATAAGGGTATTTTGGTGTTTTCATCTAATTTGACGGCCATTGTTTTGTGTGGTTCAGCGCTAACGGAATGTCAATAATAGGTGGTTAAAAAAAATTCATCTATAAGGGGTGGTTCCATTAAAAATCGGCCCTTTAATAGGTGGTTTACTGCAATTTTTCCTAGAGATAAATATGCACTATGTTACAAATAAATGTGCACTGACATGGATGTGCACCATGTTATAAATAAATGTGCACAAGCGTAAGAATGTGCACCATGTTACAAATAAATGTGCATAGAGATAATTGTGCACTAAGATGGATATGCTTAATGTCATAAATAAATGTGCACCATGTTACAAATAAATGTGCACAGAGTTGCAAATTAATTGTGCACCGACGTAAGCTTGTGCACATGTTACAAATACATGTGCATAGAGTTAAAAAATGTGCACTAGCATAACAATTATGTTGTTATGTACACCACAATTCATGTATTTGTACACCACTATTATGTTATTATGTGCACCACATGTCATGTGTTTGTGCATCGCATTTTTCTACATTTGTGCATTGTATTTTTTTATTTGTGCACTGAGATGGATGTGCGCCATGTCATGCATAAATGTGCACCACATTTCATGTATTTGTACATCACATTTTTCATGTGTTTTACCATTATTATTTTATTGTGTGCACCGCATTTTATGTGTTTGTGCATCACATTTTTCTATATTTGTGCATCATATTTTTCATTTGTTTGTGCACTGAGATGGATCTGCACCATGTCATAAATAAATGTATATAGAGTTACAAATAATTGTGCACCGATGTAAGTTTGTACTCCATGTTACAAATACATGTGCATAGAGTTAAAGAATATGTGCACTAGCATAACAACTATGTTATTATATGCACCACATTCCATGTATTTATGAACCACAATTACTTTATTATGTGCACCATATTTTATATGTTTATGCATCACATTTTTTATATTTGTGTATCACATTATTCATTTGTTTTCACTGAAATGACTGTGCACCATGTTATAAATAAATGTGCACTAGCGCAAGTTTGTGCTCCATGTTACAAATACATGTGCATAGAGTTAAAAAATATACATGCACTAGTATAACAATTATCTTATTATGTACACCACATTTCGTGTGCTTGTCTACCACAATTATGTTATTATATGCACCACATTTTATGTGTTTGTGCATCAAATTTTTCTATATTTGTGCATCGCATTTTTCAATTGTTTGTGCACCACATTATGTTATTATGTGCACCATATCTCATGTGTTTGTTCACCACACTTCATGTGTTTGTGCATCATATTTTTCTTATATTTGTGCACCACATTTTCTTGTGTTTGTGCATAATAATTATGTTATTGTGTGCACCATATTTAATGTTTTTGTATCCCACATTTCATGTGTTTGTTGCATCACATTTTTATGTGTTTGTGCATAAGATTTATGTTATTAATTATACAAACTTTATGTTATTATATGCACTACATGATATATGTTTCTACACCACATATTCTTACATATTTGGTGCAAATTGTAAAGGTGAAATGGCAGGAAACCACCCGTTATATAGCCAGATTTGACTACAACCACCCGTTATACAACTATTTATTTACAACCACCCCTTACTGTCATTCCATTAACAATTAACCACCCCCCCGTCCAAATTCGTCAATTTTAGCCGTTATCCCATGGGAAGTTACCAAAAGACCCTCAAATTTGAACTTTTCTGCCGATTTTGTGAATTTTTGGGGTCTGGTTTTGTTTGGGTTTGGATCGGCCGGTTCAGGGTAATTGAACCCCGAGTTATTTACCCTCTCCTCGCCTCAATTTTGGTTCCTCTCCTCACCTCAATTCTAGTTCATTTGGGGCGAATTAAGGTTCTTGAAATTAGGGTTTATGGAATTCAATTTGGGGTTGGATTTCTGGGCATAATTGAAGGGCGACTTCTGGGCATAATCGAAGGGCGACAGTATAAGGTTATTTTTTTGGTATAATCGAAGGGCAACATTTTTGTGTTTGGTTTGATTCCTTTTCGTTTTGTTATTTATGGTTGAGTAGATTTTGGGTTTGGGTTTTCGGGGTGTTTCATTTGGTTGATTTTCGACTTATTGTGTAACTGTAATGCCAACAAGTATGCCAGCAAACTATAATTTCAGCATTACTGTTAGGACTTCTATTGTAATGTCATCAAGTATGTTTAGTATTTTAGCCAGCCAGTATGTTTAGTATTGGCTCACTATAATGCCAACAAGTTAGGAATATAATTTTAGCTAGTAAGTTAGACATATAATTTTAGCCAGCCAATATGTTTAGTATTGGCTCACTGTTGTACAAATTGTAATGCCATCAAGTATGTTAGTATTGGCTCACTGACAATGAGCACATTGTGCAACTGTGTTATAATTATGTCGAGCTTCAGCTATGTGTCAAATAAATCTAGCACAGTTTGCAATTGCAATTGCAACATGAGGGCACAAATTTTCACCGCTCACACTCGCTCAAATTACGGAAGAAGATTTTATGGTTGCGCAAGGTATGAAGCCAATGGAGAAAGAGGTTGTGGCTTCTTCAATTGGCTAGATGGACCCTTTGATAGCCAAGCATCCAATGTCATCAGAAAGCTTACTAACCAAAAAAAGTAGTTGGAAGAAAAGAATAGTGTTTTGGAAAAACAAGTACAACAACATGATGCAAAAATTATCCAATTGAGAGCTGCTTCTAACTTGAACAATGTAGTCATATTTGGTGTTATTGTTGTTGCTATGTTGCTTAATGGTGTTGTAGTTAAGTAGTACAATTGTAAGTTTGGTGTTGTTTTTGTTGTGTTATGTTTCTTAATTTATGTAAGACATCAACTAAACCTCAAGGCCTTTCATGAATGTTGGAATGCTATTGCTGTACTTCAGCTATGCTTGAGTTGTAAACCTGTAAACATCACCTACAAGTTTATGAAAGATGTAAACTTCAGCTATGCTTCAGAAAGCTTGCTGCACTTCAGCTATTGCTACACTTCAGCTATGCTTCAATTGATGTTATTGCCAATTTATGAAAGTTGTAAACATCAGCTAGAAAGTTGTAAACTTGTAAGCTGTAAACCTGTAAATATCAGCTACAAAGCTGTGCATATATGAAAGCTTTGTAATTTATGAAAGTTGTAAACATCATCTAGAAAGTTGTAAACATCAACTAGAAAGCTTGCTAATTTATGAAAGTTGTAAACATGTAAAGTTGTGCATCAACCAAATTGAACCAGAACATACATAGAAAGCTGTAAATTTACATAGGACATTTGATCAGAGAACATTGTCTTGTGCACATCCATGTGCAAGTCATGCCAAAACATACAGATAATTGTCTTGTGCACATTCATGTGCAAGTCATGCCATTACATAAAATATTGTCTTGTGCACAACCATGTGCAAGTCATGCCAAAATATTGAACCATAGTTACATCAACATCACAGATGGATAATTGGAAACCTAAACTTAGGCTATGACTTCCACCTCTTGCTTGACCTTGTTATAACTTAAGAGAGTTGGGTTTGGTTGTCATTGTTGGATCGTTAGAGTTACGTCTGAGGGAACAAAAGCTTTGTTCCCACAGCAGATGCAGCGGATTAAAAACATCAAGAAAGATAACGAACAAACTCACGATGTATAGTGGAAACCCTGATTAGCAAAACTAGCTTCTCAAGGAAAAACCACTACCTTCAAGCTTCCGCTTGAGAGGATTTTAAAGCGTGTACTTGTCTTATTGATTTCTTGTTCGATTACACTTGTATCCTGGACTTCGACCTCTAAACAACCAACTAGACTCGAAGTCTCTTCTACAACGATGAATCAAACTCAACCCTCAAAGACTTACACACACCTCACTTCTTTTCTTTCTCTTTTTCGTTCTCTCAGTTTTTCGTCGTCCAAAGCCGTACCTAAGAAATGAATCCCCACTTCACTTAAATACAACTCGGCTAAACCCTAATCATAACAAGATAGGATATTCTAAAATCGGATTACAAAAGATATGATTTTGTTGGAAGAATAATATCCCAACCGATTATATTAATTAAGGAAGGAGTTCCTTAATTAATCCAATCGGAAGGATATTCTTCTTCTCTCTCCAATTGCCTTATCTTAGGAAAGATTCCTAAGATAACACAATCGGGTTTTCTCTCTCCATATCTTTGCGCAATCCGGCTTGATCCTTGGAGCCGAAGTCTTCATCCTTTACCGCGTGTGCTTCTTGATTTGTTTCCTTAATTCAACACGCTGGATTTCTTCTTTCCTTTTGCAGCCTTGATATGGTCCGTCACTTCAGTTCCTTGAGAGGTAACAAAGCACTTGACAGGACTTTGTTTCCTCTGAGATCCTTTGCTGCAAAGCTCCCTGGGATAACTTCCCTTGTCCCTGAAACACTTGGTACACATATTAGTTGAGTGTTTGTTACCATCAAAACCTAAGGAATTCAACAAATTCCCCCTTTTTGATGGTGACAAACACCCTTAACAAGAAAGCATATACCAACTAGAAAAAGACAAATATGACATGAAAGTTTCCCACTAAGACACAGTTAGTTCCCCCTTAGTTCAGCAATACGTTTTACCTGTTCTGTTCCCTCTCAACCAATGCTACATGTCATATTCCCCCTTTTGGCATCATCAAAAACATCAGTAAAGAGTTAGAGAGGAAAAGTCAAGGCCAGATAAACACAAACACCCCTGATCATTAATTAAAAAAGAACTTAAAAACATGCAAACACCGCCAAGACAGACAAAACATCAAAACATAGTCAAAATGCCACACCGGGCACACAAACCAGATAACAAGAAAAACAACTAAGAGAGAGTAGATGGGCAAGGGAACAAAAGAGGGGTAAGGACAGCAGGTAAACGATCAGGCATCACTGTGACCAGCCGGTTGAGCCGATGCGTGATGAGAGATAAGTGCGCGCACATCTGCCATGAGACGTCTCACATCCTTGCAGAGACTTCTCACATCCCTCCCCAGAGACAAATTCTCGTTCAGTTCCCCCTCAGAGCTGTCGGCCTCAGAAACCTCCATTGCCTCGGAATCCTCTACTGCCTCAGAAGCTACAGGGGCACTCTCAACCTTCACCCAACCTTCATTATCTTGAAGAACGAACTGCATCTTATGCAGGTTACTGGCGTCGAACGGGCGGGAGAAGATGCACACGTCCTCTGACGGGTTGTACACTTTATGGTACTCAAGGATTTTCTTGACAACCTGTGGGAAGGGAAGAGCGTGCTGGAGAGTGTTCCTGGCGTGGGCCATGTGCTGCATCAGAATCTTCGGCATGCAAATAGGCTCCTACTTCAGCATTAGGGACAGTAGGACAATGTCTAAGATTAGAAGCCGGTTTCTCTTCTGTCCCCTTGGCGTGATGTTGCTGATGAGGAAGTGGTATAACACTTTGTTGACAGCGGATATCTCTGAGATGTCGAGATCAGCACTCCCCTGAGGGTTCTCAATACCAGCAACAGCCAACACAGCCTCTGAGTAGGCAAAGTCCTTCGGCCACCTTCCTTTTGGGTATATCCCATACCCTTCATGTGGAATGCCCAGAGCAACACCAAGCTCAATGCTTGAGAACATATGGACCTGCCCTTCCATCTTGTAACTCCCCAGAACAGCGTGGGGGCGAACTTCCATCGTGTAGGTAGAGTAGAACTCCCTTAGCAGCACCTCATCCATCTCTTCTTCCTCCACAACAGATCATGCACCCCTTCCAGATGGTTCTCCAGTAGGAACTCAGGGACGACTCGCAGCTCCTTGACCACCGACTTGTGGCTCATGTCTTTTACATCATCAGCCGCCACCTTTCCTTTGGCTTTGGCCGGCTGACGACGTTGGCTTTGACGGACAGGAGCGGCAGACACCTTGGCTTTCTTTGCGTTGTTCCCCGAAAGGGGTACTGACTCCTCATCGGAGCTGACCGTTATCGCCTTCTCAGACTTCCTCTAAGAGCGTGTCTTCCGCTTGGAGGAGCAGGCCGTCTTCACCCTGCCAGAAGTCTTAGGAGCCTTTGGGGGCTCCTCCTCATTAGTCCTCCACCAGTTCCTTGTTGAGGTTCCGCACAACCGATTGAATCTTCTCCTTCACGGCAAAGTGATCCTCAGCTGTGACCGGGGTCTCTTGACGGGGCATCTCCTCCATCTCCTCATCAATGGGGTCGGGATGGGTTGGAGAGGAATGGACCTCCTCTATTTCAGTAGAGGAGATGGCGGTTGGGACGGCTGGAGAGGTTTTGGGGTTAGGGTTTTGTGGAGCGGGGTCTGTGTTTGGGGCTACGAAGGGGACCATGGCGAGTTGGTCCTGGGTTGGTGATGGTGGAGGGGTAATAGTGGTGGTTGCTGGAGTGGTGGAGGTGGAAGGTAGGGATTGGGTAATGGCGGCGAGGAGAGCGGGGTCAGTTTCCATGGAGGACAGTTTGGTGAGGAGGGTTTGGAGGTCTTGGGCGATGGTGTTGGGGAGGTTTGAGTTGGAGGCCATTTCTGTGAGAGAGGGAGAGTTCTGGGAAGACGAGAGACAGAGAGGAAGGGAGAGATTGCTTGAGGAAGATAAGGAAACAGTAAGGAGGAGACTTACCCGGAGACTCCAATTTATAATCTTCACCGAATCTTCTAGTGTTTCCAAAGATAAATTCAAATCTTTTCAGTTTCCAACAGATAACAATTGCAATCTTCCAACTTCCCAAAATAAAATCAGAATCTCGTCCAAATCCGACTTAGCCAGCCGAATTACCCTTCCCAACTCCTTTCCATCAAATCAGCCCTAAATACTCAACGCGGCCCAACACAGACTTCCATTATTATACCCTGCAAACACACGTCACCTCAACCTGCAAGTCACAGAAGCCGAATCGTTTTCCCGCTAAACCAAAAAGTAGTAGGGTGTGATGCTGGGGGTTAGTTACCAGAGAGGGTACAAAAGACCATCACACCAAAATATATGATATTTGCGATTGATAAGAGACTTCAAACATGGCGGTCTAGGTAAGCTGTAGAATCAACTATCATTTGGGCTTATGATGAGGGAACAAAACATCAAGTTGATTCTTTTAGGTTGAAATAAAGCTGATTCATGTGACAAATGATGACATAGAAGATCATGCACGACATTCAGTACATCAAGGAAGTAAAAGCACATATTCAAGTCGAATGTTTAATTAATACCCAAGGAAGAGAATGCATATCAAGACATGAAAGTTCATCTTTCACAATTTACCACGTAATCTAGCCAATCATCGAGGGAACACAACAAATAGACATGTAGTTAGGGGAACAAACCAGGCTTCGTATGGAACTGAATGTAGAGTTCCCCAACAGGTGTCCTAATGAGAAAACTGGCGTTTGATCCACAAGTTTCCCTGTATGCCAATCTTTCTTGACACAGTGATGTCTTTCCTAGATGTACCTGGTACCTGAGTATTCAAACAAGGAACAATTTAGACATTAAGTCCTTATCCACATCTCCATTTCCTTTACCTTTGTTACCAGGCCTTTGAGTCTCAACCATTCCTGCAGGAGTGAGGTGAGACTCGCTTCGTTCCCTGTCAAGTAACTGACCCTTGTACGAATGAAATACCGGGAACTTTCCTCACTTTATTCTGCACCGAAAGAGTTAGTTCTTGCGAACCCAGACAAGCTTATGCTTTCTGGGCACATGAGCAACATATCTAATCTTAGGAGGTTCAGCATTCATTTGCTCTCTAATAGTGCGAGCAATCTCCTCATTGTGGTGCTTCAGAAGGCACTCTTGCTTGTAGTGACCAGAGTGTCCGCAATACCAACAGACCCAATGGCACTTCAGATCTGCATACTTGCTCTTTCCAGGCCAAATTGTTTTGTTAGCAATCCTTGAATGAAAATCAATATTATTGGACTTACTGCTTTGAGATTGCTTCAACCAGATAGCGTGAGCCTTCTGTCCATGATACCAAGCCTTGCCCTCCTCAGTCGAGTTTGAACAGTCTTTGCCTTTGTTCCCTCCGGAGGAACTGTCCCCCTTTTCTTTTACAGACTGTTTTCCTTCGACTTTAGAGCCTTTTTGCTTGGTTCCATCAACAGGAAGTTTGGGTTGATAGCCATTCCCAAAGCGAGGTACTTCCTTTGACTCAATCTTCTTTTCATTCTTGGCTGCAACAAAGACAATACCTTTTGGCTTGTCCTTCTGTTCCTCACTGAGTTTGGTTAGATTGCTAGAAAGTTTTGCATTTCCTAGTTTCAACATTAATGACTCGGCCTCGAGTGAGGAAACAGAAGACTCCAGAGACACAATCTTTTCAGTGAGTTTAGGACACTCAGAGCAAGAGTTTGAAGGAGAGGATGAACCTTTCTCAAGATTGAGCACTTTGTCAGCCCAACCCTGATTTTCTTCGATCAAACTTGAGATCGATTCATCTTTCTCTTCAATTTTCTCACTAAAAAGACTATTCTCATGAATAAGTTTCTTAATGAGAGATATCAAGCTCTCTTTAGATTTGTTTTTTAAGCTTGATACTAGATCAGATTCAGTTATCTCATCGTTGAGTACCTCTCCCTTTGATTCATTTGGTTCTTCAATGGCCATCAAGCAGACATCCCTGGAGTGTGACGAATCTTTGTCATCTGAGTCTGAGTCTCCCCAGGTGGCTACCATTGCCTGCTTTCCTTCATTTGCTGGAGGCATTCTTGCCTTTTTCTTGAAGCAGTTTCTGGCCATATGTCCCTTGTTCTGACAGTGGTAGCACACCACATCTCTTAGGTCTCAGTTCCCTTCGGAGGAACTCGACGAATCCTTGTTTCGAGACCATATCTTCCTCATGGCTCTTGTGATGAGCGCAACATCTTCATCACCATCTTCATCTTCATCTTCGACTTGGGACAAGTCAAATGCCCTTTCCACTTTTAAGGCAATGCTCTTCGCCTTCTCCTCTCCCTTCTTGTTCAGCTTGTGATTATAGACAGAGGCGTTGCTTTCCAGCTTAGCAACAACCTCTTCCATGGTAAGAGTTTTGACATATGTCTGAGAGTAGAGAGCAAGAGCAATGACATCCCACTGAGAGTTGAGGCCTTGCATGAAGTGGTGAGTCAGCTTCCAGTCTGGCATTGCTTCACCAAGGAACTGAAGCTGACCAATTAGCCCTTGGAATCTGGAGTAGTACTCGTGAATGTGTTCATCTTTTCCCTGAGAGACTTGGTCGTACTCCTTTATCAGAGAGAGAATCCTGTTCTTCTTGGCATCTTCATTTCCTTGATGAAAGCGTTTCAAGGCATCCCAGATCTCCTTGGCAGTCTTATAGCTCATGATTTTCTTGAGATCGGAGGGAAGAAGAGCCATGTGAAGGATCTTCTTGGCCCTGTTGTTTTTCTCCAACTTCTTCCAGTCATCATCGGTGTAGTCGACCTTTGGTTTTAGCTTTGTCTCATCCTTCTCATTTTTGATAGCCAAAGGTCCAACTTCAATGACTCTCCAGATCTGTCCATCAAGGGAACAGATGTGGGACTCAATTTGCTCCACCCACCAGTCATATTCACCGGCCTTCAGAATTGGTGGCTTCCAGAATGAATCACCGATTGCATTGCTTGACGACGACATCTTTCCTGCAAATTCTGTAATGAAAACAATCTAGAGCACCAGGATCTGATACCAATTGTTGGATCGTTAGAGTTACGTCTGAGGGAACAAAAGCTTTGTTCCCACAGAAGATGCAGCGGATTAAAAACAGCAAGAAAGATAACGAACGAACTCACGATGTATAGTGGAAACCCTGATTAGCAAAACTAGCTTCTCAAGGAAAAACCACTACCTTCAAGCTTCCGCTTGAGAGGATTTTAAAGCGTGTACTTGTCTTATTGATTTCTTGTTCGATTATACTTGTATCCTGGACTTTGACCTCTAAACAACCAACTAGACTCGAAGACTCTTCTACAACGATGAATCGAACTCAACCCTCAAAGACTTACACACACCTCACTTCTTTTCTTTCTCTTTTTCGTTCTCTCAGTTTTTCGTCGTCCAAAGCCGTACATAAGAAATGAATCCTCACTTCACTTAAATATAACTCGGCTAAACCCTAATCATAACAAGATAGGATATTCTAAAATCGGATTACAAAAGATATGATTTTGTTGGAAGAATAATATCCCAACCGATTATATTAATTAAGGAAGGAGTTCCTTAATTAATCCAATCGGAAGGATATTCTTCTTCTCTCTCCAATTGCCTTATCTTAGGAAAGATTCCTAAGATAACACAATCGAGTTTTCTCTCTCCATATCTTCGCGCAATCCGGCTTGATCCTTGGAGCCGAAGTCTTCATCCTTTACCGCGTGTGCTTCTTGATTTGTTTCCTTAATTCAACACGCTGGATTTCTTCTTTCCTTTTGCAGCCTTGATCTGGTCCGTCACTTCAGTTCCTTGAGAGGTAACAAAGCACTTGACATGACTTTGTTTCCTCTGAGATCCTTTGCTGCAAAGCTCCCTGGGATAACTTCCCTTATCCCTGAAACACTTGGTACACATATTAGTTGAGTGTTTGTTACCATCAAAACCTAAGGAATTCAACAGTCGTCATATTCCCCTTAGGTGGTCGTCTTATAGGGTACAACTTACCCACTTGCCTTCTATTTGAAGTTGATGTCATTGACTGCACTTCATTGGCATCATAAGTAGTCAAGTGGACAGGATCTTCAAGCTGTTACATTAGAGGACAAACATTAGGATACATTTACATAGTAATGCACATAAAGACCTATTTAATTCCATCTTACCATTCTAGAAATTGGTTCAACAATATCTTGTGTAATAGAACCTTGTGTTGGGATTAAGGGCTCTTGTGTTACATTAGACTCTGGAATGAAAGGCTCATCATATGACATTTGATCTCCAGCTTCAGTTGCAGCATGCTCATCTCTCACCTATTCAGTAACACAATAGATAGGAGTCACCAATTATATACAACAAAAAATGAAATATATACAACAATGATGAGAATTTTACCTTTCTTGTGTATTTTCTCTTCTTAGTATTGAATTGCACAGTGTTCTGCTTTGTTGGTCGACCTCCTTTGTTAAGGTTAACTGGGGGTGGTTGAGGTCGCTTTGGATGATTCTTGTACTTGTTTCTGTAATGACCCTCCTCCCCACAATGAGAGCACTTGTTTTTACCTTGTCTTAGTCTTGTTGTTTTGGAAGACTTGCCTTCTCCTTTCTCCTTCCTGCGAGCTTTCTTACGCCTTCCTGGTTGAATGATAAATTGTGGTGGCAGTGGGGGTGTATGATCAGTTTTCTCCCATTGGTCCTCCCCATGCATGGGATGCACTGTGTGACTATAAGCTCTCATATACGTCTCCTTAGTATAATAGGGATCCATAAAATGCACCACATTCAATCTTCTTTTTAAAATGCAGCAAATTGCATGGGTACATGGAATTCCAGTTAGATCTCAATGGTTATATCCACAACTCCTTGTAACCATGTCAACCACATATGTCTTGCTCCCATGGTCAACCTCATACCTATCATCTTGTCCATAGCATTTGCATTTGTGCAGGGCATCTTTCTTAGCCACTTCTATCTTCTTAACCACATCTACAGTTAACTCTCTAGGGTGTGATCTCATGGCATTCCTCTTAGCCACAAACATCTTCATAAGCTTCCTTCTAATCCACTCACACATGGATAAGATAGTGATCAGTGCTACTTTGTAGGGTTTAACTAGGAGTTATTACCGGTGTTTTGGGTACCATTTGGAGATGTTTAGAGCGTTATTGTGAAGTATGGAGTTGAGGAGTAGAAGTGTAGATATGGTGGTTTGGAGGAGCTTAAAAGAAGACATTAAGAAGATGAGAAGGAAGCCACCCAAGAAGACGAAGAAAGAAGCAGAGAAGAGCTATAGAAGCTTTTCCGCGGTCGCGGAAAATCCTCCGCGGTCACGGAAAATCAGACAGTGAACACTTTACAGTAAGTTTTCCGCGGTCGCGGAAAATCCTCCGCGATCGCGGAAAACCCATCAGCAAACGCGCGATATTCCTTTCGTCCGAAGATTGCTTTTTATATTTTATTTCCTATTTCTTTTATTTCCGTTTTATTCTTTTATGGAAAAGTATTTTTTTAGTTTTAGGTTTGCTAGGTTATTTAACCTAAGTTGTTAGCAGCCATTTGGAATTTTTATCTTAGTATCTAGTTTACATTGTTTTTCCCTTTGAGTTTTACATTTCAAGACTATGAAGAACTAAACAACTTGATGTGAATCAAGGATCGGGGTCGATGCGGTGCAAGGAAAGGCTCGAAAGATATTCAAGAAATCGTCAAGAAAAGCCCAGAAAAGTGATTGACTTCAACTGGCTCGTTCTCCTTAATCCGAACTCGGAATTGGATGATTCCAAATCCCAGAGACAGATCTGAGAGTCTAGAATAATCCCTCAAAATTCGGTGGACAGTGGATTAATGGATCGGAAGTTATAATGTTTCTCCCGAACAGTCGCAACCAGAGAACAATGTAAGCGAAAAGGAAATGGATGATTTTGGCCTGGTGTTTGATGGGGACGGTGAATGATTGTTTGAAGGAGATGGAAATGAGGGATAAGCACCTAACACACTTGTGGATATGACTCACCACTCAAGTTTAGGAGAGATCAAGATTCAAGAGATATGACTCACTCTTAAAACAAGACCGATTTGTTCGATATTACTCACGAATACACTCGATATGACTCACGAGCAAACAAGAGAAAGACTGACGTTTTAAGAAAGCTCTCAATGAGGTTTTTGATTCAATAAAAACGTGCCTTACATGAGGGAGATGGAAGCCTATTTATACTACTATGGGGGCTGGCCTCTTGGAGCCTTTTCAAGGCATTTAATGCCTAGTTATCATCCCACATAGGGAGTGATAAACCGGCCAGCCAAGGTCCCAAGGAGGGCTGATTACAATGCATTAAAAGGACTATAACTCCCTAGGCAAATAGGCTCCAAAATACAAAATTCAAACGAGAAATTCAAATGCAAAATGGAGGGAGATTTCAAGCACATGGGCCGGCTCTTCTTGGACTTGTAACAACATGAATGGGCCTTGATCTTGTTTGGTTCTTGATGTGGAGGATTCACATCATCCTCCTCTCCTTCAAAAAGGATTTGACCTCGAATCTTCTTAAGGTAGACATCTTCTTCATGCGCTAAATAGGGCTTGAATTGGACTCCTTTGCGGTCCTTGCTTGTTTGTTTCTTACAATGTGCCGTGTGCCTCTCATGTTGCCTCCACGGCTCCTCATGCATCTCCTCTTCTACAAGAAGGATGGGCAAGCTTGAAGGAACGGTAGGTGTAGCGTCCATCCATGGAGTGGCCAAAGAAGTTATGGAGCTACGCTTGATGGGATGCCGAAACTTGCTTCTTGGAGGAGTTGGAGATGGTTCAAAGGACTCTTTGGTCATGTTCCCACTTGTCTCTTGAGGCAACTCCTCTTTCATTAGTTGTGGCTCCTCCTCCACAATACTCGGGATTGGCTCATCATCATGAATTTTCTTCTCAACAACAATTTCGTTGGCTTTACGACACTCGGCTTCCTTAAGCGACAACAACATCCCATAGATTTTGTTGACAGTCTCCATAACGTCTTTATGGAGTTCCTCACTCCTTCCTTCATATGACATTCTCTCTTTCGAACCCTCCTCGCGTGGCTCTGATACCAAATGATGTGAATCAAGGATCGGGGTCGATGCGGTGCAAGGAAAGGCTCGAAAGATATTCAAGAAATCGTCAAGAAAAGCCCAGAAAAGTGATTGACTTCAACTGGCTCGTTCTCCTTGATCCGAACTCGGAATTGGATGATTACAAATCCCAGAGACATATCTGAGAGTCTAGAATAATCCCTCAAAATTCGGTGGACAGTGGATCAATGGATCGGAAGTTATGATGTTTCTCCCGAACAGTCGCAACCAGAGAACAATGTAAGCGAAAGGGAAATGAATGATTTTGGCCTGGTGTTTGATGGGGACGGTGGATGATTGTTTGAAGGAGATGGAAATGAGGGATAAACACCTAACACTCTTGTGGATATGACTCACCACTCAAGTTTAGGAGAGATCAAGATTCAAGAGATATGACTCACTCTTGAAACAAGACCGATTTGTTCGATATTACTCACGAACACACTCGATATGACTCACGAGCAAACAAGAGAAAGATTGACGTTTTAAGAAAGCTCTCAATGAGGTTTTTGATTCAATAAAAACGTGCCTTACATGAGGGAGATGGAAGCCTATTTATACTACTATGGGGGCTGGCCTCTTGGAGCCTTTTCAAGGCATTTAATGCCTAGTTATCATCCCACATAGGGAGTGATAAACCGGCCAGCCAAGGTCCCAAGGAGGGCTGATTACAATGCATTAAAAGGACTACAACTCCCTAGGCAAATAGGCTCCAAAATACAAAATTCAAACTAGAAATTCAAATGCAAAATGGAGGGATATTTCAAGCACATGGGCCGGCTCTTCTTGGACTTGTAACAACATGAATGGGCCTTGATCTTGTTTGGTTCTTGATGTGGAGGATTCACATCACAACTTTTGCTTAGTCCGACGATTGAAGCCTTCGTTTGAATAATGGTTGTGAGGTTATAACTCTATTTCTTTTCCTTTGAATGTATTGATTCTCTTGTGCTTCATCCCATTGATTCTTACTGATTTGACTGGCCTGATCATCTAGTTGATATTAGTAATTGTCTATTGCTAGGGTTTGGTAATTACTGTTTGAGTTACCTAATTCATAAGTAGCAACTGCAATATTCTAAGAACTGTTTGGACTGGTTTATTGTGGAGAGAATTAATTGCATGTAATCGTATGACTGTTTGCTACTCTTGCATGTATCTATTGAAATTTCTGCGCTTCTTGCTGCTGTTGAATTGAATCTGGAGGTTTTCCTGGTTATTTGATAGTTAGTATTCTCAGGGTCTGTTTGTCCTATTTATAACTTAAGAAAAGGAATAGGAACATTCATAGGAAGGAATAGAAATAATCTAAGATCAATCAATCAAATGAATGGTGGATATTTGTCTGGTTAAGTACTTTTTCCCAATTGATTACAACCTTTGCTTTACTTTACTTTGTTTAATTGCAAGCAAACCAACAAACCCCCCCTTTGTAACCTTTGACATACAAATTTACATTAAGAAAGATAACTCCTCCCTGTGGGATTCGACCCTTGCTTGCCTATTCTACTAGTTTAGGTTTGTTTAGGATTATTTTGTTTAGGTGTCACGACAATGCCTATCAGATAGGCATTTCTCTTGCCTCTAATATGCAACTATTAAAAGACTCAGAGCCATTATTCAACAACATATCCGACTTATAATTATGTCTGAAGCCATGCAAAGACCAAGTGTTTGGGTTGACATCCATCAAGTACTTGTATGCACCCTCATCCATGTTTTTAATCCTTTCCATGCAAGTAATGAAATCTGGTGATGTAGAAGCCCGTGCAGCAGCCCAAACAACATCCTTATAGGACTTCCCAGGCCACTTGACCTTGAAGTTGTTGTACAAGTGTCTCACACACACTCTTGTATTAGCCATTGGTACTATCTGGTGTAATGCCTCAATTAAACCCTGCAGTGAAAGAAATACAAAATGTTAGAAAGTAAAAATGGAGCAAAGCAAGAAATTTAATACTAATCATACCTTTTGTCTATCAGACATGAATGTCAAGGTGTCTGAGCCAATATATTGGATTAAATTTTCCAAGAACCAACACCAAGTCTCTTTTCTTTCTGCCTCAACCACAACATAAGCTAAAGGGAAAATGTTTTCATTCCCATCCTTTGCAACTGCACTAAGTACTTGTCCACTGTAGGCCCCTTTCAAGTGACACCCATCAAGCCCAATAATAGGCCTACAACCCAACAAAAATCCTTGTTTGTAAGCATTTAAGCACACATAAAACCTTTGAAATAAAGGTCTTTGATCAACTCTACTTTGTAGTGCTTATCTAGGAGTTGTTACCGGTGTTTAGGGTGCCATTTGTAGGGATTTAGAGCACAACTGTGGAGTATGGAGTTGGAGAGAAGAAGTGTGGATATGGTGGTGTGAAGAAGCTAATTGAAGACATTCAAAAGACGAGGAGAAGACCACCTGAGGAGACGAAGAAGAATAGAAGGAAGAGCCACACAAAGAAGGAGAGGAGGGTCTGCCGCGAGCCACCACGACCAAGGGCGAAGACATAAGCAGTCGCGACGAAGGGCGAGACGCAGACCAACGAATGCCATTTCCGCGGGCGCGGATTCTCCACCGCGACCGCGGAAAATTCTAGCTTTGCACAGGTCGAGAGCACAAGGTTAATTTCCGCGACCACGGAATTGGTGTCGCGACCGCGGAAGCACACGGAGGCGACCCGGTTTTGATTTCTGAAGTTTTGTTATTTTTCCTTTTTTCGACGTTTCTTTATTTTATTTAATTCGAACAATATAGTATTATTTCCTTTTAGGTTTATTTCGTTATCTTTTGCTTTAGTTTTAGGGTTAGGTTATTTTTAACCTAGTTTCCTATTCTTTGTTCAGAATCACGTTTTAGCATTCATCAGTTTTCCCTTTGAAGTTTATTATTTTTTTCCTTTGAACTATGAAGAACTAAGCACTTTTGCTTAGTCCGACGATTGAAGCCTTCATTTGATATACGGTTGTGAGATTCTAATTCTATTTCGTTCCCTTTGAATGTATTGATTCTCTTGTTCTTCATCCCATTGATTCTTATTGATTTCGCTTGTTGGACGCAACTAGTTGTTATTGGTAATTGTCTATTGCTAGGGTTTGGTAATTACTGTTTGAGTTACCTAATTCATGAGTAGCAACTGCAATATTCTAAGAACTGTTTGGGACTAGTTTATTGTAGAGAGAATTATTTGCATGCAATAGTATGACTGTTTGCTACTCTTGCATGTATCTATCTAAATTCATGTGCTCATTGCTGCTATTGAATTGACGCATGAGGATTTCGTAGTTATTTAATAGTTAGTATTATCAGGGTCTGTTTGTCCTGTTTATAACTTATGAAAAGGAATAGAAACATTCATAGGAAGGAATTAGAGAGAATCTAGGATCAACCAATCTCATGAATGGTGGATATTTGTCTGGCTAAGTACTTTTCCCAAATTGATTACATCTTTGCTTTGTTTTACTTTACTT
Organism: Rheum nobile; assembly: GCA_027886185.1. NCBI lineage: Eukaryota > Viridiplantae > Streptophyta > Magnoliopsida > Caryophyllales > Polygonaceae > Rheum > Rheum nobile. The sequence goes on along the minus strand of WOAB01000306.1, from coordinate 1,299,594 downwards.
TGTTATTTACTTTGAATCAAACCAACCAAAGCCCCCCTTGTTACCTTTGACATACAATTGTGCACTTAGAAAGATTACTTCCTCCCTGTGGGATTCGACCGTTGCTTGCCTTTGCTACTTGTTTAGGTTTGTTTAGGATTATTTTGATTAGGCGCCTCGACAACGCCTATCAGTCTTTCAGGATGCTCATTAGAAACCTTGACATATGCACTGCTACCTGCATTCCACTTGATAATTGTGTCTGCATAATCTCAAACCTTGGCATATTGTTCTGGTGCATGACCTTGTGTCTGCAAAATAGCCCTTAACTTGGCCCTCCATGCTTGATGGTATGTAATAGTCACACCATGTTCCCTCCTAACTGTTTGAATGAAGGTTTTAATCCTCCAATGTGCATCAGCCCTATAATGTTCAATGTACTATTCAGTCAGCCATATTGAAGTTACTTTTGTGTTGACATCTTGCCAACCACAATCATGGCTAGACTGAAAGGACTTTAGCTGTAAGCTTCCATAAGAATCCATCTTCCTTGCACAAGCTTTGAATCCACAAAAAGTTTTATTACAAACACACACTATCCTTCCATGTTTGTAGGGGCAGTCACACTTGTTTTTACAGTAAGCAGACACTTTTTTCTTGTCATTATGCAAGTAGTAAAAGTAAAATCCATTTTCTAGAGCAAATTGCCTCAAGGCCTTTCTAAAAATATCATTGGACCCAAATCTCATACCAGTTTTAGAGCAAATACGACTCTTAAAATCAACCAAGGGGTTAAATTCTAGAGACCTGACATGGCCTTCACCTTCAGACCCAGAGTAGCTTAAAAAACCATCAGATCCATGTATAGTTTGGAACACATCATCACCTTTAGACTGAGGTTCATCAACTCCCTATGCAGCTAATTCCTCATCAACATCCACATCCACATCCACATTGTCATTGAAAATTTGATCATCATCTGATTCCTCACCAAAAATATTTTCATAAAATGCAAGATCACCATTAGAGGATGAATCTTTCTCTACCACATCCTCACCATCAGTGGAAGATGATTCTGACAATAATAATTTTTCACCAACACCATCACAATCAAATGAAGATGAATCTGATCCTAATAAACTATCAAGATCAGAGGAGAAATATTCGGATGTGGAACAATTTGATTGAGTTTTGGTAGGTGGTGCTCTCTTAGGGTTTCTTCTTCTAGCATTTACTACAACACTTTTTTTTAGAAGTGTGTGTTGATTGTTTGGCAGTAGAAATGGGTGGAGATTTTGGGCCTTCACTACTGCCACCTTCTCCAAATAACAATCTTCTTTCAACAGGGATTGGGCCTCCACAGTTTGGGCCTCTAGACAAAGGTCTAATGGTGGATGGACTTGGCTCATTTTCTTGCACAACATACAGATGAATAGTTTTATCACTGCCAATGCAAGAACACATTTGAATAATGTCATTATCAACTAATACTTGCCTTAAGCTATCGTGCAAAGTCATTCCAGGCTTTGGATACCACAACTTCTTCACTTTCTCTTTCTTAATTCCCATCCCCTCTTCAAAAAAAGCTTCTAATTCCATCTTGGACAACAAATCTGGATCAATATAATTTTTGCAATACACCAACTTTTTCCTATAATAAAGATGGTCTCCATTACCCTTGTAAAACTCCCCACCGTACAAAAATCTAAGTGATACAATCATCTGGAAATTAAACATACACACAGTTTAACATTACTCAGTAAACTCGACACACACACAACAACATCTGTATTAAACAATTAGAGAAAAGGGTGCCATAGACAAAAAAAGCATAGAATATTCCCAACAAATTTGGGACCACTAAGCTTCAATTCGAATGTTAAATCTTCCATTTTAAAAAGCATAACAGAAAAGAAGACAACATAGTCTCACTTACCTCTGGCCTTGAACAAGCTCCACTGAATATGTTGAGTCTTCGTGCTCCAAGAATTTTTTGAATAAGCTCCACATAAACGTAAACCCTAAATTCCTCCCAGGTTCGATTTTGATCGCAGAAGTAAACTCGACTTCAACAATCTGCTTTGCCCTTGGATTAAGTATTTCGATCGTAGTTGAAGAGAAAGCCCCAATTTTTTCGCCCCCAAATCACAGAAGTAAACTCGACAGACACTACAAGATATGGAATCGTAACAACTCGACTTCAACAGTGTGCTTTGCCATTGGATTTCGTCTTTCGATCGTAGTTGAAGAGAAAGCCCCAAATTTTTCGCCCCCAAATCGCAACCCTAACTTCGCCCCCCAAATCGCAACCCTAATTGTTTCACCCCTGGTATGACGTAGGTGAGGAGAGGGTAATAACTCGATGTTCAATTACCCTGAACCGGCCGATCCAAACCCAAACAAAACCAAACCCCAAAAATTCACAAAACCGACAGAAAAGTTCACATTTGAGGGTATTTTGGTAACTTCCCATGGGATAACGGCTAAAATTGACGGATTTGGACGGGGGTGGTTAATTGTTAATGGAATGACAGTAAGGGGTGGTTGTAAATAAATAGCTATATAACGGGTGGTTGTAGTCAAATAGGGCTATATAACGGGTGATTCCTGAAATTTCGCCAATTTTAAATTACAACGATTCTTGTGTTTTTAACATCTATTTGAATAGGAAAATATCATATTTAATGAAACATGTGCTAATTACATGACTGTTTTAATGAAAATCCAATTCCAACCTATACATTTTCACGAAAATGAATAATCTTACACACTGAAGCACAAAATTTAAATAAAACAACCAGTACACAATTCAATATAATTCTAGTGCACATTCACTAGTACACACCAGTTCCCTTCAACTCGTGATAAAATACAGTTAAATAATTGGAAATCCACTTTCTTTTTATTTTTTTAAGAGAAAACTATATATATCCCAGACATTTTGGACATGCCCGGGCTATTTACCCTTGTAGAACAAAACTCCCTACAAATGAATAGCACGAGCGTGCCAAAAGGGAGTGTACACGGGCGATTAAGTAGCATGAAAGTTCCATTAAAAAAAAATTAGCCTGAAAGTAAATAATGTACTTGTTTAGCCCAGTGGACGAGTCACGAGTACCCGGTTTATGTTCTTATTTTTAAAAATTGAGATATTTGCATCTCTACTTCTAGAAAACACTAGTCTTTGTTTGAACCCTAGTCTTTCCCTGCCATGAAATGCCTCTTTCTCCTTGTCCTCAATCGACTAGCCGTCGATGAACCATTTTCGCAAAGCTTACAGCCATGAACTCACCCTCTGTCGCCTTAAACCTTACCCTCTTCTCCATTAGTTCGATGAGTCGATCTGGATCAGAGAGGTTGTAGAATCGAGTGTGTTAGATCAAGGAACGACAAGTTCGTTCCTTGGGCAGCGGAAAATAACGACAGATTTATAAGTAGCAAGCTCAGTTCCTTAGAGAGGAAAACTCAATCAACCAACTAGTTGATTGAGAAAAACCTCTACCTCTAGGTTTCCCTAGTAGGATTTCAAATGTCTACTTATGTTATTATTCCAGGAATTACAATAAGCAAGTCTTCTCTCAATCTAGTTTACTCCTAGATATCTAGACCTCTTAAATGTAACGTTCCTAACAACACACTAGACAGACGAAACCCTAACAAATACTTAACTCACCAAAGTCTCGTACTTGTAAGTGTTCTTCTTTCTTCCGAATATTCTGCTCTGGGAATTGCTCTCTGTGTTCCGTAAATCTTGAAGTACGCAGCTATCCTTCACTTTTATGGTTCGGATATTCTCACTTGATTTACCCTAAATTCATTTAAGGAAATAAACTCAGAATATCCTATACAATCTTTTCTAGAAGTATTCTAACCAAATTATCTTTCACCGAGATCTTCCTTGAGGCCCAAGTTGCAGCTTCCAAATCTATTTTCCATAACAGATATTCGGCGGCTCTCTAGGGTTTCAGCGCACGTTCTTCGTTCCTTGCACTATTCCCTTTCTCTGTTCTATTCAACATCACGCGTCTCTTCTCTTCTTTCGTTCCAGCGTGTTGTTTTGTCATTGTTGGCTTCTATGTTCCTTTGCTTCTCTGTTTTGACTCTTCATTGGTTTTCATCGTTCCTTTGACACGATCGTCTCCTGAAACTCATGGTCACACTAAAAACCATCAAAAGCATTTGAGTTTATCATCATCAAAACTAGAGCGGACGTCATCGTTCCAACAGAGGTGCAATCGAGTCGGGCTATTCATGTGATCGAGGGGCGCATTCGCACTGGTAACGTCGGTGTACTTCAATAGAGGGCGAACATTGGGCAAAATTGAAGGTGCCTGCTATTGCGTTCACCAAGATCTCCCCCAATGGCATGTTCATCCTTGTCGCCACCTTATATGATACTTTGGTGAGTGAATCTTGTTGAATTACTGCTTTCTTTCCTTCTTTTTGCCGTGTTTCTGGAATGAATTGAATTATTCTTTTCAGATTTCTGTAACTTTTTTAATGTTATTGTTATATGTTATTTGTCTGAAGTTGTTGTTGTTTGTTTAATGGAAGAACTAAGGACTGAGAGACCTGAAGTCTGGGTGCAATAATAGAATTTTTAATGAACAATCTTAGAAATAATACATGTGACTGTGTGTATTCTGATACATAAGGTTGCATTACTTGACTTTTATTGTTGTAACAATTTCGTCTCTCCTCTAAGAAAGGTAATTCGATGCTTTACGGGCTGGGACGATCACGCAAATGATATGTGTGAAGCACAATGTGAGTGCTACATCCATAAGATCAAACATTGATAAGGCCTAGTATTGCAAAAGTTTACTGAGTATGCCGAATATGTTCTTATATAGATGATAGATATGACTTTGATGATTAAATTTATTCATTTAGATGAACAATATTGATGAGTATAGAAATGCAAAGATGATCCTTGTATGTATATTTGCAGCTTCATGAGTTTTAGTTGAATGTCTATAAGTTTGTAAAAGGCTGGAATTTGGTTGTGAATCTGTTGAATGTTCTTTTTCCAAGAGAATGATTGATGTAGAAATAACACTAATTCTCTTACATTCATTATGGAGCAAAAGAAGATTGTGATTCAGGATAAGCCTTTCATATGTCAAGGCGTGAAAACCATTCTTCACCAGCAATATCCATTCCTTTCCTTCATTACCACCCAATATCTTCTTATCACGTCGTAGAATATCCCAGAGCTCTTAAATCCGACATGGAAATCGTTTTTTGAAGTTCAGTTTTTGCTAAGTTTTCCATGACTTTATTCATCGTGATCTAGGATGCATACTGCTAGGAAGCAAGATTACTTTTTCATTGTTACAGGACCGTTGATTATTACTTTATTAGTGCCTCATATGTCTAATTTTTGAATTCATGTAGGGGACCGTTGATTCAGGATAAGCCTTTCATATGAGTCCCTTTTTGAAATCCTCCAAGATTTCGATCATTTTGGACCATTGCCAAGAACAAATCCCTGTTTTTTCATAGTGCAATATATGTCGTGTTTTTAGTATTTTTCTTTTATGATATTAACCCAGCAATTATCAGGTTCTGCCAGGATTTTCCAGAGTAATTTGAATTGTAATGCTTTGTTCATATCTCGTAACTTGCGTAATCCTAGACCTCCTTGTTGTGATGGTTTGCAAATTTTTTTCAGCCTATAAGTGGTTTATATGCGGGATCTTTGTTCCAGAAAAAGCTTCTGTTTAGTTTTTCAAGTTCATTGTGTGTATTTGTAGGCAACATAAAGCTTTGCATTAGGCAATTTGGTCTAGAAGCCAGATTTGCTTTAATCAAAGTTGTTCGTCCTGCTTGGGATAGAGAGTTGGCTTTCTATTTTGTTAATTGTTAATTGTTTTTGTGTCCTGCGTGGTGCGATAGACAAGACGATGTTCCTCTTGGAACACAAAGGTGAGATTCTCGTAGTTCAAGTCTATGTTGATGATATTATTTTTGGTTCCACTAACCCTGCCCTTGTAGAAAAGTTCAAAAATCTCATGAGCAGTGAGTTTGAGATGAGTATGATTGGGGAACTGTCCTTTTTCCTCGGATTACAAGTCTCTCAAACTCATGAGGGAACAAGAGTCCATCAACAAAAATACATCAAGGAATTGTTGAAGAAGTATGGTATGGATAATTCTAAACCTATTGATACTCCTATTTCTCCTAACACTCGTCTTAATGCATATTTGAATGGAAAAGATGTAGATGCTACAATGTATAGAGGCATGATTGGTTCATTACTCTATCTAACGGCAAGTAGGCCAAATATTATGTTTAGTGTGTGTCTTTGTGCTAGGTTTCAAGCAAATCCTAAGGAGTCACACCTAACTGAAGTCAAACGGATCTTGCAATACTTGAAAGGGAACGACAATCTCTGTCTTTGGTATCCAAGGAACAATGGGTTTGAGCTTGTGGGCTTCACTGATGCTGACTTTGCTGGTCACCTTGTGGATCGCAAAAGCACATCAGGGATGGCGTAATTCCTTGGCCCATGTCTTGTCTCTTGGGCATCAAAGAAACAAAATTTTGTTGCCCTTTCAACCGTCGAAGCTGAGTACGTAGTTGCTGCCTCTTGTTGTGCCCATGTATTGTGGCTCAAACAATAATTGGAGGATTTTGGTATGTCTCTTGGCACCGTTCCCATTATGTGTGATAATACTAGTACTATCAACATTTCCAAAAATCTTGTTCATCACTCTCGTACTAAGCATATTGATATTCGTCATCATTTTCTTCATGATAATGTTGAGAATTTTTTTATTAGAATGGATCATTGCAGGACAGAGGATCAAGTTGCAGATATCTTCACCAAAGCACTGGATAGAAAATCCTTTGAGTAATTGAGAATGCTCCTTGGGATGATCTCTCTAAACTGAGGAACTCACTATCCACTATTCCCTCCATGATTGGCTAAATTGATCAATCGTACTCAAGGAACATCTTCTATATGGCTTATTAGTTGTAAAATTTAGTTCATCGTGTCTTGTTGTGTGCTATGTGTTACATGATATCATAATTACATGCTACTTCTATACTTGATCATCTGTGCTTCAAGGTTACTTGATAGCATCTTCTTTCATGCCCAACGCAACCGATTTGATTATATGAACCCTCATTACAAGCCAAAATGATAATTGGTTGCACTGCCGTCCCAAACTTGGATCCAAGTAAACGTTTCCTATGCACCTTTCTTTGCTTACAAAATTTTACTGGGAATCTTTATCTGGATCGTCATTGTTCCCTACCTCTATTTTTGTTTGGATATATCTTTGCAATTTTGTGTGAACCCATTAAAATATCCAAACTAGCCTTTCTATCCACTCAAGCAACTCAGAGTCATCTTGATGGAGCTTTGCCTAAGGGGGAACTGCGAAAGGAACAGTGAATGGGAACAACTTGCTAAACGTTGAGAGTTGTAGGTGAACGTTGCTCTCTGTGACGCTTGAATTTAATGGTGATTTGATAGCTCTGCAGCGAGGAACAGTGTGACTGCGAAAAACGAGAAGAAAAGTGCCGTTACCTGTAGAGAGAGAAAAGATATGGTTGCCGATTTGAATGATGTCAATGGCGAGATTTTTGATAAGCCAATCCTAATTTTTCCTTAATTATTTCCTTTCCAAATCTCTTGCCTTCTATAAATCATCATCCTCACCTCAATCCGATTTACCCATTTTATCACATCCTAAACTCTCTCTCAATCTCTGCAAACTCTTTCTCTTTGCCCTTTGCCATTTCCAACCCTAAGTTTTCAATCCCTTCTCTCTCAAACACAACCACACCAACATCTTCTTCTACCCCCGCCATTGACGTCTCTTCCTTCACTGAGGAGCAATTGGCTGCTCTCAAGCAATCAATTGAGGCACACCAAGCTGCTCGGACTCCGACCTCCAAGGACTCTACCTCCATTGCTGCCGTGGTGGAAATTGCCAAAGAGGCCACCTCCTCAATCACTAAACTTCAGGAGGAACAACCTTAGGGGGAACAACCATCGGAGGAACAAGTCCAAGAAACAGATGCTTCCAAGGAGATGGTGGTTGTCTCTGAGCAAGAAGAAGTCAACTCTCCTCCAAAATCAAAAGAAGCTGAAGAGGAAGAGGCCATGGCTGATGTGGAAGCTGATCTAGGTCTTCATCCTCTCGAAACTGTAGAGCACAGTCACAAGCAAAAGCACACTATTGGCTCTGAGGATGATGAGGACCCAGATGTTGAGATCACAGGGGAATAGCGAGTGTCCACCGTCTTCTCAACTCCGACAAAGTATGCCGCCGGTGAGACCACTCCAGGCACGTTGAAGGAACGTCTGCGATCCGCGAAGAAGATCGAGGCCAAGAAAATTGAGGTGAAGAAGGCTGAGCCCAGGAAGAAAGCAAAGGTGGAGGAACCACCTGTCGAAGGGAAAAAGATCCTTCCCCACCTCCTTATCCCTGAAGGGTTCCTAGTCGCCAATGACTTCGACGACGTCTTGGAGCGTCTCAAATTTCAAGGCTGGGAACACCTCTTCTCTAACCGCATCATGGCCAATCCTGACCAATTCTGCGAGTTCTACTGTTCCTTCCAACTCAACACTGCTTCAACTATGGTGGGAACAGCGTCTATCAACGATGAAGATCTCTCCTTCACTGTGTCGAAAGTTGCTCGACTTCTGGGTGTCTCTACTGAAGGGTTTTGTGAAATCCCTGGTGAGAAGATCACAGATGCTCAGAAGAAGGCCAAGGAGGCTAGTGCTCAGCGGCTCTTCAAGTCCACATCTGGAGCCACTCATGTGTCTGCTCTCACTCTGCCTCAGCGAATAGCGCATCACATTATTATGAAAGTTGTTGTTCCTAGGCAAGAGAAGAGGAACGCGATCACTGCCACCGATCTGCTGCTGTTGGACAAGTTTTGGCACATGGAGAAGATTGACCTTCCTAGGGTCATTCTACAACACATGGCAAAGTGCAGTGCCAAGAATCACTCCCTAGCCTACCCAAACGTCATCAAGCTTATTCTACAAGCAGAGGGTGCTTACAGAGCAGAAGGGGAAGTTCCCATGGTCACCGAGCTGGATATGGTGAATGTGAACAAGATGAGATATCAGGGAGACGACAAGGGAACTCTGCCTGTGTCAGAGATTATGAAGCGGGAAGCTGGAGAGGGAACATCAAAAGGTAGCTCTGTGCAAAGCCAGATGTTGATTGAACTGCGTGAGATCAAGAACATTCTTTCACTGCTTCTTGAGTATTTTCTCAACAAGGACAAAGACCAGAAGGAGGATTCTGAGTCTTGAGTGGACACCTTTTCCTATCCTAGCCCGTCTTTCCCTATTTCTCTTAGATTTTTATGTTATTTTGTGATTGTGCTTGCTTTTTTGATTTTGTTTAGTTGTTTGCTATGTTTTCTATGATCTTTTGTAATCATTCCTTGCTCGATATATGGACTTTATTTTTCTCCTAATTTGCCACAATAGTCCTATTGGTCCCTTGTTTTTCTTCTGATCTTTTGATGATGCCAAAAGGGGAAAGTGTGGAAAATTGTGATGAACTCAGTAAAGTGAGGTAACAGCTTTATTGTTCCTAAATCTTTATGAATTTTTTAACGATGCTAGTGCTGAGGGGGAACGATGATGCAACTTGAAGGTATGACTTGCTATTATTCTTTTGATAAAAAATTTGCTTAACATTTGATCTTAGAAACTTTATGACTTATATCTTTCTGCTTTTTACTCTATGTTATGACTAGACAATTTTGAATGGGTTTGTCATCACCAAAAAGGGGGAAATTGTTGGAACCATGACGTTCCCTCTGGTTTTGATGATGATAAACACCATTGGGTTTTATGGTTTACATTGTTTCTATGAGTTTCAGGGCTTATGAACGATTTAGGGAACAATGGAAAACTTGAGAAAGAAGAGAAAGCAGAGGATGCTAAGGAACGTGGTGAAAACATGGAACAGTTACGCGGAAACAAGATTGAAGAATGAAGCGCGCGTATTGTTCATACAAGAAAACTTTCATACTTGGAAACAGCGGATAAGGAACAATGAAGAACTCAGACGTTGCCAGTTGTTACCAGTGGAGACCACTACTTATGGAAACCAAGTTTTGAAGATCTACTCGGAGAGAGAAGAGCTAAATAGTGTGTCTTAGGAAAGTTTACTTATGGAAACCATGTGTTTATGAGCCAAGTTGTTTAGAAGGAAAAGAAATCTCAGACTGTTACCATGTATAGGATTCGATAGATCTCTGAGGTGTTTGGTAATAAGGTTTTGGCTGCCACTATAAATAGTTAAGGATATCTTAGGATAAGGTATCTCGATCATCACTAAGGAAGCATACTGAAGAGCTATTGCGATTGAGATCAAGGTTCAAGGCAATGTATGAACTTGTGTTGTGAGTACTTGCTTAGAGTCTTTTGTTGTGTTCTTGTGTTGTTACTAGTTGATTGCACTCAAAGTCTAGAAACCTAGGAACTGTGTGTGATTACGTGGAGATAAGACTTGTGAGATTGTACAACTTGATTAATAATACATGTACACGTGTTTAAAATCCTTCTAGGGTAACACCTAGAGGTAGAGGTTTTTTCTTTTCAACTAGTTGGTTGATAGAGTTTCCTCTCTAAGGAACTGTCTTGTTGTTACTACTGAATCTCTATTATTTCTGCTGTCCAGGAAACAATTTCACCGTTTCCTGTCTAACACACTACGATTCAACAAAACACATAGGACATAAGAAGGATAAATTAATAAAAAGAGTCACCTAAACCGACCAATTTCCCTTAATGGCCTACCAATAGCACATCCAGCACTTATGTATCACAGTAAACCGTGAATAAGAGTTTTGAGGAACTAAAACACATGATATAAAATAAAGCATCAAAATGTATAGGTGAAACAAACCTTATGTCTTGGTTTAATCCCTATTTGTAAAGCAAGGAAGTGCTCGTGACGTTTTAATACGCTCTTGAGAGACTCATTTCTTTCATCTGGAATTAGGATCAAACAATACTATTAAAAAAGACATTACAGCTAGACAGACGAAAATCAGTTTTTTCACGCACGTTGCTAGTTAACAAATGAGCATATGCAAATTGTCTTCCCTTTCTAATATATTTACTAAGTATTACCTTGGGGCAAAATGGAAAGATTCTCCACATCCATATCCATAAAAGCTAGTAACAAGAATATCACCTCTCTAGTTCTACACAAACATGACATTATACCGCAAAGTATAACTAAACAAAAACAGAGTTCCAAACTCCACTCTGTACAACATGGTCTATTAAAGCTAATTTAAAGTTTAACCAGTTAACTTGGCTGTCAGAATCACTTTAAATAACCTTTGCAAACATTGTACTAAATGCTATATGCTAATAAACACCACTAAAAATAATAAATGCTCTTACCAACAAAAAGGGTCATGTGATGTTTGTTGGTCTTATTAAACCTTAGACATAGTTTTGAGGAGATATTACGAAATATAATATAATATATGACCATTCAACCAATTCCAAAACAATGAAACAACTGAACTTAGTCTCTTGATTCATTTCTGGTTAGCAAAAACCATTAATTTCCATCAAAATGCTTACAAATACTAATTGAGCATTGAGTGTTAATGGAAAAAGTGAGCATAAAACATGATGACGACCGAGAAACCACAGTAGATAGGCAAGAGAAATGCAAAACACTCACGGATGAAAGAAGCATTGTTCTCACCAGACAAAAATTCTATTTAATGCACACATCTTGCAAATTTATATAAAACTCTACAAAAAATCAAGGACATATTTTCATACTCTTGGAAAGTGGGTCCCTTCCACCATACGCCAATGAGGTCAAAGCCACTTGCAGCTAACGGGAAACCAAGCAGACAGATCTAAACAAAAGTCAATGGAAGAGGAAAGATGGAACAATACCAAGCTCTCTTATCATTCCATTAATCCTTTCCTAGAGGTTAGAGCTTTAAAAATTACATGCTTCCTAGGAACCAGACCCAATGATTGCAGACATATGAACTTGGTTAGAATGACTGAAGCTATAATTGAATATACGACTTACTGGTATTGATTTTGGAGAGAAATGTACTTGACTTCAGAAATCTCAGTCCTCAAAAAATAGAATCATAGAGGTCATTTGTAGTCAACATCAATTTCTACTGAACACAACCACCATTAAGCATCATTTTCTATAAACCAACAAGAGTGCATGACGCCAATTTACTTTCTTGGATAGCTTTCCATTTTTTGACTGATTAAAAAACAAATTTGCGAAGCTATCTCACCTGGACAACAGAGGCAGCAAATTTGAGTAGGTATGTTGCATATAGAGTTGGTGTTGAGATCAAGCACTCTACAAGCGGCCATCTTCCAAAGAACACCTAGAATTATCCCTTTAATGGAAGAACCCTTATCTAAGCCAAATACCATCTACAATTATGCTATCCAAATAACACCCATATATGCTACTGCCAATCTCTAATAAAATGATCAATCCTCATTGTTTCAATCTTCCAAATAGCACCTACTGACCTACGATAATCTCTTGATGGAAGAGCCCTTACTTGAGCCAAATACCATCTAGCGTTATGCCATTGCATAACCTACTGTCAATCTCTAATAAGATGACCAATCCTCATTGCTTCAATCTTCCATATAACACCTAAAATTTTCTCTTTAATGGAAAAAACTCTTACCTGAGCCAAACACCACCTAGAGTTATGTCATACGATAATGTCCGTCAATATCTAATAGAATGACCAATCCTCATTTTTCCAATCTCCCAAAATAAAACTTACCAAAACATTGGATACAAATTCATCGATACAATGTTTTCTGTTTTTCCATATAAACAGACAAACTATTAAAAATTAGGCAACGACAACTGATGATATCTCTAAAACACCAAATCACTCTCCAAAAAACACATTCATAAATGATATCTCTTATTTGTAAGAAAAAAAAATCAAGGGCAATCAAAATGGAAATAGGATTGGCAGTAGCCACACAGTTGATGAGGGTTTGAACCGTAAGGCAATTTCACGTTAAACTCTCTTCTTTAAATGTGAAATATACTACTACACATTCAACAATCAACATCAAAACATGTACATACCCTAAGCCAACCAAGAGAAGAGTTAGCATTCAAAGGCTTACTCATATTTTCTTTGTTTATATCTTTTATTCAGTTCATATCATAGTAGTTCAAATATCTCGGGTTCAAGTCATACACTCCAAACATAAACAAATTAGTTATGTATTTCTATTCCATTGGGAAAGAGATTTTGTGACTGTCATCATCACTTAGTTAAAAAAAAGGAAACAAGGAGAAGCCAGAATACCTCAAACTACAAGATCCAGAAGCGTTCAAATGCCACAAATGCGCTTGCATCAGGGGACCATGGAGATGTCAGTCTAATTAGATGAACAACTCTTCCTTTTGAATTTGGATGGTTGCCAGATATTCCTATATAGTTATTCCACTCAAGGTTGAATAAACACATGAACTGAAAACACAAAAGGAAAAGAATTGAATGAAAATAAAAATAATTTAGAGTTCATCTACATCAGTGTGATGCACTCAAAAACTAATTTAGCGTACAATGAATCAATTAGTATTTTTATATATTAAAAAATTAAAGACCAACCGACACACGAAGGGGTGAAGCACAACATTGGTAAGATAACTAATTCCCAAAAACAAGGCTTTAGTTGTCATGAAGACAAGTGAACATGACAAAATATGCATGAAATTTTAGGGTGTCAGCTACTTTCACCCCATAATACTACTGCAGACACCACTGACACACCGTTCAGTTGAACGGTTTTTAAAATTGTTCAATTGTTTACATTTTTTTTTAATATAAAAAGGTTGTGACAACTGATATTTTTTTTTAAATTAAATAAAATCCAAAAAATAATAGTTTGTGTTAAATATAAATTATGTTGTTAAAATAATATTAGGGAGTTTGTGTGATATATTGTCAAAATAAATTATTGGTTTGTGTAAAATTATGTCGCTAATATGAATTAAGTTACCGCCCTCCTACAAACGTCCTTGTAGTGGCCTTAGTTGGAGCTTGTGACCATTTTGTACTGGTAAACTAAGTCACTCATCCTTAATTTAACATTTTGTACTTTTTTCCCCGCATGTGTCGTCATATATCTACTTGGTCATTTATTATTCATTTCGTATAATCGAACTCATTTCTTTTTCCTATAAGAAACCCAAAACCGCAACCAAAAAATTTAAAAAATTCCAATACATGAAAATGCACCCGAACTCGTGTTAATATCAAAGTAAATGTTTAAACCAAATAAGAATTTAAGTAAATTTTGCAAATAAAATTCAAAAACTTTTCAATTACAATCAAAATTCCTAACCAAAAAAATCCTTAAGTTTGTAATACCACAAAAATCCCCAACAAAAAATCTAAAAAAATAAAATACAGTAAAATTACCCAAATACAATGTAAAAAAAAATTAGAATTAAAAAAAAATCAACGGTTGCCACAACCGTTGATATTTAAAAAAAAAAAAAAATAGGCAACGGTTGACACGGTTTTCCATATGATGCAATTAGAAATCCCCAAGAAGAATGGCCATTTCGTAAATTAGCAAAAAAAAAAAAGTGAGAGATAAACAGAAAAATACACTATTCATTCAAGTTCACTCCACTTTTATATATAGTATAGAAAAAAAACCCCTTTCCATATAATCCAAACTTTTGAAATGTTAACGGTATGTTTTTTTTACCACTTATCTCCCGCGCCCTAGCCGCCTCTTCTCTCTGTCCGACTTCTCTTCCAATTTTATCTATCGACGTCGTCCCTTGCCCACTCGGTAGCTACTGGTCTCCTGTGGCGGGGATTTCCCGGCGGTGTCTCTGCGGTCATGTCTCTTTCCCAGTCCATCAATTTTTTGTTTGCGAGGCTTGATGGAGCAGAAACACTTATCCTATGAATCGCTTCGTCAGAACCAGATTTAGAGAGAATTGCGTTTCGGGAGAAGAAACACTTCTCTTATGAATTGTTTTTTAAGGCGACCGATAAGTTCCACCCCAATCGCAAGCTCGGCGCGGATTTGGGCATGTCTACAAGGTATTCAAACCTCTTTCCCTTTTTGCTAGTTCAATTTCTATTTCGATCACCAGGTTGGAGATTTGCGGAAATTAGGGTTTAGAATTTTTGTAACTCTTGAAATTGCAGGGCAAGCTGGAGGATGGGAGAGAAATTGTGGTCAAGAGGCTATCTCAGACTTCAAGGCAAGGCAAAAAGGAGTTCCAGAACGAAGTTAGGTTGCTAGCTCGTGTACAACACCGGAATGTTGTCAATCTCTTGGGGTAGTGCTCGTGGAGAGGATAAGCTTCATGTGTATGAGTATATTCCTAACGAGAGCCTTGACAAATGTCTTTTCAGTAAGTCTCTTTTCTTTGTTTCCTTTTCTTCAAATGTTGAAATCAATCAACTCAAGCACCTCAATTAGTAGTGTAGGAACGTTATTTCAGAATATAAACTGTAATTAAGAAACGCACATAAATTCGAATCAAATTAACGAAATTATACCGAACGATGCTCGGATTGAAACTGGTGCAGAGTCGAGACTGGATCTCTTTCCTTAATTCTGAAAACGCCCCGTATTGCGACGGTTCTTCGGCGTTCCGAATCCCAGGATACAACTGCATGATCACTTCTGACTTGCACAACCAAGAAATTCAGAAGGCTACGAACTTTGTTCTGTGTAGTACTCTCAGACTCAATTTAGAAAACAGAGAAGGAGACGTGGGAGATGATGTATATCGGATGCATTGAATGAGGTGCAAATGGCTCCTTATATAGCCTCTGCTGGAGTACTGCTTCGACTCACTAACTGAGTGGAGAAGAAGGTGGATAGGTGACTGTTGAACTTCAACAGATTGGAACGTTGAGGAGGAGAGAAACCAGGGAGCTGTTGAACGTGGAGGAAGATTGGGTCTGCAGCCCCGAAATCTCTCCAGCTCCAGGAATGAGTCAAAGCCCAACAGGTGGGCCTTCTGGATCGGCCCAAAAAGATAGGGCGTTGGCTGGCCAGTCCAAGCCCGATCCGATCCAACTCAACTCAACTCAACCCGGCCCAAGCCCAAGCCCGGCCCGACTCGACTCGGCTTGCTCGCTCGCCCGACCCGACTCGGCGCGCGTGTGGTCTTGATGAGCTAGGTCCTCTCCCCATTACAAATGGGTAGTGACCCAAGGCCACAACCTTGAGTCCATTTTTCTAGTTTATATACTAGTGAAATGTTCATCCAAACTTCCAATGTGGGACAAAATTATACCCAACATTTTCCCAAGTTTATGCACTTCATGCAAGCAACTTTGGGCCTCCATTTCTCATTCAAACAGAAATCATTTATGTCGTATGAGTACACTACGAGAGTGTGCTCGTGTAGACGAAGCCAATGCTTCCATTTTCCGGTGTTGACATTGGCCGGAGCCCACCGGAATTGTGCCCGGAAAAGTGCCCGGTGCCACATCTTAAAATGATTTCCAACAATCCCCCACATGAATAGAAATGATTCTAAACATATGTTAAAAGACAAAAAGACTTTTGAGAGTACAGTCGAAAAATCACTACATCTGGGCTGGTAGCGTGTTTCAGCCTTGAACCACCCATAGTAAGTAGCTATCGGATTTACTCGACCAGGTAGTGAACATGATGTCTTGAACCACCCGGGCTTTGATGTAAACCGAAACAACAGATATCACACAGTTTCATCTTCTCATAGAACTAGGTTCTCTTGTTGTGTTCATTTTGGCCTTGAACATCCCTGGTTATTCATGAGTGAACTTGGAGAATGTTAGCCTCTCTTCATTCTCCTAGAAACGGCCCCATTTCACACTCATAAGGTGATTTACCATAAAGAGTATCCTGTCATACCCCACTTGTGTTTCAAAGCTATGGAATCATTAAAATCAAAGCTTAACCTTAACTCATACAGGTAGCACTGTTCATCATCCTAGGAACTGGGAGAAGAACTGAGTCTCCCAGTGCTCATCTAGATTCTGCTTGATTTGGTTTTCCCTTTGAACCTACATCTTGGGATCTCCAGTCACGTAGGTGGGGTTTTCCATCAAGCATCCTCTTTGGTCATAGGCTTTAAACCCATTCCTCTTGATGATTTAACAACTTGGTCTCGTGACAAACCTTTAGTAAAAGGATCCGCTAGGTTGTCAGCCGATTTGATATAATCTATTGAGATTATCCCATTTGAGAGTAGTTGTCTAATGGTCTTATGTCGTCTTCTTATATGACGTGATTTACCATTGTACAAACGACTCAGTGCCCGTGCTATAGCCGATTGACTATCGCAGTGTACACCTAATGCTGGCACTGGTTTATCCCACATTGGGATATCTTCCAAAAAATTCCGAAGCCATTCAGCTTTCTCTGTTGCTTTGTCTAAAGCAATGAACTCAGACTCCATAGTGGATCTGGCCAACAGTGTTTGTTTGGAAGATTTCCATGATATTGCTGCACCACCAAGTGTAAATACATATCCACTTGTGGATTTTGAGTTTCTAGAGTCGGATATCCAGTTTGCATCACTGTATCCTTCCAGAACTGCTGGGTATTTGCCATAGTGCAGCCCATAACTTTGAGTATATCATAAGTAGTTCAATACTCTAGTTATTCATTTCCAGTGTTTGTGTCCTGGATTACTTGTGTAGCGACTTAGTACATTTACTGAGTGCGCCAAGTCAGGTCTTGTGCAATTGGTCAAGTACATCAGACTTCCAATCACACGTGCATACTCCAACTGTGACACTGCATCCCCCGAGTTCTTAGTCAAGTGAAGATGAGGGTCCACAGGACTCTTTGCAGTCCCGCTTGAGTAGTTCTTAAATCTCTCAAGTACTTTTTCAGCATAGTGACCTTGAGATAGGATAATTCCTTCAGAATGTCTAGTGATTTTGATCCCTAGTATGACATCTGCTAGTCCCAAGTCTTTCATGTCAAACTTCCCACTAAGCATGCTCTCAGTTCTGTTGATCATGTCTTTATTGCTTCCAATAATGAGCATGTCATCTACGTATAAACACAACAAAATGTATCCATTTGGAGTGTTTTTGAAGTAGATGCATTTATCACATTCATTGATGTTGAAGCCATTTGACATTATGACATTGTCAAATTTTTCATGCCATTATTTTGGAGCTTGTTTGAGTCCATATAGAGACTTGATAAGTCTGCACACCTTGTGTTCCTATCCAGGAACAACATAACCCTCAGGTTGTTTCATATAAATCTCCTCTTCTAATTCTCCATTTAGAAAGGCAGTTTTCACATCCATTTGATGGATTTTGAGGTTTCATAATGCTGCTATTGCTATTAGCATTCTTATTGAAGTTATTCTCGTAACCGGAGAATAAGTGTCAAAGAAATCCAAGCCCTCTTTTTGTCGGAATCCTTGCACCACAAGCCTAGCCTTGTGCTTCTCTATTGAGCCATCTGTTTTCAATTTTGTTTTGAAAATCCATTTGCACCCAAGTTCTTTACACCCTTGTGGCAAATTTACTAACTCCCATGTATGGTTCTGCATAATGGAGTCTATTTCGCTTTTAACTGCTTCCTTCCATGAAGGTGCATCAGGTGTAGACATGACTTCTTTGAAAGTTCTAGGCTCATTCTCTAAAAGAAAGGCCGTTATGAACTCATGCCCAAAGGTTTTCTCCTTTCGAGCTCTTTTGCTTCGTCTAGGTTTATCTTCTGTTTCATTTACAGAAGTGTCTGCTTCTCTTTGTTCACGAGTTCGTTTCGGATGTTCTTTATCCTTGCACGGAAACACATGTTCAAAGAAGGATGCATTCCTTGATTCCATTATTGTATTTACATGTATATCTGGTATGTCAGATTTATATACCAGAAACTGATAAGCACTACTGTTGTGTGCATATCCTATGAAAATACAATCAACGGTCTTAGGTCCGATTGTGACCTTTTTAGGAGGTGGTACAACCACTTTTGCTAGGCACCCCCACACTTTGAGGTATTTGTACGATGGTACGTTACCTTTCCAAAGTTCATATGGCGTCTTGCCAGTAACCTTATGCGGTATCTTGTTGAGGATATAATTGGTGGTAAGCAATGCTTCCCCCCATATGTTCTGGGGTAACCCAGATTCCTGCAACGTTGCATTCATCATCTCTTTCAGAGTTCGGTTCTTTCGTTCCGTAACTCCGTTAGATTCTGGTGAGTAGGGAGCAGTTGTTTGATAAATAATCACGTGTTCTCTACAGAACGCGTTGAAAGGTTCATCATACTCGCCTCCTCTATCACTTCAGATTATTTTTATGGTTGGTTTTCAACTTCCAACTTGTATTCCTTGAATTTTTCCAAGGCCTCATCCTTGCTTCTTAGCAAGTATACATAACAGTATTTTGTGCAATCATCGATAAAGGTCACGAAATACTTTTTACCGCCTCTAGTTTGCACAAATTTTAAATCACACAGATCTGTGTGTATTAAACCTAGAGGTTCGGTTGTTCTCTCTACATGTGGAGATGGCGTTTTTGTGAGTTTGGCCTGTACGCATACTTCACATTTTTCTTTACTTGATTTGCAGTTTGGAATTAGGTTCATGTTCATTAGTCTTTGAATAGACTTATTATTCACATGCCCTAATCGTTCATGCCAAATATTAAAAGACTCAACAACATAAGCAATAGGATTATTCTTATTCATTGAAACATCAGTTATAACAGATTTTGGGACGATTGTCATTACATTCATTTTGACCAGTCCGTCCTTTACATAACCCTTGCCCAAATACACCCCATTCTTAGAGAGAACTAGCTTGTCAGACACGAACTTCACAGCGAAGCCGTTCTTGCTCAGCAAAGTGCCGGAGATCAGATTCTTCCGTATATCTGGCACGTGCATGACATTGGTGAGAGTCAGCTCTTTCTCAGAAGTCAGCTTCAATACCACTTTGCCGTGACCTTCGACCTTGGATGTGGACGAGTTCCCCATAAACAGATGCTCGTCTCTCTTGCTCTGCTGATAAGTGGTTAACATTCCCCTGTCAGAGCAGATATGTCTGGTAGCACCTGTATCGTACCACCATTCCTTTGGGTTGTCTCCAACCATGTTGACTTTAGACACTACAGCACACAGATCTGCATCCGAGAGCCTGCCTTCAGTCATGTTGGCTTGGGATTTCCCCTTGTCCTTGCGCGGATCAGCCTTGCTACGACATTCGTCAGCCTTGTGACCCATTTTACCACACTTCTGGCATTTCCCACTGAACTTCTTAGCCGGTTGCTTCTTGAAGTTGTTGGAGCTTTGGGGTTGGAACTTCCGTTTCTTCCCTTTATCCTTGTGTTCAGCCAAGTTAGCCTTCTGTTCAACAGGATGAACCCCATCTGCTTTGCGGTTGGTTGACTCAATTCGCAGTCTGACGATCAAGTCTTCTACAGTCATTGCCTTTCGCTTGTGCTTGAGGTAACTCTTGAACTCCTTCCATCCTGGAGGGAGTTTCTCAATGAATGCAGCCACCTGGAACGTCTCAAAGATAGACATTCCTTCAGCAATGATCTCGTGCGTAAGGAGCTACAGCTCTTCGACCTGCTCCATGATGAGCTTAGAATCCACCATTTTGAAGTCCAGAAACTTCGTCACTGCGAACTTCTTGGAGCCTGCATCCTCAGACTTGTACTTCCTCTCCAAGGCAATCCAGAGTTCCTTGGAGGTCTTGATCTTGCTGTACACATCGTACAGTGGATCTATCAGGCGGCTTTGAACCCAACTTTTACACAAAAAATCCCCATGAATCCAGGCATCAATGTTGGCTCGGGATAGAACATCAATATTCTGAGTAGGAAGCACAGGCCTATCCTCATTCAGATACCGTTCCAGCTTCAGCGTGGTCAGAAAGAAAAACATCTTCTGCTGCCATGTCTTGAATCCAATTCCATCGAACTTTTCTGGCATCAAGCCTGCGTTTACATCACCAGGCATATGGATTGTTGGTTGGGCAACCTGATAAGCAATTGGGTGGACAATCTGATGAGCATCAGTTCCGACCCCTGTGGCTTGCAGATTTTCCGTTGGCAGATTTACTGCTGGCAAATTCACTGCTGGCAGACCACTCCCAAACTGAATTTGGGGTGTCGACTCAGCAGGATTTCCAATTCCGGCCCCAGCAACCTCAGCGACAGATTTCTCAATGTTATCACCCATGATATTAGAATCTATTCACAGAAACGCAACCAGAAATCAGTACGGAAGCAATTTAAATCTTGAATTAAATTGCAGATTCGAAATAATTTATTTTCAGATTTTTCTGTACAGCAGTATAGATGGCCGAAAAGGTTCGAAATAAATTCGAACGAAATTCCAAGCGCGATTTATTCCTGCAAAATTAGGTTAGAAACGCAGATACAGAATCGAAACAATTCCGAATTAATTTGCGAAATTTTACTACGACAAAACAAATTAGAATCGCTGATACAATTACTAATTTAGTTCGAAATAATTTTCGGAAATAGTATAAACAGCAGTTAGAAACCGCAAATGACCAAAAAATTCCTGCGCAGTGTACGAACTTAGAAACAAAATTTCGTTAGTGCGATATGCAGTTTAAGCAAAATTTTCAGAATTAAGACTGTAGGAACGCTATTTCAGAATATAAACTGCAATTAAGAAACGCACATAAATTCGAATCAAATTAACAAAATTATACCGAACGATGCTCGGATTGAAACTGGTGCAGAGTCGAGACTGGATCTCTTTCCTTAATTCTGAAAACGCCCTATATTGCGACGGTTCTTCGGCGTTCCGAATCCCAGGATACAACTGCAGGATCACTTTTGACTTGCGCAACCAAGAAATTCAGAAGGCTACGAACTTTGTTCTGTGTAGTACTCTCAGACTCAATTTAGGAAACAGAGAAGGAGACGTGGGAGATGATGTATATCGGATGAATTGAATGAGGTGCAAATGGCTCCTTATATAGCCTCTGCTGGAGTACTGCTTCGACCCACTAACTGAGTGGAGAAGAAGGTGGAGAGGTGACTGTTGAACTTCAACAGATGGGAACGTTGAGGAGGAGAGAAAACAGGGAGCTGTTGAACGTGGAGGAAGACTGTGTCTGCAGTCCCGTATTGTTCTGTGTAGTACTCTCAGACTCAATTTAGAAAACAGAGAAGGAGACGTGGGAGATGATGTATATCGGGTGAATTGAATGAGGTGCAAATGGCTCCTTATATAGCCTCTGCTGGAGTACTGCATCGACCCACTAACTGAGTGGAGAAGAAGGTGGAGAGGTGACTGTTGAACTTCAACAGATGGGAACGTTGAGGAGGAGAGAAAACAAGGAGCTGTTGAACGTGGAGGAAGACTGTGTCTGCAGTCCCGAAATCTCTCCAGCTCCAGGAATGAGTCAAAGCCCGACAGGTTGGCTGGCCAGCCCAAGCCCGATCCAACTCAACTCGCTCGCTCGACTCGGCTCGGCTCGGCGCGCGTGTGGTCTTGATGAGCTAGGCCATCTGTACAGCAGTATAGATGGCCGAAAAGGTTCGAAATAAATTCGAATGAAATTCCAAGCGCCATTTGTTCCTGCAAAATTAGGTTAGAAACGCAGATACAGAATCGAAACAATTCCGAATTAATTTGCGAAATTTTACTGCGACAAAACAAGTTAGAATCGCTGATACAATTACTAATTTAATTCGAAATAATTTTCGGAAATAGTATAAACAGCAGTTAGAAACCGCAGATGACCAAAAAATTCCTACGCTGTGTACGAACTCAGAAATAAAATTTCGTTAGTGCGATATGCAGTTTAAGCGAAATTTTCATAATTAAGACTATAGGAACGCTATTTCAGAATATAAACTGCAATTAAGAAACGCACATAAATTCGAATCAAATTAACAAAATTATACCGAACGATGCTCGGATTGAAACAGGTGCAGAGTCGAGACTGGATCTCTTTCCTTAATTCTGAAAACGCCCCATATTGCGACGGTTCTTTGGCGTTCCGAATCCCAGGATACAACTGCAGGATCACTTCTGACTTGCACAACCAAGAAATTCAGAAGGCTACGAACTTGTTCTGTGTAGTACTCTCAGACTCAATTTAGGAAACAGAGAAGGAGACGTGGGAGATGATGTATATCGGATGAATTGAATGAGGTGCAAATGGCTCCTTATATAGCATCTGCTGGAGTACTGCTTTAACCCACTAACTGAGTGGAGAAGAAGGTGAAGAGGTGACTGTTGAACTTCAACAGATGGGAACGTTGAGGAGGAGAGAAAACAGGGAGCTGTTGAACGTGGAGGAAGACTGTGTCTGCAGTCCCGTATTGTTCTGTGTAGTACTCTCAGACTCAATTTAGAAAACAGAGAAGGAGACGTGGGAGATGATGTATATCGGATGAATTGAATGAGGTGCAAATGGCTCCTTATATAGCCTCTGCTGGAGTACTGCTTCGACCGACTAACTGAGTGGCGAAGAAGGTGGAGAGGTGACTGTTGAACTTCAACAGATGGGAACGTTGAGGAGGAGAGAAAACAGGGAGCTGTTGAACGTGGAGGAAGACTGTTTCTGCAGTCCCGTATTGTTCTGTGTAGTACTCTCAGACTCAATTTAGAAAACAGAGAAGGAGACGTGGGAGATGATGTATATCGGATGAATTGAATGAGGTGCAAATGGCTCCTTATATAGCCTCTGCTGGAGTACTGTTTCGACCCACTAACTGAGTGGAGAAGAAGGTGGAGAGGTGACTGTTGAACTTCAACAGATGGGAACATTGAGGAGGAGAGAAAACAAGGAGCTGTTGAACGTGGAGGAAGACTGTGTCTGTAGTCCCGAAATCTCTCCAGCTCCAGGAATGAGTCAAAGCCCGACAGGTTGGCTGGCCAGCCCAAGCCCGATCCAACTCAACTCTCAGACTCAATTTAGAAAACAGAGAAGGAGACGTGGGAGATGATGTATATCGGATGAATTGAATGAGGTGCAAATGGCTCCTTATATAGCCTCTGCTGGAGTACTGCTTCGACTCACTAACTGAGTGGAGAAGAAGGTGGAGAGGTGACTGTTGAACTTCAACAGATTGGAACGTTGAGGAGGAGAGAAACCAGGGAGCTGTTGAACGTGGAGGAAGACTGGGTCTGCAGCCCCGAAATCTCTCCAGCTCCAGGAATGAGTCAAAGCCCAACAGGTGGGCCTTCTGGATCGGCCCAAAAAAAAAGGCTCCTTATATAGCCTCTGCTAGAGTACTGTTTCGACCCACTAACTGAGTGGAGAAGAAGGTGGAGAGGTGACTGTTGAACTTCAACAAATGGGAACGTTGAGGAGGAGAGAAAACAAGGAGCTGTTGAACGTGGAGAAAGACTGTGTCTGCAGTCCCGAAATCTCTCCAGCTCCAGGAATGAGTCAAAGCCCGACAGGTTGGCTGGCCAGCCCAAGCCCGATCCAACTCAACTCTGAGACTCAATTTAGAAAACAGAGAAGGAGACGTGGGAGATGATGTATATCGGATGAATTGAATGAGGTGCAAATGGCTCCTTATATAGCCTCTGCTGGAGTACTGCTTCGACTCACTAACTGAGTGGAGAAGAAGGTGGAGAGGTGACTGTTGAACTTCAATAGATTGGAACGTTGAGGAGGAGAGAAACCAGGGAGCTGTTGAACGTGGAGGAAGACTGTGTCTGCAGCCCCGAAATCTCTCCAGCTCCAGGAATGAGTCAAAGCCCGACAGGTTGGCTGGCCAGCCCAAGCCCGATCCAACTCAACTCTCAGACTCAATTTAGAAAACAGAGAAGGAGACGTGGGAGATGATGTATATCGGATGAATTGAATGAGGTGCAAATGGCTCCTTATATAGCCTCTGCTGGAGTACTGCTTCGACTCACTAACTGAGTGGAGAAGAAGGTGGAGAGGTGACTGTTGAACTTCAATAGATTGGAACGTTGAGGAGGAGAGAAACCAGGGAGCTGTTGAACGTGGAGGAAGACTGGGTCTGCAGCCCCGAAATCTCTCTAGCTCCAGGAATGAGTCAAAGCCCAACAGGTGGGCCTTCTGGATCGGCCCAAAAAGATAGGGCGTTGGCTGGCCAGCCCAAGCCCGATCCGACTCAACCCGGCCCAAGCCCAAGCCCAAGCCCGGCCCGACTCGGCTTGCTCGCCCGACCCGACTCGGCTTGCTCGCCCGACCCGACTCGGCGCGTGTGGTCTTGATGAGCTAGGTTCTCTCCCCATTACAAATGGGGAGAGAACGTTGAGGAGCTGTTGAACGTGGAGGAAGACTGGGTCTGCAGCCCCGAAATCTCTCCAGCTCCAGGAATGAGTCAAAGCCCAACAGGTGGGCCTTCTGGATCGGCCCAAAAAGATAGGGCGTTGGCTGGCCAGCCCAAGCCCGATCCGACTCAACCCGGCCCAAGCCCAAGCCCAAGCCCGGCCCGACTCGGCTTGCTCGCCATTACAAATGGGGAGAGAACGTTGAGGAGCTGTTGAACGTGGAGGAAGACTGGGTCTGCAGCCCCGAAATCTCTCCAGCTCCAGGAATGAGTCAAAGCCCAACAGGTGGGCCTTCTGGATCGGCCCAAAAAGATAGGGCGTTGGCTGGCCAGCCCAAGCCCAAGCCCGGCCCGACTCGGCTTGCTCGCCATTACAAATGGGGAGAGAACGTTGAGGAGCTGTTGAACGTGGAGGAAGACTGGGTCTGCAGCCCCGAAATCTCTCCAGCTCCAGGAATGAGTCAAAGCCCAACAGGTGGGCCTTCTGGATCGGCCCAAAAAGATAGGGCGTTGGTTGGCCAGCCCAAGCCCGATCCGACTCAACCCGGCCCAAGCCCAAGCCCAAGCCCGGCCCGACTCGGCTTGCTCGCCCGACCCGACTCGGCGCGTGTGGTCTTGATGAGCTAGGTTCTCTCACAGGTGGGCCTTCTGGATCGGCCCAAAAAGATAGGGCGTTGGTTGGCCAGCCCAAGCCCAAGCCCGGCCCGACTCGGCTTGCTCGCCATTACAAATGGGGAGAGAACGTTGAGGAGCTGTTGAACGTGGAGGAAGACTGGGTCTGCAGCCCCGAAATCTCTCCAGCTCCAGGAATGAGTCAAAGCCCAACAGGTGGGCCTTCTGGATCGGCCCAAAAAGATAGGGCGTTGGTTGGCCAGCCCAAGCCCGATCCGACTCAACCCGGCCCAAGCCCAAGCCCAAGCCCGGCCCGACTCGGCTTGCTCGCCCGACCCGACTCGGCGCGTGTGGTCTTGATGAGCTAGGTTCTCTCCCCATTACAAATGGGTAGTGACCCAAGGCCACAACCTTGAGTCCATTTTTCTAGTTTATATACTAGTGAAATGTTCATCCAAACTTCCAAGCCCGGCCCGACTCGGCTTGCTCGCCATTACAAATGGGGAGAGAACGTTGAGGAGCTGTTGAACGTGGAGGAAGACTGGGTCTGCAGCCCCGAAATCTCTCCAGCTCCAGGAATGAGTCAAAGCCCAACAGGTGGGCCTTCTGGATCGGCCCAAAAAGATAGGGCGTTGGTTGGCCAGCCCAAGCCCGATCCGACTCAACCCGGCCCAAGCCCAAGCCCAAGCCCGGCCCGACTCGGCTTGCTCGCCCGACCCGACTCGGCGCGTGTGGTCTTGATGAGCTAGGTTCTCTCCCCATTACAAATGGGTAGTGACCCAAGGCCACAACCTTGAGTCCATTTTTCTAGTTTATATACTAGTGAAATGTTCATCCAAACTTCCAATGTGGGACAAAATTGTACCCAACATTTTCCCAAGTTTATGCACTTCATGCAATCAACTTTGGGCCTCCATTTCTCATTCAAACGGAAATCATTTATGTCGTATGAGTACACTACGAGAGTGTGCTCGTGTAGACGAAGCCAATGCTTCCATTTTCCGGTGTTGACATTGGCCGGAGCCTACCGGAATTGTGCCCGGAAAAATGTCCGGCGCCACATCTTCAATGAGTTCCAACAAGTAGTATGTTCCTGTGTGGAATGTGATTGACAATAGATACACATGAGAAGAAATGATGAATATATATAATTTTTCGTGTTCTGATTTCTGTGGAATGATGTGAATCATAATCAAATAAGTAAAGAAGAATGACAATAATCTACGAAATTTCCTAATAGTCGCAGAGCTTGACATTTTGTTAATTATGTATGATTGGGGATATTTATATATGTATTGGTTTTGTTGTTTTACTTGTTTAGCAGTGCAAAGAAAAGATATAGGAAGCTCGAATGGACTTGGTAAGTTGTTGAAGAACATGTTAGTGTAAGCACTTGTCTATTTCTTCATTGTATAACTAGTAAAAAAACATTGCTATATGTCTGAACTCAAAGCTAGTGTAAGCACACGTCTCTTGCCTATCACTTTATCAAAAGTTGATGGATTCAGTGCAATGTATGTGTAGTTTAGTTGTATTTTCATCTTAACTGCACAACTACTTAGTTTTCTTGTCCAGAACTCAAATTTATGTGTAGTCACTTTTCTTGTCCACTCTCGGCTTAAAGGAGTATAATAAATTTTCTTGCTGCTAGTTTATATTTTTTGGTTGAACAAGATTGCAAGTTTGGGCAAATATAGATTTGTAATTCTTTGGTTGGTAACCTGGTTCTGATTTTGACGGATTTTCAGCTAAGAAATTGTCTCTACATGTGCATATTGATATGATTTGTGTGCAGAAAGGACGTTTGTCTGAGAATGAAGCTCGCTTTTATGCTGCTGAAGTTGTAGATGCTCTTGAGTTCATACATCATATGCTTCTGATTAATTAATTCTACGTGCTATGTCATATTAATTTCTTCGGTTGTTTTCTGTGCAAACAATCTTCTCATATGAACAGCCAGAAAACTTATTGCTGTCTGCATATGGTCATATTATGATTGCAGATTTTGGTAGTGTTAAGCCTATTTAACGCCCCTGAACTGGGGGCACCTGCGGTCGGGCTCCAACGTGGGCCTGGCAGAGGGGGGACGGGATTAGTGGGCTCACTTCGGTGGCCCGACACCCGGCACTGGCCAAAAAAAAAAAAAAAAAAAGATACCAAGATTATTGTCCTCCGTAATGCAACATCAGGTGTGACATTCATCCATTGTTAATCTGTTACCTGTCGTTTTCTCCCCAACAATTGACTGTGTAAATTATCGCTACCTTCCTTCCTATACTAGATGATAAGGCATCCACATTCGTGGGCAGAGCCGCATATGTTCCTCCCGAACTATTCGATTCCTCACCGTGACATCTACAATACAATTAAAGCAAATCCCCTTACATTCCATCTTCTTCCGCCACGTGACACTCTATTTCAGTCCCTTTTTGAGCTTTTTTTTGAAGTTTTTATTTTTGTTTTTCCACCTTTCAGCCTTTCTTCTTCCACTGAACTCCTTCCTCAACCCTTTTATCACTATCCCACGTTCTCAAACCGCTATGAAAACTATCAACTCCTCCAGTTTCCATTCTTGGGATGTATTTATGCATATCGTCAACCTGCTTCCGATTTCCTAATTCTTCAAGACTTCAAACACCAAATCTCAGTTGGTATCCCTCTCTTTTTCTCTCCTTCGTTGTCATCAATTTGTTGCTCGTGCTGCCCTCGAATCTTACCGGCGTGGCCCTCTCCGTCTCCAGGACCGGCAAATTTCCGCCGCCTTCTCTCACAGACGCTGTCTTCCCTGTTTTTCCGCCGGTTGCAAAAAAATTATTTCTCAGAAACCGTAGCTTGACTTCGCTACCTTCCCTGCGGTATCGCTTCTCTCTCTATTCAAAGTTCATCAATCTGTCAAATATTATTTTGGAATTTTGACGTTACTTCTCCACGTTCAAATCTTTGTTTAACCGTTTTGCCTTTTACAGTTTTAGGGTTTAATTTTTTCTTTCATCAACCTCTACCGACTCTACATTTTCCGATCTACTTCTCCGTCTCATTTTTATTTCTTTTTATCCGTTTCTCACAGGGAGAAGGGGACGACGGTGAGGAAAGGCTTGAGGAGGTTGCGAGTGATAACGATGAGGTCCTTCCGGAGGGCGTCTGTGCAGGGGAGGTGAGGATGAGCGCGCCGGCGGCGTAGCCTAGCATCACCCACTCTAGCGCCATTTGACGGAGATTGCGATGGTTCGATCGTGCAATGGTAAACCTAGATCTGGAGGGAGATGAAGGAGGGGAGTGGGTTTGGGATTTCATATTCCTTTTTCGACAAGATGGGAAAAGAGGAGGGAGAGCGGCGTAGCCTAGCATCACCCACCCAACAAAGAAGGAACATGGAGAAAGGGGAGAGAGAGCGGGACTTTCGTGCAAGCTTTTCAGTTCATGCCCTAGTCCATTTTTCTGAAAAGCTTCCTCTTTGGTCTTTCATTCAATCTTCTTCGTTTTTGTATGAAAAACCCTAATTTGAATGTTGGATCTCAGATTGGGTTCGACCTGCGCACAACAATGGTCGAGGGTGGTTCTTCGCAAGTGGATAAACATCTCCGTCAAGGACACGAATTTCATCGCTGACACCGGAGACGACAACGCCTTTCTTGACCTTCATGGTAAACCCGTTATTCCTTCTTTGACCTTAATTCGTCCTCTGTCCTCAAACCTAATCAGATTTCTTGAACCATGTTTCACTTGTAATTCTGTTAGCAAGATTCAATCGAAGTTTTGCTCAGATGACAATTTTCCGCGTCGTTTGTAGCATTTGTTTGTAGCCAAGTTACGATCCGAGCTTTTCAAACTCGGGGCATACATGATAGGATGTGATCTATTTTGTTATATTCTCCGGTCCATTCTCAAGTGCTCTGTTCTTCCGCAACTACCCTGATTCTTTCTCTTTCTATTCGATTGAAGTTTCATGTTTTGCGTGGTCTGTTAACTACTGTATATATGTTGTTTGCTATTTTTCCTTATAGACAGGTTCAGTTTGGTGGTTAATTAAGTTTGAGAGAAATAGTTGTGCTGATATAAGGTAAAGGTTGCTGGAAGATGGATCTTGAATAAGAGCATCGGGCCATTGAAAGGTATGTTAAAAGTACCAAGTCTTTATCAATCCTTTAACCATTTTCCATAATTTATAGTTGCATATAAGATAAAGGAATGTACATGATGATTTCTGCTGGTGCTATATGCATGGCATAATGATAGTTTTGTTCTCTTTGGTACTAGATATTTATGATGACTTTATTGTGAAATGTTATCAATTAAGATATCCATTCTATTGGGAGAGTAATGTAGGTGAAGAATAATTGGGGAATGGATTGCTTTTGTCGGTTTATCCTTCATTAGGATGAAAGGAATTTATATGTCTCCATTTCTTTTAGGGTACTGAGGTTTATTTGTGACCTGGAACTTTTTCTTCATGTGTTATTAATATATGTTTGGGCAGTGCCAGAATACCCTTACGATTTTACTAGCTGCTCAAATGATATCTTCCCCCTATTGTCCTTTTCGAGTGATCCCTAGCTTGACTAACTACTATCTATGTTTATTGGTAAATTTAGCCAGAAATTCATGAGTTGTTTATGTGACCTAAATTTTATTATTCTCTTAAGATCTTCTTGTAGAAGTTAGGGGATACACTGTCTTAAATCATTCACCTCAAGCTTCTAAAATATCAAAGAGGAATTTGCGCACTTTCAATGGAACTTCTATGATAGAAGGTCTTTCATGGATTTGACATGAGTAAGGAAGAATGGTTGTATGCGTGGATACTTAGATTGACATTCCCCACTTAGGCAATACTACCCAGATAATATTTTATTTTTCAATAACGATAAAGTTACATATTTATTTTAAGTGTAAGGTTTGCTTTTATGTGATTGAGGAATTTTAAGCTCTTCCATGGATCTGACATTTGGTTAAAACTTTTTTCATCTATGACATATGTCATTTTTCATTCTCTTAATTGATCTTCTCAATCACTTCGCCAAAGGTGAATTGAATGATAATAACGTTTCTTCCCATGAAACATTGTGAACATCTTATGACCAGTTCTATTGAGGTGTCTCATTGTAAATCTTCATCCATTTTGAATGTCAGATCATTTCAAAGGGTATTTAGGTGGCCAATCTTAAATGGGTATAGATGTCGTATGCAGGTGTTGTCAAGAGCTAATAATGCTAGGAACCCCCTTTCTGTCAAAATAAGGCATGAACTTTAAAATTCACGAAAGACCCTACTTTCTCTTGTTGTGATGTGATTATTTCCTTTAGTGAACTTTTATGTTTACAGTATGATGGTTCAACTTATGAATATGTTTTCTCAAGTATTTTATTCAATTTCTTATAGCTAGATCATTAATATGGTTATTCTCTTGTCATGGACACGAGCTTCTGATGACTTGAAAATTGAAATTATATGGATGATATTCACTGCCAAAGTTTCCAGTCTTGATTTTGTAGGTTGTGGGGTCATATCAAGGCTTACAGATACGATGAAATGCCCATGTAGCACGTCCATTGAATCCTTAATGCAACAGCCAAAACAAACCAGTAATTGAAGGGTTATCACACAAGAGATGCACATAAATCAAGAGCTTGATCAGTGTGGTTGTAGGAGTAATTGGTGAAAATATAACATGTTAATCAGAAAGTGTCTAGAGGTAAAGCATATGGGAAGATAGTAATGCTGCAGAAAAAAAAAGAATAGTTTGTTTGGAAAAAAAGGTTAGAAGGGTCAAACATGTTTTGTTCTATGTCCCGAAATGTTTGTCCTAAAGTACAAAAAGCTCTTGGATTAAGAAAATTAACAAAGTACAATTGGGGATATGACCTGCTACAGTGAAAATTAACAAAGTACACAAGGGGACATGACCTGCTACAGTGTAATCTGTGGTTATTTATCACATATCAAATTTCAGCCAATGAGAAGGCTGATTTTAGGGGCACACGGATCACTTACAATTTTTTAAGACAGAATTGCCCTAAACAAAAGGGGACTTAGGGCATAATTGCCCTGACAAAATTGCCCCTAAACAGAGTATAAAAGAGGATTACAGCTTTGGGAAATGAATTTATAGAATTTACATTCAAATTTACAGTAAAATTCAGAGCAAAATTAAGCAAGTAAACAGTCTCTGCATCACAGCCTGGTGGTGTCATGGCCTCAGCTTTATGGGACTTAAATGAAGCTCTACTTTCAGATGAACAGTAGATTTATGATGGAGAAGAGTTCGAAGAGGAACAATCATCAGGGGACATGGAACAAGATAGTGAACATAGCTTTGATCTCAACCAGGAACCAGGAGATGAAGAGTGACAGTCATCAGAAGCAGAGCACAACACAGAGGCAACACAACATCATCAGCCAACACATAATACCAGGCTCAACAGTGATAAAAAAATGCACATATTGAATGCTCTGCTAGCAATATCTAGAGAGGGACAATTACCACATGATGCAATAAAGAAAGCTGCAAAAGAGTTCAAAATGTCAACAAGGTGCATAGGCAGACTTTGGAACACAACAAAGAAGCAACATAATGCACAGCAGAGGTACAATTTAAACACAAAATATCACAACTGTGATAGAAAAGAAATTCAAGTAGAGATGGATTCAATCACAGCACTGGGCATGGGAGACAGGTAATGCATTAGAGACTTAGCTAGCAAGCTTAGTCTTTCAAAGACCAAAGTGCATAGGATGGTCAAGCAAGGTACAATAAAGCCACATACAAATCCAATCCATCCTGGTTTGAGTGAGGGACATAAGAAGGCTAGGTTGGATTGGGTACTGAAGTTACTTTATAGGGATACAGTAGAAGAAAAATCAGTGTATTATCCAATGTTTGATTTTGTACACTTGGATGAGAAGTGGTTTTTTCTATCAAAGAAATCACAGAGAGTATATCTAGCACAGAATGAAAGAGGCTAGTACAGAGCTGCAAATTCATCTAAATTCATTCCCAAAGTTATGTTCACTGCAGTTGTAGCAAGGCCTAGATTTGATGCAGAGGGACAGTGCATTTTTGATGGAAAGATAAGAATCTTTCCATTCACATATCAACAAGCAGTAAAAAGGTCATCCAAGAACAGAGAGAAGAGGACACTAGTTACAAAGCTAGTTGAATCAGTCAACAAGCAAGTGACAAGGAACATGTTGATAAACCAAATCATTCCAGCAATCAAGGCAAAGTGGCCACAAGATGGAGCTCAAAGAGTTATATTCATACAACAAGACAATGCAAAGGCCCATATAACTCAAAGAGATCCAGAATGGCAATAGGTATACATTCAGGATGGATTCACTTTCATCTTAATACAACAACCAGCTAATAGTCCAGATATAAACATCTTAGATCTAGGATTTTTCAGAAGCATTCAGTCACTCATGTACAAGAAGATGCCAAAAAGTATTGATCATATGATAGAAGCAGTGCATGAAACATTTTTTGAATTGGCCCCTACAACTCTTAAGAGATGTGTGGATGACACTACAATTTGTTATGAATGAAATACTTAAAAGCAATGAAGGCAATGATTATGATTTGCCACATGTAAACAAGAAGAAATTAATGGCTCAAGGAAATCTACCAAGAGAGATCAAGGCACCTATGTGGGCTATCATAGAAGCATGGGACATAGTGCATGGGGGTGCACAACAAGCAGATCAAGCTGGAACATCAATAGCAGGTCAACAGAGTCAACAAGGGACAACAAAAGTTGAAGATCAAGACACTGAAGAAGCACTTGAAGACAGTCAGTTTATTTAGCAATATATGACAAAGATTGAACATTTTGTGTACAGAGCAAGAACTTTTGTAATTTTGTAAACAAGCACAAGTAATGGCACAACAATGACATAACTTTGATCTCAGATGTCCCTAATACCATCATAGACACAAACTCATTCACAATACCTTAGTATACACATAAGCATCAATCAGTCATTTGACTGTGTTCCAATGGCATACTAAGACAGTGAACATGCAGGGAATGCATCTCAGTTTCAAGACTTCATCATAGATAGACTCAAGGAGAATAACACCATCAATCACAAGAGCTTTTAGAACTTTAGGACAAACATTTTGGGACAGACAAGGGAAATGCATAAATAATCTCAAATGTCCACATAGCCATCATAGACACAAGACCAATCACAAGACCTTAACATACACATAGGCATAAACATACACATAGGCATCAGTCAATCACATGTGAAAGTGTTCCTATGGCACATTAAGGCAGTGATATTAAGGTCTTGCATCTCAGCAAAAAGACTTCATCATTGAAATGCACAAATAATCTCAGATGTCCCCATAGCCATCATAGACACAAGACCGATCACAAGACTCAACATACACATAAGCAACAATCAACCACATGTAAAAGTGTTCCTATGGCACATTAAGGCAATGACATTAAAGGTATTGCATCTCAGTTTCAAGACTTCATCATTGAAATGCATAAATAATCTCGGATGTCCCCATAACCCTCATAGATACAATACTAATCATAGTACATTAACATACACATAAGCATCAATCAATTACATGTGACACAGTGTTGCCATGGCACATCAGAAGTCCAGTGAACATAAAGGTTTTGCATCTCAGTTATCATGCATCATCACCGATCACAACACAGAGGCAACACAACATAATCCAACATCAGAACAACAACACCAAAACAGAACACCAACACACCAAAACAGAGAATCAACTTAAACAGAATATCAATGTCTTAGTCATCAGAACATCAACAACAAAACAGAATACCAATGTCTCAGTCAATAACACAACAAACTCATTCAACAACATGCATAATTCAGAGCAATAATCTCAGCAAAAGTACCCATGCATAAACAACTAAACAAGAGTGAGACTTGGCTAAAAATCAGAATTAGAGGCAACATCACCATAACCGGGGACGATTCATCTCGCAGCTTCATCGTCAGAGGAATCAGGGATGAAGATAATCTCAGGGGAATCAGGGAGGACGACGATCTCAGGGGTAGGAAAGAGCTCAACGAACTCAGGGGTAGCAGGGAGCTCAACGATCTCTGGGGGCTCTTCGCGCAGCTTTCCCTCCACAGTTTCCTCTGAGCCAACAGGAGTGAATCTGTGATCCCCAACACAATCGCCACCCCACTCGCACTGTGGAGCTTGAGAGCAAGCAACAAAAAGTGCATCAGAAGTCCAGGACCCATCGGACTTAAATATGTCCGAATCACCCATTTTTTATGCAAACAGAGAAGGGAACCCAGGGGACCGGGGTTTTCAAAGCAACGATCTCTGAGATTTAGGGTTTTTTTGGGCGGGTTTTGGGAGATCTGGGTAGATCTAGACGAGGAGCAAGCCTTTTCTGTGTTTTGGGGGCAGTCGGAGCAGATTAACCGCCGACGAGCAGATCTGCAACAGATCGAGATCATTTTTGTGAGTTAGGGTTTCAGAGAGAGCTCAGAATAGAAGAGAGGGCTCAGACGAGAGCGTAGAGAAGGAGAGGCACCTTCTCTGGAGAGCGAGAAGTCAGATGAGAGCACAAAGGAGAACTAGAGGTGAAGAGAGCTCAGACGAGAGAGGAGACGAGAGAGCTCAGATCTAGGGTTTCAGAGAGAATGAGAGAGCTCAGAAGAAAAGAGAAGAGAGCGGCGAAGAGTGAGACGAGAGAGTGAAGAGTGAGAGCTCAGAAGGGGATACTTAGGGTTAGGGTGAGAAATGGGCTGGGCTGGGTAGATTAGGGTTTCGGTAATTGGGCTGGGTAGATTAGGCCGGGTTAAATGGGTAGATTGGGTTAGGGTAAATTATGGGTTTGGGTTAGTTTGGTTAAAAAATGGATTTGGGTTAAGTTAATGAATTTAGGAGTAGTTTGGTTAATTTTGTTAATTTTATTAGTTTAATTAATTAATTAATATCTTAATTAATTAGGTTAATTAGGTTAATGAAAAATGGTTTATTAAGTTTTAGGTTATGGATAAAAATGGTGGATATTAATGGAGTTTGAGATGGATGAAGATGGTAGGTGAGAATGATTTGATGTGTAAGGTAAAGATAAAATGGTGTAAAAGATGGAATGAATAAGGGTAATATTGGAAAAAAAATGGATAAAAAAGGAAAGTAGGATAAACAAAAGGGGACGCCCAAAACGAAAACAGGACGAACATTATGAGACGGAGAGAGTATAACAGAAGTTATTCAGATAATAACGAGTTAGTGCACTGCAACCATCCTTAATGATACCTCGCATTGTTCGATGGCCACATCTGCAAAGGACACCTAATTAGAAAATCACTCCCATTTAATGAAACAGAAGAATGCTTAGAAGAAGATGCATATGTTATTTCTAAGCAGCATATAGTCCAAATTTTAGTGCCATGAATGTATATGATTTATAGAAGCCAAAGCACCTGACAAAGTCTCCTTTCAGAGCAGGGGTACCAGAGTATTGAATGCTTATATCATCCCCATGAATGAAAAAAGAGACATGTTTCTTTCATGTATTTCCACCCCCAAAGTGCAACTCGAAATATATTGTAATTAGATTGCTCTAAATGTATAATATATTTGGATTTTTTATGTATTTATATGACAGAGAGCATATTCCAATTATCAGGTGTGAGAACATCGATTTTGAATTTTGTAGTTCCTTGATTGTTCTTGTGGTTAAGTCTCCAAATTTGGCATTTTCTTTCGGGGTTCATATTCATACCCGTAATTTTTTGATAGTTATACCCGACGTACACAAACACAATGCACAAGCGTATACTGAATTAAAAAAAATAATAAACTTTTTTATTTTCTTTAACAAAATATAACTACGCAGCAGTAGTTCCAATTTCTAAAACCACACTACTACGCAATGCGTAGTAGCAGTAACTTTTGACATGTATTTTTTTTTTTTTTTTTTGGAGCTGCTGGATGGTTGAGGCCGGAAGTAGGGGGAAATTGGACTTGTGTTTTAATATGTAATAAGGTGAATTTACTAATCTTCTCCACAAAATCAACATGTTTCCCTTCTGATTTTTCTCTTTTTTCTTCCTAATCTCCCAATTCTTCAGATCATGTGTCCTAATTGCAAGATTAAGCAAAACCCTATTTTTCTGAGTTGCTATCATACTGTTGTCGACCATCGCCGCCGTTATTGCCACCGCGGAACCACCTCTATTTTTGTCATGCGTTAGAACGAGAGGGAGAAAGGACGATTTGGAAGTAGAGGAAGAAGATGAACAAATAGGGTTGGCCCGAGCCAAATCGTCGAGTCCTTACCGTCAATCTTCGGAGAAGTCATCGATGGAGAAACAAATAAGATGAAGGTCGTCTGTCTCCTGGAAAGAGAGGAAGAAGATGAAGTGGGCTGGCTGAATTTAATTTTTTTTCCAAATTAGGCACGTTTTTAAAACTTATTCTCAAAGTAGGTTCGGATGTAAAGTTATACTGAAAATAGACTGGCCGTGCAGCTCCGGGATAAGTCGTTGAAGGACGCAGCGACTCTTCAAGAATGAGTCGTCCTCGGGAACGGCGACTTTCATCCAAACGGAGAACACAATTTAAAAAAAAAGAATTATGGAAGAGTCGTTGGTATAACCAACGACTTACATTATTTGAAAAAAAAACGCTGTGCTGATTTTTTGAAGAATAGAACTTTGATTGAGTATACTTTGAGTGGCTTGTTGGCGGTTCGAACGGTGATCGTATGGAGCGAGGTCGGTGTCATTGGGTTCATGGCGCTATAAGGTTTCTCCGATGATGGGTCGCGGAGGCTGGGATTCTCAATCGGCGTCAGAAAAACGCTTCAAAGTGGCGTGGTTTACTGATTTTTGTGCACAACATGGTCAAGTTCGGAGGTAATTCGATGTCGTTCGGATATGGTTCTAGACGATTTAGGAGTCGAGCTCAACTAACTCGAGCACGAGGAAGACGATGGTGCAGTCAGATTTTGGATTAGCCGACTCTAAAAGAGTCCTTTACAGTGTCAAACATTGCTTGTTGGTGGTTTATATGATATTTCACAAGCACATATATACAAGAAGAGAATTTTGAAATTCTGTAAGTCGCTGGTATAACCAGCTACTCTTCCATAATTTATTTTTTAAAAATTTTGTTCTCCGTTTGGATGAAAGTCGCCGTTCCGGAGGACGACTCAATCTTGAAGAGTCGCTGCGTCCTTCAGCGACTTATCCCAGAGCTGGACGGACAGCCTATTTTCAGTATAACTTTACATCCGAACCTATTTTGAGAATAAGTTCCAAAAACGTGCCTAATTTGGAAAAAAATTCGCTGAATTTTAACTTTTAATGAAGGGCTTTTTTGTCAATATAATAATTGAGTAAGAATATCAAAAAGTAGGGGATATGAATATCATCACCCTTTTCTTTTCTCCGTGATAGTATATGTCATAGCCCTGTGCCTTTTAACTTTTAAGTTAAGCTATAATGATTTTTTTATACAAATCTATGTGTGTTGAGTAGAAAAAGTGTGAATTGTATATAACGATATCTAGAATTTAACCTGATTGTATCATGAATAATATGAAAATTCATTGGTTAGCAAGTTTAATGTCATAAAAGACGGTCCATTGAACTTGCTTAGGTGTGAGAGTTCGAATAGAAAATGCGAGAAAATGGGGCAATGAAAGATGTAATTATTTAGGGACTTCATCTCTAGATTATGCATAATTTATTTCACAGTTTACATTCTAAATCAATATTTAACAATCTCAGCATATATTAAATTACTTTTTGAATTAAATAACTCGGATATTCCATACTTGAAATATGATTTGAAATATGTTTGTGTGGACTGTCATTGGACACATGTACCTCCTATTACACAAAATAGTAGTAAAAACTAAAAGTATAGGTTTATCACGACCAATGTTATGTAATTATTATTACATGGTTCTTACTTATCATGATAGTTTGTTCGATGATTGGTGGATTTCTAAATTTGGTGAAAGTGCAAAATTTTCAATCAACAAACACATTGTTTTATTATTCGTCAAATTTATATTAGACTTTTATAAACATTTAACAAATGTTATTCAAATATGAAGATAACTTTATCACAATAAACGCGTCTTTCAGAAATTGTTATCATTCATCCAATAATTACAAAATTTGACAAGATTTGTTTTCTTGTACCAAATACTAATATGAATTTTTCATGTCATGCATAGTCCTATATAATTATTTATTATATATACAAATTTAATATAATACAAATGAAATTGTTAAAAAACGCATATGGTTAGGCATAATTTTACATAACCACCTTTCTAGCATATATGTTTTATGAATGTAAAAATTCATACAGTCGCATCTTAACTAATGTTAAAAATTAATTCCTACCAATTTTATAATTATAGCATATTTGACGGGTGTACAAATTTATACCGTTCCATAGTATTCCTATATTTTGGCAATTTTCACTACATATTTTACGAGGTAAATATCAC
The DNA here is from genome assembly GCA_027886185.1 of Rheum nobile. Classification (NCBI taxonomy): domain Eukaryota; kingdom Viridiplantae; phylum Streptophyta; class Magnoliopsida; order Caryophyllales; family Polygonaceae; genus Rheum; species Rheum nobile. Next base: position 1,260,253 of record WOAB01000306.1, on the reverse strand, counting down.
TCTCATGATATAATGAAATACAATCTATATATTACTCAAGAATTTTTTATAGTAAGATATACGGGGCGTATTTTTTCTTACATCAGGGTTGCACATAGTTAACGTTTTCATAGTAAGATATACGGGGCGTATTTTTTCTTACATCAGGAATGCACATAGTAAACGTTTTTACAGTACGATATGCGGGATGTATATTTTCTTACATTAGAAATGCACATAGTAAATGTGTTTACAGTAAGATGTACGGGGCGTATGTTTTCTTAAGGAATGCACATAGTAAACGTTTTTACAGTAAGATATACAGGTTGTATTTTTTCTTACGGTATCAATCGTTGAGAATAAGTAAATGTCAAGATCTCTTATAAGAAGTATCAATTTAATTTATTAGAATATGACTATATTTTATAATATAAATGCAATCTTAATGTTTGTTTTATCAAGGTTTCGAAGAAAATAACTAGATTGACTGATCCAAAACTCATATAGTTTAATGACAAACAACAATAAATTTTTTAATATTAAGAATTTTAAATTACTTTAATTTTTTTAAGCACAAACACTTATTTTTCGTTAAATTTTAAATCATGTTTTTAATAGTTGTAAACACGTATATCGACGAGTCATAATTTGTATAAAGCTAAAATTAAAGTTAACCCGTGCATTAGGCACACGCACACTAGTTTGGGTATGACTCTAAATAATACTAACTATCACCTTTGAACCAAAAATAATACGAACTTTAAAAATTATAAAAACATACCTAAACTATGGCAGTATAAACAAAAAATGGTATGCGCATATTTTTCCAGTGAATTTTCTAACGTAAAATGGTGAGATGGAGCCGAAAATGTAATTTGTCAAAAAAAATTACTCATTAAATTACACTTCATTTGTATAATAATGACTGGTTTGTTTAAAAAGTGATCTGTCAAAAAATATGACCGATTTTCTTTTGTTCGTGTTGCTATAAGATACAAATTACTGATATTGGTTTGTGTATTTTTATTTTAGTTTTTTATTATATAAATGAGGTGTAATTTGATGTGTTAAACGGAAATATGACAACTCATTTTTCCGGCTCTATATCAGCAAACCCGCCGAAAAATTCACCGGAAAATATATCCATACCATTTTTGGTTAATATTGACATAGTTTGGGTATGCTTTTACAATTTTTAAAATTCGTATTATTTTTGATTCAAGACTAATTATTGGTATTATTTAGAATCATTTTCCCTAGATTAAATTATCCTTTTTTACCTTGTCTTTTTTAGAGGATACTGAACAAAGTAACTAAGTACATTTTCTATTAAACAAAAACGATACGTGGGCACTTGGTTGTACATTGTACCAGATGCTTTCCGGGATATCTCCTTTCAAAGATGCTAGTGAATGGCTCATTTTCCAGAAGATCATAGCCAGGGACCTTAATTTTCCAAATTATTTTTCTAAAGAAGCACGAGACCTCATTGACCGTCTTTTGGTAACCCAAAATTTAGCATGCTACTGAAGCAAGATACCTTATTGCTATATTATCTTTGATGTTCTTTATCTTGTTAGCTCCTTTATATTCTCAGACTTTTCAGTTCCTCAGCACAAATACATACAACTCCTTGAGATGTTACAGATCGATGATCTAAGACAACTATTTCCTGCATTCATTTACAAAGTTCAATAGTTAACATTTCCTTTCTTAGAAGATTTGAGATGTTACAGATGTGCTGTCTCAATTTTGTCATCTCAAGTTGCATGTACCTTATATCTAATGCTATGATTTGGGATGGTGCATGGTATGTAAATTCTACCATTAATTGAAGGATCCCCCATTGTTAGATGCTTGCACTTCACAGTTTATTGGCAAGAAAGCACATTATTTTAAAATAACGAATGATAGTTGCTACTAGCATTATACATACATGGGATATTCTGCCCTTTAGTTGATGTAAAATCACTTAATTGGTTTCCTCGTTCTTGGATGTAAAGAACTCGCTTTGGCGCGTAAGAGATCTCTGTTTTTGGTCCCGTCCTTGGCGAATTATAACTTTCTTCTCCATTGTCAGAATTGAGTGATTTCAACGAGAGATTAAAGATCTAGAAGTATACTTGAACCTCCAAATTTCAGCACATTTGGACCAAGGAATCGAAAGTTATGGCGATTCTAAAATCCTATCACAGAGGCTGCCGCGAATTAGGGTTTCAGTTGAATGTAACTCCGATTTGTGTGATTGTTGAATACGAAAGTTTTGATTGTTTGGATGATGAATCTCTGGAAAAGATGAAATTTTGGACTGAACAATCTTGAAAGTAACTCGATCAGCCAAGTTACTCTCAAATTCAATCTATCTTTCCATTAGATAAAACAAGAGTATAAATAGAGAAAACAAGACAGAAAAGTAAGATAGATGGCACGCCCTAGTTTTCCTATCTTTCAAATTCAATCTATCTTTCCATCTAGGGCCGGCCCTAGTTTTCCTAAAGCTAATCCTAAGTCTAGAAATAGTTTAAAGAAAGTACTAAATATAGCGCGTAGCTAGGAAATACCAAAAATAGCAAAACCCTAACTTTCAATCTCACGTACTACTACTAATAGAAAGTCTTAAAATAGAAACTATGGATAAGCATGCAACATCCCTTTAATGTGAGTGAGCCAAGATGTAGCGAAGGTGGCTCGTTCAACCAAGTTATGGTCCTCTTGACCTCCATGAGCCCTCGAACCAACATCTCCAAGTCCCTCCAAACATACGCATGCCATGAGTCATCATTCTCCCCCACTTGGCTTCGAATCGTCCTCGATTCGACAAGTAAGAAGGAAAGAAGGAAGAAAGTGCAGCCATGGGTGTAGAATTCATAATCTCGTTGGGCACATGGATATGATAATCATAGTCCCTAATCCTCTTCACTCCATGCCATGAACTTGATGCACCAGGATCAAGCTTGCGTTTCCTAGCCTTCCAACGCAGCCACGCCATGTCCTTGTCCCATTGCTTCCTTATCCGTATCTTGTCAGCACAGGCCATGTGTGGTGGTGAGTATGACATCATAGGGTTGTGGTGCGCTACATATGGCCGCTCCTTGGCCCCAACGTCCTACTTTGTTGTCCAAGGTAGCTGCAACAAAGCCATTAGCGTCTTGAAACGGTGGTCATGAGCCAAATGGATAGGTGGCTTCGTAGGTGAACAAGGGAGTATCCTACAAAACACAAGGGGCACAAAATTTAAAATAATCTCCCAAAGCATTGGGTAAGGAGACAAGGAATATATGTCATAATTATTGAGCAAAGAAGTCTTAGAAAATGTAAAAGGTAGAAATTGCTCCCTTTAAAAGCATGAGACATAGCTCGGGGTCGATCAAGCAACGACCGCTCCTCGCACCCCCTTCCATCTTTGGCTCCACAGGCTGTTGTGGGGCAGTTTTGGCACCTCTAAGTGGCTCATTGGGGATGGATAAATAGTAGGTCTTCGTACCTCCCTATATGTGTACTCACTAGCATGAGCATGAGGACGTCGGTCTAGATGGTCAAGAATTTTTCCTAACATCTCATTGATATCTTCCAAGTTTCGTTGGGTGTGGTCTATGGCATATGCTATAACTAGGGAAAGCAAAGAACTACGGACAAATTGCCTCAAATATCACAAGGGCCTTGTTAGCTTATTCAACCCCCCAAAAATTCCAGCTAGGGTGAGGTAGGATTATCAAGGAAAGTAATGGCACTCAAGGGAATCTAAGATAGTAAGGAATTTGACGCAAATAAATCAAGTTCAAGAAACAAGAAGAGCTATGCAAGAAATCCCTACCAAAGGGCAACTCTGCAAACAAGGAAAGAATTACCCTAATCAAGAATAATCAAGCAAAACAACCTATATGCAAGGCTAAACAAGAGAGAAAACGTGATTATATTCAACAAGCAATCACGTGGGGGAAACAAAGTGCAATAAAGAATCCAATTTTCAGCAAGGAAACCCTATATGCACGGCTAGAACAAGAAAGGTCTATGTGTGCAAGTTCAAGTCTTTGCCTTGCTTGCAAGTCACACAATCAATGGAAAAGTTAATTGCATGAAAACACGCTCAATCACCCTAGGTAATTCTTGTCTAAGCCTTTTCTTGGCCTTTGGCCGAGGTCTTGATGAATCTTGATGATGATTGTTGAGCAAGAGAGCAATCAAGCAAGCAATCTGATTTTTTATTTGTTTTTTTATTTGACCTCAGATTAGGTGAATCCAAGAGCAAGAGATCAAGCAAATAACATGAGGAAAAACGGCTGCAAAGACAAGAGAAATAGGGTTCAAACTCAAGTTGCAAGCAAGATGATTCAAGAACAAGAAATTCAAGACTTTGCATGCAAGAATCGAACTAAAGCAAGAATAATCATGCAAGGCAACAACTTGGTTGAAGAAAAAGAAAACTAAGCAATCAAAATCCAAACTAACTCCTAAATGGATGAACTTGGGGCGCAAGACAACCTAAAGGCAAACTAGGATTTTAACGGCGATCTAGGTGAAGGTGTGGCAAAGGGGTGGCCTTTGTAACATCCCAGGCCAAGCTACCCCAGCCACCAAGCCGCCCAGCCACCCAACGGTGCCGGCGCCGGTACTGGTGCCGCCTGGTTGTCCAAGGGCATGCAGCCCACACACCCAACCCTTCCCCCATTTAAATGGGTAGGTTGTTGCCCACGGGGATCGAACCCGGGACCTTTAGATACAAGGGCAATGCCTTACCACTTGTATCACCAATTGCGCTGCAGCACAATTGGTGATACAAGTGGTAAGGCATTGCCCTTGTATCTAAAGGTCCCGGGTTCGATCCCCGTGGGCAACAACCTACCCATTTAAATGGGGGAAGGGTTGGGTGTGTGGGCTGCATGCCCTTGGACAACCAGGCGGCACCAGTACCGGCGCCGACACCATTGGGTGGCTGGGCGGCTTGGTGGCTGGGGTAGCTTGGCCTGGGATGTTACAAAAAAGTACATTTTTATGTGAGTGTTCAAGCCACGGGCCTAGCCCAACATGAGACACTCCATGAGCCACAGCCCATGTACCCCAACTGTGCTGCAGCGCAATTGGTAACAAGTGGGCGTTAAGCCACTTGTTAAAGGGGAGAGGTCTCGTGTTCGAGCGCTCCCAACAACCTCTTGGCTAATGGCTTCCATTAATTTGGAGTAGCCCCCAAGGATGGGTTGGGGTACATGGGCTGTGGCTCATGGAGTGTCTCATGTTGGGCTAGGCCCGTGGCTTGAACACTCACATAAAAGTGTACTTTTTTGTAACATCCCAGGCCAAGCTACCCCAGCCACCAAGCCGCCCAGCCACCCAACGGTGCCGGCGCTGGTACTGGTGCCGCCTGGTTGTCAAAGGGCATGCAGCCCACACACCCAACCCTTCCCCCATTTAAATGGGTAGGTTGTTGCCCACGGGGATCGAACCCGGGACCTTTAGATACAAGGGCAATGCCTTACCACTTGTATCACCAATTGCGCTGCATGCCCTTGGACAACCAGGCGGCACCAGTACTGGCGCCGACACCGTTGGGTGGCTGGGCGGCTTGGTGGCTGGGGTAGCTTGGCCTAGGATGTTACAGCCTTTAGGTCGTGGTATGTGTGGTTTTGTGGTAGAACGGTGGTGTGGTGGTCCAGGGGGTGGTCGAGTGGTGGTGGTGCGGTGGGTTTGGGTCAAGAAAACGCAAGGAAAATCAAGAAAATGAAGATCTAGTTGCAGTTGGGTGATGGATCGAACAAGAAAGAATGTAAAAGCTGAAAATTTTGAAGAATTGAATGAACATGAACAAAAAATATTTGTCTCAACCTAGGAAAGAACTTGCCTTGGCGCGCAAGAGATCTCTGTTTTTTAGTACCGTCTTTGGTGGCGTATAACTTTCTTCTTCGATATCGGAATTGAGTGATTCCAACGCGAGATTACAGATCTAGAAGTATACTTGAAATTCTCTAAATTTCAGCACGTTTGGACCAAGGAATCAAAAGTTATGGCGATTCCAAAATCCTGTCGCAGAGGCTGCCGCGAATTAGGGTTTCGGTTGAATGTAACTCCGATTTGTGTGATTATTGAATATGAAAGTTTTGACTGTTTGGATGATGAATCTCTGGAAAAGATAAAGTTTTGGACTGAACATTCTGGAAAGTAACTTAGCCAAGTTACTCTCAAATTTAATCTATTTTATATTAGATAAACAAGAGTATAAATAGAGGAAACAATATAGAAAAGCAAGATAGATGGCACACCCCATATATGGCCGACCCTAGCTTTCCAAAATCTAATCCTAAATCCGGAAATAGTTTAAAGAAACTACTAAATATAGCGTAGTTAGAAAATACCAAAAATAGCAAAATAGAAACTTCCAGTCTCACAGACTGCTACTAATAGAAAGTCTTAAAATAGAAACTATGGATAAGTACACAACATCCCTTTCATGTGAGTGAACCAAGATGTGGCTAAGGTGGCTCGTTCAACCAAGTTATGGTCCTCTTGACCTCCATGAGCCCTCGAACCAACATCTCCAAGTCCCTCCAAACATACACAGACCATGAGTCATCATTAGTTGAATCAAATGATTTCAAAGCACTCATGTTAAGAAGCCTACTGTATTTAAGCTCTTAACTATGTACGTAGGTTTGATATTTAGTTACTGATTAATTATTCAATCAGTTGGGGAAACACTTTGATTCACCCCCTATAGAACATTGAATTTGCTCTAATTTGAATTGACTTGCATATATATGTGTTGAATCGTAGTGTGTTAGACAGGAAACGGTGTGACTGTTTCCTGGGCAGCGGAAAATATAAAGATTCAAAGTAACAAGTAATTCCTCAAAACATGTACTTGTATTATTAAGAATTGTACAATCTCACAAGTATTCTCTCCACCTATACCCTAGGTTAAAGACTTTGAGTGCAATCAACTCTCAATGACACAAGAATCACAACAAGATCCTTAGCAAGAACTACCCGTACCTTGCCTTAGATCTTCGATCTCAGTTTCACAATAGATCCTTAGTATGCTCGATGGTTGTAGCTGTGATACCTTTTCCCAAGGTGATCTCATCTATATATAGTGTCTAACAAAATCCTATTATCAAATATCTAACAATCGACATATAAGGTAACAGTGAACAATTTCGTTACCAAATATACTATTCAGCTTATGAACACATGGTTTCCTTCTATAAACTTTCCTAAGACTCATTATCTTCCTCTTCTTTTCCAAGTAAAGCTCAAAATCTCGTTTCCTTGTATAATGAAGTGAATCTGGTAATAGCTGGCAAGTCTCTGCATTCCGCATCGTTCCACAAACGTTGTTTCCATATATAGAAGTTTCCTTGTATAGGAACCACACGCGCTTCATATTTCCAATTTGCTTCTTGCGTAACTGTTCCATGTTTGCACCACGTTCCTTAGCACCCTCTGCTTTCTCTTCTTTATACGTTTTCCATTGTTCCCTAATTCTTTCATAAGACCTAAAACTCATAGGAACAACAAGAAAACATAAAATCTAATGGTGTTTATCATCATCAAAATCAGAGGGAACGTCAAGATTCCAACAATTTCCCCCTTTTTGGTGATGACAAACCCATTCAAAATTGTTCAATCATAACATAGAGTAAAAAGCAGAACGATATAAGTCATAATGTTTCTAAGATCAAATGTTTAAGTAAAATTTTATATCAAATGAATAAAAGCAAGTCATACTGTTAGGAAACGGAACTCTGGAACTTCAGTTCCCCTGAGAGTTCCTTTCCTCAGTTTCTCTACTTTTGAAGATGACAAATATTATGATACTAATGTTTTATCTCAAAGATGTGTTTTAAGGAATCACAGGAATATACCGAAGGCAAGAAAACCAAACAGGACAAAGAGAACCAAAGGAACAAGACAGAAGAAGGAACCCAGAGGAACCCATATGTGCCCAGTAACGTAGCATACGACATTGCGATTCCCGAGAAATCTGGGACACACAACCTCGGACAAAAGTTGTTGAAAACGACTTGTCCGAAGCTTCCAAAGGTCTGCCAATGTCCAGAACAAAACAACAAGATACCCAAAAATGCTGAACCTCGGACAGAGAAGGTGAAAGCGATAGGACATAGAGATGTCACTGTCCAGAAGATAGTTCCCAAGCGCCCAGCTTGTTCAACCTCGGACGAAAGCATTTGGACAACGACATAGCAAGACTCGTCTGAGGTAGTTGACCAACCAAGAGAGATTCTGAGCTGCCTAGGTTGTTTGCACATGCCAAGAACAACGTGGACCAAGGAGAACCACTGATCCTAGGGCAAGCTCAATCTTTGGGAACCCAAAGAGGATTAAGCTGCGAAGAATCCTCTATAAAAGGAAGACTAACTCAAGAGTTATCTTCAAGCACTGAAATACGAATCACACTCATTAGCAAATATCAAGTGTGAACCTTCAAACAAGATCATCAAAGAAAACCGAGATCAAGAGGAACCAGTCAAGGAAGAGAAGAGCTGAGTGCTAAGTTCCTGTGACTGTAAGTGATAGTTCCTAGGTGCGAAGGTCTGTTTCTTGGATTAATTATTGATTGTGTTAAGTTATCTAGGATTGCCTAACTGTGTGTAAGGCAAAGAAACTGTGTGTTTGTTCCTAGGATAAGTTGTAACCAAAAGAGATAAGAAATCAAGAAGTAGACCTTAAAATCCTTTCGAAAGAAAGGTAGTGGTTTTTATCCTGGATTGCTAGTTGGCAATCAAAGGTTTCCACTATAAGGAACTTGTCATTTGTTTGATTGTTTATTTCCACTGCGAAGGGAACTTAGAATCCATATTCTGAGTTCCTTAAGTTATTATCTAACAATCACGATCCTACAATTGGTATCAGAGCAGGAAAAGCTCTAGATCTTTGTTAAGTTTGCAGATCATGTCTCAACCAAGCAAGTTTGAGCTCAGAATCTCCACCAACAAGCCACATCTCCGAAAGAAAGGAGAAAAAACATGGTGGGAAAAGTGCATGGAAAGCCACATCAAGACCAACGACTTGAGGATAGTCGAAAATGGAGATGGCTATGTCGACCTCACCATAAAGGAAGAAGATTGGAAACCAGAACACTATGTTATCATGGAGAAGAATGCCAAGGCCAGGCAGTTCATCCTCAATGGATTGGACAGAGAGGACATGGACAAGGTCATAGGAATCAATACGGCCAAAGAGATGTGGAAAGCTCTCAAGGAGATGCATGAAGGAAGTGAGAAACTAAAGCAAAGCAGAAAGTTTGCTTTGCAAGGAGAATACCACACTTTCAAAATGATGGAAACTGAGACCATCTCAGAGTACTACTCCCGCTTCAACAGATTGATTGGAAAGTTAACAGCGGCGGGAGTCGATCTTGATGAAGTCTCCAAGTCCCTAGTGGTCATCAATGGACTCAACTCTAAATTCACCCTTCTGAAGGGAATCATGAAGAACACTCCAGGCATCCAATCCCTTCCCTTGACACAAATCATAGGGAAACTGGAGGTTGAAGAAGGAGAGCACACCAAAGCCAATACCGACAAGAAACTGGAGAAAGGAATTGCCCTCAAGATCTCCAAAGCCTTCTCTAGGCTCGAGATGGAGGAAGAGAACTCAGACCTTGAAGAAGAGGAGGGTGAACTAACAGCCCTCTTCACAAAGAACATCAAAAAATTCTTTGTGAAGGGAAAGTTCCAAAAGGGCAGTTCCTCTCACAATGGACCAAGAAGAGATCTCAAGGAAGTCTCCTGTTACGAGTGCAAGGAGAAGGGACACTACGCTAAGAACTGTCCCAACAAAGAAGAGTCCAAGGAAGAGGAAAGACCTCAAAGAAAGAAGGCTCTCGTAGCATCATGGGGAGAAGACTCAGATGAGGAACTAGATTTGAGTGGCTTCTCTGGAGGGAGATGTCTCATGGCAAAAGGAGACTCAAGCGACTCAGAAGACCTTGAGGTAACCTCTGACGATCTTTTAAAATCCCTAGTTGATTGTGATAAGAAACAACTTCTTAAGATCATAAAGAAACTAGGAAAGGAAACCAGTTCCCTTCAACAAAAACTAGATGATTGTGAAGATGAAATTGCTTGCTTGACTGTCGAGAATTCTGTTTGGAGTAAAAAACTTGATGAAACTGAGAAAGACCTAGCTGAAACTCACTCCAAACTCATTGATATTAGAAATGTGCATGCTAGTCACCTTAAAATTTGCAAATCTTGTGATGAAACTAGCATAGACTCTGTCAAAGTTCCCTTGCATGCTAACCCACTTGGAAATGACATGCTTCAATCCATAATTGATAGGTTAGACATTCTCACTGATTCCATTAATGAAAAAAATGATAAATCAAACTGTTTTTGTGAGACAACGTCATGGAATAGGATATGTCAATAATAAAGGGAACAATGATGCTGAAGAAGAAAAGGCTAGGCGAGAACTTGTTGAGATGAATGAGAATCTCAGTATTGCTCTTGCCACTTCTCGTGATAGGAATCAATTCCTATCAGAGAAGATCATGGTCCTTGAGAACAAGGCTGAGGTTGCCAAACGTCTCAATGAAGGCTCTCAAAGTCCTAAGAAGGAACCAAAGGGAAAAGAAAATATGGTTCCTGAAAACCAATGGTTCACCAATTCCTTTACTCACAAAAGATATATTGACATGGCCCATAGCAAGGTTAGAAACAATGTTGATTTTAACAAAAGGAAAACTGAAAAACGTTTTAGGTCAGGAAAAGGAAAATATGGACATGTTGTTTACAATCGTTTGTGTACCTTGTGGTAAGAATGGTCATTATAACACTGATTGTGCTAAGAAAAGGAACTTTGAAAAGGAGAAAGTACTCATTACCATGAAAGGAACCAGTTCCCTGGTTATTCACAGACTCGCAATGCTAATCCCCCCAGTAAAGCCAAGCTTCGCTGGGTTCAGAAATCTTAGTTCCCTTATGTGCAGAAAGATGAGAGGCAACCTCAACTATGGTACATCGACAGTGGTTGCTCATGCCATATGACTGGAAGAAGAAATTAAATGACCTCTCTTCAACCTCTCTAAGGAGGGAACATATCCTTTGGAGACAAAAGCAAAAGGAAAATATGTGGAATAGGAACTGTGAAACTCAACGACCACATTCAGGTAAACAAAGTTCACCTTGTTGATAATCTTGGTTTTGATCTAATAAGTGTGTCACATCTATGTGATCAAGGAGACAATGAAGTTAGATTCAGATCAAATGAATGTTCAGTCCTTGACTCCTCGGGACAAATCATCCTAAAAGGGAAAAGATTCAACAATGTCTACATAATTGATCCATCCTTTGTTCCCAAGGAGAAACTTTGTCTCTCAACTGTGAATGACCAAGCTGATTTGTGGCATCAACGCCTCGGTCATGCTAGCACCAAGCTGATTCAAAAGCTACACTCAAAGGAGCTAGTCAGAGGGCTGACAAAGCTAAGTGGCACATCTAAGGAACTGTGCTCTGACTGTGTAAAAGGGAAACAAGCTCGTAGTTCCTTCAAGTCCAAAAACATGGTAAGCACCTCAAGGCCTCTTGAACTCATCCACATGGATCTGTGTGGACCCATGAGAGTTCAGAGCCTAGAAGGAAACATGTATATCTTTGTTCTTGTCGATGACTTCTCTCGCTTTACTTGGACCATCCTTATTAAATCTAAGAGTGAAGTTATTGACCGCTTTAAAGATCTGGTTCCCTTGTTAGAAAAATCTCTTGATTGTTCACTCAATGCTATTCGGTCTGACCATGGTATCGAATTCGAAAATGGAGAATTTCTAACCTTTTGCAGTGAACATGGAATTGATCACAATTTCTCTGCACCATACAGTCCTCAACAGAATGGAGTAGTGGAGAGGAAGAACAGAACTTTGGAAGACATGGCCCGGACTATGCTGATCTCAAGTGGACTCTCTCAATCATTTTAGGCTGAGGCGATCAACACAGCCTGCTACATCATCAATCGAGCCATGCTTCGCCCAATCACAGAGAAGACACCCTATGAACTCCTAAGAGGAAGAGTTCCCAACATCTCACATCTAAGGGTATTCGGATGCAAGTGCTTTGTGCACAACAATGGGAAGGATAATCTTGGCAAGTTCGACCCAAGAAGTGATGAATGAATCTTCATTGGATACGCCTCGGGCAGCAAGGCATACAAAATCTTCAACAAAAGGACTAAAAAGGTAGAAGAGAGTGTTCATGTTATTTTTAATGAAAAATCACTTGGAAAGATTGTGCAGAACACTACCACTCCCTTTGAAGACCCGTTTCCTAAGGCATCTCAAGAAGATCCAGATGAAGATGTCACTCCACCCAGTTCCCAATCCGCTGCACATAATCCTCCACTAGTTCCTCCACCAGTTCCCATGGATAATGAACAATAATCCATTTCTGGGAACCATGAGCATGACGACAACATCTGTGGAGACTTCAATGATTCATCCTCCCACATGATCTTCAATGGAGAAGGTGATCCCAACCAGGAAGCTGAATGCTCAACTCAAAATGTCTCTACATCAAATGCTCTAGCTCCTAACAGAGAAAGAAGAGTCATCAAGCCTCCATTTAGGTTTGAACATCTAACCTTCTTTGCTTTCAATGCTTTTCTGTCTATTGTGGAACCAAAGAACATAGGTGAGGCACTGAAGGATGCGGACTGGATCCAAGCTATGCAAGAAGAGCTCCATCAGTTTGAAAGGAACAATGTATGGCATCTAGTTCTCCGTCCCAAGGATAAACACATCATAGGAACTAGATGGGTTTTCAGAAACAAGCTAGATGATACAGGAGCTGTGATAAGAAACAAAGCAAGACTCGTTGCTCAAGGATACAATCAACAAGAAGGCATCGACTATGATGAAACCTATGCTCCAGTGGCAAGGATTGAGGCAATAAGATTGTTGATTGCCTTTGCATCATACAAAGGGTTCAATTTGTTCCAAATGGATGTAAAGACGGCCTTCCTCAATGGAATTCTTCAAGAAGAAGTCTATGTCAAGCAACCACCTGGTTTTGAAGACGACGATCATCCAGACCATGTCTACTTGCTCAGTTCCTACTCTCAAATGGATATAGGCGTGGAGTTATTGACAAGACTCTCTTCATCCTAGAAGAAGAAGGTAACATCTTGGTGGTTCAAATTTATGTCGATGATATTATTTTTGGCTCCACTAACCTATCCCTTGTAGACAAGTTCAAAAACTTGATGAGCAGTGAGTTTGAAATGAGCCTAATTGGGGAACTCACCTTCTTCCTCGGATTACAAATCACTCAAAAGAAGATGGTATTCAAATCCACCAACAGAAGTATGTCAGGGAACTACTGAAAAAGTTCAAAATGGACTCATGCAAGCCTCTTTCCACTCCCATATCCACCATTGCCCATTTGGATAAGGATCATTCGAGTCCTCTAGTGGAGGAGAAGCTCTATAGAGGTATGATAGGATCACTTATGTACCTAACCGCTAGTCGACCAGACATTGTTTTTGCTGTTGGTTTGTGTGCTAGGTTCCAATCTTGTCCAAGAGAAACCCACTTGGCTGCTGTGAAGAGAATACTTAGATATCTCAAGGGAACTAACTCTCTCTGCATTTGGTACCCCAAAGAGTGTCCCTTTGAGCTAATGGGCTTCACTGATGCTGATTATGTTGGATACTTGGTGGATAGGAAGAGCACTTCTGGAATGACACAGTTCCTAGGCCCTTGCCTTGTGTCATGGGGATCAAAGAAACAAGTCTCAGTCTCCCTCTCCACCACAAAATCCGAGTACATTACGGCTGCCTCCTGCTGTTCCCAACTTCTCTGGCTAAAACAACAACTCGCGGATTTTGGTATGCCTTATGGCCCTCTTACAATTCTTTGTGATAACACTAGTGCCATAAACATTTCAAAGAATCTTGTGCATCATACTAGAACCAAACATATCGACATAAGACATCATTTTCTTAGAGATCATGTTGAGAAGGGAAACATCATTATGAAGTTTTGTAGAACTGAAGATCAGGTTGCAGATATATTCACCAAAGCCTTGAATAGAGTTCCTTTCGAGAACCTTAGATTGGAACTAGGAATGATTCCTATAACCTAGTAGTGACTTTAGTATAAAGGTTCATTTCCAGTTCCCCTGATTGTCTAGTTTAACATTGTCAACTTGTTGAGTCTTGATATCTTTGTATTATATCTTTTGCTACAAACCCTACTTTTCATAATGGTCTCTTTAAAAAGGGTTTAGATAATTTTTTCTGACTCGTCTCCTTTTGGCCCTCATTATTCTTTCCACTTCTTCATTGTTCAAGTTTCTTTGAATGGCCCAAAAGTCACAATCTGATCATATTTCTAACCCAACATTACAAGCCGAAATGATGATTGTGTACTAAGACCTTCCCCTGCCTCATTGCTCAATTTAATTCTCTATGATCCATCCCTAAACCCTCTCTGAGAATTATTGTGCAATGCGATAAATGGCCTACCCTGATTCCTTGTATGGGAACGTATTTTTCCCGTTCCATTGTTTAAACCCACATCAAAGGTTCCCATTTGTCCTTCTAGCACGTTGAATATATCGCCAGAAAGGAACCAGGATGAAGCATACTTCCAACGGCTACTTTGGCTCTCCCCCAAAGCTATTTATGGCAAAATCGCAGAGGTCAGTCACGTCCTATCAGTTGGCAGACCTCCCTCTTCTCTGAATGGGTAAGCTTTGAATTTGTATTGGCCGTTCGGAAAAGCTGTAAAGAGCCTTCAATGCTCCAGATTCTCCCCAATCTTCTCAACGGCTAGATTTGTCTCAACTTCCCTTCCGCCCTCACCACCTTTAAGAGTTGCCCTGTTGCTCCAAGCTAATCCCACAACTCGCCATCTCTCTGATCTTCCACTTCTCTCTCTCTCTCAAACACAGAAATTCTTAACTTCTCAAAAATGGCCAATCCAAACCCTAATGTTATCCTGGATGAAGAGGAGGCAACCCTTCTCAAAGCCTTTCGCGAAAAGAAGGCAGCATCTTCCTCCAAGCCTATTTCTACCACCACTTCTCCAAAAACCCAACCTGAAGAGAAAACTATGGAGACAACAGCGGAGAAACCTGAAGAGAAACTTGAGAAGCCGTCAAAATCACAGGCTGAGGAGAAAGCCATAGCCATCACCCCGGCCTCGGAATCGGCTACAAAATCCGTCTCCGAAGGTGACTCTCATGACTCCTCCCCTGACAAGTCTATCCAAACGCTTTCCAGCCCTGAGCCCTCACCAGCAAGCCTAAAATCAAAACCCCCTTCCAATCCTGGTCCCTCTGTTGCCACCAGGCTAAAACAACGGAAAAGGAGTTCCCAAGCCTTGGTTCCCTATGATCCTCAATCCAACGAGCAGAAACCCTCCAAAAGAACCAAATCCCTAACCGTCTCTGCCTCTTTCTCCCTGGGTCACGTCTCCTCTCTCTTCTCTAAGAGAAAGATCCTCAAGCCCCTCATAATCGGCAAAGAGTTCTGGTCACAAGAACTGGAAGAAGAAGATGAGGATATGTTTGGAGAAGCCCTTGCTGAGTTCCACTCCCTCCTACAGTACCAAGGATGGGACGAGATGTTGATTGAGCCCTTCTCTGCTTCTGATGAGGTCGTCCGCCTGTTTTACCAGTCTATCGAGTTTGTACCCGCTAAAGAAAACTGTCCCTGTAACGATGCTATTCTCATATGGAAGGGAACCAGCTATCCCCTATCCTCCAACCTCATAGCATCCGCTCTAGGGATTGAGTCAAGGTCTGGGTTTGGCATTCTCCCTCAGAAAAAGGGGTGGCCCAAGGAAAAGGGCTACAAATCCAAGGGAGCAGTGGTCAAGAAAATCTACGACGGCGCCTCCCCCTATCTTTGGAGACAAAGGATCTCTCCATCGCAAATAAGCTATTATACTTCTAGCTCACCCGCAATCTGGTTCCTAGATAGGAGCACCGGAATGACGTTCTCATCACAGACGCCATTTTTATGGACAAGGTGCTCTCTGGTATTCAATTGGATCTCCCTCGGATTGTCTTGGCTCATATGCAGTTTTGCTCATCCCATGCCTCCCATGCTTTACCATTCCCTCATATCATCAAGAGAATTCTCTCCAACCTTCACCAGTATCCCGAAGAATTGCCTGAGACAGTCTACAACAAGTGCCTAACCATCGCCACTGTTCGGAAGTTGATGTGATACCCCGTATTTTTGTAAGGCTATTTTGGGAATTTTGGAATTTTCCCGAGTACCCGTTGTGTACGTCGGATTTAATTCAGGTAGCTTGAGACATTCTGTAATGTGCTCTGTATATGTAATATTTTTCTCAGTGAAATAAAATACAGACGACGTGCTTCGACTGTTTATACGCGTTCGCGTACGATATTTCTATCCCGGGTTAAAGTTGTTGTCGTCCAAAAAGCTGAGAGGGGCAACGCCACAGTGGCGGCGACCGCCGTAAGTAAGGCGGCGACCGCTGCAAAAGGCTCGAGGCAACAGTGCCCTCGCCTTCCAGCTGGGCGCGAAGACCCGAAAAATGGCAACCGCCGTAATTACGGCGCCTGCTGCGGCCCGCCGTAGGCAAAATTGCAGCGCCCGTCGTGATTACCCAGGGGTCATTATCCATTGGTCGCCGGAGACGTCTGACAATGCGCCATTTTAGCCTCGCCACGTCTCGTTTAGACCATCGCGGTGTCCACATGATCTGTGGCTATAAAAGGAAGAGGATTGGGGTCAGATTCATGCACAAATCAAGCTGAAATCCTCAAATCTTCCTCTCCCCGGAGTTTGTGCCTCTCGCCGGAATTCTGAAGCTTTCGACGGTGGCCTTTGGTGTTGTTCCAGTAGCCCTTCGAGAAGCTTGTGGTTGCCTTTGGAGGTCAGAACCCAAACAAGTCGAAGGAGGCCGAGTCGATCGTGTTTTGGGGTGAGTTTTCTCGCCGTTCTGTCGTCTGAGTTCTTCACGGCGACCGCCGCCAAGAACAGCGACCGCCGCCAGTGCCGAGAATGCCTTCGTGGCTTTGGCTTGGTTGGTTGTGGTCGTGGCGTCTTTCCTTTCGTTCTCTTTCGTCATTTTTAGATTCGTACTATGGTTATGTCGGATCTAACTTAGGGTTCCTTTTATGGGTCGACTCGAAGGTTGTTGTGCTGTCGGAGCTATACCCGTGTCGAGCCCGGAATCCAGTTGTCGTCGTTAGGCTATTCTGCGGATTAAGGCAAGTGGCGGTTCGCTCTTGCTCGTTCGTTCCATATTTATATTAATTATCAGTAATTTATCTGAGTAATTAATTTGGAATGAATACTCTGTTTGTCTGGAAACGGTTTTGATAAACTATTTTGAAAATCATATAATAGGTTGTATATCTGTTAGAACAACGCTATTATCTGTGATCACCTTTCGGGCCTTTATGTGGATTTATCCTGTAACTGTTATTGTGATGTAACTGTTTAGTTAGCACTGTTAGATAGGAACGTTACTCGGACTCTGTCCAGTCGTTTCTTTATAATCTAGTATCGGGGTGGCTCGTCTCCATCTGGTACTATTCTAAGATCATGATCGGTCTCTTTCACAAGTGTGTAGAGACAGGACACTTAGCTGGTGTCACAAACCTTCTGGTGTACGTCACTCTCGACGAAACGTATACTAAGATGTGTCGTCCCAATGATGGGGTACACATGTAAAAGTCTAATAACGTGGTGTGTGTTTTTGAAACATAAATCAGATAAGTGCTACTCGACGCACATAATTAATAAGCCTTGGACGAGTAGTGTAGCTAAGTTATAGTGTAGCTAGGAAAACTCGTCTCGACTTTGATCATAGTACGTTCTCTTTCCAATCTGGACTCGCTATATGCGGTGAGGTTGGTCGTGAACTGAAGCATCTCAGTGAACTTTTAAATCATTGTTATATGATTCTGTAATATTCCAGATTTGTCATATTTCCTTAAAGACTCATTTCCGTTGGAGTCTTCTTTCGAGTCGATGTCTGTGAAGATTCAGTCTTCCAGAATCTTCTCTTGTGCATACCTCTTGTCTATTCCAGTAGGAGTATGATGGTTGACTATCGTCATCGATTATTATTCGAGAAGCGATGAGTCTAACCTAATACGACTGCTTCGAACCATTCTGCTTTGTACCCTTGCTAGTCTATTCAAGTAGACTAACCCACGAACTTTGTTCTCTGCATGTGGGCTGGTGTCATCCGTTCGATTCGGCACATCAGATCGAAAGTAGCTCAGAAGAATAGAAGGACTATGGAGTCGACGATGGTTTTTGAACGTTTTAATTATTTCTTTAATCAGGTTGAGATCTTTTGGACAATGACTTTGGTTGTAATGTGCTTTATAAGACTTCCGCTGTTTTTGGTTTAAACTCTGTGTTGGCCTATTCGGGATTGGGTTGTAATCCCGTAACTCTTGTTTCTTTAACAATGTTATGTTGGGATTGAACGCTTTGATCATTACGTATCATTTGTATTTCATAAATTGTATTTAAACGGTAAAGCCTTGGGTGATCTCGGTAAGGAACACTGGGGTCACTGGTGGTAATACCTTTCCAAAAGGGTTAAGTTTTGGGGGTGTTACAGTTGTGATATCAGAGCCAAAGGTTTTAAAACGGGTTTGGGATTTTTATATCATTTATCCGTTTCGAAAATGCTTTAAAAAGGGCTCTGAATTTTCAAAGTAAAAAGAATTTAGAAACACTGTTCATAGTCATGTCTTCTGGATAGTCTGATATAGTAAGCTTGCTTCTATGTCTATAAAGACTAATTCCTTCATCATTATCCTATAGGAGATGGGTGCATGTCTCTCTCTGAAGAAGGGGTCGGAAGATGCCGAGATCGATTCACCGTCTCCCGGGAGGCTAGACTTCCCTATACCTCAGAGGTGCTTCGAGGTTGGAGGCCCGAGCGGCCCACCTGAGGAGATCAAGCATGTGCTTCCTGAGTCGGTAGTCCTGGTGTCAAGGAATGCTGTAGTTCCTGTGACAGCACCAGTGGAGCCACCAAGGGAGGAAACAATGCAAGGAGATGAATCGTCGAGGTACGCGAGAGGGTACTACCATGACGATTACCTGATGGATATGATTATTGAAGGGAGTGAGGAGGAAGATGAAGAAGAGGACCCCATAGAGGATGACCCCGAAGAGGAAGAAGAGGAAGAAGAGGAAGAGGACCCCATCGAGGATGATCCCGAGGAGGATACCGAGATGGACCTCAGCGGACAAAACCAGGAGTACGATGACTTGAGGCACTTGCTGGTGGATAGTCAGGAAGCGGGGATGCAATTTATTCACCCCAGTACAGAGTTACCACCTATGCAAGAGTTGCCACCAGTGCCAGAGTACGCACCCATGTCAGAAGTTGATTGGGAGGCACTGTATACCGAGTACGGTATTAGGAGAAGTGACAGGGAATCTCAGCCTATCCCTACTCCAAGAAGAAGAAGGTCAGAATCCGAGCTGCAGGAGATCCTCCGCCAGAGCGAGGTAATCTCTGCAGAACAGCAGCGTCAATGGGATGAGCTGATCGCAAGTACTCAGAGAAAGGCTGGGATAGGAGGACCAGTCATGGACGACCCATACCTTACCATGACTGAGATAGGACCTTGTGCTTCAGGGTCAAACAGGGTGCGAAACCCATCGCCAAAGCTCGATGGTGAGCCTAGTCCGAAGAGACCGTGCACGAGTAGCCAGTCTTATGGGAGACATTTTAGAACGCCTTGATGAGAATTGGCGTTGCCTATCGCTGTAGTTTCATTTCTTAGTATTCCAAGTTTGTACTATGTGTAATATTTCAGTATTGCGGCAAGTACTCTGGGAAACACTTTTATCTTCGAGCAATGTTGTCCTAGCGCTCGGAGGATAGACTTATGTGTAGCTTGTGTAACAGTTCGAAGGTTCATCTATAAAATACCAAGTTGATCTATTCTGAGTAATTTCTTTACGTTGGTATATTGCATAAGTATATTGCATAATATTAATGTATTGAATACTTGGAATTGGATCGGTAAACAGATGGTGAACCCAAGAAGCACGAGAAACTCGATTCGAGCCGGTGCTGGGACTAGTCAAGATCCCAGGCCAGCAGGAAGAGGTGTTCAGGATGAACACGAGTCAGAGTCTCGCATCCAGCATAGGCGTGAAGGTCAAGATCAGACCCAAGCGCCGGCGCTGTTTGATGCCGCAGCTGTTGAGGTGATTTGCGGGATTGTGATGCAGGCAATTGCAGACGTATTGAGACCCAGTGCGCCTCAAGCGCAAGAAGTGCCTACTTACCCAGCGGTTCCTGATGTTGTGAAACCCAGAAACCCTGTGGTTCAGGAGAATGCCGTTAGGGCTAGAGACAGCTATGGTCGCGCTCTTAAGACCATCACTTCCATGAGGCCCGATTGCTATAACGGGAAAGGGGAGCCAGTAGCAGTGACTCATTGGTTCTCCCATATGGAGAGGCTGTTTCGGAACATGGAGTGTACTGAGGCCGAGAAGGTCCATATCGCTTCTCTTCAGCTGAAGGAGGAGGCTAGCGAGTGGTGGGAGAACACAAGTTTGGCTGAGAGCCCAGTGTTGACTTGGTCGATGTTCAAGACCAAGATGGTTGATCGCTTTTTCTCTCGTGCTATGAGAGAGGAGAAGCATAAAGAGTTCTTGTACCCAAAGACGGATGGTCTGAAAGTGACCGAGTTGGCGTCTAAGTTCAATCATCTTTTACAGTACGTCACTGCCGAGATCACCAGCGAGGCCCAAAAGATCTTGTACTTCCACGAGTGGATGAGCCCGGATATCAAGCCGTTAATGGTGCACCACACATGCTCTACCTTGGAGCAGTATGTGGATTGTGCCTATAAGCTGGAGGTAACTCTAGAGGAGTCGACCAAGAGGCACAACCGACAGAAGTCGATGCAGAACCAGAACCAGGGAGGTGGTTTTAAGTGCCCTGCGCCACCGTCTAACTTTGCCAAGTCCGGCCGAGCTAAGACGGAGATGACGCAAGGAGGATCGACTCAGCTGTCAGGGCAGACCAGGAGTTCAGTTCAGTGTTATAACTGTGGTACTGCTGGGCACAAGAGCAATGAGTGTCAGAAGGAGAAGAGGTCGTGCTTTGGGTGTGGACGTGATGGTCATCTGCAAAAGTTCTGCAAGAAGGGGAAGCAGAAGGGAGTAGAGTCGCAGCAAGGGTCAGTTTATCAGAGCAACCGACCTAGGTTCAAGCCTGCCGAGACTCCTAGCCCTTCAGTGCAGACGACTGCTCAGAACAGGGGAAAGGCCCCAGCTGTTTCTGGAAGTCAGGGCCAACGCTTGTACGAGATGCATGAAGCAGATGGACCCAATGCCCCAATTGCTCAAGGTACTCTATACCTTCACTCTACTTCAGTGTGCATTCTGTTTTATTCTGGTGCTACGCATTCCTTTATTTCAGATAGCTGTGTTAGCAAGTTAGATTTAGTGTGCAACGATTTGTGCGACCCTTTCGTCGTTAATCTCCCTAATGGAGAACGTTTGGTGGGAACCAAGCATCTGTCCGACTTTCCGATTACCATTCAGGGTAAGGAATTCGAGGCAGATTTAATCTGCATAGCCATGGCTCCATACGACATTATCCTCGGTATGGATTGGTTGATGCGTCACAAGGCGGTGATCGACTTCAGTTCAAGAATGGTGACGGTGTCATCTGGGGGCCAGTTCGTGTGCAAGTTCAAAGGTCGAAATGACGCTGATAACGGCAAGCTGATCAATGCGATGACTGCGTTTAAGCTACTACGACAAGGATGTGTCGGGTACCTTTGCTACTTGGATTTGCCTGCGAAGGATGGACCTGAGGTTCTTGATATTCCTGTAGTTAGGGAGTTTTCGGATGTCTTTCCTGAAGAAATTCCTGGATTACCCCCGAACCGTGACGTAGAGTTTTTAATTGATCTTGAGCCTGGTACCGCGCCAATTTCTAAGGCACCGTATCGGATGGCTCCTACTGAGATGCAAGAATTGAAGAATCAACTTGAAGATCTTCTTGACAAAGGTTATGTCAGGCCGAGTGCATCGCCGTGGGGTGCTCCGGTATTGTTCGTCAAAAAGAAGGACGGATCGTTCCGACTTTGTATCGACTACCGAGAGTTGAACAAGGTGACGATCAAGAACAAGTATCCTTTGCCTAGGATTGATGACTTGTTGGACCAGTTGTAGGGAGCAAAGGTTTTCTCCAAGATCGACCTGAGATCTGGATATCATCAACTCAGGATTCGTGAGCAGGACATTCCTAGAACTGCGTTTAGGACTAGATATGGTCATTACGAGTTCGTAGTGATGCCTTTTGGGCTTACAAATGCTCCAGCTGTCTTTATGGATTTGATGAACCGATGTTTTCACTAGTATTTGGATAAGTTCGTGGTGGTCTTCATAGACGACATCCTGATCTATTCTCCGGATGAAGAAGTCCATGAGGAACATCTGCGGATTGCCTTGTCAATCCTTAGACAACATCAGCTTTTTGCTAAATTGTATAAATGTGAATTCTGGATAAAGGAAGTGGCTTTCTTAGGCCACGTGATCAATAAAAATGGGGTTATGGTTGATCCCCAAAAGATTGAAGCGGTGGCTAAATGGACACAGCCCCAGAACGTGAAGGAGGTGTGCAGTTTTCTTGGACTTGCCGGGTATTATAGAAGGTTCGTAGAAGGATTTTCAAAGATCGCTCTACCTATGACCAATCTACTCCGCAAGGTCCACAAGAAGTTTGTCTGGAATGACAAGTGCAAGGCCAGTTTCCAGGAGTTGAAATGACGGCTGACCTCGGCACCCGTGTTAGCAATCCCAGAAGGGAATGATGATTATGTGGTCTATAGTGATGCTTCAAAGTGTGGTTTGGGTTGTGTACTAATGCAGAAAGGCAGAGTTATTGCTTACGCATCTAGACAACTCAAGACTTACGAAGAAAACTATCCGACCAATGATCTTGAGTTAGCAGCGATTGTCTTTGCGCTAAAGATTTGGAGGCATTACCTCTACGGTATAAGATGCCAAGTCTTCACTGACCACAAAAGTCTCAAGTATATATTTACTCAAAAGGAGCTAAATATGAGACAACGCCGCTGGCTAGAGTTACTCAAAGACTACGACATGGAGTTGCTGTATCATCCGGGCAAGGCTAATGTAGTAGCTGATGCACTAAGCCGGAAGACAACGCACGAGACTATAGTTGCTCTACTTACTGCTCAGACCAAGCTAAACCAAGAGTCATGCGACATTGAAATCTTGTATGACCAGCGTAGAGGGTACCTGAGTATGATGGAAATTCAGGCTACACTGCTGGATCAGATCAAAGAAAAGCAAGTCGATGACATCATCTTGGTGAAGTTAAGCAGTGAAGTGATGGATGGGAAAGCTTCCAGTTTTGTGGTTCAGGATGATGGATCACTTTGGTTTCAGGATCAGATCTGTGTGCCTGACACAGAAGGTCTTCGTCAGTTGGTGATGAGGGAAGCTCATTCATCTGCTTATTCTGTGCATCCTGGCTCTAGCAAGATGTACAAGGATCTCAGGAAGAAGTTTTGGTGGCCAAACATGAAGTGAGACGTAGCAGACTTTGTGGCAAAGTACTTAACTTGCCAGAAGGTCAAGATCGAACACTGTAGGCCAGGTGGTGAGTTGCTACCCCTCCCTGTGCCAGAATGGAAATGGGAAGATATCGCCATGGACTTTGTCACTGGGCTACCAAAGACTCGAAGTCAGAGGGATGCTATATGGGTAAGTGTGGATAGGCTTACGAAGAGTGTTCATTTCATAGCCATCAAGACCACATGGAAAACCCAGAAGTTAGCAGAAGTCTACCAGAAAGAGATTGTCCGCTTACATGGCATTCCTAAGACCATTGTATCGGACCGAGATGGCCGTTTCATGTCAAGGTTCTGGCAGGAACTTCATAAGGCTATGGGAACCGAGTTGAGGTTCAGCACCGTGTTTCATCCTCAGACTGATGGCCAGTCTGAAAGGACCATTCAGACCCTGGAGGATATGCTTAGAGCTTGTGTACTCGATCGTCCGACTAGCTGGGAGGACAACTTGAGTCTGATTGAGTTCACGTACAACAATAGCTGGCATGCTACAATCAAGATGGCTCCGTTTGAAGCTTTGTATGGTTGCAGATGCAGATCTCCGATTTGTTGGGATGATAATGCCGACAAAATTCTGCTTGGACCAGAGTTGGTCGAAAGGACGGCCTCAGACATTGCTTTGATCAGACAAAGGATGTTGACCGCTCAGAGTCGACAGAAGTCTTACGCAGATCGGAAGCGCAGGACTGTCGAGTTCGAGGTCGGTGACAAGGTTTTTGTCAAGGTATCGCCATCCAAAGGAGTTTTCAGATTTGGTAAGCGTGGGAAGCTTAACCCTCGCTACGTGGGACCATTCGAGATTCTGGATAGAGTAGGATGTCTAGCGTACCGCTTGGCGTTGCCGCCATCGGCTCATCCAGTGCATAATGTGTTCCACGTATCTCTGCTCAGGAAGTATGTGCCAGATGAGTCTCATGTGCTGAGTTATGAGGACATCAAGATTCAAGCTAATGGTACTTATGAGGAGATGCTCGTGCGCATTTTGGAGCGTCGTGAGAATCAGCTGCGTAGCAAGATCGTACCGTTGGTACAGATTCTGTGGTCCAAGTCTGGATCGGATGAAGTTACTTGGGAAACGTGGGAAACCGAGTCAGATATGCTCAGACGTTTTCCCGAGTTATTCTCGACCTAAGTTTTGGGGTTGAAACTTCTTTTAAGGGGGAGGAGATGTGATACCCCGTATTTTTGTAAGGCTATTTTGGGAATTTTGGAATTTTCCCGAATACCCGTTGTGTACGTCGGATTTAATTCAGGTAGCTTGAGACATTCTGTAATGTGCTCTGTATCTGTAATATTTTTCTCAGTGAAATAAAATACAGACGACGTGCTTCGAATGTTTATACGCGTTCGCGTACGATATTTCTATCCCGGGTTAAAGTTGATGTCGTCCAAAAAGCTGAGAGGGGCAACGCCACAGTGGCGGCGACCGCCGTAAGTAAGGCGGCGACCGCCGCGAAAGGCTCGAGGCAACAGTGCCCTCGCCTTCCAGCTGGGCGCGAAGACCTGAAAAACGGCGACCGCCATAATTACGGCGCCCGCCGCGGCCCGACGTAGGCAAAATTGCAGTGCCCGCCGTGATTACCCAGGGGTCATTATCCGTTGGTCGCCGGAGACGTCTGACAAGGCGCCGTTTTAGCCTCGCCACGTCTCGTTTAGACCATCGCGGTGTCCACATGATCTGTGGCTATAAAAGGAAGAGGATTGGGGTCAGATTCATGCACAAATCAAGCTGAAATCCTCAAATCTTCCTCTCGCCGGAGTTTGTGCCTCTCGCCGGAATTCTGAAGCTTTCGACGGTGGCCTTTGGTGTTGTTCTAGTAGCCCTTCGAGAAGCTTGTGGTTGCCTTTGGAGGTCAGAACCCAAACAAGTCGAAGGAGGCCGAGTCGATCGTGTTTTGGGGTGAGTTTTCTCGCCGTTCTGTCGTCTGAGTTCTTCACGGCGACCGCCGTGTTCTTCATGGCGCCCGCCGTGATGAACTGTGGCGACCGCCGCCAAGAACAGCGATCGCCGCCAGTGCCCAGAATGCCTTCGTGACTTTGGCTTGGTTGGTTGTGGTCGTGACATCTTTCCTTTCGTTCTCTTTCGTCGTTTTTAGATTCGTACTGTGGTTATGTCGGATCTAACTTAGGGTTCCTTTTATGGGTTGACTCGAAGGTTGTTGTGCTGTCGGAGCTATACCCGTGTCGAGCCCGGAATCCAGTTGTCGCCGTTAGGCTATTCTGCAGATTAAGGCAAGTGGCGGTTCGCTCTTGCTCGTTCGTTCCATATTTACATTAATTATCAGTAATTTATCTGAGTAATTAATTTGGAATGAATACTTTGTTTGTCTGGAAATGGTTTTGATAAACTGTTTTGAAAATCATATAATAGGTTGTATATCTGTTAGAACAATGCTATTATCTGTGATCGCCTTTCGGGCCTTTATGTGGATTTATCATGTAACTGTTATTGTGCTGTAACTGTTTAGTTAGCACTGTTAGATAGGAACGTTACTCGGACTCTGTCCAGTCGTTTCTTTATAATCTGGTATCGGGGTCCAGAATCTTTTCTTGTGCATACCTCTTGTCTATTCCAGTAGGAGTATGATGGTTGACTATCGTCATCGATTATTATTCGAGAAGCGATGAGTCTAACCTAATACGACTGCTTCGAACCATTCTGCTTTGTACCCTTGCTAGTCTATTCAAGTAGACTAACCCACAAACTTTATTCTCTGCATGTGGGCTGGTGTCATCCGTTCGATTCGATACATCAGATCGAAAGTAGCTCAGAAGATTAGAAGGACTATGGAGTCGACGGGTTTTTGAACGTTTTAATTA
This sequence comes from Rheum nobile, assembly GCA_027886185.1. Lineage (NCBI taxonomy): Eukaryota > Viridiplantae > Streptophyta > Magnoliopsida > Caryophyllales > Polygonaceae > Rheum > Rheum nobile. The sequence goes on along the minus strand of WOAB01000306.1, from coordinate 1,233,866 downwards.
TTTCTTTAATCAGGTTGAGATCTTTTGGACAATGACTTTGGTTGTAATGTGCTTTATAAGACTTCCGCTGTTTTTGGTTTAAACTTTGTGTTGGCCTATTCGGGATTGGGTTGTAATCCCGTAACTCTTGTTTCTTTAACAATGTTATGTTGGGATTGAACGCTTTGATCATTACGTATCATTTGTATTTCATAAATTGTATTTAAACGGTAAAGCCTTGGGTGATCTCGGTAAGGAACACTGGGGTCACTGGCGGTAATACCTTTCCAAAACGGTTAAGTTTTGGGGGTGTTACAGTTGAAGACTAAGGAACAACAGACCAACCCTTCTCAAGCTCAAGCTCAACTGCCTAAAGAAAAAGCCAGTTCCCAGGCCCCCTCAAGCTCCCAGCCACAGCTCAACCCCTCTCAAGACTCCTCTGCGATCCTTTCTGCTCTGGATCGTATTGAAAAGGCCATCATGGTGGGCTCGACTGCTATCCCGGTCGCCCTCCGTGATCAAGTAAAAGAGTTGGGACGAATGAGTTCTGCTATTGTAGATCTGGTAGAAGTTCTTCAGAAGAAGTGGAAAGATGCAATCGGTGTTCATTAGGCCACGGGCCAAAATGTAGGAACTGTCGACAAAGATGCTGAAGAGGAGGCCGCTGCTCTGCCATAGGAACGCTTGGTCTGGTTCCCAGTGCTGTAACCTCACAACGTGCTAGTCGTTTCCCCTAGAATCTTCTTCCCTCTTCTATCCCCATGTCGTCTTTCCTAACGATTGCCTTTGTTGTTGCCCTCGTCGTTTGTTATTTTGTTGTTGGTCCTTGTCGGTGGTTGTTAAGTTGTTAGTTTGTGTTGTTTTGTGGCTTATCTTACCCTTTCTATGAACAATGATCAGTTTTAAGTTTTAGTGACTGCTTTTGGTCTTGCTCCTATGATTAATTTGTCTCTGCCTTAAGTTTCCATTATGTTTATGTTATGGGTTTGGTGCAATTGTGTATTTATTTGAATATCCCGTTCTTAACTTGTCACTGATCTTTTCGATGATGTCAAAAGGGGGAAGAAGGATAAAGAACCTTGAACTTTGGAAACTACTGGACTATTAGGAACTCTGAATCCGTTCTACTTCTAAGGGGGAACTTGAATAACTTAGTTCATCTGCTTAGGGGGAATTTGCAACCATTGAATGTTCTCTCATTATTTTATAACGTTGTAAATCCCTCAAATTCAACTGGTCTCATGAAATTCAAAGTCCTATTATGTTGCCAGGTTCCTTGTATTTGTCATCATCAAAAAGGGGGAAATTGTTAGGAAACGGAACTCTGGAACTTCAGTTCCCCTGAGAGTTCCTTTCCTCAGTTTCTCTACTTTTGAAGATGACAAATATTATGATACTAATGTTTTATCCCAAAGATGTGTTTTAAGGAACCACAGGAATATACCGAAGGAAAGAAAACCAAACAGGACAAAGAGAACCAAAGGAACAAGACAGAAGAAGGAACCCAGAGGAACCCAGATGTGCCCAGTAACGTAGCATGCGACATTGCGATTCCCGAGAAATCTAGGGACATACAACCTCGGACAAAAGTTGTTGAAAACGGTTTGTCCGAAGCTTCCAAAGGTCTACCAATATCCAGAACAAAACAACAAGATACCCAGAAACGCTGAACCTCGGACAGAGAAGGTGAAAGTGACAGGACATAGAGATGTCACTGTCCAGAAGACAGTTCCCAAGCGCCCAGCTTGTTCAACCTCAGACGAAAGCATTTGGACAATGACATAGCAAGACTCGTGTGAGGTAGTTGACCAACCAAGAGAGATTCTGAGCTGCCTAGGTTGTTTTCACATGCCAAGAACAACGTGGACCAAGGAGAACCACTGATCCTAGGGCAAGCTCAATCTGTGGGAACCCAGAGAGGATTAAGCTGCGAAGAATCCTCTATAAAAGGAAGACTAACTCAAGAGTTATCTTCAAGCACTGAAATACGAATCACACTCATTAGCAAATTCAAGTGTGAACCTTCAAACAAGATCATCAAAGCAAATCGAGATCAAGAGGAACCAGTCAAGGAAGAGAAGAGCTGAGTGCTAAGTTCCTGTGACTGTAAGTGATAGTTCCTAGGTGCGAAGGTCTGTTTCTTGGATTAATTATTGATTGTGTTAAGTTATCTAGGATTGCCTAACTGTGTGTAAGGCAAAGAAACTGTGTGTTTGTTCCTAGGATAAGCTGTAACCAAAAGAGATAAGAAATCAAGAAGTAGACCTTGAAATCCTTTCGAAAGAAAGGTAGTGGTTTTTATCCTGGATTGCTAGTTGGCAATCAAAGGTTTCCACTATAAGGAACTTGTCATTTGTTTGATTGTTTATTTCCGCTGTGAAGGGAACTTACAATCCATATTCTGAGTTCCTTAAGTTATTATCTAACAATCACGATCCTACACATACCTTCAAGTTGCATCATCGTTCCCCCTCAGCACTAGCATCGTCCAGAAATTCATAAAGAATTAGGATCAATTAATCTGTTACCTCACTTTACTGAGCTCATCACAATTTTCCACACTTCCCCCTTTTGGCATCATCAAATGATCAAAAGATAAACAAGGGAACAATAGGACTATTGTGGCAAATTAGGAGCAATATAAAGTTCATATATCGAGCAGGGAATGATTACAAAAGATCATAGAAAACATAGCAAACAACTAAACAAGATCAAAAGAGCAAGCACAATCACAAAATAACATAGAAATGCAAGAGAAATAGGGAAAGACGGGCTAGGATAGGAAAGGTGTCCACTCAAGACTCAGAATCCTCCTTCTAGTCTTTGTCCTTGTTGAGAAAATACTCAAGAAGCAGTGGAAGGATGTTCTTGATCTCACGAAGTTCAGTCAACATTTGGCTTTGCACAAAGCCACCTTTTGATGTTCCCTCACCAGCTTCTCGCTTCACCATCTCTGACACAGGCAGAGTTCCCTTGTCGTCTCCCTGATATCTCATCTTGTTCACATTCACCATATCCAGCTCGGTGACCATGAGAACTTCCCCTTCTTCTCTGTAACCCCCCTCTGCTTGTAGAATAAGCTTGATGACGTTTGGGTAGGCTAGGGAGTGAGTCTTGGCACTGTATTTTGCCATGTGTTGTAGAATGAACCTAGGAAGGTCAATCTTCTCCATGTGCCAAAACCTGTCCAACAGCAGCAGATCAGTGGCAATGATCGTGTTTCTCTTCTCTTGCCTAGGAACGACAACTTTCATAATAATGTGATGCGCTATTCGCTGAGGCAGAGTTAGAGCAGACACATTTGTGGCTCCAGATGTGGATTTGAAGAGCCTCTGAGCACTAGCCTCCTTGGCCTTCTTCTGAGCATCTGTAATCTTCTCACCAGGGATTTCACAAAACCCTTCAGCAGAGACAGAGAGAAGTCGAGCAACCTTCGACACAGTGAAGGAGAGATCTTCATCGTTGATCGACGTTGTTCCCACCATAGTTGTAGCAGTGTTGAGTTGAAAGGAACGGTAGAACTCGCGGACTTGGTCAGGGTTGACCATGACGCGGTTAGAGAAGAGGTGTTCCCAACCTTGAAATCTGAGACGCTCCAAGACGTCTTCGAAGTCGTTGGCGACTAGGAACTCTTCTGAGGAGGTGGGGAAGGATCTTTTTCCCGTCGACAGGCGGTTCCTCCACCATTGCCTTCTTCCTGGACTCAACCTTCTTCACCTCAAGTTTCTTGGCCTCGATCTTCTTTGCTAATCACAGACGTTCCTTCAAAGGGCCTGGAGTAGTCTCACCGGCGGCAGACTTAGTCGGAGTTGAGAAGTCGGTGGACGCTCGCTGTTCCCCAGTGATCTCAACATCTGGGTCCTCATCTTCCTCAGAGCCAATAGTGTGCTTTCGCTTGCGACTAGGCTCCATAGTTTCCAGAGGATGAAGACCTAGATCAGCCTCCACATCAGCCATGGCTTCCTCCTCTTCAGCTTCTTTTGATTTGGGAGGAGAGTTGACTTCTTCTTCTGGCTCAGTGATGGCCACCATCTCCTTGGAGACATCAGTTTCTTGGACATGTTCCTCCGATGGTTGTTCCCCCTGAGGTTGTTCCTCCTGAAGTTTAGCTATTGAGGAGGTGGCCTCTTTGGCTATTTCCACCACGGCAACAACGGAGGTGGTTTCCTTGGAGGTTGGAGTCTTAGCAGCTTGGAGTGCCTCTATGGATTGCTTGAGAGCAGCTAGTTGCTCCTCAATAAAGGCAGAGACGTCAATGGCGGGGGTAGAAGAAGATGTTGGGGTAGACATGATGGTGTGGTTGTGTTTGAGAGATGAGGGTTTGAAGGTTAGGGTTGGAAACGGCAAATAACAATGAGAGATAGATAGCAGAGATTGAGAGATTTAGGATGAGAATTTGTGAGAGAGTGGTAAATCGGATTGAGGTGAGAATGAGGTTTTATAAAAGGTAAGAGATTTGGGAAGTAAAGAATTAAGGAAAAATAAGGATTGGCTTACCAAAAATCTCGCCATTGACATCACTCAAATCGGCACCCAGATCTTTTCTCTCTCCACAGGTAACAGCCCTTTTCTTCTCGTTTCTCGCAATCACACTATTCCTCGCAATCACACGATCACCTGCAACTCTCAACGGTCAGCAAAATGTTCCCATTCACTGTTCCTTTCGCAGTTCCCCCATAGGCAAAGCTCCATTAAGATGACTCTGAGTTGCTTTAGTGGATAAAAAGGCTAGTTTGGATATTTTAATGGGTTCACACAAAATGGCAAAGATATATCCAAACAAAATAAAGGTAGGAAACAATGACAATCCATATAATGATTCCCAGTAAAGTTTGGCAAGAAAAGAAAGGTGCATAGGGAACGTTTACCTGGATCCAAGCTTGGGACGACAGTGCAACCAATTATCATTTTGGCTTGTAATGAGGGTTCAGATAATCAAATCGGTTGCTTTGGGCATGAAAGAAGATGTTATCAAGTAATCCTGAAGTACAGATGATCAAGTAAAGAAGTAGCATGTAATATATGATATCATGTAACACATAGCACACAACAAGACATGATGAACTAAATTTTACAACTAATAAGCCATATAGAAGATGTTCCTTGAGTACGATTGATCAATTTAGCCAATCATGGAGGGAATAGTGGATAGTGAGTTCCTCAGTTTAGAGAGATCATCCCAAGGAGCATTCTCAATTACTCAAAGGGTTTTCTATCCAGTGCTTTGGTGAAGATATCTGCAACTTGATCCTCTGTCCTGCAATGATCCATTCTAATGAAATTTTTCTCAACATTATCACGAAGAAAATGATGACGAATATCAATATGCTTAGTACGAGAGTGATGAACAAGATTTTTGGAAATGTTGATAGTACTAGTATTATCACACATAATGGGAACGGTGCCAAGAGACATACCAAAATCCTCCAATTGTTGTTTGAGCCACAATACATGGGCACAACAAGAGGCAGCAACTACGTACTCAGCTTCGGCGGTTGAAAGGGCAACAAAATTTTGTTTCTTTGATGCCCAAGAGACAAGACATGGGCCAAGGAACTGCGCCATCCCTGATGTGCTTTTGCGATCCACAAGGTGACCAGCAAAGTCAGCATCAGTGAAGCCCACAAGCTCAAACCCATTGTTCCTTGGATACCAAAGACAGAGATTGTCGTTCCCTTTCAAGTATGACAAGATCCGTTTGACTTCAGTTAGGTGTGACTCCTTAGGATTTTCTTGAAACCTAGCACAAAGACATACACTAAACATAATATCTGGCCTACTTGCCGTTAGATAGAGTAATGAACCAATCATGCCTCTATACATTGTAGCATCTACATCTTTGCCATTCAAATATGCATCAAGACGAGTGTTAGGAGAAATAGGAGTATCAATAGGTTTAGCTTTATCCATACCATACTTCTTCAACAGTTCCTTGATGTATTTTTGTTGATGTACTCTTGTTTCCTCAGAGGATTGAGAGACTTGTAATCCGAGGAAAAAGGAAAGTTCTCCAATCATACTCATCTCAAACTCACTACTCATAAGACTTTTTAATTTTTCTACAAGGGTAGGGTTAGTGGAATCAAAAATAATATCATCAACATAGACTTGGACTACGAGAATCTCACCTTTGTGTTCCAAGAGGAACAATGTCTTGTCAATAGCGCCACGTCTATATCCATTGGAGAGAAGGAACTGTGCCATCCAATCATACCAAGCTCTGGGAGCTTGCTTGAGCCCATACAGTGCCTTGTCCAGTGCATACACATAGTCAGGATGTTCCATATCTTCAAAGCCTGGTGGTTGTTTCACATAAACTTCCTTTTGAAGATAGCCATTGAGAAATGTTGTTTTGACATCCATTTGATACAACGTGAATCCTTTGAAAGCAGCATAAGCGATGAGAAGTCGAGTGGCTTCGATGCGAGCTACTGGAGCATACGTTTCATCATAGTCGATCCCTTCTTGTTGGTTGTAGCCTTGAGCAACCAGTCTCGCCTTGTTCCTTGTCACAGTTCCAGAATCATCGAGCTTGTTCCTGAAAACCCATCGAGTGCCAATAGCATGCTTGTTCTTGGGAAGGGGAACAAGTTTCCAAACTTTGTTCCTTTCAAATTAATGTAGCTATTCTTGCATATCAACTATCCAATCTGGCTCTTTCAATGCTTCTTTGATGTTCTTTGGTTCTACAAAAGAAATAAAAACATAGAAATCACAAAAGTCATATAGTTGAGAGCGTGAACCTCTTTGTTCGTATGGTGTGAGAAGAGCATCAACTGGATGATTCTTCTTAGTCTAGACATTCTTGGATTCAGGCGGCGGATGAATAGGAGGAAGTGCAGCATTCGTTGTTGCAGTTGAGGATGAAGAGGGAGGAACGTCAACAGCAATTGCAGTGGCTGCCTCAGAGACTGTTCCTTCAACAACATCCATAGGTTCTTCCTCAATAATTGTTACCACATCACCACTCGCTTGCCCATCTTGCATGAGTTGTGCATCCAAAGTATCACCACCAGAAGTTCCATTGGGAACAGTGGTGACATCAGCATCAACGATTGGAGTTGTTGTTGTGGAAACATCAGGTGCTGGTGTAGTAGGGGTGTCATTGCCACTGGTTGTGGTAACTCCGAGAGAACTAGTAGTGCTCCCACCAGCATTGGGGGCACTGTTCCCTATACGTGGATTACCCCGGTGATTCCCATTATCACCTTCATCATCTGAGTCTTCACGTTGCATGCGTGGAAAGTGATCATCAAGGAACGGTGTTGAATCGTCACTCTCAGCTTTTGAGTGTTCATCAAAGACGACATGAATGTTCTCTTCAATCTTTCGGGTTCTCTTATTGTAGACTCTATATGTTTTGCTTGAATTAGCATATCCCAGAAAGATTCATTCATCACTCCTTGGATCAAATTTCCCCAAGTTGTCTTTTCCATTATTGTGAATGAAACACCTGCAACCAAAGGCACGCAAGTGGGAAACACTGGGCTTGCGTTCCCTGATTAGTTCATAGACAGTTTTATTTAGAAATGGTCTAAGCATGGCACGATTAAGGATATAGCATGAAGTGTTGATAAACTCAGCCCAGAATATTCGAGGAAGGTTGCTTGCTATGAGCATTGTTCTAGCCATGTCCTCCAATGTTCTGTTCTTCCTCTCGACCACTCCATTTTGCTGTGGTGTCCTAGGAACCGAGAAGTTATGAGAGACACCATGTTCCCTGCAATAATCAAGGAACATGGAATTCTCAAACTCCGTTCCATGGTCGGATCGAATGGAGCTTAGCTTGTGCCCCAGATTGGTTTCCACACCCTTGATGAAAGATTCAAATGTCTCGAACACCTGTGCCTTTGAAGAGAGAAAGATTGTCCATGTAAATCTAGAGTAATCATCAACAATAACAAACACATACTTGTTCCCTACATGACTTCTTATCCTCATGGGACCACAGAGATTCATATGGATCAGTTCCAGAGGGCGAGAAGTGGTAACATCAGATTTGCTCTTGAAAGAGGAACGTGTTTGCTTCCCTCTTACACAGGCTTCACAGACTCCATGGATCTCAGGTTTGACATTTAGAAGCCCTCTAACCAGTTCCTTCTTGTGGAGTTTGTGAATCAGTTGTAAATTGGCATGTCCAAGTCTTCTGTGCCACAGTTCCGTCTCTTCAGCTAGAGACGCAAAACACAGTTCCCTTGAAGGCTTGAATGTTGTGTCAACAGTGTACACATCGTTGAATTGGACACCCTTCAATACGATCTTCTTGGTTTTTCTATTCCTTACGTAGCAATCTTTGGTTGTGAACACAGTCTCGTTGTCTCTTTGATCACAAAGTTGAGCTACACTTAACAAATTAAAACCAAGTTGATGAACCAGACTAACCTCTTTTATTTTGATGTTTGAGTTCAAGGTAGCTTCTCCTATTCCCACTATCTCTCTGCAACGTTTATCTCCAAGGGAAACGGTTGCCTTAGAGCGTTGTTGAAGTGAGGTAAGGTGATCTTTATTTCCTGTCATATGGAATGAGCATGCGCTATCAATGAACCACCTGTTGTTCCCCCTCACTTCATCCTGCATTAAGAGAGTTAGTGTTTAGCGACCCAGGCAAGCTTGGCTTTACCTGGTCGTTTAGAGACAAAATAGTATTCTCTAGGCTTAGCGTTGGACATATCAGGAGATGTATCATAATCATTCAAATCAACATTGTTACTTCTATTGTTCCTGCGCTGTGTGTGCTCTTCAGTGAACTTTTGTTTCTTAGCACAATTTTTCACTACATGGCCGTTGTTCCCACAATGCCAGCATATCTTATAATAGTCCCCCAAGGTGTACTTACGATTTGGGACATGCATTCTACGTTGCTTGGCTCTAACTGGGTCAGGTGTACTAGGCAAATTTCCCTGAGATTGGATGAGATACATCTTATGGGCAGGTTGACCTTGGTACCATGATTGATTTTCACTCAACCCACTCTCCAGAGTTTTCACACGCTCTTCTAGGTAAGAGTTCGTTTCCTTAGTACTCTGAAGTTCCCTATCTTTTAACTCTCTAAGCTCAGGTATGGTTAACTCATATTCTTCACTCTCTTGTTTTTTACCTTTGTACCCCACACCATACTTGGACTCAACAAAAGTAATCTCTTCTTCCTTAATCTTTTGCTCAACTAAAAGAGAGTGAATTTTATCAATCTGAGCTTTCATCTGAGACAGTTCCCTAACAGTGCTAAAGGAACTAGGTTCACTGTGAGTAGCATCACTTCTAACACAAGGAACAACAGAGGAACTAGCAATTCTAGATAAAGATTCATTCAATTCAATGCATTTATCCTCAGCATTACTTAAATCGTTTTGAGTTTTAAGATTCTCATTATACATGCTTTTGATAAGAGAAATTAAGGATTTTTTATCAAAATTGACAAGAGATTCAAAGAAAGTTTCAGGATCTACCTCTTGTTCTTCACTTGATGACTTCAGAGTCATTGCACACATTCTGTTGTTCCCCCATGACTCTGGCTCGTCATCATCAGAGTTGGCACAATCATCACCCTAGACAGCAACGAAAGCCTTCTTTTTATCGTTTCCAGAATTTTCACCATTGTTGTCTGAGTTGTTTCCTTTGGGGCACCTATTACAATAGTGACCCTTTTCCTTGCAATTGAAGCATGTAACATCTTTAATGTCCCGTTTCTCACCATTGTTCCCATCATTCCTGAATGATTTACCCTTGCGATAAAGAGTTCGCATGGCCTTGGTGAGAAGGGCAGTTTCTTGATCTATGCCATCCAAGTTATCATCTTTGTTACTCTCTATCATCTCAACAACTTTTTCAACCATCAAGGCAATGCCTTTAGGTTTAACATATTTGTCTTCTTCATCATACTTTTTAATTTTCCCAAATACCTCATGAAGTGTGAGTTTGAGAGTATTGTGATTCTCTCTGAGAATTGCTTTAGTCATCTTGTGCCTTGGAGGAAGTCCATCAATAATGATGAAAATTTTCTCCTTGGGAAGAATTTCCTTTTCATCGACATCGTGAGCAGCAAGTCTGGTGGTGATTTCCTCAAATCTGGATTGGTAGGAGGAAATAGTCTCACCATCGATCATGGCGAAGTTGTAGAAATCTTTCTTTGCTTGGAAACGATCAAGCTCTCTAAGATCAGAACTTCCCATGTACATCTGTTCCAAGGCTGCCCACATATCTTTGGCAGTTGCACAAGAGTGTAATTTGGATGCATCTTCAATGTTGATTGCGTTGTTGATAAACATACGAGCCTTAAAGTTTTTCTCCATGATTCTGAAATCATCTTGGCTCCAAGGTGTTGTTCATTTGATTACATCTTCAACAACTTTTTCTTCACCAACCTCGATGACTCTCCAGCATTGGTAGTCATTACTCTTCATCCAGTCCGTGAAGAGGTCCTTCCAGTGTTGGAACTTTCCACCGATAGGCAGGAACGGTGGTTTGTTGTTCCCAAGCCCAACTTCATGAGTCGAAGACATTATTACCTGTGAATCTGAAAAGAACACACAATCTAGAGAAAACCTGCTCTGATACCAATTGTTGAATCGTAGTGTGTTAGATAGGGAACGGTGTGACTGTTTCCTGGGCAGCGGAAAATATAAAGATTCAAAGTAACAAGTAATTCCTCAAAACATATACTTGTATTATTAAGAATTGTACAATCTCACAAGTCTTCTCTCCACCTATACCCTAGGTTAAAGACTTTGAGTGCAATCAACTCTCAATGACACAAGAATCACAACAAGACCCTTAGTAAGAACTACCCGTACCTTGCCTTAGACCTTCGATCTCAGTTTCACAATAGCTCCTTGGTATGCTCGATGGTTGTAGCTGAGATACCTTTTCCCAAGGTGATCTCATCTATATATAGTGTCTAACAAAATCCTATACCAAATATCTAACAATCGACATATTAGGTAACAGTGAACAATTTTGTTACCAAATATACTATTCAGCTTATGAACACATGGTTTCCTTCTATAAACTTTCCTAAGACTCATTATCTTCCTCTTCTTTTCCAAGTAAAGCTCAAATCCTCGTTTCCTTGTATAATGAAGTCAATATGGTAACAGTTGGCAAGTCTCTGCGTTCCGCATCGTTCCACAAACGTTGTTTCCATGTATAGAAGTTTCCTTGTATAGGAACCGCGCGCACTTCATATTTCCAATTTGCTTCTTGCGTAACTGTTCCATGTTTGCACCACGTTCCTTAGCACCCTCTGCTTTCTCTTCTTCATACGTTTTCCATTGTTCTCTAATTCTTTCATAAGACCTGAAACTCATAGGAACAACAAGAAAATATAAAATCTAATGGTGTTTATCATCATCAAAACCAGAGGGAACGTCAATGTTCCAACAATGTGCCAATACAAATGCATCCTTGGTATACTTCAAATTCAATAGGAGACTTCTTTAGTAATCTTGGTAGTAGCTGGTCAATCAACATATAGAGATTTGGTAATGAATAACCTCTCTAAATATGCTTCTCCTGCCCTGGAAATCTCATAGATCTCAACTTATTTATATGGTTCTAAATTATAAATTGGAATTGTTGTTGTTTAAGGAACCTTATACAGGAAGAAAGTTGGGCAAATCAAGCCCTAATTTTTATTTTAAAAAATAAATTATAGCGCTTTCTACAAACAAACGCTATAATTTAACATAGCGCTTTTTAAGAAAATAGATATATGCGTGTTTTAGATTTTAATAAAATAAAAAGCAAAATTATAGCGCTTTTTTCAGAAAAGTGCTATGCGTATATTTTTTATAGTGCTTACCGAATAGCGGTATTAATAACTATTAACACACGTGCTTAGATAGCGCTTGGATTAGCGCTATCCGCTTCATAAAAAAAGCGCTATGCCAAGGTATTTTTGTACTAGTGATGAATAATGACTTGTATGTGCACATAATTTGTACTAGCACATACAATGCAAATATTATGCACATTCAAGCCAATTTGCATGCACATTCAGTGCATTACGTGTAAAGTGCATATGTCTATACGTGTATGTGCATGAATAATGGCTTGTATGTGCAACTAATTTGTATTATGTGTGCATATATCGGGTTTGTATTGAAAATGTGCAAGAGTTTTAGACTGTGTGTGATTGAATATTGAAGTGCATGAGTTTTTTGCATACATGTGCACATAAGTATACATTTGCATTTATTATTGTACTAGATGTGATGTTCAATTAGTTTTTTAACATGCATTGAGTGTTTTTTTTCCAAAAGTGCATGAAATTATGCTGGTGTATAAATTTGGCAAGGAATGTGCATATTTTGGCTCAAAAAATGAAAATTTCACCAAAAAAATTTGGGCCGAAAAAAAATAAAAAAATTGATCGGAGTCCGATATTGACCGACAATGGAAAGTTTGACCAATAGGTCATGTGCATGACACATGCCCCTTTTAATGAAAGTGTGATCCAAGCCCTTGAATTTGCCTCCATCCAAGGGCTATAGAGCTATTTTCATTTTACACCACAACAATCATTCTCACATGATTCATTCTCTATTTTAAATGCTTAGTAGCTCGTGCCTAACTGAAGCCCGAACACAGCTGACGGACACTAAAAGCCTCCCAAAACACTAAAAGCCTCCCAAACACAAACTTACCCGCAACAATCAAAACCCGAACTCAACCAATCCGCACGAACTAAACCCAAACACAATCCGACCCATGCTTATCGAAACCAAAACACAACCAGACCCGTATTAATCCAAACCCGAACACAATGCTAACTAAATCCCGAACATGCCCGAAATAGGCACAAACCCAAATCGGTCCAAACAGAGCAAATATTCAACTAAGTGCTTGTTTGGTTGACAATTGAATTCCCATGAATTGAAATATCCTAGGAAATAGAATAGAAAATCTGTATTTGGTTGGAAAAAATCTTGGAGAAAATCACAAGAAGTTAACTTCCTGGAATTTTCAATTTCTGCAAAATGCAGGAAGTAGATTTACCTACTTTCCCCTAGGTAAGTTCTACTTCCACCATTTTACATATAACATCTCAACTTCTCCCATTTTAATTTACGCATTGTAAAATTCAATCAAACATATTTTCTTCAAATCTCTCAAAGTACAATTCACTGAATTATAATTTTCTGAGAAATAATTTTCTATGAATTACAATTCATACCTTCAACCAAACAAGCACTAATAAGTGACCCAACCCAATCTGAAGTGAACCGAACCGAACAGCCCAAATGACACCTCTAGACATACGGAGCTTCAACTAGATTGGTCAATTGTGTTAGTCGGTTAGGTTTCGGGTTAGGGTCAAATATCCTGTTCGGGCCTGCTTAAACACGTATAGGCTGGCTTGCTCAATGTTTGTTGGGCTTCAAATCAAATTATCTGAAGCCCTCAAACAGTCCAGGCTATGGACCTATCTCCTTTCTATACACGTTGGGTCTATAAATACCCAATTTATAGACATGAAACCCTAATCCCAGCAAATGGAATTTCGCTTGTTCAGTTTCTCCTTTCATGGCGGAGACGTCTGTTTTTGAGTTCGGCTCTCTGTTTAGGAATTTCGCTTGGTCAAATATCTTGTTCGCCTTTCTCTAATCTCCCTCTTCTTTGTTTTGTTTATATCTATCAATAAATCAGTTTGAAGGTGCGATAATGATCTGAATTTATAATCTCGTTAATCTGATGATTAAACTGAGGAAAATTTTCATATCCATTCTTAATTTCTGAGTACCTTCTCCTGGCCATTTAAACAATTGGTTTTTGTCTTCCGTAAGCATTTGCTTTTGAATTTATAGCTATTGTAAATCCCAAATTTCTGAAATCATTACAGTTTTTTTCTTCTAATAATTAGTACTGTTCTTTATATATTCAAATTTCAGACAAAATAATAAATTAATTATTTTCTCAGATTACCTTACGATTTATTGACTAATTATTTTTTTATTATTATTTATGAAATCTTATAAAAAAATTAAAAAAAATAGAAAATCAAAAAATATTTCTCTTATTAAGTTTCTCCTAAAAATGGAAAAACAATTAATAAAAAATTCAGAACTCAAAAAATAAAAATAAAAAAATTACGAAGTATGAGGATAAATCTGAAAAAAATATGTAAAAAAATCTAAAATGACAATTAAAATTTAACAAAGACTTAAGCCTATAACATCAATTAAAATTTAACGGATGGAGTATTAAATTTTGATTTTGATTCAAACTATAGATACAATACCATTATTGGGGAGAAAACACATTCCCAATGCCAACAGACTATTAGACCTGAGCAAGCCGGCCAGCCTGCCCCAGCCTGCAATATAAATATGATCATCATATTTAGTTTATTTAGCTTGTTTAGCTTGTTTAGCTTTAGTGTCCATACGGTCCGAAATTAGGGGTGAACAAAAGTATCCGATTCGGCTGACCCGATCCGATAATCCGTCAATCTGAATCCTAAAAGTCCGTATCTGAAAACATTCGTTTAATTTTTATCCGAATCCGATCCAATCTGGGTGATTTTTCCGGATACTTGGACCGAATACGGATCGGGATATTTTGCTTATCGGATATCCGGAAATCCGGTATTATTAATATATAATATATATATGTTTTTATAACTAATATACAATGTTTAATTAGTTTAGATGATCTCAAAATGGTGTTTGTACATTTTTAAGTGATTAAACCATTTCAATTCTCCAATACAACATTTCTTATTTTATTCATTTTAATAAAAAAATAACTTTGATTATTATTCTTATAAAATTAAAATCATAAATCATGTACTAATTATCGCCTCACTAAACAGAGCAAATATATTTTTTGTCAAGACAGAGTGTTCATCATTAAATTGAATTTTGATTATATAAGTTAAAGTTACAGCTTTATATATACTTGCAAATTCCTCTTGTTATATAATATATACGTTTATGGTTCTCAATCTGAAAAGGTTGACAAGTTTAATTGTTTGAAAAAATTACAGGGACATGCAAATGATACTGATGTTTGACATTTAGTTTGCACTTTGCGGATTGTTAGTTTTGATTGAATTAAAAAAAAGTAATGTTTTGATTTAATTTTTAATAGGTTTTCTAGTAACCGGATAATTTGGATATCCGAGTCGATTATCCGATCCGATCCGGATAATATTTATCGGATATCCGGTCCGAAATGGACCGGATACGGATAAGAGTTTTGTGAATATTTTTTACCGGTTATCCGACATACCGGACCAGACCGGATCAGATATATCCATTTGCTCACCCCTATCTTATATGCTGCATTAATTTTTAAATATAAATAATATATATATTTTTATTCTATCTAGAATTTACTTAATGTGAGTAGCGCGTTGATCGATAGTTGACCGGTTGATGCCCATATTTTTTTAATTTTTTTGTTATCTTACACGTTTTTAGTATAATTTTTTTATGAAAAAATTAAACAATTAGTTTTTAAAGTTCAATAATTATATGTTAAAATTTTAACAATTAAAATTTGAATAATATTTAAGTTGAACAATTTTATTTGAAAAGTTGAACTATTGTATCTTAAAGTTGAACAATTTCATTTTTATAGTTAGACAACTGTGTTTGCTATGTATATAAATTTGAACAACTAGTGTAGTACAAGGCATTTATTTATTTTTCCTTAGATTTTAAAAAATAGTATATCAAAATTATATATCTAATCGATATAGAACTGTTATAGAAGTAGATGAATGATAATATAAAAAAGAACTAATTGAATAAAAAATATTAAAGAGATTGATAAAATATTATCGAAAGAGAGGCAAAACTATCCATAAACTTTATAGAGTAAGGTTCCGGTGCGGAGCACTCTTACGGTGCGGACGTGCGGGCATGCACTATAGGGCCTTATTTGTGCACTTTTCCAAAAATTGAGAAAAATGCTTGAAATAATTAAATTTTTTTTTTACAAAAGTGCACATTTAAGACGTTAAAGTGCACAAATAAGGCCCTAAAGTGCATGCTCCGCACGTCCGCACCGTAAGAGTGCTCCGCATATGATCCAAACTCAACTTTATATATAGTAAAAATTGGCTAATTAATTTTGAAGTGGGGATAGCCACATCCCTAACATTAATACTACTAAAACGATAAAGTATAATCAAAATGTTCATCTAATACATGAAAATGAAACCCTAAATATAAAATCTCGTAAGATGTTCAAAATTGCTACATATTATGAAAAACTTCCTTATATACTACATTTTTTTTTGATAAGGTAAGAATTCAAAGTTGTGTTTCAAACACAACTTTGAGAGGCTGAATACATCAGCTGTCGGAAAAATCGACAAGGAACAAACAGAACAACACAAGATACAAACTAGAAGAAGATAAAGCAAAATAATCTAGAGGTGAGGTGAGTAAAGCACAAAACAAACTTGCGCCGCCAGAAGGATCGTCAACATCCTTGATAAGTCCGGAACTACAACTCGATTCACCGCCTAGGAAAGCTCCATCATCCGAAAAGTGCATCTAAAGGCTAAAAAAGAAAAAGAAAAAGAGAAGAGGTCGGAGATTCTCGCTCGGGAAAGGTGCTCTTTTCTTTGGGAGAGGCGGTGATTTTGGAGCGTTTTTTGCGGCGGCAGTAATTTTCCTGCCGATGCAGAGCTGTTAATGCTGCTGCTTCTGGTGCTCGAGCTCCGGCTACTGCTGGCGGTGCTGGAGCTCTGGAATCCGAATCCGGTGTTATGGTCCATGGATTCCGATCTCGAGATGGTCCTGATTAGGTTGGAGGCGGTTGCGGCGGTGGAGGCGTAGCTGACGGAGTGGCGGAACAGTAGGTTCTGGCCGCGGAAGAAGACCTCATCGGCGGCGCACAACTCCACCTCCAAGGCGTCTAGCGAAGCCGCCAGCGAGGCGAGCCAGCAGATCTAGGGTTTGGCTTGGAGCGAGGCGGCTCGGTGTGGGTTGAGGCGCGGTCAAGCAGGGGGCGCGGGGATCAGGATTCGACAAGTGGTGGGTGTGGTTGCGTTGGCGGTGCAGATAGGTAGAGCCGGAGGCCGGCACGAGTCGGGGGCTCGAGTGCGGGATGTGGGTTCATGGGAGGGGTGGAGGAGTGGGCTCGGTGGGGGTTTACTATTTTTTGCGGTGCGGATCGGGGGCTCGGTCGGAGCGGCGGAGGTAGGGATCTTCTAGTCAGCCTAGCCAAAAGCTAGGGCCGGCTCCCCGGCTCCCAAAGGGAGCGTTTCTTCCTTGTATACTACATTGATTGTAGACTTGTAGTATTAGATCTTTTTTTTGTCGCATATTAAAATTTCCAAACCTTTCCTGCTGGTAACTCTTGATAATGCAACATAAAACTGACCATGAGTGAAAACAGGGCGTGGAAGACATAAACATACATCTATAAGTGATTGGCCCCGACTCTTGTTTATCGTCATAGCAAAACAGACACTCAATGGAAATTGACTTCATTGAAACATGAACGTATACGAAGTGTCTGATGGTGACATGAGCACACGAGAAATCAAAACTTATCCGATATTGTTGCTTGAAATATTCTTCCTTGTTTGACATGATTGTCGAGCAGCATGATTATCAATCTTGTCATATTACATAAACCTGAGGACTGATCAATATTTCGAAGCAACATAATAAGGACTCCAACCTTAAGTTTAAGCTCATGATTTGGGACACCAGAACATATAATACTGTTCAAGTAGTCAGATATATAAACACTTGCATCGTTGTCTGCAATAAAACCTGTCTTGCACATGATATCCAAATTGAGATAAACTTTCTCATCACCAAGTAACAAAGACAATATATAGTCATTAACTCTATCTACATCTTCATGTGTTGGTGCAAGAATTGTCCGTTCTTCAAAGTATTTCGAAAATAACTTGATAAGAATCAAGGATCGAGGGTGCCACGGTGCGAGGTAAAGCGCTAAAACCTTCAAGGACTCGTCAGCCAACCTCCAGAATAATCTTCTGTATTCAGATGGCTCGTTCTCTCTGGTTCGGGCTCCGAACTGAGTGATTCCAAATCCCAGTGGTAGATCCGGGAGTCTATCTTGTTCCCTCAAAATTTGAGCGTGATTGGGTTTGGGAATCAAAACTTATGATGGATTTACTGAATGGTCGCTGATGGTTCCGGGAAGGGAATCAGCGAGGGAATGGTTTGGATGAGTTCGTGAAGGGATAAGTGATCCTCCTTGTGTGGATATTACACACCACGTAAAGAAGAATACGGGATAAGTATCTGATCCTTGGATGGATGTTACGCACCACCAAAGAACAAGACAAGATCAAATCAATAGAGAGATATTACGCACTCAAAACCGATTGATCAAACACTCGATGCAACTCACGAGTTTAGAGACTAGTTTCTGGAAATAACAAACATTTTGGCTGGTTTTTGATTAAGCATTTGATGTCCTTACAAGTGTAGTCGAAACCTGCTTAAATAGGCCACAAAACACACAAGTTACACCCTTTTAAGTGGGCATATTAATCATTCTTAGACTCTTGACTTTTCCTGCTTATTAACTAATGAACCTGACTTCAGAATGGTCTCATCTTCTAGAATTGCGTGGTTTATGGAGTTAAGTGAGCCTCCACCAAAAATGGGCCAGTTTGCACGAGTGAAACAAAATTGGGCCCATGCTCAACGCAGCTATGTCATCCTGGCGCAACGACGTGTGTGGAATGCGATGTTTGGGAGTCTTGGGCACACTTCTCTTGGCACACATGGGCTGAATGGACTCTTCTTTGTCACTTGAGTCAATGGAAGCCTTGGTGTGCGGGACAAGTGGTGAAGAGACCGGTGGAATGAAGTTCTCCTTGTGTGGCGCCGACGCTTGGCCTTGATCAACTTGGCCGGTGTCACTTGCTTGCACTTGGGGCTCTTGGTGGCTTGAGGTGTCTAGCTCTTGATGGGACGTAGTCACGTCATCCTACCTTCCTTAAAAAGGATTCGTCCTCGAATCCAAGTGCACTTCAGGAAATAGCTTTAGAGCACACAAAACTGCACAAAGAAAAACAAGGAAGTGAGGGACCAAGACATCTTTAGTGGAAACAAGGTACATGTAAGCAAGCATGATTAGTTCCATTGAGTATCCATGGATGTATTTCCATGCATGAGTTTTGCCCAGCTTCTGCCTAAATATATGCTTAAGTATAGAACAAGACATGCACGTGACATACTTGGCAACAAATGCAAAGCATAGTACAAAAGGTTTCTCATTCAACAAGAATTGTGAATAAGAACAATGATGTATGCATGAATGCCTAGTTCTACCAACAAAAACATATTCATAAACTTCAGATTCTCTAACCCCTGAAAAGAATTCTGTTTGAAGCAAAGGGAAAAGAATAAACTAAGTAGAGTCAAGTGATACTCCCCTACAACGAGCCTTGGATTGAGCATCCTTATTCTCATGGTCACAAGTGGTATTGAGTTCAGAAGGCTTATCATCCTTGTCGTCAACCTCTTCTTGGAGTAGGAACGTCAAACATGAAGGAACCATAGATGTTGCATCCATCCATGGAGTAGCCAAAGAGTTAAGTGAAATACAGGCAATGATGGGTGGATGTGTTCCTTTTGTAGATGAAATAGATGATTCTTCAACTTCCCCCTCCTTTTCTTTTCGCTTTAGCTCATCTTCAATGAGCATAGAAGGCTGACATGATTCGGCTATAAGTGGAGGTTCTTCCTTCAACTCTCCATCACCAAAGGATGACTTCACAACTTGCAAGGGTTCAACACAAGGACTCCTAGGAACCATAGGTGTGTGTGGAGCTTGAACCTTTGGCTGAACCCTCATAGGCTCACGTCTTGGCTCTTGGATCCTAGAAGGCTGCCTTGACAAGGTAGATTGGAAGCTTGAAAGCCAACTTTTACTAGAAGATTTCCCTTGTTGATATTCTTACACCTGGTTAACTTGTTGAAGGACATCTGCTATGGGCTTTCCACTCACAAGTCTATGCCTCTTAACATAAAAAAGAAGGTCAGTATTCAAACCATTAATGAACTTAGAAAGAATGTACCTCTCGGAGTGGTGGCGGCTTGAAAAGAACACAAGTTCGGAAAGCTCCGTGTAGAACGCAAGAAGAGAGCGATTGCCTTGCTTACAATTCTCTAATCTGGCTTGGATGCGCATACCATAATCTCGAGGAACAAAGGAACTTCTAAGGAAAGTTTTTAGATCCTCCCAAGTGTTGATCGGTGGATACCCAAAGTAAACACAATCTGCTTCATACTCAGTCCACCAATCATACGCATATCCATCAAAGTAGCTAGTGGCAAGAGCCACTCATTGCTCATCCGTACAGCCATAGCGATTGAGCACACACTCAGTTTGCCACTCCCAAATCAAGTATTCAACAAAGTCATGAGTGCCATGAAAGGGCTGGAGAGTGAGTTCTTGTTTAAGATGATGATCCATGGTTTCTTACCAAAGGCAAGGTTAGCAAAACCAAACACATAGACCCATAAATCCAAACTTACCAATGGACCTTATGCCACGAGAGAACTCAAAACTTTGTGCAAAGTTAAGCAAATTCAAATGTGCAAGCAATTCCTAGAAAAAGAAACAACCTAAGACGCCTAAACTTGTTACTTTGAAAGCAATAAAACAAGGCGACAAATTGCAACCCAAGTTGCACGCAAAAATCAAGAAGTGAACCTGCTTCACTTGTTCAATCACCCGAGACAAGCAACTCAAGGAAGCTACTAGATCTTAGGCTTGGTGTGATCCTCAAGACGTCACCTAGTGGTCTTTGCTTGGCCTCTTTTGCTTTGGGGTCCGACTTTTTCTAAGCTCCACCTCTTTTTCGCTTATGCTTTTCGTGGAGTCCGAGTTTTTCTTGCCCCAATTATTTTCCTACCAAGTCCGAGTTTTACGACCTCTACAAGGTAGGGTTATGGTCTTGTGCTTTTGAAAAACAAAAAAAGGCTTAGGATTTTCTTTGCAGTTCTGTAAATGATTTTCAATTTTTATTTTTTTTAGCACAAGGTCCTATAGAATAATATACACTAAGATGTTGGGCTTCCTAATGCATAATATACACTATATCCCTTGGATCACACGTTTGAAGCTTCAACTTTTCCCGTATCCTTTTGTTGATTGGTTCAAATTAAATCGAACATGCTCCACACATTCAGCTACTTAATGAAGCGGTAACAAGAGCAAGTTTAATGAATTCAATCAACCAAAATCAGTTTGGACATCAAGAGGCACACACTTTAATAAAAACTGGCAATTGAAGACAACACTTATTGAACCCAATTTAATGAAGCCGATAATGACTAGTGGTTTATGACTCTTGGGTGGGTTCGTCTTCAACCTTGAGAACGAGCACAAACCAGACGCAACAACTCAGAAAAATTCAGACACTAAACAGCAACAAAAGAACAAAATTCAGGAGAAAAAATTCAGCAAAATTCAGAAAACTCAAAAGATTGTCCCTACGCTTGTAGATCTGAATTTTATCAACTTAGGAACAAGGTTTCAAGAGCTTTTACCTCACGGGCTCTGATACCACATGATAAGAATCAAGGATCGAGGGTGCCACGGTGCGAGGTGAAGCGCTAAAACCTTCAAGGACTCGTCAGCCAACCTCCAGGATAATCTTCTGTATTCCGATGGCTCGTTCTCTCTGGTTCGGGCTCCGAATTGAGTGATTCCAAATCCCAGTGGTAGATCCGGGAGTCTATCCTGTTCCCTCAAAATTTGAGCGTGATTGGGTTTGGGAATCAAAACTTATGATGGATTTACTGAATGGTCGCTGATGGTTCCGGGAAGGGAATCAGCGAGGGAATGGTTTGGATGAGTTCGTGAAGGGATAAGTGATCCTCCTTGTGTGGATATTACACACCACGTAAAGAAGAACACGGGATAAGTATCTGATCCTTGGATGGATGTTACGCACCACCAAAGAACAAGACAAGATCAAATCAATAGAGAGATATTACGCACTCAAAACCGATTGATCAAACACTCGATGCAACTCACGAGTTTAGAGACTAATTTCTGGAAACAACAAACATTTTGGCTGGTTTTTGATTAAGCATTTGATGTCCTTACAAGTGTAGTCGAAGCCTGCTTAAATAGGCCACAAAACACACAAGTTACACCCTTTCAAGTGGCCACATTAATCATTCTTAGACTCTTGACTTTTCCTGCTTATTAACTAATGAACCTGACTTCAGAATGGTCTCATCTTCTAGAATTACGTGGTTTATGGAGTTAAGTGGGCCTCCACCAAAAAATGGGCCAGTTTGCACGAGTGAAACAAAATTGGGCCCATGCTCAACGCAGCTATGTCATCCTGGCGCGACGACGTGTGTGGAGTGCGATGTTTGGGAGTCTTGGGCACACTTCTCTCGGCACACATGGGCTGAATGGACTCTTCTTTGTCACTTGAGTCAATGGAAGCCTTGGTGTGCGGGACAAGTGGTGGAGAGACCGGTGGAATGAAGTTCTCCTTGTGTGGCGCCGACGCTTGGCCTTGATCAACTTGGCCAGTGTCACTTGCTTGCACTTGGGGCTCTTGGTGGCTTGAGGTGTCTATCTCTTGATGGGACATAGTCACATCACAACTTATTGTCCAAAAGAGAGGAATAAACACACTTAACAATTGATGGAATTAAATCTAAGTCATAATCCTTCACCAATAGTTCATCAGGAATTTGTATTTGTGCTTCTCCATCATTGTCATCACCTATAATACCAATATACCATCCCCCATGCTTAATACCTATTCAAAAAATTCATTTGCTTCTTGGATATCATAATCAGATATACCTTATTGAATCAACGTGTTTCTTGTCAAATTAAGAGCTTTACAATATTTCCACAAATAAGAGGAATTAATGGTGGTGAAATAATTTTTTTTAGTAACATGGCATTAGAGTTTATAGAGTCAAATATGGTGGTACTTATAGATGCTTAATTTTTATACATCAATACTCATAAAAAAAACATCATACTATAGTAAAAAAGTAACAATCAAAACCAGTATTGAACCACTATAGTTCTCCAAACCAAAGTTGAATGTTAAATAGAAGTCATATTATGTTATCCGAGCGAAAAAAAATGAACTGTTTCTATGATAAATTTTACAAAAAAATAATTTTATATAAAAATCTATATGATACTACATAATAGTTTTAATCAAAGTGAAATGTTTCTTGTCTTTAACTAATTTCTTAGCTTAGCGGAGTACAAGTTGGTTCTTTAAATTTATGGCTAAAAATATTGTTTGCTATGTTTTTGGAAAGAATAAATTATACAAAATATTCATATTATATGCATATTTGGCTAATATGGGCAGAAATTTTATTTTCTTTGATTTTTGAAAAACCAACGAAAAAAATGAGAGTTAGACACGTGACAAATTAACTATCGTGATGCCACGTGACAACATAAAATTTTGGTTCATTTTCGGGGCGCCACGTGGCGTAGTAGGTATTCTACTTTAGTAGATATATAGTAGATTACGTACAAAAAATATATGGCCAAAAATATTATTTGCTACGTTTTTGGAAAGAATAGATTATACAAAATATTCATATTGTAAGCATATCAGGCTAATATGGGCAGCAATTTTATTTTCTTTGATTTTCGAAAAAACCAATGAAAAAAATGAGAGCTTGACACGTGTCAAATTCAATACAGTGATGCCACGTGGCAGGAGACAATTTTGGTTCATTTTGGAGGCGCCACGTGGCGTAGTAGGTATTCTACTTTAGTAGATATATAATAGATTACGTAAAAAAAAAATATGGCCGTGAATATTGTTTACTATGTTTTTGGAAAGAATAGATTATACAAAATATTCATATTGTATGCATATCCGGCTAATATGGAAAGAGATTTTATTTTCTTTGGTTTTATTTGATTTTCGAAAAACCAATGATAAAAATAAGAGCTTGACACGTGGCAAATTCAATATCGTGATGCCACGTGGCAGCAGAAAATTTTGGTTCATTTTGGGGGCGCCACGTGGCATAGTAGGTATTCTACTTTAGTAGATATATAGTAGATTGTATCTTAATCTTTAACATTTTATTTTTTAAATATTTTTAGGGGTAGCCATTTTTGTCGTTTTTATTATTCTTATTTTCCTACACATTTAGGATTTAGGGTTATGGTTTATGTTTTGAACATTTTGAGTTATATTAAGTTTATATTACATTATAAACAAAACTTCAAGTTTATTGGACATTTGTTTAAATTTTAATAAAGTATTATTCAATCTATCTTTTGTTATAAGTTTGAATTTTCCTGCAATTTAAATTGTTCAACTTTTTTGGTTCAATTGTTCAACTTTATATATTGTTAAAAAAATTGTTCAGCTTTAAAAAAAACAATTGTGAATTCAATTGAGAATTGTTCAAATTTTTAGAAATAATTTGATGAGGAAAGCATGTAGGAAAACAAGAAAAAAAATGACAAAATTGTTTTATCCTAAAAAAAATTGGCCAAAAAATATACAAATTGTTCAACTTTTTTTTAAATCAATTTTATGATAAAAACGTGTAGGAAAACAAGAAAAAAAGGAAGAAAAAATCGTCCGAGAAAAAAAAACTAAAATTGGTCTAGTGAAAACAGTTGTCTAACCATAAAGTTGAAATTGTTCAACTTTAAGATACAATTATTCAACTTTTTTCTTACAATTGTTTAACTTTATATATTGTTCAAAGAAATTTGTTCAACTTTTAGTATACAATTGTTCAAATTTAATACAAAATTGTTCATATTTTTAGAAACAATTTTATGATGAAAATATGTATAAAAAAATTAAATAAAAAATATGGGCAAAAGTCAGTTTGACCGGTCAACGATCAACGTTGATCACTGACCGTTGACCGGTCAATGGTCAAATATTGACCATGGGATGTGGTTGAGTGTGGGAGAGTGTATGTGTGCTATGATGGAACGTCCATCATAGCCTTTCATTGTCCCAAAATGGTTAGCTTTCATTTCTCCTCACGTTTCACCGTAAGTATCCGTTTTACTGGAGCCTGACTCTATATATCTAATATAATTTATAAAATTATATATATATATAAATAGACTAAATCTAATATTAATCAAATACTTTGTTCCTATGATGATGTGTAATTTTGGCCCACTTGTTTATGTTGTGTCATTTTGTGGGTCAGATTTGTTATGTATGTCTATGTTTGTGTATACTATTTATGTTCATAACATGATTTTGTATGTCTTTTAATTAAGGATATTGATCAATTTGTATTGTTATATATATATATAAATAACTTCTTTTATTAGTATTGTACATTTGGTTGGACAAGGTTATCTGGGACCCGTGAGCTGCCTAGTTGCGGATGTCCGGGCATATCTGGACACCTTTCCCAGCTTGTGATGTAAAAGAAATCTCCTTCTAGTCACGTTTGTTTGGTCCCGTCTTCATGGCAAGGCTTTGTTTCTTCTCGTGATAAACTCACGGAATAACACTTAAGAATTTGGATTTTGACAAAGCGCACGAACTAAAAGGGATGGAGTCCACAATCAACTCTTCTTTTCCTTCGGATGAGTGTTGGATAGATTTAAATTTAGTCCACAATTCAGTTGCTTGATCGAGATCCACGACCAAGGGTTAGATTGAGATCCATAATCTAGAGAAGTCAAGAAGTATAAAGATGAACTCTTTTTCAATTGCTTTAAGTTTCAAACCTTAATTTATGAAATAACAATTGAGAGAATAAGCTATCTAAGGCTGGCCATGGGCTCAAGGCACATGAAAACATGCTAGGCCCGTCCATGAGGCTGGAAATAAAGTATATAAACGCTAAGTAATGGAAAATAACAAGGATAATGTCAACAAAAGCCAATATCCTCTAAATGCTAATAAAACAAGCAAGATAAGATTGCATTGTCCCATGCATGAGGGCACAATCAGATTGTCATCAATAAGGGCCAAGACGGTGCCTCAGAGTGCAAGGCATTGAGGTTGCGCACGAGCATGAATGACGGTTCATCGACGAGCATGATCATGGGCGCGGTCGAGCATCACTAGGACTCCAATAGTGTAGTGGTGTTGTAAGAACCATGATAGCTTCCTTGGTTGGAGAAAGACACCAAGTGTTAATGTTCCAAGGTGGAGCCGATGTGGACGAGTTGGGCTTCTAATCGTCCTTGTTTGGCTACTATCGTTGTCCCCACTTGGCTTCGAATCATCCTCGATTCTTGTGGTTTTTCAAGTGAAATGGACATGAAAACCACAGGGAAGGGCACGACTGCTGCTGGACAACAAGGGCACGTTGCACAATTAAGGTGTGGCGAGTGTTGTTGTTGTACACTTCAACGTGGTCATGGAGAGTAGAAAAACCGAGCGGGTCAGAATGGGGATGGCAAATCAGCTCATCCTCTTCATCTTCAGACTCATATGTGCCATGGTGGGTCAAGAGGACCTTCATCTTGTTGGGGCAATCCTTAACAATGTGTCTCCTCCCATTGAATTTGAAGCAAGCAACGTCTCTAGCTCTCTCCTCTTGGTGTGGCTGCCTCCTTTTTTGCTAGGTTGCATTGCTCTTTCTCATGCTGTAAAGAGGTATTTGTAGCACTAGAAATCAAAGGAGAAGAGGATAGTTTAGAGGCATACCTTTCTTGGTTTATGGCTGACGGGGGCTAAATGTAACACCCCACCACATGGGCCGACCCATTACAGGGCTGCAACCCATACACCCCAACCCTTCCTTGGTAGCTCCACCTAATTAATAGGCAGCCATCTCCAAGAGGTTGTTCGTGAGTCTCGAACTCGAGACCTCACGCTTTAACAAGAAGCTTAACGCTCTCTTGTCACCAATTGTGCTGCACCTGTAATGGGTCGGCCCATGTGGTGGGGTGTTACAAAAAAGTACACTTTTATGTTGGATAGGGGCCTCCGAGCGCATTGGCCCAGCCATTTCTATCCCCCATGGGCCGCAGCCCATGTACCCCAACCCATCCCCCAAACTGGGTAGGTTGTTCGTGAGTCTCGAACTCGAGACCTCACGCTTTGACAAGAAGCCTTACGCTTCCTTGCCACCAATTGCGCTGCAGCACAATTGGTGACAAGTGATGCTTTGGCAGCTTGTTAAAGGGTGAGGTCTCGTGTTCGAGACTCACCAACAACCTACTAGAAATAGCTGGGCCTTGGGCTTGGAGCTACTAGTGAAGGGTTGAGGTGTATGGGCTGCAGCCCTGTGATGGACCGGGCTGCTAAGCTGTCGAGGTATTACACTAAAGTCGTATCGCCTTATCAAAATAATCCTAAACAAACCTAACTCATTAGAATAGGCAAGCAAGGGTCGAATCTCACAGGGAGGAGTTGTCTTTCTTTATCTAAGGTTGCATGAAATAGTAACAAAGGGGAGTTTTGGTTGATTGTTGGTAAACAAGTAAACAAAGGAAACAAAAGCAAAGGTTTGTAATCATATAGGAAAAACACTTAGTCAAACAAATATCCACCTTTAGTTTGGTTGATTGATCATTGATTATTCCTAGTCCTCAATCCTCATAAATGTCCTAATTCCTAAAAACCAAACCTAATGCTAAGAAGATAACAAACAAAGTCTTAAAGGAAATAAAATAATCCTATCGAAATAAAGAAATAAAAGAAAAATAAATAAATAAAATAAAATAAACTTCGGACGAAATCTTCAGAAACTCCTCGATGCTCGCCTGACACAGATTTCCGCGACCGCGGAAGAATTTCCGCGATCGCGGAAATTACCCCGATGCTCTCGAATTAACCGCGACCAGAAGCCTTGGAAATCCGCGACCAACCGCGCCCGCAGCGACACTTCCGCGATCGCGGATTCCTATTCTGCGCCCGCGGATCCTCTTCTATTGCGGCTTCTTCGCTTCTATTGCGTCTTCGTCGTCATGGCTCGTGATCTTCTTTCGTGGTCTCCTCTCCATCTTCAATAAGTCTTCGTTTAGCTTCTCCAAACCACTAAAGTCACACTTCTTCTCCTCAACTACATACTCCACAATAACGCTCTAAACATCTCCAAATGATACCCAAAACACCGGTAACAACTCCTAGTTAAACCCTACAAAGTAGCGCTGATCAATGGCTGACCAAGAACCCTTCTTTTTGCGAAATTGTTGTTCATGTATAAGTTGCGCTTTGTGCACCATGTCATGCACACTATCAAACTCACAGATCTCAAACAAATCCTTGATGTTGTAGTTGAGGGGGGCTTGGAACTTGTACATCATAGCATCTCAACTGAAATGGCTACCCGCCTCATGGATCAAGTCTTCAAGGTCGTTGAAGTACTTGATTGGAGATCTATCACCTTGTTTACACTCCTCCATCTTGAGTGTCATTTGTCCCTTAAAAGTGTAGGGCACATAACGTCGTTTCATGACAGCCTTGAGCTTAACCCAAGTGCTAATGGGGGCAGTCGGCGACGTCGTCTCTCATCCTTGTCTCTCGACCACCAAGAATGGGCGTGGTCAATGAAGTAAATAGTGGAAAGCTCCTCTCCCTCTCTCTCTCTCTCTCTCTCTCTCTCTCTCTATCTCTCTCTCTCTCTCTCTCTCTCTCTCTCTCTCTCTCTCTCTCTCTCTCTCTCTCTCTCTCTCTCTCTCTCTCTCTCTCTCTCTCTCTCTCTCTCTCTCTCTCTTTCTCTCTCTCTGTGTGTGTGTGTGTGTGTGTGTGTGTGTGTGTGTGTGTGTGTGTGTGTGTGTGTGTGTGTGTGTGTCACGCACGCACGTGTGAAATACTTTAGGACATAGCTTGTGTCCTTCTCCCACGCTTAACATTGTGGTTAGCTCGATTAAGATCCATACCTTGGGCTGGCCATGGAAGAGGCGTATTGGCTAGCCTTGGTGCATAGTTGAAATCATCACGAATAGGTGAAAGATCATAGTTATCATCATGCACTGTTGGTTGCTACCAATCATCATCAAAACGAGGGGGTCGGTCAAAGTCATAACCATTAATCTCCTCATATCGGGCTTGTACCCTAGGTGGACCAGCGTGATGGGCACTATGGTTGGGTGTTGGGGCTGACCACAAGAGTAGTCAAACTGAAGTCTCCGCCTTGGATGGCTCGAAAGGTGGCCAACGTGATGGTCATCCTTAGGGGCCAAGTTATTCCGGCTTGTGGTGGGCTCAATGTGATGAGAATCCTCTAGATTATGCGATGCCTTGAACTTTAGTCCACTCGTGGGGTTTTCTCCATGGGGTTGCGGTCTCTACTCCAAAAATGCCTTGAACGAGTTGAAGGGCTACGAAGAACCATCCTATCATCCGTAGAACTTGAAACGTAAGTCACTCATCTCCTTGCGTATAAGGTGGAGAAGTAGCTTGTCACGCCTAGGTAATGTATCCTCGTCATCCTATGATCGGGAGCCTTCCTTTTTCCTTTGTCCATAGGAGTCTTCATTCTAGAGAATGTGAAACAAAGAAAATATGAAACAGGAAGGCTACCGATCATAGGAGTCTCCATCGAAGAACCATAGGAGTCTCCGTCGAAGAACCATCCTATCATCCATTTCCTTGTAGAACTCAAAGTGTAAGTTACTCATCTCCTTGCGTATAAGGTGGATAAGTTGCTTGTCACGCACAAGTAATGTATCCTCGTCATCCCTATGATCGAGAGCCTTCCTTTTTCCTTTGTCCGTAGGAGTCTCCATCTTGGAGAACGTGAAACGAAGCAAAAATGAAACGAAGAAGGAGGACAAACAAAAGGAACCAAATCCCAAGTGTCTAGGCACTTTGTAATCACACTTTCAACTCAAAAGTACAACAAAGAAGTAGGTCCTAAGAGGCACTCTAAGGCTGTAAAGAGAGGTAAAACAAGGACAAAAGTGGCTAGAGGCAAGAACAAGGTATGTAATGGTAAAAAAACAAAGCAAGCAAGTTGTCTAACAAGTCAAGAAGCATGCAATGCTGAAATCTAACCAAGACAATGATCAAAACTCAAGAGCATGTCTCAAGAAATATAATTTGCAAGAAAGAAATCACACAACTTGAAACTAAGCAAAAAACTACGAATTGATGTGAATGAAATCTAGAGAAGCCAAGAAGTATAAAGATGAACTCGTTTTCAATTGCTTTAAACTTCCAACTTAATTTCTAAATTAACAAACAAGAGTTTAATTATGGGAAGGGGAAACTAACAGCATAAGCTATCTACGGACGCAAGCCACATGAAAACATGCTAGGGTCGGCCATGAGGCTGAAAATAAAGTATCTAAATGCTAAGTAATGGAAAATAACAAGGATAATGTCAACAAAAGCAAATAGAGACAACAAAAGCAAATATATTCTAAATGCTAATAAAACAAGCAAGATAAGCATGCATTGGCCCATGCATGAGGGCACAATCAGATTGGCATCAAGGAGGGTCGAAACACCGCCTTGGAGTGCATGGCATTGAGGCAGTGCGCGGGCGTGAGTGGTGGTGCATTAGCGAGCATATTTGTGGGCACGGACGAGCATCACTAGGACTCCAATAGTGCATCGGCGTTGTAACAACCATGATATCTTCCTTGGCTGGAGAAAGACACCAAGTGGAGCCAAGTGTGGGCGAGTCAGGCTTCTATTCGTCCTTATTTGGATGCTATCAGCTTGTGTCCATGGCTTGGCTTGGATCAGTGGGTGAAGAACAACCCGAATCCAACAAACCCAAAAATTTCTGGATTGGGTCGATCCGACCTACTAGGTTGACTTGACCTGTTGTTTCATATGTATATCTGAATTATATGAATGGTGTATAATATTTTATTAAAAATTATTTTATCACTAATCATTTTATCTAATTAAAAAATACTTTATTAATCATAAAAAATGAGTGGTTTTGACATGTTGGGTTAACTCGACCCTACACCAAACCCGTTATGACCCAACAAAATTGAACTGACAACATAACACAATTTTTTACCCGAACCCAATCGACCCAAACTCGAATATGAACCAACCAACTCAACCAGTTGGGTTTATTTGTGCTAGATTCGAGGCTAAAGGGGTTAAGGTTAGAGAGGCAATGTGGCGGTAGGCTGGTGATGGTGGGTTGTCAAATTTGGAAACAAATATGAAAGAAGATGGAATATGGTATAATGATGGATAGAGGGAAGGTTGTGGCAAAATTTGATCTCTAGGTTGTCACTAAAGATGAATGATGATGAGAAATAGCGATGGTTGAATGGTGGTGGAGGCAGCCACGGTTTGCGGTGTTAAGCAGTGAGTGTGAATATTACATTTTATTGATTAAAATTAGTATAAAAGTTAATATTTTTATAATCTAGGAAATGATGAATATAGTTAAGGAGTGTAAGAATTCTATTCTACACTTGGTGTAGATATAGATTTGTCCCATTTAAGCGCCGTTGTTGAAACAAAACGATGTGGTTTTATCCTTGGAAAATAACAAATGTTATGTCTATGGGACAATAATGGAAAAAATACAGTTGGTGCCACGTGTTGTGTGTTAAGCTCTTCTGTACAAACACACTTTATGCGCGACACTCGTCCTCCTTTTTGACGACCTATACTCACCTTGAATATTACCATTCAAAATTTAAATGTATACTAGTTAGTTCTTGTATTAGTACGAGTTTACAAAGAATAGATTATATGTGTAATGGTATGATTAAATGTTGAGTATTAAAAATACAATTTTTCAATCGAACATACACTATTTAAAACAAAAACATAGTTAGTAGAGCATAAAAACATACATGTTTTAATAATTATCTTTAAATCTATTTTATAACAATAAAATGATTAAATTTATGAATTCGGTGTACATACACATGATAAAACTTTATACATGAAGCTTAAAGTCTCATTAATTTAATTAAATTATAAAATGAAGTTAATTTTGGAAAGAACTGTTTATATAAAATATTCTAACCAAAACATGGGACATGTCCCATGCTCACACATAATGGTAGGATTAGATAAATCCCATTTGGGTTGCCATTGTATTATGATAAGTATATATAGTGAGATACAAGATATTATAACAACTATACATCACTTGAGATAATTAAGGAATAATAAAATCAAATTTACAATAGTTCTAACATCCCACCGAAATTTGTACTGGCGATTCTTGAATGTGCAAACTAGATCTGAATTCGATGAACAACCTTGTAGGAAACCCTTTAGTGAAAATATCAACACACTGACTTTGAGTAGGCACATGTAGAACCTTGACATGACCAAGTGCAACTTTATCTCGAACGAAGTGGAGATCAATCTCTATATGTATTGTTCGTTGATGCTGAACTGTATTAGAGAACATATAGACAACACTGATGTTTTCAGAATAAACAACTATGGCATTGGAGTTGGGAGAATGGAGTTCTTGCAATTTCTAGCGAAGCCAACAAGTTTCTGCAACTGCATTGGCAACACATTTGTATTCAGCCTCATCACTAGAACAAGATACAATATTTTTCCTTTGTAGATGACCATGATGTAAGATTATCTCTGAGGTAGACACAATGACCAGAAGTTGACTTTTTGGATTCTAGGCAACCAACCCAATCAGCATCAGAGCTACAATTAAGGTATATGTCAGGCCAACAGAGATAGACAATCCGTATTTGAAAGTATCCTTAAGATACCATGATGGTGTTGAAATGATGTTCACGTGGATCATGCATCGATAGACAGACTTGCTGCTAAACTCCGATACAAGGTTGGATTCTCAATTGGATTACCGCCAGCCTGATTCATTTTGGAAGTTGTATCGACCAGTGTTGAAGACGGTTTGTAATTTCTCATACCGGCCTTTTCTATAATTTCATTGGTGTACTTATGTTGTGTCAGAAAGAGACTCTGCTTGCCTCTGGTCATGGCCACGCCCAAAGGAGATGGCCGAGATGAGACAACGAGAATTGAGTGTGTAGAGCGTTGATGACACGTTGAAGAAGAGATTGAGAGGAGACAATGAGAATAATTCGTCGACGTACACCAATGTGAAAGTAGTGTTGTAACCCGATTTGTAAACAAAAAAGGAAGTATCTGACTTATAGTTTTTGGAAGCCCAATGTGATAATAGCGGTGGCAAAGCTTTGATACTAGACTCTCGGGGCTTGTTTATGACCATACAAGGCCTTTTTCAATCGACAAACATGATTCAGTCGAGTCGGATAAAGAAACACGGAGGTTGCTGGCAAAAAAGACCTCTGATAGGTCACTCGGGAGAAAAGCATTCGTTAGATCAAGCTCATGGATTGGCATGGAATGCGAGAGAGCCAAAGATAGAACTGTACGAACGATAGCGGGCATGACAACAAGGTTGAATGTCTTCTAAAAATTAATACCTTGTTGTTGGGAGTATCCGCGTGCAACCCACTGAGCTTTGTTCGGGGACAAAGAGCCGTCTGAATTCATCTTGTGGCGGAACAACCACTTGCCTATAACAATATTTGAGCAAGAAGGACAACGGACAAGATCCCAAGTACCGTTTTTAAGCAAGGCATTAAACTCGTCTCGCATTGCTGCAAGCCATTGAGTGTCTTGGAGGGCTGTTTTCTAGGTTTCGGGAAGCGGGGAAAGTTTTGATGTGGTGGAGAGATTGAAGATGGATTTAGGTTTGGTGATTCCATTCTTTGCTCGTGTGACCATGTAATGTTGATTTGCATCGTCTTCTTGGTCAACATCGGAATCAGTGGGGGTTGATAAGGCAGATGGAGATTGGTTGTTGTTTAGGTCAGCCGTAGGATGAAGATCAGGGGGAGTGATTTTCGGTTATGGGCTAATTTTGTGGGATTTGAATTTGAATATTTTTTGTGTAGAATTAGGAAGATAGGGTGGGGCCGGCTGAGAATTTTGTGGGATGTGAAATTCGTTTGGGGTGGAATTAGAAGGGGATGGGGGCCGACTGATTTGTTTGGCCATGTAAAATGTGGTTGGGTGGGTTTGGATACAGTTGGGTGGGATAACATGAATTTTCTATTATGTCTTTTAGAAAATCATAATCTGTAGAATTTTGTGGTTGGGTTGGTTTGGAAAAAGGGATATTTTTTCTCAAAAAAAATCACATGTCTTGATATAATAATCATGTTTGTTGAGAGATCCAAACAACGATAACCACTATGATTTTATGGGGTGATAGTTTGTGGGGGATGAAAGACGACAACAATGTTCATCTTGATATAAGTTTTCTCATAAAAAAGACAAGGGGTACACCAGGGTTACAATTGTGCTGTATATGTGTAACACCCCCAAATCTTAACCCATTTGGAAAGGTATTACCGCCAGTGACCCTAGTGTTCCTTACCGAGATCACCCAAGGCTTTACCGGTTTAAATACAATTCATGGAATACAATTGATACATAATGATCAAAGTATTCAAATCAAAACATCAATCAAATGAAACATGAGTTACAGGATTACATCCCAATCCCGAATAGGACAAATACAGAGTTTAAACAAAGTACAGCGAAAGTCTTAAATAGAGATATTACAAAAAGGATTGTAATCGTAATGATCACCTGCCCAAAGATCTCAACCTGATTAAAAGAAATTTATTAAAACATCCAAAACAACCGTCGTCTTCATAGTCAATCTAGTCTCCTCATATCTTCGCTCTATCTAATGTGCCGAATCGAATGGATGCCACCAGCCCACATGCGGAGAACAATGTTCATGGGTTAGTCTACTTGAATAGACTAGCAAGGGTAAAAAGCAGAGTGGTTCGAGTGATCGTAACCGTTTACTATCATTGTCCCTCAAATAATAACCGAAGGGACGATACATAACCCGGCACTTTTACGGAATAACAACAAGAGGTATGCACAAGAGAAGATTCTGGAAGACTTAATCTTCACAGAAATCGACTCGAAAGAAGACTCCAAAGGAATTGAGTCTTAAGGAAATATGACAAATCTGGAAAGTTTACAGAATCAAACAACAGCGATTAAAAGCTGACTGAGATGCTTCGGCTCACAACCAACCTCACCGCTTACAGCGAATCCAGATCGGAAGGAGAACGTACTACATTCAAGTCTGGATCTTACAGAACCACATAACGATGATTTAAAAACTGACTAAGATGTTTCGGTTCACGACCAACCTCATCGCTTACAGCGAATCCAGATTGGAAAGAGAACGTACTCTGAT
Organism: Rheum nobile; assembly: GCA_027886185.1. NCBI lineage: Eukaryota > Viridiplantae > Streptophyta > Magnoliopsida > Caryophyllales > Polygonaceae > Rheum > Rheum nobile. The sequence continues at coordinate 1,198,812 of WOAB01000306.1, read as the reverse complement.
CAAAAGTCGAGACGAGCTTTCCTAGCTGCACTATTTACTTAGTTGCACTACTCGCCAAAAGGTATATTAATTAAGTGCTCTCGGGCACCTTATCTTATTTAATTCCAAAACGATTAACACATTAAAAGCTTTTAATATATGTCCCTGTCACGCAGGACCCATATCTAAGGAATGAACCTCACCGAGTCCAAACCTCTGAATCTACATCGAAAGAATGAACCTCACAGAGTCCAAACTTCTACTATCACAGGGTCTTGCTCGCCCTTTAAAAGAATGAACCTCACTGAGTTCAAACTTCAACAATCGTTGGGTCTTCATCGCCCTTACAGTTATAAAGGAACGCGCATGGAACTCTCAGGATCCAGGCGTTCCTACAAATTCTCGTGCTAACTTACAGTTACAACACAACCACAGTACAGGATAAATCCACATAAATTCCCGAAAGGCGATCACAGATAATAGCGTCGTTCTAACAGATATACAACCTATTATATGATTTTCCAAAACAGTTTATAAAACCAATTCCAGACAAACACAGTAATCATTCCAAATTAATTACTCAGATAAACAACTCATAATTAATGTAAATATGGAACGATGAGCAAGAGCGAACCACCACTTTCCTGGAATAGATTCGGCGATGAATCTGGACGAGACGACTACCTAAAATATCCTTTACGAGGATATGGCTTAAGCTTCAGAATATTCCTACCAGAGTACGAGTCCACACGCAATCCAGCCGATCACGTTCTAACTGACAAATTAATTATCTATCAATTAATATGACTAGACGAATTTAAGGAATTATATTTAATAAATTTCTATGATATTAAATCATAAAATATTTATTAAATTTTCCTAAGAAAAAATACGGACGAAAGGGGATCGAAATTATACCGCTCGAATAATTTCGGGTTGAATTTGGACTGGAAACGAATTGGGCTTCTCGGCCCAATACCGAAACAAAGCAAGGGGGGGCCCACTTGGGCACTTTTCCCCTTCTTCTTCCTCGGTTCAACACCAACAACAGTACAACAACGGAGCAACAATGGCAACACGCAGCCACACTCCACGCACAGCTCGCTGGGAAGGGACTCGCCACCGGACTGGCCTGCGTCGCCGGGGAGGAGCACCAGCGGCGGACGGCAACACCAGCAGGGGCGGAGCTCGACAGATGGCAGCACTGCAGAACGATGTCTTCACCGGGGAGGAGGCTCGTTGACGGGTCTAGCTTGCTCGTCGTCGGCGACCACTAGCAGCAGCAACTCCAACGGCAGAGAACACCCAGTGCGGAGCAACAGTAGCTTGACGCGGTTCTGAGTTGCGGCTCGCCGGAGAAGACGGAGGAGGCTCGCCGGCGGAAAGACGACCGAGAGCAGGAGAGACGGGAGAGAGATCGGATGTCCCCTCAACTCTTCATCTGGCTTCTTTTAAAGGCCAAGGAGGAGGGCAGCTCCCCCTACCAATCTCTTGAGCGGTGTGCCCCGATAGCACGTGGCTCGAGGTGGGCATGCAGGGGAGACAACAGAGAGAGCACGCGGGGAGACAAGGAGGAGTGGGGTTTAAGAATATTAAAATGGGGATGGGCATTTAATCCCGAGAATTATTTGTTTGTCTTCAAACAAATATTCTAAATTCCGAAAATACATCGAATGTATTTTATACCACTCAGGGAATTATTTGTGATATCATGGATATTTCAGAAAATCCAAACTTCATTGAAAGCGAAATAATTAATTAGTGAAGGTTGGAAAAAATTACCCGAATATCCTTACTAAAAATTGAGGGATATTACAATATGGGCGGCCGACCGAGGCATTTTTCGTGTAGGGTGGATTTTTTGAGAGTTTTGGTGGGTAACCAGTTTAGAAGATAGACCGCAATGTTTAAGGCTCGACCCAAAATTGAGGTGGCATGTGAGCTTGAAAAAGAAGAGTCCTAACAATGTTGTTTATGGTTCTAATCATTCTTTCAGCTCGACCGTATTGTTAGGAAGTGGAAGGACGTAGCAAAGAAATTAATGAAAGAAGAGTTGTTAAATTCCCTACAATTATCACATTGCATATTTTTGATTGGGATATCGAATTGTGTTTTAATAAAGGAGTGGAATTCAGTGAAGTGTTTGAAGACCTCAGATTTGTGTTTTAATTGAAACACCCAAACATAATGTGTATAATTATCAAGTAACACAAGATAATATTTGAAACCCGAAAAATTATCCGGGGAAGTCTAGAGATCACAATGAACAATTTCAAAAGGAGAAGTAGTTTCAGAAAATGACTCTAACAATGGTAAAAAGACATGTTTCCTTAATTGACAAGCTTGACAAAGAGGGGAATCATCCATTTGATTACATGAAATCCTAGAAAATGAGACTAAGTGATGGAAAACTGGTTGTCCTGGATGACCGAGGCGTTGATGACAGAGCTGAGGCAACACATTTATTTGGGTCGTGAGGGCCGTTGATGAGGAGAGGGTCGACTTTGTGAACGGATAGAGGTCACCGTTGCGATTGGAGCGATGGATCTCTTTCTTGGTTTTGTAGTCTTTCACAAAAAAACCAAATAGATCAAATTCAACAGAACAATTATTATTAGTAGTAAAGCGACAAACAAAGATGAGATTTTTTATGAGATTAGAGTGTGCCAAGAATAGTCTGAAGATTAAGGGGGCGGGTTATGGTTGGCGGATTGGTTTGGCTCATCTATTTAATAAGGAGTTTAGATTCATTTCCCATAATAAATTGGTGATCAAATTATTGCCATGATTAGAAATAGTTTGGAGGATACTTGAATTCGAAGCCATTTACGAGGAAGCCCCGAAATCCATATAATAGCCGATGTCTGCAAGAGGTCGCAAATTTATCTGTTCTATGGCATGTGAGAGTCGATTGGTCCCACATAGGCATCTATTGTTCGTGACCAGCGTGCAAGGATTGCTAGGTCGGATGTTTCTGCTGCTGAGTCGTGGCACGATGGCCCAAAATTCTAGAACCGAAATTATACACAGGTTGTTGCATCTGGTTCCAATACTAAAGCCAAGTGTTCACCCATGGCGGAAACTTGTTCCAAGAGTTGCGCCAACAGCCACGATCGCGTCCGCGCCCTCGGTGACCACCACGTCCACCACAACGAAGAGGCTACTAGGGCGGTGGAGGAGGGGGGTGCTGCGATGGGGCCGACTTGTCTGGCTTCTCTACAGGTTTGGTGGTGTAAAAAATGAGAGTGGTGTTCTTGGCAGAAATTGGGGCGATGTGCAGGTGACAGGACTCTTCCAGAAGGTGCATCAATCAAGTATATTGAAAGGAGGGAAAGGGGTTCTGACAAGGGATGATAACATCCATAGTGGAGAAAGCATCATTGAGTCCGTGGATCGTTTGTAGCACGAGAGTCTTATCAGAGACTCATTGATCAACATCATCAAGAGCATCAACCATATTATTATGTTTCCGGCAGTACTTTATGACAGACATAGAGCCTTCAATAGTACCTTGGAATTCTGCTTCCGAGTGAATGGCTCGAGTCTTCTTGTTATCACAGAACAAGTTCTCAAGAGAATCTCAAAGAAGTTGAGCAAAGGCATTAGATTTCCTGATGATTTCAAAGATATCCGGGTAGATGGACCCATAGATCCAAGAGAGAACGATGTAGTCAAGACGTTGCCATTCTTCATCAACAAGAGAGGGATGGGGCTAATACCATCAATGTGTGATTTTAGGCGGAATTTTCTAACAGTGACAAGAAAAAGCTATCGCCATTTAGTGTAGTTGGAGTGTTTGAAGTCAAAGAGAAATGGGACATGTGTTTTGATGGAAGCCACATGTTGAGAAGGGGCGGAGGCATGGTGTTTGTGGGGGTTCTGGTGGTTGGGTTAATGTCGCCGAATTTGTTTCCAATGTCGGTGGACTTGATGAAGAGGCAAACATAGAAAAAGGGGGAGGATAATTTTGTAGTTAATTGGATCTAATACCATGTAGGATTAGATAACTCCAATTAGGGTTGCCATTGTATTATGATAACTATATATAGTGGATTACAAGATATCCTAACAACTATACATCAGTTGAGATAATCAAGGAATAATAAAAAAAGATTGACAATAATTCTAACAATTGTGAACCAGTTGAGTCATTTTTTATGAACACATTCTTTCAATTTTAATATATAGAAATATTTCTAGTTTATTTGATATGTAATTTGCAATTTTCCAAAATTTCATAAAAATTATCTCATAATAGATGCACATATTAAGGATGGGCATCTGGTCCGGACCGGCGGACCGTAAACTTTTTCAAGTATGGACCGCGGACCGGACCGGACCGGACCGTTACGGTTCGGTCCTTTACGGTCCGGTCCACGGTCCAGACCGGTAAGACCGGATTTTAAATTTCTTGGCTTTTAAAGGGTTTGATTACGGTCCGGACCGTAAAAGTTCCGGTCCGGACCGAACCAGATTGTAAATATTATGGACCGGACCGTAAAAATTACCCCTAAAAATATTTTTAACCTTTTTATTTTTATTTTTACGGTCCAACCGGTCCGGACCATAATTTTTATGGTCCGGACCGGACCGGACCGTAAGACCGTAAACGTAAAATCCTCGGACCGTGGACCGGACCGTAAATTTCCGGTCCGGTCCGGTCTTACGGTCTGGTCCGGTCTTACGGTCCGGTCCGGTCTTACGGTCTGGTCCGGTCCGGTCTTACGGTCCGGTCCGGTCTTACGGTCCGGTCTAGTTTTGCCCATCCTTAGCACATATCGTCTTATTTTGAAATTATTATTATGTTAAACTGATATATACAGTTTAAGAAAATGTTATAGAAAATAATATTATTTAATGAAATTACTTATATTTATCAATATCATTTTATTGTACAATAGTGTGCATAAAATAATATATAATATCATTTCAGATGTATGAACGTATAAAGTAAAATAAACAAGTACTTTTTATAAAAAAATTTTTAGATTGGTCACAAACGTGTAACGATAGTTAGAGGATTAGAGCATTTTTGCGGATGAGAACCCAAAGTTCTAAATCTGACTGAAGATCTGCCGTGGAGGAAGAGTGTCCCAGGCTAGCAATCCGATCAGCGACACGATTCACCAATTTGAAGATGTGGGCGAAGTGCACCTCCAAGAAGAAAAGCATGTCTTGGAGGATATCTGAGACCACTATCTCACTCTCCCAACGACATGATAATAAACATGTAAGGACTTTAATAATACAACTGTGTTACCCCCATCAACAATATATTTAATCAATCAATAAATAAGAACCGAAGTTGTTGTTGATTTTCCGCTCTCGGACAAAGGCGATTTCTTGCCGGAGAAGTTAGCTAACTGTTTGGGTGATTTCGACGGAATTTGATCGCCGATGAGTTCTCCGGCGGGCGTGACAACGCGATTTGGTAAGAAGCAAGGTCGGGGAGGCGCAGTGAAGACTATTACAGGTTCAAAATCCATGACTCTCGATCCGAATCTCTTAGACAACTCTTCGATGCCGAGTTTAGGAACTCCAATTACGATTGTGAATTCGGATGATCCTGTTATTTCTTTGTCTAAATCTAAAATTCCAGAGGCTAATCTGAATGTTGTTGTGTCTGATTTGTCCAAATCGGTGGAATTTGGGACTGAGGGAGTTCATCAATCTGGGGTTGATCTGGAGAAAGTGATTGATCTAGAATCTAGGAAGTCTGCAATTGTGGATAAAGAGACTGCGAGGACTCGAAAGAGATCTCTTTCTCACAAACTCGAGAAAATTGAAATAGAGGATAAAGACATTTACGTCTTCGCTGATGAGAAAGTTAAAGAGGAAGTTGATATCTGGAAATTCACTTTGATTGGAGGAGTCTTGGGAAAACAATTATCCTTAGAAGAAATGTCCAATTTCATGAAGCAGAATTGGGGAGAGATCTTGCTTGAGGTCCAGATAAAGAGGTATGGAATCTGGATCTTTAGGTTTAATTGTAGAGAGCACTTGGACTGGGTTGTGAGGAATGGACCATGGTTAGTGGATGGAGTTAAGCCACTTGCACTGAAACAATGGTCTCCAAGGCTAGTTGTTGCTTGGTCTAGCTTTGAGGAAGTTCCTGCTTGGGTTCAAATTAGAGATTTGGATCCCATCTTCTTCTCTCGACATATGTTGAGTGTTATAGGGAGTATCATTGGGAAGCCTGTGTGCATGGATGAATTTACTGCTAAAGGAAGGAAAGTTTCATATGCTCGGTTACTAGTCATGGTTAAGGTGCAAGATATTCAGAGGGAGGCAGTAGTCCTTAAGGGACCAGATGGGAAGGTGTATAAGTACAAGATTTGGTTTGAATGGGTGACATGGTACTGTGCTAAATGTAATGTGTTTGGGCATGATGATAGAGTTTGCTGGCATCAGAAGCAGAAGAGTAATGCAAACAAGTCTGGAAATCAGCAAGGAGAGGCTCAAGGTGACAGAGTTTGGGTGAAAAAAGGAAGCAAAGCACAGGATAAGGGGTTAGTATCTACATCTGTTCTGAAATCTGGTTCTTCTTCTGCCAATGAGGAGATTGGTATTGAACTGAGTCCAAAGAAGATGGTGCCAAATAGAGAAGGTCTTAAAAAAGGTTTAGTCCAACAAAGAAGTAGTGTTGAAGGTATTCCTAAGGTGACACTGGAACTGGGTAAAAAAAGTAAAGCTAAAAATAAGCATCCTTCTTTTAGCTCTATTTTAATGAATTCTCAGTCTTGTTCCCCACCTATTACTGAAGCAATTGGGAGTGGTAGCAGCTCTAAAAATAATTCCCATGGCTGAAGTGTGTTTTGGTGCTTGGAACACTAGGGGTTGTTGCTCTTCCCTGAGAATAAAAATGATAAGAGACATGGTTAGGAAGAATAGGCTATGTGTTGTTGCCTTTTTGGAAACTAAAATTCCTAAGAATAAAAAAATGGATGTGGCTTGTAGATTAATGAAGCAATGTCCTTTTGTGACTAATAGTTCTCCTTCTGAGAGAGGTAGAATTTGATTGACTTGGGATTCTGCTGTTGTTAATGTGTATGTGCTTTACTCCTCTAGACAACTGATTCATTGCCTTGTGGCTAGTAAGGATGGTCAGATATCTTTTTCTGCTTCTTTTGTTTATGCTTCTAATGCTTTGGTAGGCAGATTTGAGCTTTGGAAAGAACTGGAGAACATAGCAATGACAGTTGGTGGGCGTTGGACAATTGTTGGTGATTTTAATTGTATACTTTGTCCTACTGAGAAACTCTCTTTTAGGCATAGTGTGCAGATTAGTAGTGAATTGGCTGAAGTATTGGATAAGTTGGAGTTGCAGGACCATGTTTTCTCTGGTGCTAAGTATACTTGGAGTAACCAACAGGAGGGAGTGGACATGATTGCTTGTAAGCTTGATAGAATGTTGATCAACAAGGATTGGGATAATTCCTTCCCTGGGCACTAAAAGTTGTAGAGCCGGTCGTCTTTCAAGAGTCTTTTTTTTTCTGATCCAAATATTTCTGACCATTCGCCTTGTGTGGTGCAGTTGAATCCTAATCAGGGGATTAAGAGAATTCCTTTCAAGTTCAAGAACTTCTGGACTGAAGAAGAAGATTATGAGGAGTTGGTTAGGAATGCTTGGCAAGGCCCTATTCAAGGTACTGCTCAATTTGTGTTTACAGAAAAACTTAAGAGAGTAAAAGTAGCATTGAAGAATTGGCAAAAAGGCAGGTTTAGAAAGCTAGAAGTTATGGTAGAAGATTGTGTTGAGAAGTTGAAAATTGCAAATGAGTCTCTCCAAAATGATTTTTCCTGCCTTATGAATCAACAAGCTGTCTCGGATGCAAAGTGTGAGCTTAATCGAAGGCTGGAACAGTTGCAAAGTTTTATTGCTCAAAGAGCAAAGATTGATTGGATCAAATTAGGAGAGGAAACCTCTTCCATGTTCTATAATGGTATTAAATCTAGAAAAGCTAGATGTACCATCTTTACCTTGAAAGATAGTACTGGAAGGGCTCTTGAAAGGCAAGATGATATTGAAAAGGAAATTCTGGATTTTTATATTGGTTTATTTGGTACTGTTGGTCCACATATTGCTCTCAATTTTAACAGCTATGGAGGTGCTAGGGTCAGATATGACTATCATGACAGTTTGTGTGAGCAGCCTAGTCCACAGAATGTCAGAAATGTTGTATTTGGTATAGGCAATCTGAAATCTCTAGGACCTGATGGATTTGGGAGTTGGTTCTATAAGAAAGGTTGGGAAATCATTCAGAAAGATGTTTTGGCAGCTATTTGTGAGTTCTTTAGCAGGGGGAGACTTTTAAGACAAACAAATGCTACCTTTGTTTGTCTTATTCCAAAAATTGAACATCCCTTTTCAATAAAAGAGTTCAGACCCATATCATGTTGCAATACAATGCTGAAGATTATCTCTAAGGTGCTGGTATTGAAGTTGAGGCCTATACTTGATGAGATTATCTCTATCAATCAGGGTGCTTTTGTTCCAGGGAGATCCATTACTCATAATATGGTTGTGGCTCAGGAACTGGTGAAGGGTTATGATTGTACTAGGACTTCTCCTAGGTGTATGATTCAGATTGATCTGCAGAAAGCCTATGATTGTGTATCTTGGGATTATCTTAAGGATTGCATGATCTTTCTCAACTTTCCTAGGCAGCTTATTTTGTGGATTATGAAGTGTGTAAGAACTCCTTGTTTCTCTGTGATTATCAATGGTGAAGCTAGAGGTTTCTTTGAAGGAAAAAGAGGACTTAGACAGGGTGATCCTCCTTATCCTTTCCTTTTTGTTATAGTGATGGAATTATTTGCTAGAAAGATGGGAAAGTTGAGTATAGATAAGGATTTCAGATTCCATCCTAAGTGCAAATAGTTGCAGCTGACTAACATTGTTTTTGCTGATGATCTCCTGATTTTTTGTAACCCTACTACTCCATCTCTTAAGTTGATTAAGCAGTGTTTGATTGAGTTTGGACAGGAATCAAGATTGGTTGCTAATTCAGCTAAAACAAAAGTTTTTTTTATATGGTATTTCCTGTGAGATACCTTGGGACTCCTTTGCATTCTAGGAAACTGAAGGTCAGTGAACTTACTCCTTTGGTTAATAGAATTAGGAGTGTGATTCAAGATAGAAGTGCAAGAAAGCTGTCTTATGCAGGCAGAGCCCAAGTTATTAGAGTTGTCATTGAGGGTGTTGTTTCTTTCTGGATGAAAGTGATCTTTATTCCTAAGAAAGTCTTTAAGAAAATTGAAGCCATCTGTAGAGCCTATCTTTGGTCAGGAGAAGTGGAGAGTAGAAGATGTTTGGTTGCATGGGAGACAGTTTGTAGGCCTTTTGTAGAGGGTGGATTGAGTTTTAAAGAGCTTCTTTCTTGGAATGACACCCTTATGTTCCATCTGATTTATGACTTGAATAAAGGAAAAGAGAACATATGGACCATGTGGGCTAGGAAGCATCTTACCAAAGGACAATCTGTTTGGCTGGTGGATGCATTGCCTTGTAGTTCAGTGGTCTGGAAGCAGCTTATAATGGTTACAAATAGAGTTCTGGAGCAAAGAAATGATCTTGTTTTTTATGAGCATTTTTTGTCTAAATGTAATGGGAAGATGGATAGTCTATATCTCTATGATTTGCTTAGAAATCCTTCCCTAGAGATCCCCTGGTGTAGTGTCTTATGGGATGGTATTCAGCCTCGGAGATGGAGCTTTATGTGTTGATTGGCTACTCTTGGTCGTCTACCAACTGCAAGCAAGCTTCATAGATGGGGATTGCTTCCTACTGCCACTTGTGTTCTATTCCATGCTGTTGATGAAGATGAGAGCCATTTATGGTTTGGATGTCCTGTCATCAAAGAGGTTGCTCAGATTGTTTTGCAATGGCAAGGGATTAGTACTAGAAAGTGTAGTTTGACAGATTGGTGGTCTTGGTTTGCTCAGTGCAGGAAGAGAAACAATAATATCTACAAAAGCAAATTATTGGCAGTCATGGGGATTGTCTACCATTCTTGGAGGATGAGGAATGAGGTCATTTTTAGAGAGGGTAGAGGTTCACCAGAGCAATGTGCTGCCAAGATTATTGAGGAATGCAAATTCAGAATTCTGCAGAAGTTGAAGATTACAAGAAGAAGAGGGAGAGCAATGAGAAGAAGACTTAGGATCTGATTGCTTGTTTTTGATTGTTTTGTTACTTCCTTTGTTATGATGTGGCTTGACAGATTGTTCTGATTTATGTTGTTTTAGCTTGCTGTTTGCTGTGTTTTCCCTGTTCTTTGCTTGTTTGTTGTGTGTTTAGCTCTGTTTTTTGGCTGGTTTGTGTTGTTTGTTGCTTTTGTTTGTTGTTGTTTGGTTTGTCTTGAATTGGTGTGTGTAAATAGGACATTGGGCCTTTTTGCCAACCATCAATACAATTTATCATTTGGCTAAAAAAGAAACAATACATTTAATCCAAGATCTTTACCCTTTTGGATACTATGACGGGGAGTAGTAACTTCAACCATAAGAATATTACCTATTTCCACATTTTGAAACTTCATGTGAATAGGTTCAGCCTTATTATTTCTAATTATGAAGCCATAGGTCGCTTCACCGTCTTGTAGTCTTGATCCATCAATATTATTTCGATTTTTTCGCTTCGTAACCTTGAGGTATCACTTAATTCGAGTGGTACATCAAAGTTTGGCATATTTCGTGAGGTAACCCTGAGGTTTGCATTTTTTCCACGAAATACCCAAATCGTTATATATTTTACACTCAGTTAAGTTTATTTGATAAAAAGGAAAACAAATTCTTTTTCTTAGAAAAACAACACCCAAGCAAATAGAGTCTCGTCCTCTCTCTCTGTTCGTTCATGGTGCGAGCGCTATGAGCAAATACGACGTCGTGGCCCCTCGTCATCACCTCCTCTGAACCAGTTGACGCCGACGACCTTCGATCTCCTCTGGAATTCGACGAGCACACCGACGTTCCTTCGTCTGTATCATTCTTCTCTCTTCCTCACAGCAGGAGTCGGGATGCCGACACCACAATTGTTGACGATATCACCAGATACGTATCATTTTTCAGTCTCCTACCCATGTCCGCCTTATATAGAGTTAGGTTTAGGTTTTGAGTTTTCAAATTTCTCAATTCCTTATATACTTGAATTGTTAGTGTTATCTGACAAATCTTTTGTTAATTGTAATCGTTCAAGGGCTTTAAGAGACTTTAAGGATCGTATGGATTGAAAGATTTAGGGTTTTTTTATGAACTTGGGGATTTTGGGGATTTTATGAATGTAGAGATTTCAAGCATAGGGATTTCGTTTTGACTATACCATGCTTATGGATAATATTCTTGACTGATGTTATGATGATACAAAAGACTGATGTACACTTTAGTATATGGCTCATACATATGTAATTACAAAACAATAGATATCAAAGCCATGATTTATGTTTTGCACTGTGGCTAGACAATGAATTTATGGTATTTCAAGAGGTATAGTTTGGTGTTAGATTGTATCGAAATTGTGCTGCAACATATGAATGAGTTTCTACGGTAACTAAAATCCTCAAATACTTGATAAGCTTTAGTTTTTCATGATTGTTACGCATGCTTGATTGTAGAATGCTATACTCGAGTTTTGTTATGCAGTATGTTTCTTGTTTCAGAGGCCCCATATGTTGCAAAGGTTTTATGTGATTTCTGTAACGCCATGGATGAACCCCGCTGATGGCCGCGACCGCGGCCATCAGCGGGAGTCAGCCCGACGCGCTCCGAACTTCTGTTTTCTTTTTCTGTTTTTCCTTTTTTGTTGTTTTATTTAATTCCGAATATTAGTATTTTTCCTTTTTAGGGATGAGGTTTGTGATCTTGGGCTTTAGGTTAACTTATTTAACCTAACTCCCACAGACTCCATTCAAGATCCCATATAGATGAACCTCGGATTATCGTATGTTCAGTATTCAGAGTTTTTCCCTTTCAACAATTATGTCTTTCAGTACTATGAGTAGCTAAGCACCCATTGCTTAGCCCGGCATGTGAAGCTCTTTCTATGGTTTGATTGCGAGGTTAATTCTCTATTTCCTATTTCCTTTGGGTTTATATCTTTCTTCTTGCACTTATTCATATGGATTGTTATTGATTTGACTAGACTGATCACCTAGTTAGGTTTAGTAATTATCTATTGCTAGGGTTTGAAATTGACCGGTCGGTGATTCTTTATCTAGAGTAGCATCCATAATTATCTAGGACTGGTAGGACTAGATTATTATGAAAGAAGATTGATTTCATGTTGAATTATTGCGGGTTGTGATTATTTGACATGTATCCTGGTTTGATCCTATGCCCAATGCTATTATTGTTCTAAATCTTGATTGTTTCTTGTGCGTTCAATAATAAGAGTTGCTAGGACTGGTAGGACTAGTAACTATACAAGAATAGGGACAGGAATAAACAAAGGAAAGGAATAGAGAGAACCTATGACCAATCTACCATAGGAAAAGTGGATCTTGTTTAGCTAAGTGTTTTTCCCACATTTGATTACACTCTTTGCTTATTTGCTTTGTTTACTTTCTTGATTACAAAACCAACTAAAAACTCCCCCCTCTTGTTACTATTGCATGCGAACAACACATAGATTAATCCCTTCCTCCCTGTGGATTCGATCCTTACTTGCCCTAACTGCTTGTTTAGGTTTGTCTAGGTTTATTTTGATTTAGTGGTATACGACAATCGCTTGTCAGACATAAGTGCCAATTTTCTCAACTACTCATATAATCAAATTCAAGAACAAGAAAACACCACCATAAGATCTGAATGTGTTGAATTTAGTCGAATTGACCAAAGTGACAATATGATTTAGATATGATTGTCTTTGAATAAGATATGCAATACAATCACTCTATTCATGGAATCAACTAAATTCAACTCTATTTTTTGGGTCTGGAAATAAATTCAACTCTTAAGCACATAACTACAATTCGAGTAATTTCAACTAAATTATATTGTCACATTGGTCAATTGCAACTTTATATTGGCTAATGAATATAAACATAATGGCATAAACACGATTAGCTTGAACAATTACAATTAACAAATGATTTTCTATACAACACTGACAATTCAAGTATCTAAGGAATTGAGAAATTTGAAAACTCAAAACCGAAACCTAAACCTAACTCTATATAAGGAGGACATGGGTAGGAGACTGAAAAATTGAACGAACCTAGTGATATCGGTAATAATCGTGGTGTCGGCGTCTTGACTCCTGGTGCGAGGAAGAGAGAAGAACGAACCAGATGAAGAAATGTGATGTGTCCTTGTCAAGGATATCCAAGCTTCAAGGAAATTTCGTCACCAAAACCCAAGCAAAGTCCTCCTCGGTGCCGACGTTGGTCTCGCTAGAACAAGCAAGTTTTGGTCCGAGTGTTTGAAGGAGATTGAGGCAATTTTGTGTAAGGGATAAGCAACTGGAATTATTGGATAAACACACCAAAAATGTCCAGAAGAAACATATATTTGATTGAGGATAAACACATCTAAATCTCACTAAACTTTGTTCGGATAAACTCACCAAACTAAGGACATCAAACCTAAGGGTCTTGAAGATTTTGCTCGAGGAAAAGCTCAAGAAATTTATCAATATTCAACGTTAAGAAAATGGTGGCTGTAAGCAAGCTTAAAAAAAACATTAATTGTCTTTCCAAATTAATAACATGCTTTAAAGAGAGGCTCTTGATGGTCTTGTAGAACGCAATACCATTTTCCTTCAATTTGGGATATGTCAGAGAGAATCCTATGTGCCACATCACCACCAAAAATGTGAGCAAAGGCACGATCCAATTATGAGATAGCCTCGTTTTAATGTCTTGACAATGTTGACGTTGGGGCCTTCTTGACATCCAAAGCCATCACCGGGAAAAACTTCAAACTCTCTGACACTCCTGGGGTCTAATGACTTGTAGTGATGCCAAAAGTAGGTGGGAGAAGTTTGGCATCATTTGGAACTACTTGGCCTGATGAACATCGCAGTCCCCTATCTTGGCCAATGTCCGACGTCGGGGGGATTCCTTGAATGCGTGCCATCACCAAGCCATTAAGAACTTGGCTTGGCACCCTAAAGTTCATAAGGCCTCTTTTGATGCCTTCTTAAAGTAGCCTGGCTTGGCTCCTTGTAATAACCCCTTTTGCATGGGAAGCGTTGAGGTGGCCTTGATTGGTCTTTATTGCTCCGAGACTCTTGTGCTCTTTTGGGCATGAACCTCCAATACCTCATCCTCCTCCAAGATGGCCTCCTTTGGTGACGAGTTGCCTGGAGTGCCTCCTTGCCCTAGTGTTGGCATCGGCGGTGGCTTCTCCGTGGCACTTGACTCCTTGGTTCCTAGGCATGGCTTGTCCTTGGAATCTTGACCTTGATGTGGCACAAGAAGAGTCACATAAGAATGTAGGCATGCTCGTTGATTTCCAAAGGAGATCGAAGGTCGTCGACGTCGACTAGTTCAAATGAGGTGACAACGAGGGGCCGAGACGTTGTCTTTGCTCATAGCGCTCGCACCATGAATGAACACAAAGAGAGAGAGAGAGAGAGAGAGAGAGAGAGAGAGAGAGAGAGAGAGAGAGAACGAGACTCTATTTGCTTGGGTGTTGTTTTTCTTAGAAAAAGAATTTGTTTTCCCTTTTAGTAAGTAAACTTAACATAGTGTACAAATATATAACGATTTTGGTATTTCGTTAAAAAAATGCAAACCTCGGGGTTACCTCGCAAAATATGCCAAACTTTGGTGTATCGTGCGAATTAAGCGATACGTCAGGGTTACCACAAAAAAAATCGATTATAGATATTAGTTCGTGGTTTTTGTCATTTAATTCTCCTAGTTTTATTTTGTTTTAGGAGAGTTTTCATCATCATCTATGTTGTATTTTGTTTTCATCCAATTTTGTAATTGTATTTCTATGAAGCAGATTAAGTCTCTAATAAAATAAATTATATTTTACCCAAATATGATTTGGTTCCGTTGATACCAAAAACTCCATGAGGTTACAACAAGTTATGAAAAGTCTTGTTTACTAAGATAGGTGAAAACTTCATTAATTATGTGTCTTGATCTTGTATTGGTTGTATCTATATTTGAATGGTTTAGAACTGTTTGTTTATTAATATCATTAATGATTTTTCGTGAGTAAGGGCATCTAATGATGATGTGGATTAGGTCTTCACATAGGGATGTCAACGGAGCGAGTTTGGGGAGGAGAGTAACCTCACCGCCCCCGTCACCGTTTACCTTCCCATTCCCCGTCCTTGTCCCCAAATTTAGATTATAATCATCCCCCGTACCCGTCCCTATTCGGGATCCCTGTTTCCATTTTACCCCATAAAAAAATTTGTTTTAATGTACATATATATTAAGGTTTAGGGTTTAGAGAGTTTGGGATTTAAAGTTTAAGGTATAGATGGTATAAGATATAAGGATTAAAGATATGACATTTATGGTCTAAGGTAAAAAACATAAGGATAATGATGTATTTGGCAAGGATCCTTATTGGTTTCCTCGCCCGAGGAACTGTTTGGGGAACTCTATCCCCGACCTGCTCCTCGTCCCCTCTCGGGGATTAAAATCTCTTCTCTTCCCTATCCCCGTTTAAATTTCTTGTTCCTAACCCTGTGATGGGGAATCCCCTCTCCGTTGCCATCCTTATCTTCATACAAGTTGTCACAGAAAGTGCATTGTAGAGTCTGTAGTGGGATTGTTACACTCTTGATATTGAGTCTAGCTATAGTTGGAAGTCCATTATTATATAGTTTTCCAATTAATTGTAACTTTAGGGGTAAATCTAGTTTCCAAATCCATAAAAAATCATCATGGTTATGTGTGTTTTGGTTTATGATGAGTTTAAAAGCTGAACTAGTAGAGAACCATCCATTCTTGCTTTGCTTTTAATATAGATGATGTTGGATTATGTTCATAGGTATTAGATTATCTTCAATATTTGATAAAAGATCATGGGGTAGAACTCATCTTCCTTCCAATTTTTATTGTCAACAATAAAGTCACTAACAAGTTTTTTAAGTTCTGAAACTGGCAGATCAACAACTTTATCAACAAGTTCTGAAGAGATTGCCCAACAATCCGTCCAAGAATTAATTGTTTTACCATTTCCAACAAAACAGGAGAGGCCTTTTTTGAAGGTTTCTCCAAGGTGAAATACTTTTCCCCATTGTCATGACATGTTTGATTTTTTTGTTATATTCGAAAATATCCTTGTTCTTTTGATTCGAAAATAAATTATATTTTGAAGGTTTCTCCAAGGTGAAATACTTTTCCCCAAGGCCACAATCACAAATTGATTTACATATTTCATCCCATCCAATTAGTGGGGTATATCTATCTTTTTTATTCCAAAAGAAGTCTTCATTTATCTTATCTAGCTATTTATGGATGGCTTTTCATTGTGTAGTTTGGCTTAGCAGATGATCGGATTGAATAAGGACACAACGTCCAACTTGCAATAATGTACTTGCTTTCCATTTTTCAGTTGGTTTTTAGTGCTTGTTACAATATCTTGGAAGGTTACTTTGCTAAATTCACCATTAATAATAGGCATCCAAGAAAATTTTCAAGTGAGTTGGTATTGATAATATTTAGGATGTGTTGTGGTTGAGTTTTTGGAGCATTTGTTATATTATTTGTTACTTAGAAAGATGATTCATGGTAATTAACTTTCTGACGTGAAAACGAACAAAATTCTTTAATAGTTATTTTAGCTTTTTCGCATGTTGTTTGCTTAGCTTTTGCAAAGATAATTATATCATGAGGAAAGGCCATGAAAGGGATATATACCCCCCGGCCCCTCTAGCCAGTTTATATCAAAACTATTCCACTCACTAGTACAAAATATAGGGCCGGACCGCGGTTATTTAAGACACGAAACCACGGTTTCCCGTCCGTGGTTGTTCTCGGCGCGGTCCGGCCCTCGGATCACGTTTTTGGTCAACCGTGGTGAGTCGGACCACGGTTTTTAAAACCGTGGTAACCGGACTGCGGTTCGTGGTAAACCGTGGTTGACAATGCCAGACCGCGGTTATTAAAAACCGCGGTCCTCATATGTTTTTTTTTTTTAAAAAAAAGGGGATTCTTTTTCGCACCCGTTTTTTTCTTGCGACGCACCCGGTTTTGGGTGCAACCTGGTTGCGCCCAAGGTATGGGTGAATTTTTATTTTTTTTTGAAAAATGATTTTTTAAAGATTATTGAACCGGTTTTGGGTCTGAACCGGTTGACTTGGGCGCAACGTAGTTGAGCCCAGAAGAAAAACAAGAAAATTAAAAAAAATCTTGGATGTCTAGCTTGTAGTTATATCCAATTTGGTTATTCTTATTATTATATCCTATAGTTATATACTATGATTATATCTTATAGTTATATTCAATTTCGTTATATCTATGATTATATCATATAGTTACATACTATGGTTATATCCTTGTAGTTATACCAATTTGGTTATTACTATAGAATATAACCATAAGGATATAGCCAAATTGGATATAACTATAAGGATATAACTATAAGGATGTAACCAAATTTGATATAACTATAAGATATAGTCATAGTATATAACTATATGATATAACCATAGTATATAACTATATGATATAATATAGGATATAACCATAGTATATAACTATGAAATATAACTATAAGATATAATCATAGTATATAATTATAGGTTATAACCATAGTATATAACTATAGAATATAATATAGGATATAACCATAGTATATAACTATGAAATATAACCATAAGATATAATCATAGTATATAACTATAGAATAAAACGATATGATATAACCAAATTGGATATAAGTCATATAACTATAAGATATAATCATTGTATATAACTATATAATATAACCATAGTATATAATAATATTATTTTATGGATTAAACTCTATTTTATGGACTAAACCCCAAAACCTAACCATAAACCCTAAAAAACACTAAAAACCCCTTGGATGCAACCTGATTGCGCCCAAAAACCCAAAACCTTAAACCACAAACCCTAAACCCTAAAACCTAACCCTAAACCCTAAAAACACTAAAAATCCCTTGGATGCAACCTGGTTGCACCAAAAAACCCTAAGCCTTATACCACAAACTCTAAAACCTAACCCTAAACCCTAAAAAAATACTAAAAACCCCTTGGACGCAACTAGGTTGCGCCCATAGTTCTGGACGCAATATAGTTGTGCCCTAAAGGTGTGTGAGAATTGTTTTAAGGTTTTTTAGAGTTTAGGGTTTAAGGGTTTAGGGTTTGTACTCGAATGGACCAAAACCCAAAACCCCAAACCCCAAAACATAACCATAAACCCTAAAAAACACTAAAAACCCCTTGGACGCAACTTGGTTGTGCCCAAAAACCCTAAACCTTAAACCACAAACCCTAAACCCCAAAACCTAACCCTAAACCTTAAAAAAACACTAGAAACCCTTGGGCGTCCATAGTTCTGGACGCAATCTAGTTGCACCCAAAGGGTGTGTGGGGATTGTATTAGGGTTTTTTAGGAGTTTAGGGTTTGTACTCGAATGCACGAAACCCCAAACCCTAAACCCCAAAACCTAACCATAAACCCTAAAAAATACTAGAAACCCCTTGGACGCAACCTGGTTACGCCTAAAAATCCTAAACCTTAAACTACAAACCCTAAACCCCAAAACCTAAACCTAAACCCTAAAAAAACACTAGAAACCCCTTGGTATTGAACATAGACCTCAATACCATGTCAAGGCACATATTAGGATCACACCCAACCATTATCTCCAACAAGTTATTCAGAAAGTTAATACAAGTAAAGAACTCGATATCTGCAGAGTAATAAAAGACATACCTACACCATTTCACTAACGAAATTGACCCCCCTAGGTGTCCAATGACAGATCCAGCAAGAAAATATCCAGTAATAACCTGCCATTTATTCTATTTATGAGATTCAATATGAAAAAGAACAAAGCAAATGCCACAACGGCCTAAAATGGCACCATATACATAATCATACCGGCTTTCTAGCACAAGCAAAAGCAATGCCACCACATGTTGCAGATACAATAGAAACTACCAAATCTGATATCAGCCTGCAGAAAGAACAACTTAAACAATCAGATTTTCGAACTTAAAACCCATCCTAACAGTGTTGAGATAATACACTCACAAACTAACCTTATATCCAGCAACATCCTCCTAAAGAAGGAATACCATTTGAACAAGGCTCAACCCGATGCTGCTGGGAACGAAGTTGCTGCTGCTAAGAAGCCAATTGTTGTGAAATATGGTCTTAAACATGTCATGTACCTTATTGAGAAGAACAAGCTCAGTTGGTTGTTATAGCTCATGATGTGGACCCAATTGAGTTTGTTGTATGGCTTCCAGCACTCTGTAGGAAGATGGAGATCCCGTACTGCATTGTGAAGGGGAATGCCAGATTAGGATCGATCAAGGGGTTCATGTGTTGCAAACTAAACTAAACACCTCATATTATTCATGATTGAATTTGTGAGGTAACTCTCCTCTAGCACTCTTAATCTCGAATCTCGAATAACAAAAATATCTAGATTTACCGTAAAACATCTAGCACGAGAGTGTGGACTTTAAATAAGTGAAATTCCCGATCCAAGAGAATCACACAGACCTTTTATCGACGAAATTAGGGATTGAGGCGATAAAAGTGAGAGAAACTGACCTTCAATTGAAAATGAGGGAGTTGCTAGGGTTTTTGTTCAGATCTAGTGTCGTCGTTATCTTCTATGAGATGAGGAGGATGGGAAGCTTCGGCGGAGACAACACCGTTGGACAAACTGGCAACGTAACTAAAAGCAACTCTCCAGTGTTCGTATCCGTCTTCCTGGTCGCTGCTTTCGTCATCGGCAACCCGTTCGCCGCCACTAGCACCCATTCAGTAGTGATTTCCCGATTGAGGCGGGAGTAGTGGTGCATGTTGGGATGGGAGGGAGAGACGTAGTGCGGCCGAGTCAAATGTGGCTAGCGCATCAAATTGGAAGCCCTAACTATGAACGGCGCATAAGAGATAAAGAAAGGGAGGGGATAACGAAGATGCGGGTTACGGTTTTTCTTTTTATTATTTTAAATTAACTGGACCGCGGTTGCCAAAAAAGAGTGGTCCGAGTGGAATCATTTTATTCTTACCGCGTTTATTCTAATCAACCGCAGTGCTTATGTTTTTTTCTTAGATATAAACACTTTACTCCGCGGTCATTTAAAACTGTGGTTCATACAAGTTGTTTACCGCGGTTGTATTTTTCCGCTCCAAAATATGTGCGGAGAACCTCTATTTTTGTACTAGTGACTGTAGATTCTGAGCCAATATTTCAGCGCAAAGGATAAATAGATAGGGAGAGCGGATAAATATATAGGGAGAGATGAGTCACCTTGACAGAGTCGTCTTCTAGGGATGAAGGTATCCTTTGGTCCATTATTAACCAAGATTGAGAAGGAAATCACTTTGATGCACTCCTCAATCCACTTGATGAATTTATTACAAAATCCAAAATTTTGAACTGTTAGAAGGATAAAGTTCTAATCAGTTCATTCATACCCTTCTTTATGTCAAGTCTGATAGGCATCTACCCCTCCTCACCGACTTACCCTTCTTGTTTCGAAAGGAGAGGAAAATTTCGTGTGCAATAAGGATGCTATCTTGTATGTATCTGTTGGCTACAAAGGTCCCCTTGAAGAGGGTAGTTATCTTAGGAAGGATAGTTTTTAGTCTATCTATTATAATCTTAGAAAAAGTTTTGTAGATTGTGGAACATAGACTGACAAGTCTATAATCACTCGTAGATTTGGGATTATCACATCTTGGTATAAGTGTTATATATCTATGATTTTTTGGTTTATAATTTTTCCCAAATAGAAGAAACTTTTGACAACTTTGATAATGGTTGAGCCTACTACATACCTATTTTTTATAGAACCCTAATGACATATCATCAGGGCTTGAATTTTATCACTTCCTAATATTGAAGATTGTTGATTTTATTTCATCATTAGTTGGTGGTTTTGTAAGTGATATGTTATCCTCACTAGAAACCTCGTTGTTAAACCTATTCAAGTATCCGGTCATAGCAATATAATCAATATTTTCTTGTTTTTTATCCTCTTAAATTCATTTTTAATTTTTGTTCTAATATTTTGTTCACATGTGATTGATTCCATTTTGGTTCCTAATTTCTTCTATAATTTTTCTACTCATTTTTCATTAGCTACTCAGTGAAAGTAGTTTGAGTTCATATCCGGAGATTTTAAGTGATTTTTGGCCCTTTTCTCCCAACAACATTTATGGAAGGAAATCATGTTTTCCTTTTTGTTTATGAGTCCGAATTGTGTTTGTATTAATGCAGTATTAGGTGATAGTAAAATATTTCTTTGGAGATTAGTTAATCCCGATCCCTCGTCCACATCTTTAAGTTGCTTGAAGACGTGTTCAAAAGTCATTTTGTTCCGTTTTTTCCACACCAATCTTTAATGCATTAGTTTTCTTTACTAGTTAATACATATTGGTTCTAGAGACAGGAACCCCCAAGCTTGTTTGACAATGTTTTCAAAATCTATTTTCTTCATCTATATTATTTCAAATTTAAAGGGTCATCCTTTTATTGGTTGTTAGTTGTGTAATTCAACCGATATGGGACGATGATCAGATGATGATGAATGATTCTTCGTAAACATCCAGAGTACCATTGATTTAGTTGCTCATGGGTTGGTGTTCTATCAAGTTTCTCACAGATGTTGTTTTTCTCTGTTCTATTTTTCCTCCAAGAGAATTTGCTTCCCTGATTTGGGATATCAAGTAGATCACAATCTTCTTTAAATGTAATTAATTTTTGGAATTTGGTTATATTCGGAAACTACCACCCATTTTTTCATCCGGGATTTTAGTAACAAAGTACCAACATGAAACGGGATTTATTATGACAAACTTGAAGATCCTATAGAGAAGCAATAGCATGATTATGGACACTATTATACTTATCTTGGGTCTCAAAGCTCGTGAGGTAGGGACTAGTAGAAAAAAAGACTTTTTACCACGGTTATTTGGCAAAGTTTACCACGGTTATGAACCGTGGTAAACTTGGCCGTGGTAAACATGTTTACCACAGTTGCAGATTTACCACGGTTGTCAAATTTACCACGGTTCAACAACCGCGGTAATGTTGACAACCGTAGTAAATGCGTTACTGCTTTGCATTTACCACGGTTGCCACACTTACCACGGTTCAACAACCGCGATATTGTTGACAACCGTGGTAAATCCGCAACCGTGGTAAACATGTTTACGATGGTTGTGCATTGACCACGGTTGTTGCATTTACCTTAGTTGTTGAACCGTGGTAAAGCTGTAACCGTGGTAAACGGTTGTCGCATTTACCTCGGTTCTTTTAGAAAACCGTGGTACAGCTTGGAGTTATTTAAAAAAATTGGACAGCGGTTCTGTAATTTTAAAGAACCGCTGTCCCGATGTCTTTTATTTGAATAAGAAAGGGTCATATGAGAAACGTTGTTCCCAGGCCCAACTTCTTTTATTTAATAAAAAAGGGTCATATGCTATTCGATTGTCTGTCCAGTTGGCAGTTGCTACTCACAAATACAAACAAATTAATCAAACATCATAATTCATAAGTATCTATCAATAAATGAAAAATTACATATAATCAACTACATGAACTGACCCTTCCAAAGGCTAGATGTTCATTTTTCAACATGGAATATATATATAGCTCTACCTATAGTAATAGATCGATGTAGTAATCAGACAACGATTACAATTTCATGAAAACCTGATGTTAAATTCTCTTCATCACCTTCTCAATTCATCTTTTCTCTTCTATGGATATCACGAAAGCATAAATAGTATTAGTGAGGTATAGCTGCAAATATGCATCTCCGCAAAACTAACCATTTCGTTATATTTTAATATCATGGAGAAAGTTAGCTGTCAATAAACAAGAAAAAAAATTCAGAATGGTTGTTAAAATATGAAGAAATAACATGCTTTAGCCATCCCAAAGTGAGCAAGTTTGACAACTCCAAATCCATCGACAAGCAAATTAGCTCCTTCGATATCCCTGTAATATTAAGGTAAAATTACACATAGAATCATACAGATATGAATACAGTACACTGAGGTTCATCAGCAAGACACGAAGTACCTATGTACAGTCTTTGTGCCATGCAAGTAAGCAAGTCCGGAAAGAATATGCCAAGTAAAATTACGAACAACTAACTCGGTCACAACTCCATAGTGATTACGCACATATTTATCTATTGAACCAGGATAGACATACTCCAGATAATATAAAATTTGTCGCATACCTGCAGTTACAGTTGTATTTTCAGTAAGAATATTTATAGACGAGATTATGAACAAAGACAGCATGATACAAAGCCTATAGGTTCACTTTTTTGAACAACAACATGTTATGAAGTCAAATTTACTTACTATCTCACTTCCATAATATTGCATAATATTTAGATGCGTTAAAGTACAGATCAAACGGCACAGATGTCAAACTACTGTTATTTATTAAGATTATAATTTGAAAACCATCAACATTCGTTTAAGATCTTGTACTACTCAGCAAAAAATTACGATACTTAACATATTAGAAATGGAGCCAATTCAAAGGTGTTGATGTCACCTTCGCATTCATGATGGTGGAGTTCACAGCAACCGTCAGAGAAGAGCTTGTAATGATATAGGTCAGGATTAACCAGATTCAAGCTCTTAGAGAACTTCCATTCCTCTTCAGGAAGATGATAATAATCTATTGTCAGCTGCATAGTCAGACAGTGCATTCCTTTGGGGAGGGTCTTTGCTGCTACTTGGCTCTGAAATATGCTCTGCTTATTTGACCACTCCACTTGTTCATCCACATATTGAACCATTGACGCCAGATTTGTAATGACAAACTCAGAATTGTACAAATCTTGCCGTCCTTGTAAAAGGACGTCACCCACGACTCTTATTATCTCAGATGCACTAGAAACATAATAGATGGATCAAGATAAAAATGCAAAGAGCAGTATAAGAATGTAAATTGGATTCCAAGAATCTTGCCCACCTTTGTCGCGAATGAGCATAAAAAGTTGCATCTGCACGTTCACTCTCTTTAATTCTATTCTTCAGTTGTTCAAACAAGTCAGTCATGTTCCTCATTTTAGCAATGCTCAAGTATACTTTAGCCATGATAACTCAGGCATTGGAACTAGAAATACACCATAGAATCTCAGAAGCAGCTCCTGCAGCAATCCATTTATACAATAAGGATCTAAAGGCAAGATAGGCATCACTAAAGCGCACTGAATCAGTTCATGAAAGTATCATCCAATCATACAGTATACGCTTTTTTTATACAATGTAGAAGTAGAAGCAAGTTTTTACAAAGATTGACATTTCACTAGCTTACCAAATCTGAAGCACCCAGATAAAACCCAACAGTCTAATGAGGTTGTGAATGCGTCGTGTCATTTATGTTGTTAAGAAATAAAAAGTTTGATTAGATTGAGAAGATAAAAACCTTTTCTAAAAATGGAATTTTGGCCTTTTTCAGCTTGAGACACATCCATATAAGCAGCTAGTATGCTTCACAAACAAATCCATATAAGCAACTCGTGTAGCAAAAGAAGACTATGAGAAGATGAATCTCAATTATACAAACTCACTGTTAGGCTTGCCAACAAGGAAGTCTCAAAATCTGCTATAGCTGAACAACCACTTTTACAAGTGGAAGCTATCAAGCTCTTCTATTTACGTCAAAGCAAGTTTTTGAACCAAATTTGAACTACTTCCTCTAAAATCATTTCAGTTTACAAACAATAGTACATTTCAAATATCACACAAACTTTAATTTCATGCCAGATAAAATCGGAATAAATAGTAACAATTATACGAAGATTATGACATGTAAAGGAAGTTCGTCAGCAGTAGCATAGAGAACCTAATTTTCAGCACTACTAAAAAAATCAGAAGTGGTGATGGTTTAGAGGTTTGGAGAGAGGCGCTTCAAAGAGGCAGGCCAATATTGAAGGAAAAATAGTTAAATTGAAGGTGGAACTTGGAGCGGCATTGAATCAATCAAAGCTCCTGATTGGAAACATATAAATGAAGAAGAAAAGGAAAAGAGAGAAGCGAACCTAGTGAAAGTCCGGTGAGAGAGAGAGAGAGAGGTGGAGCATCGCGGAGTAGGGGCCTCGACGAGTCGCACAAATGCTCAGAGAAGAGTGGCGTGGAGAAGGCGGCATCGGCTGGAGATGGTGGAGGGTGGGTGGTCGCCGGCGAGAGGTGTTGCAGCGGCACCTGAGAGCTTGAGAAGAAGATGAGATAGGGATAGGGTTTAGCTTCGCTCCCCTCAGTCCCTTTCACATTCTATTTTACCCGCACCCTTCCCTTTTCCCAATTTTCTTATTTATTAGCTGCACCCCATTCTGGGAAACGCGGTTTGAGTTAAAAAAATCATCCAACGCCACGGTTCAATTATATAACCGTTATCCCCGAATTAAAAAAATAAGAGTACGCACCACAGTTTAACAAAAATAACTACGGCTCAACAATTAACATAGTAATTTGGTTCGACAATTATCGTAGTAATTATTTCGTAACCTTTTACTACGGTTCAATAAACAACCGTGATAAATGAGTTACAATATTAACACGGTTGTGACGGAACCGTGATAAATGAGTTACAATATTACCACGGTTGTGACGCAACCGTGGTAATTAAACAAGTATGTTAAATTACCTCGAGAGAAATAATAACCGTAGTAAAACATAATGCACGTTTACTTCGGTTATGTTAACAACCGTGGTATAATGGTTGTCGTGGTAAATTAGTATGCGGTATTACACCGGTTATTGACTTAACTCTGGTAATGAAACGACATAATTACCCCGATTATATACGGAGTAAAAAAAGAAATTATCTAGGATAGTAGGGGAAAGATTAAACAAATTACTTTGGTAACAGAAATTCATTTTAGAGGTATAACAAATCCATACAAAATGAGTGCAACTGCAAGGAATTTTGTCAAGAGAGGGGTTTAGAGGAATGTTTTGGTTATAATTGCTCGTGATGAGAGTAGTCTATTGATGAGGATTGACTGCTGACACTTTATTCAAATGGGGCTGAGGGAAATAAGACAACAAGATTACAAAACCCATACCAAGAGCAGTGATGGACGAATACAAATTCCAAAGAAGTGACTAGAGGTTTATATCATTATACATGATAAGCTCCAAGCTAGTAGAGAAGTGAAGATATTTTATATCGTGGTACCTTATACCAAATATCATGAAATAGCCAAGGAGAAAACAATTGGTAATGAACATTAAGTATTTAATGAGAATAGTTATAGCATTATCAGTGAGTTGAGAGATGATGATACACTTACTATACTTAATTTTAATGGTAGAAGATTGCATATGAAAGCATAAAAGAACAATGATAACATAAAAAAAGAAGGAGCTCCATTGATAGTAAACATAGAAAGAGTATAATTGATCAGTTTCCTCTAGCATAAAGCTAGGAAGAGCAAATTGAAAGCATAAATAAGTGTAAACTAGCTGCAAATAGAAGTTTGTAGGATTAATCAAGGAATTCCGTAATCTAGAAAGGATGAGTACAAGATTAAAAGGAGGATACCTGTTTCAATCCAACACCACATGTTGGGGCTGGAAGACAGAAGGAAGCATTTTTTTTTATTAATCATAAAATAACCCTAGTTAAGCATTCTAGCATGTTGTTACTCATCATTATGGAAGAAGTTGCGTCATCAACCCTCTATTGCTTTTTCTTTTGCTAAAGTATGAGGTAGACATCTCTTTGGGGTGCACTTCCAAAGTTTGATTTGCTTGATCACTAAGCGATTTGTATTAATTGAGTAGAATGAGAGATTCCCCTACCCAAGGTCATCAAGTTGCCTCTCAAGGAGAAGAAGTTGAATGAGTTTATCTTCATTGAGTGGTGCTGTTGTGAATCCATTTGCTCCACATCAAGGTTTCAAGGACAAGGACAAACCAATGGACAATCCATCGCTTGACGCCTCGGAGCCAATGCCCGTGACCATGCCATCGCCGACGCCTACAACACCTTTACTAGGGCATATAGGCACATCGGGCAAACCTCAACCAAACGAAGGCCCATTTAAGGCCCTTGAGGATTATGACCAAATGGACCATATGGCCCCAAGAATGCCGAAGAAAGTGCATCCATCTCCCACCCCTCTGTTCACTCACTCTGGTGCCTGGGCGCTGGTGAGCATCAATCAAGAGGACCACGATGCTCTCCAGATCAAAGGCATGATCACAAGGGCATAAGCCATGCAGCTACATAAGGACCTCAAGAGAGTCCTTTTGGCTAATGAAGCACTCGACGAAGTGACCAATGGCTTGGTGATGGCTCTTGTGCAAGGAAGTTCCCCGACGCCGCGCGTCGAGCCACAAATAGGTTCTCGCAACTCTCTAGGCCAAATTGTTCCAAATAAGCTCAAATTCCCACCACAAGTCTCTCATGTACAAAAGAGCCATGTGAGCATTGGAGTGCCGAGAAAAGTGCCAAATTACATGGAGATGGCTCATGCCCTAGTGGAATCCCCGACGCCGGTGTGACTGCAAACTTGAACCTAGGCGATCTTCCAAACGCTCGTGTCTTTGGGCCCATTTTCGGTGGTGATGTGGTATATGGTGCCCACTACCACATATCAAAAATTAAGATAAATCGGCGTTGAATTGCTACTAGATTACCAAGAGGCTTCCTCTAAGTGATTTAATTAATGTCTAGTAAAGAATTGGTTTAATAAAAGGCTTAGCTTGCTGCTATTGGTAGGCACGTTTAATCAGAAAATAACTTGGAGCTTTCCATTGTAAAAACTTTGAGTTTCTCCTAGGTTTGATGTCTTGCTTTGGTGTGTTTATCCAAGCACTTGTAGTCGAGAGAGTGGTGATGTTATCCATGATCAATACCAAGTTTCTTCTGCGTATTTTGGTGTGTTCATCCTTAAATACCCAGTTTCTTATCCCCACAAATTTTCATCTCAAATGCTCAATAAACGCTCGACCAATTCCCATTATCTTCAACAAAGGCGATGCTGGCGCCGAGGAGGGAACCGAGGGGATTGATTGGCGAACTCTCCTTGATTCGAACAAGATCCTTAGCCAAGGGCCATCATTTGGTATCAGAGCCTTCTTCAAGGTTAGTTTAAATCCAACCCTTCCTCTTGAAGGTTTAAAGAAAAAATCTTGCGAAATTCACCAAGTTGCTTACCTTGATCTAGCCTTGTTGTTTGTTGCCGTATTGAATTGTTTTGATCTACAAAAAACTCATAGTTTTTTTCTCCATTGTTGATAATTTAAGGAAAACCTTTCACGTACCACAAACTGGAAAAATTAAAGGCCAAAGACTCTTGATCAACCGGCTTCATTAATCCAAGATACATTAACCCCAACTCTTTAGCTTGCCGAACCATTAAGTGCTTTTTGTGGCTGCATTATTTCATCACTTATTTATGCATGTTATGTCTATTGCATGATATATTAAGGATCATAAGATAGGGGAAAAGCTCTTGGCTTCGCCAAGTAAGATTGTTGATCAAAGTGGACGTTGTTCAGTTGTGACGCAAGTGATTTAAAGAAAATTCCAAGTTGTAATCAAGTTCAATGCATTTTATATCAAAAAAAGAAGCTCGAGAAAGAGTGGTTGGTACTAGAAATACCCGGTCTAAAACAAAGGGAAGACCATAGAACCATTAGTCCAACTAGAAAAAGAAACGAGCAAGTGAAGTGTTGAAATTTTGTTTCTCTTTTGTGAAGTGTTGTTTGTAAGAACCAAGTGCCTAGTAGCTTCTTGTGTGACTTGTTTATATCTTGCATTAACTAAAGTGCATAAGTACATGTGGAAGTAGTGCAATCTTTGACCAAACACAACACCTAGCCGTACCCTCGCGCTTGGTGAGCATTGCATTATTTTCTCTTGTTGCTTCAAGTGCTTGTCTAGAAGTACTTGTGAAGGGTCGGATACTAGGTGTGTGTGCTCTTGTGAGGACCTTGAGGAGTCTTAGGGAAAAGCCACTTGAGCATAATTTTTGAGTTCCGAGAAGTAGAAAGAAAAGTTTGAAGAACCTTGAGGTAATCATCCATTTGAACTTTGTGCATTGTTTAGACTAATTTTGTGTGTGCTTTGTGTGTCTCTTACTCTTGCACCGATGCAAAATTTTAGGGGAAATAATTACATAGAGAGCCCAAGGGAAGAAATGCCACTCACCCTTGGAGATATTTAAGCCTTTTTTTAAAGGACACGCCTTGATCTCCTCCAAGCTATTGATGACAAGTTGGAACAACGGCTTGGGATCGCTAGAGGAAGGAGTGACTCAGAAAAAATACCTAACTCCCCACGTGATAGTGACTTGCAAGAGAGTCTAAGAGAGGTTGGACCTTCCATCCAACCAAGGGAAAGCACCAACAATATGAGGTCCTCCAGGGGCCTTAACCCTCTCCTTGACGAGATGGAAAACCGTTTCTCCCCAGAGGCCATCAACCAAATGCCTTACCGACCTCACACCATCACCACTCAACCTTTTCTTGAGAGAATGATGAGGCGCCCTTATCACCCACATCTTGGCCCTATGATGATGCCTAGGCATGTACCCTTTGAGCCATATGATCATAGAGAAAGAGTTAGAGCCAGAGAAACACCACCAAGGGTGCAAGTGCCAAGGAACCAGGCTTACGGCTATGGTGATGAAGAGAGGGAACAAGGGAGAGATTACCACCATGGAATCAAGTAGACAATACAACCATTTACCGGAAATTCTGAAGCTGAAATCTACCATGACTGGAAGGCCAGGACTGAGGCCATCTTTGATTACTATGGCTACACAAATGTGTAAAGGGTGGCCATTGCCACAAATCCACTTCACTAAGTTTGCTTATTCTTGGTTGCTTGAGGACAAAGAAGAGAGGGCCTACAACAAATACCCTCTAATCTCTACTTGGGAAGAGCTCAAGGAGGCCATGACCTTTCTCTTTATGCCTCAAGACTACAAAGATAGAGTCCAAATCAAGCTAGAGAAGGTGAGGCATGGGATCCGCACTCCTGAGGAGTTCTACAAGGAGCTCAAAACACCTAGTATTTCGTTCTAGAGTTCACTTCCCGGATAGGTATGTTGTGACTAAGTTTATGATTGGTTTGAATTCTGACATTGGCCAAATTATTGAGATGTAGAGGTTCAGACTAAATGTGAAAATAGAGGAAGTCTTGCACTATGCAACATAATTCCACCAAAACTTGCAAAAGTGGAAAGGCACCACAAGCTCTTGGCCTTGGGGATCCCACTCAAACTCTAGCTCCTCTACACCCACAACTAGGCTCCAAGAAGTCAAGCATGATCATGCCAAGCCTCCACCAAGGCGTGAATCCCCCCTACTTGGTAAAGAAAACAAAAAGGAAGTCATATCTCGAACTAGAGATGTAAAGTGTTACAAGTGCCTATGGAGGGGGAATTATACAAGAGATTTCCCTACTGTGAAGCAAGTGCTTCTGAATGAGCATGAAGACTACATTTCTGAGGATGAACATGCAGAAGTTGTGGAAGAAGAGGCTCCAACTGAGGAGGAAGAGATACATGCTACGACGGCCATAGGAGATTGTTTTGTTGTGAAGATGACACTTGTGGATAGTGGTACACCTCCTTTGCCATCACAAAGAGAGACTATCTTCCACATATGCCACATCCAAGGCAAGGTGTGTAGTGTGATTGTTGATGGATGATCTTGTTGCAACATCATAGATAAGGAAGTAGTACAAAGATTCAATATCAAATTTACACCTCATGATCAACCTGTAATAACCCTCAAATTTAGTAAGGGTATTTGGGTAATTTCCCAACCCTCGTTATGTAAGTAAGACACGTTGAACATAATTGGAATCTCTGTATGAACCCTTGGAACTTAATAATATACGTTAGCAAGGGTATAAGGGTCATAAGTTATTTGGGTGTATTAAGGGTATCAAATCCTAAGCATAAACCCGAGCAAGGACCGCGATCATCGATCCTATGGCGCGATCGCGGCATAACCGCGACTGCGGAATTTCCCAGAGGCAACTGCGACCGCGGCGGAGAAACCGCGCCCGCGGAAATGGGTTGCGTCTTCTTCCCTGAGCTTCCAGAAGCCTGACGCTTGGATTTTCCCCACGTTCTTCAACGCTTGCCGGTTGATGGGAGGTAGAGCGTTTGGGCTGCCGACGCTGGGGCGAACTTCCTTTCCTTCGAGCCTATAAAAGGGGGTTCGGTGTGGCCTTTCTTCTCATCCATCATCTGCTGTGATCCATCTCTCTCTCTCTCTCTCGTTTGTGTGCTCGTCGGAGCTTCGCCGGAGTCTTGCTTGTCACCGGAGTTGTGTTGTCGGAGGTCGTAGTGCCCAGTTGGAAGTTGAAGTAGCGGTGGTGGTGCGTGGTGTCGTAGGAGTGAAGAGCCGAGTCGTCACCGTCGGTAATCCGTCTTCGTCTCCGAGCTTTTGTCGGAATGGGAATCCGCGACCGCAGTTCATACGCCGCGACCGCAGATTGCCCAGAAAACCGTGACCGCAGTCATGTTGGCCGCGATCGCGGCACCCTCTGGCACAGCCGCGGCTGTGGCCTTTTTCCTTCGATTCGTTTTGTGTTTCGCTCATTCCGTTTATTTGTTTCGTATCGAATCTAACTTAGGGTTCCGTCGTTGTTTCGTCATCGTGGTAGGAATCCGTATTCAGATTCCAGTTTCCAGATCTCGGAACCCAACATCGTCAATTCGTCTAACTAAGGCAAGTGGCGGTTCACTCTTGCTTATCATTCCATAATTCCTTTAATTATCAATTACTCGATTGTTAATTAAATTGGGGTAAAGTGTTGTTTCGTTTGGGAACAATTTTATAAATGAGATGATTAAAATATGATATTATAATAGGTTGTATATATTGCTAGAAACAACGCTGTTATACCTGTTATTACTGTGATGGCTTTGTTGTGGATTTTAAATGTAAACTTAATGCTAGATTAGCACGAGTATTCGTAGGAACGCTAATTCCTGGTGAGGATTAGTCGTTTCTTTATAACTTGGTATTAGTCGGATAATTCTCTAATACTTTTAAAGGACATGACCATTGCTTCCTATCCACCCGTTAAGGTTAGGAGGTGTTAAGCACCTTGCTAGGGCAATTTGGGATGGACGTATTATCACCCTGTGTTATTCTCGTTGTCACTCGAGATCATATTAAAAGCTTAACGTGAATATACATTTTGTAATTAATTAAGATAAGTGTGGTGCACATAATTAATATACCCTCGGGCGAGGAGTACAACGTGGAAACCGCCTGGACTTCGGTTAGAGTAAGTCATCTTTCCAATCTGGATTCGCATTGTGCGGTGAGGTTGGTCATTGACCCAAATGATCAAGTCGTTTTTAAACGCTTGTGTGAAAACTATAACGTTCCCAAACATTTGTCATATGTTCCCCATAAGACTCAATTCCTTTGGAGTCTTCTTTTCAGTGCATGTCTAAACTTTAATCATTCCGTGAAAGTTTCGGGTTACGTATCGTTCCTTCGGTTGTTATTCAGGGGACAATGATAGTAAACGGTTACGATCACTAGAACCATTCTATTTTCACCCTTGCATAGTCTTTCATTAGACTAACCAATCGGGTTTTATTCCTTGCATGGTTGGCTGGTGTCATCCGTCCTATACGGCACATCAGTGGTTAGTCCCTGAAGACTTGAAGTAATCAATCGAAGAAGAGGCTTGCCGTTGAGGATTTAAGTGACAGTGTTTTAAGATTGTTAAGTATTACTTTAATATATATAATTTTATAACCTAGTAATGTAATAGGTTTATTCTTAAAGTCTTTCGCTGTGTAATTTAAAGTCTTTCGCTGTAATTTTACTCTATTGTAAAATTGTCACTTCTCATTTTATGAGAAGTCTGTTAATAAAAGGTTGGTTTTTATTTAAATATGTCTTCCGTTGTTTAATCTTTCGTTATTTAATGTACTTATTTAAGCTTAATTGTTCCGATTAAAGCCTAGGGTGACTTTGGACAGTAACGTCTGATATCACTGGCGTGTGACACGACCAACATAAGTCGGGGGTGTTACAATTATGGTATCAGAGCAATGGTTTTAAAATTCTTGGCCTATTGTTAGGTTTGAGAATTTTCAAAAAAAATAATTTCGAAACTATTTTCAACCTATTTTCTATTAAAAAGGAATTTCGAGAGTTTCAAGGTTAAATTTAAAAGTTATACTTATTTCTTGGAATTTAATTTAAACTAATGATTTAACTATTGAACTTCAAAAGTTATTTATAGTTGGTTTATAAATGGCATGTTATAAGCAATTAAAGTTTATGATTGTAACTTTAAAAGTATGACTTTGGTCTTAGTAAGAGTTTTGTGATAATCGTATCACTAGTTTGAGAAACTAACACTATAAATAATTATTTTTATATGAGGTTTAAAGGTATAAAGTATAAAGTTTGAAAGTATAAGGTTCAATAATAAGTGGTTTTCAAACTTCTATAAGCTTCGAGTTGTTACTTATTCCTTAGATCCATTCTTAGGGATAGTGTCTCTTCTTAGGTTTAATGTCATTTAAAGGTTGATATTTCTCCTAGAGTACCCATTCTCAAGTAAAGAGAAGAAGATCGTCTCTGCGATTAATGGTGGAGGGTTAGTCAGACTGATATAAAGTTATTAGTTGGACCCTTATAATTCGTATCATAACGTATTTGATTGGAAAAGTTCTAAACTAACGATATGGTTCACCAACAGATGGTGAACACAAGGAACACAGTCCATGCTGGTGCGGGACCGAGTAACAACCCAAGACTGAATCGGAGGAGCGCCGCTAATCAAGGGGAGGAGAGCGAGTCTGTCTCTCACAATAACCCCGCAGGCGTTGGCCAAGTTCAGGCTACTCCTTCGGTAGTGTTGGATGTTGCGCCCAAAGAGGCCATTCATGGGTTTGTTATGCAGACGGTCACCGATGTAATTCGGTCAATTGCACCGCAAGCACAAGGTGGTCCAGTTCCTCAGGTTGTTCTTGAAATTGAGGAGCCAGTGGACCACGTACCTCAGGTCGATGCCGTCAGGAATAGAGGAACTTACGGTCGAGCCTTGAAGGCCGTGAACTCAATGAGGCCTGACAACTATGATGGTACTGGATAACCGGTCAAAGTGGCGTATTGGTTCTCACACATGGAACGGTTGTTCCGGAACGTGGATTGCACGGAGGCTAAGAAAGTGCACATCGCTTTCCTTCAACTTAAGGATGTGGATAGCGAATGGTGGGAGGGCACTGGTCTAGCTAATCATCCCGGATTGAACTGGGGTATGTTCAAGACTAAGATGACTGACTGTTTCTTTTCCCATGCTATGAGGGAGGAGAAGCATAAGGAATTTCTTTACCCTAAGACCGAGGGGTTGAAGGTGACTGAGCTTGCAGCTAAGTTCAATCATCTATTGCAATATGCTGGACCAGAAGTGTCGAGTGAGGAGCAAAAGATTTGGTACTTCCATGGATGGATGAATCCAGAAATCAAACCTCTAATGGTGCATCACGGTTGTTCTACATTAGAGCAATATGTGGATGCTGCCTACAAGATAGAGGTCACATTGGAAGAATCCGCCCAAAAGCGGGAGAAGCAGGTTAAGGGAAGGGGTGGGCAACAGGATCGCCAGGTTGGTACATTCAAGCGACCGACATCGCCCACCAAGTTTGAGAAGTCTGGTCGCGCTAAGACCGAGATGACTCAGTCTGACTCCGCCAGAGGCTCAGGTTGGAGTAGCGGAGTGATTCAGTGCCACAATTGTGGTGAGGTTGGACATACAAGTCTTAACTGCCAAAAGGAAAATAGGGTATGTTATAACTGTGGGAAAAAATGCCACATGAAGACATACTGTAGGTAGAAGGGTCAAAGACCAACACAGTCGTACCAAGCGTCAAATGTTGGCAATGGGCAGAACCCGAGGCCAGGGATGTCCGCTCCGGAGCAATCTATTGCTCGTAATAAAGGCAAGGCGCCTATGGAGTCTTCGGGTCAGGGGCAATGACTCTTTGTAATTCGTCACTCCAATGGGAATGAGACTCTGAATGAGTAGTTGTATTTCTATTAAGCCTTTTTAAGAATAAGGAGCGATGACTTGTGTCGATAGTGTCCATAGTCTAGTAATCTGTCTGTTTGACTTTCTGACAGTTGTTTTAATGTAATGTTTCGAATAATAAAGAAGTGTTTTCTTGTTCTGGAAATTACTAAATTCGTTATTATTGCAAGTTGTTCGTTCATACGGGAATCCTTGAGTGCCAAAAATAGTACATGTCATGTGTTGATAAAGACTGTCTGGACTCATAAAGGATAGTGTGGGTTGGAACACGTGTGGTTGTTCCTTACCTTGTTAGCGCTAGTTTCAAGGTCGAAACTATTCATAAGAACCCCTCTATTTTTGAAATAATGTCAGGTTGGGCATTGGCATTATCTATTCCCTTTGCTCAAAGTCATGAGCATTGCCTCGAGAGATTAATGTTGTAAGGATTCCTTGCTATAAGGATTTGGTGTGTGTAGTAATGTTCTATGGAGTTTGAGGTTATTCCTCATGTAAATACTCTAAGCATTAGATGGGGTAGTGAGCTAATATAAAGCTCAAAGTACTTAAGTGTGAGTAGTATAAATTATATATTTAGGTGAATAAATGTATAAGAAAGATATTTCGTAAGGAGTCGTTTTCTCTAAAATGATCGTACTCTAATACGATCTTGAGTAAAACTT
This sequence comes from Rheum nobile, assembly GCA_027886185.1. Lineage (NCBI taxonomy): Eukaryota > Viridiplantae > Streptophyta > Magnoliopsida > Caryophyllales > Polygonaceae > Rheum > Rheum nobile. The sequence continues at coordinate 1,162,989 of WOAB01000306.1, read as the reverse complement.
TAGAACCCAAGAGTTATGTTGATGAGGTTTATAAATGAGTGTGTCCATTTATGGGACCAGTATTAAAATCTTTTTGGGAAAGTTAAGTGTGCAAAATCATAAGTGTTATTTTGGAAAGATGTTGGATCGTTAGAGTTACGTCTGAGGGAACAAAGACTTTGTTCCCAAAGAAGGTGCAGCGGAATAATATAGCAAGAAAGATAAGAGACGAACTCACGATGTATAGTTGAAACCCTATTTATCCAGCTAGCTAATCAAAGAAAAACCACTACCTTCAAGCTTCTCGCTTGAGAGGATTTTGAAGTGTCTACTTGTCTTATTGATATCTTGTTTGATTACACTTGTAGCATGGACTCCAAACCCTAGAATACCCACCTAAGTTTGAATCACTTCTACAACGATGATTCCGAACTCAACCCTCAAAGACTCACAAACAACTTCACTCTATTTTCTTCTCAGTCAATCTCTCTCAGTTCGTCGTCGTCTCTCGTCATACATAGAAATGAATCCACACTCCTATTAAATACAACACGACTAAACCCTAATCGTAACAAGATAAAATCTTTCTAAACTTGGTAACAAGAAGATCTAAAATTGTTTGGAAGAATAATATCTTAACCGCTTACATTATCTAAGGAAATAATTCCAAAGATAATATAATCGGCTAAAGATAATAATATTCTCTCTCCAAATATCTTATCTTAGGAAAGATTTCCTAAGATAAAACATTCGGATTTCTCTCTCCACATCTTCTCTTCGGCGAGATCCTTCCAGCCGAAATCTCTTATCCTCGCAGCTTGAACGTTGTTCGTCTTTGATGTTCCTTGAGAGGTAACAAAGCATGTGGAGAACGCTTTGTTCCCTCTGCAATCCTTTGCTGCAATGGTTCCCTGTGACAACTGTCTTGTTCCTGAAACACTTAGTTACCAGATTAGTTGAATGTTTGTTACCATCAAAACCTAAGGAATTCAACAAATTCCCCCTTTTTGATGGTGACAAACACCCTTGATAATAAAACATACACACAAGATAAAGACAGTTGTGAAGAGAAAGTTTTCCACACTTAGGCATAATAGTTCCCCCTCAGTCTAGCAACATATGAAACTATGTTAGTTCCTCCTCAACTGAGGCTACCTATCATTTTCCCCCTTTTGGCATCATCAAAAACATCAGTAAAGAGATAGAGTAAAATGGACACATCAAGATAAGCAAAGCAACCCCTTTTGCATTTGATTGAAGCACACAAACATAGACCACATACAAAGACAACACAAGATACACAAAGATATCACTAATGATGATCATGCCAATCAAGACAACCATGTGAAACATGGACAAGGAAAAGCAAGGCAGTAGGGAGATAGATGTGCTGGGAACAAGAGAAGAGGTTGGAAAGCAGAGAAAAACGAATCAGGCGCCGCTGATACCAGGAGCCAGAAACAAGGAGTACCTCAGATATGATGAGAATGCACACCCTTCAAGGGATATATTTTTTTTTGTTCCTTCAGTGTAGGCGAGTATGAGACGTCCTTCTTGGTTCCCACCTTAGATCTGGTTCCTCCTTTTGTTCCCTAGGGTTTGCAACTTCATTTTTTTTTGAAGTCACAACTGATAAGATAACTTCAAAAAATACACCGTGTAGATGATGACAACCAGATCCACCAAATTTCACAGAAGTCTCAATCGCCACAAGCAACATTTCCGTTGTGAATGCACACCATACTGGTCATGTACCAGCCCCAAGCTACTGAGGCGACAATTCGTTTTCTCGACTTCCCAAAGAATGTAGAAGAGTGTGATGCGGGGGTATTCTTACCAGAGAGGGCACAATGAACACCACACAAAAATATACGAGTGTTTAATCATGAATGAGAGGCTCCCAAATGTGGATGATTAGAGGGCCTCATAGGAAGCATCAAGCATGATGGCTAGGGTAAGCTGAGAGTCAACAATCATTCGGGCTTATAGTGAGGGATCAATGCATCAAGTTGACTCTTTTGGGCCGAAAGAACACTGTTTCATATATTATTATGATAGCATAGATAATCATGCATGAATGTTTGCACATAAGTGAAGTATTAGCATGAGTCTAAGCAAGTAGTTCAATTAATGATCAAGAGTATGAATGCAGATCAAGACATGATGATTAAAATTTCACACTTTACCATGTAATTTAGCCAATCATCGAGGGAATATAACATATAGACAGTCAGTTTAGAGAGAGCATACCTAGTTCCATACGGAACTGTTCGAAGGGTTCCCTGTTTAGTGCCTTGGTGAAAATGTCGGCGATCTGATCCTTGGTCCCACAAAAGTCCATGGACACCAACCCTTTCTCCACACAATCACGTAAGAAGTGATGTCTTATCTCGATGTACTTGGTACGTGAGTGTTGCACAGGATTCTTGGAGATATTTATTGCACTAGTGTTATCACAGAGAATGGGAATAGAATCAAGAAGAATACCATAGTCGCTGAGTTGTTGCTTGAGCCATAGAAGTTGAGTACAACAAGCGGAGGCGGCAATGTATTCAGCTTTTGCAGTGGATAGGGCGACTGAATTCTTCTTCTTTGACCCCCAGGAAACTAAGCATGGCCCGAGGAACTGAGCCATTCCAGATGTGGATTTTCTATCCACTTTGTTCCCTACGAAGTCAGCATCAGTGTATCCGACTAGGTTGAAGTTCCCACCCCTTGGGTACCACAGACATAAATCATATGTTCCCTTCAAGTATCTCAGAATCCTCTTCACTGCTTTGAGATGTGTTTCTTTGGGATCAGCCTGAAAGCGAGCACATAGACACACACTATACATAATGTCAAGTCTACTAGCAGTGAGATAGAGAAGCGAACCTATGATTCCTCGATAGAGAGATGGATCAACTCATTGCTCATGTTCGTCTTTTCCCATTGGATTGTTTGGAGAGATGAGAGTTGTAAAGGGTTTTGCATCAGACATTATAAACTTCTTGACACACTCCCTGAGGTACTTCTGTTGGTGCACTTTGGTTCCCTCATCTTCCTGAGAGACTTGAAGACCCAAGAAGAACTTCAATTCCCCAACCATGCTCATCTCGAACTCACTAGCCATCAGCTTTGAGAATTTCTGAACCAGTCTATCATCTATGAAGCCGAAGATGATATCATCCACATAGACTTGCACAACCAGAATGTGTTTTTCCTCCTTCAGAAGGAACAAAGTCTTGTCGACCTTTCCACGAACATATCCATGAGCCAGAATGAACTGTGAGAGCCTTTCATACCAGGCCCTCGGAGCTTGTTTAAGTCCGTACAACGTTTTGTCAAGAACATAGACATGATCAGGTTGGGAAGCGTCCTCAAAACCAGGTGTTTGCTCCACATAGACTTCCTCCTTGAGAACTCCATTTAAGAAGGCGGTTTTGATGTCCATTTGTTGCAGTTTGAAGCCGTGGAAAGAGGAGTAGGCAATTAATAATCTTATGGCTTCTAACCTGGCAACCAGAGCAAATGTCTCGTCATAGTCGATTCCTTCCTGCTGGTTGTACCCTTTCACCACCAGTCTTGCTTTGTTCCTTGTGACCTGACCTTGATCATCCAACTTGTTTCTGAACACCCACTTTGTTCCTATCACGGTCCTATTCCTTGGTCGAGGAACCAACCGCCAAACCTTGTTTCTTTTGAACTGATGAAGTTCTTCTTGCATGGTGTTAATCCAATCGGGATCCTTCAATGCTTCTCCCATAGTTTTAGGTTCTTGTAGAGAGAGAAAAGCATTGAAAGCACAAAAATTAAGTAAAGAAGAGCGAGTGCTGTGAGGAGTTCCCTTTCTGTAGTCTGTGAAGATTTGATAGACGGGATGAGCCCACTTCTGTTGGTAGTTTCTGGTTTGTAGATTGTTGATGTCAAACTCCTCGGAGTCATCATTACCAGTAGTAGAGCTTTCACCACTATAGTATCATGACCCCCTTCATTGTTTTCTTCAATAGCTAGGCTTTCCTCAGAGAATTCCACTGAGTCAGGACTAGGGCGTTGTTCCCCATGAGGAACCGGAGAAGATTCAGATGATTGAGCACATTCATTTATTGTTGATGGATCATCTTGAGTGTCTTGATCAGACTTGTCCCCATCACCAATACTGTTTTCCACAAGCTGAAAGCAATCATCTCCAGATGAACCAGTGTTTCAGGGAACACTTGCTGATTGTTCATGCACATTGTTACCAGCCATAAAAGATTCATCGAAAACTACATGAATGCTTTCCTCTACCTTTCTAGTTCTCTTGTTGAACACTTTATAGGCCTTGCTGTGAAGAGAATATCCTACAAAGGTCCCTTCATCACTTCTGGGATCAAACGTGCCAAGAGAATCATTCCCATTGTTGTGGACGAAGCACTTGTAACCAAACATGCGCAGATGAGACACATTAAGCTTTCTTCCCCTTAGAAGTTCATAGGATGTCTTGTTCAAGAGAGGACGAATGGTTGCTCTGTTCAGAACATAGCAAGCAGCGTTCAAGGCTTCGGCCCAAAAACTCATAGAAAGACCACTTGAGATGAGGAGGGTACGCGTCATGTCTTTTAGATTTTTGTTCTTCCTTTCCACAACACCATTTTGCTGCGGAGTTCTTGGTGCTGAGAAGTTGTGATTGAAACCTTTGTTCCTGCAGAGGGATAGAAACTGAGAGTTCTCAAATTTTGTCCCATGATCAGTGCGGATAGACCCCAGAGATTGTCCTGTGCTTCTTTCAACCCGTAGGATCGTGATTGTTAGATTAATAATCAGGGAACTGAGAATACAGTTTACAGTTCCCTTTGCAGCGGAAATAAACAATCAACCAAATGAACAAGTTCCTTATAGTGGAAACCTTCGATTGCCAACTAGCAATCTAGGATAAAAACCACTACCTTTCTTCCGAAAGGATTTCAAGGTCTACTTCTTGATTTCTTATCACTTCGGTTACAGCTTATCCTAGGAACAAACACACAGTTTCTTTGTCTTACACACAGTTAGACAATCCTAGATAACTTAACAGAAAGTATAATCAATCCAAGAAGTAGTCCTAAGCACTAAGGAACTAACTCACTTACAGTCACAGGAACTAGCACACAACTCTTTGATTCCTTGACTGGTTCCTCTTGATCTTGTTCTGATTTGATGATCTTGTTGAGAGCTTCACACTATGATATTTGCTATGGAGTGTGATTCTTATAGTTGTGCTTGAAGATAACAGCAGAGCTTATCTTCCTTAAATAGTGGATTCTCGAGGTTGGATCTTCTCTTGGTTCCCTCATATCAAGCTTGCCCTAGGATGTGTGGTAATCCTTGATTCACGTTGTCCTTGACATGTACCAACAATCTAGGCTGCTCAGAATCCACTTTGGTTGGTCAACTACTTCAGCTAAGTTTGCCAAGTCGTTCTCCAGCTTTTTTCTTCCGAGGTTCAACAGCCTAGATACTTTGGAACTGTCTTCTGGATGGTGACAACTTTTGTGACACGTCGCTTTCACCTTTCTCTGTCTGAGGTTGTGTGTTCTGGACATCTTGGAGCTTTGCTTTGGATGGTGACAGACTTTGGAAGCTTCGCTCATGTCGCTTTCACCTCTTTTTGTCCGAGGTTTGGTGTTCCCAGATTTCTCGAGAAAAACAACATCACGTGTTGGATTTTTGGGCACACTTGGGTTCCTTTGGCTTGCTTGTTTGGTTTCTTTATCTTGTTTGGCTTCCATGGTTCCAACAACTGTCTTGTGGTTCCTCTAAATACATCTTTGAGATAAAACATTAGTATCAAAATATTTGTCATCGTCAAAAGTAGAGAAACTGAGGAAATGAACTCTCAGGGGAATCGAAGTTCCAGAGTTCCGTTTCCTAATAATTTCCCCATTTTTGATGATGACAAATATAAGGAACCTGACAATATAATAAGGACATGAGATTCATGAGAACAGTTGAGCTAAGAGATTTACAACTTTATAAAGTAATGAGAGAACATTCAATAGTTGCATATTCCCCCTAAGCAAATGAACTAAGTTATTCGAGTTCCCCCTCAGAAGTAGGACGGGTTTAGATTTCCTATAAGTCCAGTAGTTCCAAGAGTTCAAGGTTCCTATCCATTCTTCCCCCTTTTGACATCATCGAAAAGATCAATTAACTTATCAAGTGTAGGATATCAATATGAAATAAACAATTGCTTTAAACCCATGAAAGTCACCATAATAGAAACTTAAGGCAGAGACAAATAATGCATTAGAAAAACTCTCGGAAAAGTTCATTAATCATTAAAACCAACACATTGTTCATAGATGCATAGTAGAAAGACAAACAAAGATCACAAGAAACTTGAAACAAACAAGAGAAGGATAGGAGTGGTAGGTAGAATCCTAGGGAACTACTAGCACAATGTGTTGTTACAGCACTGTGAACTAGGAAAGTCATTTCTCTTCTTCTTCAGCATCATTCTTTTCCTCAGTTCCCTCATCTTGGCATGTAGCCGTCTTAGGGGTATCCTTCATCTCAGTTGCCTGAGCTCCTCCAATCGCAGCCTCATCTCAGCTTCTTCCTCATCTAGAGCAAGTGAAGGTTGAAGTGGCCATTTGAGGAGTTTGGTGTTTTGAGAGTAAGGGAATCAAGAATTCTGAGAGTAAGGAGAGCAGAGTACATGGTTCATTCAAACAGGAGTCCCTCAATACCTCTTGTGCATCATTTGGGGCTGTTGGAAAATCAAGCCGTTGGAAGATAAATCTCCGGGGAAACGACTCTTTTAATTTCAGCTTTTTTCGTTCTTTGTAACGGTCACAAAATCAGAAGGCAGTTTTTCAAATAAACTCATCAATTCGGAGTTGTTCAGGGAACTCTGATGCTGTCTGTGCATTAAATGTTGTCTCGGGAAGAGGCAAGTTTCTACTAGCCGTTGGGGAGTTCTGCCTTTCCTAGTTCCTTTCTGGCGATTTCTTCATTGTGCTAGAGGGATATATGGGAACTTCTAGTGTAGGGATTTTAGACACAAAACAAGAAAGTACGTTCCCATAAACGAAATCAAGGAGGGCCATTTATCGCATCACACACTAATTCCCAGAGAGGGTTAAGAGAAGGATCATAGGGAATTAGATTGTGCAATGAGGCAAGGGAGGGTCATAGTACACAATCATCATTTCGGCTTGTATTGTCGGGTTAGAATGTGATCAGATTGTGACTTTTGGGCCAACAAAGAAACTCGAACAATGATTGAGTTATAATGAACAATGAAGACTCAAGGACACGAACTAGAAAAATTTATCAAAGCCTTTTGAGTAACCATTATGGAGATGAGGGTCTATTGCAAAAGATATAACACAGAGATTCCAAGACTGAACAAGTCAAAGATCTAAACTAGTCAATCAAGGGAACTGGAAAGAAACTTTTAAACTAAAGTCACTGCTAGGTTATAGGAATCATTCTCAGTTCTAATATAAGGTTCTTGAAGGGAACTCTATTCAAGGCTTTGGTGAATATATCTGCAACCTGATCTTCATTTATACAAAATTTCATAATGATGTTCCCTTTCTTAACATGATCTCTAAGAAAATAATGCATGATATCTATATGTTTGATCCTAGTATGATGCACAGGATTCTTAGAAATGTTTATAGCACTGGTGTTATCACAAAGAATAGTAAGAGGACCATAAGACATACCGAAATCCGCAAGTTGTTGCTTTAGCCATAAGAGTTGGGAACAGCAAGAGGCGGCTGCAATGTACTCATATTCTGTGGTGGAGAGGGAGACTGAGACTTATTTCTTTGAGCCCCATGACACAAGGCAAGGGCCTAGGAACTGTGCCATTCCAGAGGTACTCTTCCTATCCACCAAGTATCCAGCATAAACAGCATCGGTGAAACCTATCAGCTCAAAGGGACACTCTTTGGGGTACCAAATACAGAGTGAATCAGTTCCCTTGAGATACCGGAGTATCTTCTTCACAGCAGCTAAGTGTGTTTCTCTTGGATAGGATTGAAACCTAGCACACAAGCCAACAGCAAACACAATGTCTGGGCGACTAGCGGTTAGATACATGAGAGAACCTATCATAGCTCTATAGAGTTTCTCTTCCACAAGAGGACTCGAATGATCCTTGTCCAAATGAGCAATGGTGGAGATAGGAGTGGAGAGAGGCTTGCAGGACTCCATTTTGAACTTTTTCAACAGTTCCATGACATACTTTTGTTGGTGAATTTGTATGCCATCTTTCTTTTGGGATATTTGCAATCCGAGGAAGAAGGTGAGTTCCCCTATTAGACTAATTTTAAATTCACTGCTCATCAAGTCTTTGAACTTATCTACAAGGGACAGGTTAGTGGAACCAAAAATGATATCATCAACATAGATTTGAACCACTAAGATGTTACCTTCTTCTTCTAGAATGAAGAGAGTCTTGTCAATGATGCCACGCCTGTAACCATTGGAGAGTAGAAATTGGGCAAGACGATCATACCAAGCTCTAGGGGCTTGCTTGAGACCATACAAGGCTTTGTCTAGGAAATAGACATGGTCTGGATGATCATTGATGTGATTCTGTCCCATCTTCAAGACTTGGACAAGCTCAACAAGGAGGAAGGCATGGAGGACCAGCCAAGGAGCAAGGTAGCAAGCCCAAGGATGAGGAGCCCAAGGAAGAGGAGCCCAAGGAAGAGAAGGACAAGCCCATATGCATCACTCGAGCAAAGGCCAATTAGGAGCTCCAACGATCACTTGATCTAGGCCTACTTTCTAATGGGCTTTTGGCAAGCAAGGAGGACGGCCCATCCACTCTCGTAATCACCAAAGAAGAGGCCTACAACAAGCCATCTAGGAGACTTCTTCTCCTTGATGACAATCTCGGTGCCAAACGAGACTTAAGGCACTTTTCAAGGGCCTTTTTAAGGCATTGATTGACTGACATTTTTAAGACATTGGTTTAGCATTTTATGCATGGTTTTAGGAGTTAATTTTCTGCAAACAATTGCTTGAGGGCCGGCTGCTAGGGTATAAGGTCGTCGTCACCCCTCATTTCTTCTTTAGCTTAATCTTGAATCAAACAAACACTCTCAAGAGAGATTTTCATCCTTAAGCTCATGCTATTTTGCTTCTTTGTGAGTCATATCAAAGCAGCCAAATCGCTCCTTGAATCCCCTTGGTGAGTCATATCCAAGCTAGGTTCAAGAACCCTTGTTCAACGTGGTGAGTCACATCCATTGAGAGCAAGCTATCCCTCAGCACTTCCACCTTCCACCGCCACCATTTCCACCCTTCAAACTACACCTCATAAGCCACCCAACCAACACCAAGCGCCTCCCCCAACGCTTCCACGCCTCCCTCAAATCGCAACCCTAATCCACCCTCCACCACTAGGGTTTCCACCGAAACCACCTTCACTTCCACCCCCTATATCTCGAGGCCCATGATGGTGCCACCAGGCCCCTCTTGCGCCACCACTCTCAACATCTTCCACCACCATTGGATACCAAGACCTCTGCAATCCACCTCCAACGCCGCCCTACAGCCCGCTCCCAAAGACGCCTCCCCGGATTGCCGAAGGTTGACGACCGGCCAAGCTCTGGCACCAAAGCTCATCCAAGTCGATCCTTGTCAAGTGGTATCAGAGCCACGCAAGGTTTGGCCATCAAATCTGTCTTTATTAGTGCAATTTGTTCATTATAAGTGCAAGCTTAGGTTATCTAGACTTTAACTTCCGATTTTGGTCTTGTTTTGTGCATTTCTCCATTGTTGTCTTGATCTTTTGCTTGCTTCGACTTCTGAACTTTCTGAGGTTGAAGGAGACCATTGGAATGCTCAAAATCCAGTTATAATACACACAAAAAACGTTGCACAAGTCTGCCATCAATTGCTAGTTAATCACTTTCCTTATTTGGCTTTATTACCATATTTGCTAGCAATCAATATTTCCTCTTTGCAGCCAAACCTTAGCCACGACTTTTATCTCATTTTTGGTGTATATTCTTGCTTATCTAAGTTGCTGCATAAATCAAGCTTTGGACTTAGGTTAAGGGAATTTCACTTTCACATACTTTGTGGCTAAGACAACACCGAAATTGTGCAAAAAAGAGATTGTGACTTGAATTGTTCTCGAAATTTTTGCGGGACTTTGTTTGTTACTTCAGTATTGTATTAAGCTTCAGAACATGTAGCTTGCTCAAAAAAAAAAAAGAGAAGAAAAGTGCTCAAGAAAAACCCGGTCTAAATAGGAGAGACCATAGAAAAAGTGAGCCATTGAAGAGCAATTTTTCTTTTCTTTTCTTTCTTTTGTTCTACGTGAGGTGTTGAATTGTTTGTGGTTGCTTGGGTGTGATAGTGGTCGGTACCTTCCTTGCCTTTGCTTGTGGTTCCGACTTAGTAGTGAAAATATACACCAATTTTTGCCCTACCCACAAAACCTAGCTCGTAACCTCACTTGAGCTTGCTATTTCTTGTGAATACTTTGTGCTTGAAATTTTCAGATTGTGAGGACCCTTGTGTGTGCTCAAGGGACCATTTGCTTTGATTATCTTCTGGATGTGCTTTGAGTGCTTTTGCTAGGTCTATTATGGGAGACAACTCCAAGGAATCCGGTGGGGGCAAGACTGCCTTGACCATCAACGAGCCCCCCACCTTACAATCCCTAATGGAGGCTATTCAGGGGTGGGCAAGTAGACTTGATGTGTGCCTTCAAGAGACACAACAAAGAAGGCTTGAGGCATCTCGACCGTGGCATTCCTCTACACCTAGTGCCACTTCCACCCTGCCAAAGGTGCAAGAGTATAAGTGTGAGTTGCCACCCTTGCAGCCTAGGAAATATGCTCCACCACCTCTGCCAAAGCAAGAAAATGAGGAACCGACTGAGCACGTAGAAGAACAGCCTACGCAAAAGGAGGAGAAAGTTGAAGAACTATCTCTTTCATCTACAAAAGGAACACGTCCACCCATCATTGCCCGTAGCTCACTCAATTCTTTGGCTACTCCATGGATGGATGCAACATCTAAGGTTCCTTCATGTTTGCCATTCCTACTTCAAGAAGAGGTTGACAATCAGGATGATAAGCCTTCCAAACTCAAGAGCACTTTAGACCATGACAAGAAGGATGTTCAATCCAAGGCTCATTCTAGGGGAGTATCACTTGACTCTACTCAGTTTCTTCTTTTCCCCTTGCATCAAACTGAATTCTTTTCAAGGGTTAGAGAGTCCCTAGTTCATGAATCTGTTTTTGAAGGTGAAACTAGATACTCATGCATACATCATAGTTCTCTTGTTCTATTCATGACTTGTGAGATACCTTTAGTTTGTGATCGACATGTATACAAGTCCTTGCATTCAGTTTTTGCATGTAGAACTAGACATTCATGTGGGCATCATTGTTCTCATTCACAATTCTTGTTTCATGATAAAAAAAATAGTCCTATGCATTGCATTTGTTACAAAGTATGTCATGTGCATCTCATGTTCTATACTTAAGCACATCTTTAGGCTGAAGTTGGAAAATACTTGTGCATGGAAATTCAGCCATGGATACTCAATGGAACTAATCATGCTTGCTTACATGTACCTTGCTTCCCCTAAAGATGTCTTGGTCTCTCACTTCCTTGTTTTTCTTTGTGCAGTTTTGTGTGCTCTAAACCTATTTCTTGAAGTGCACTCAGATTCGAGGACGAATCTTTTTGAAGGGGGGGAGGATGATGTGATTCTGTCCCATCTTCAAGACTTGGACAAGCTCAACAAGGAGTAAGGCATGGAGGACCAGCCAAGGAGCAAGGTAGCAAGCCCAAGGATGAGGAGCCCAAGGAAGAGGAGCCCAAGGAAGAGAAGGACAAGCCCATATGCATCACTCGAGCAAAGGCCAATTAGGAGCTCCAACGATCACTTGATCTAGGCCTACTTTCTAATGGGCTTTTGGCAAGCAAGGAGGATGGCCCATCCACTCTCCTAATCACCAAAGAAGAGGCCTACAACAAGCCATCTAGGAGACTTCTTCTCCTTGATGACAATCTCGGTGCCAAACGAGACTTAAGGCACTTTTCAAGGGCCTTTTTAAGGCATTGATTGACTGACATTTTTAAGACATTGGCTTAGCATTTTATGCATGGTTTTAGGAGTTAATTTTCTGCAAACAATTGCTTGAGGGCCGGCTTCTAGGGTATAAGGTCGCCGTCACCCCTCATTTCTTCTTTAGCTTAATCTTGAATCAAACAAACACTCTCAAGAGAGATTTTCATCCTTAAGCTCATGCTATTTTGCTTCTTTGTGAGTCATATCAAAGCAGCCAAATCGCTCCTTGAATCCCCTTGGTGAGTCATATCCAAGCTAGGTTCAAGAACCCTTGTTCAACGTGGTGAGTCACATCCATTGAGAGCAAGCTATCCCTCGGCACTTCCACCTTCCACCGCCGTCGTTTCCACCCTTCAAACTACACCTCATAAGCCACCCAACCAACACCAAGCGCCTCCCCCAACGCTTCCACGCCTCCCTCAAATCGCAACCCTAATCCACCCTCCACCGCTAGGGTTTCCACCGAAACCACCTTCACTTCCACCCCCTATATCTCGAGGCCCACGATGGTGCCACCAGGCCCCTCTTGCGCCACCACTCTCAACATCTTCCACCACCATTGGATACCAAGACCGCCGCAATCCACCTCCAACGCTGCCCTACAGCCCGCTTCAAAGATCGCCTCCCCGGATTGCCGAAGGTTGTCAATCGGCCAAGCTCTTGCACCGAAGCTCATCCAAGTCGATCCTTGTCAATCACTGTCTTCAAAACCAGGTGGTTGCTTGACATAGACTTCCTCTTGAAGAATGCCATTGAGGAAGGCGGTCTTTTACATCAACAACCTTATTGCTTCAATCCTTGCCACTGGAGCATAGGTTTCATCATAGTCGATTCCTTCTTGTTGATTGTATCCCTAAGCAACAAGCCTTGCTTTGTTCCTAATTACAGCTCCTGAATCATCGAGCTTGTTTCTGAAAACTCATCTAGTTCTTATGATATTCTTATCCTTGGGGCGGGGAACTAGATGCCACACTATGTTTCTTTCAAACTGATGAAGTTCTTCTTGCATGGCTTGGATCCAGTCTGCATCCTTCAGTGCGTCACCTATATTCTTTGGTTCCACAACAGACAAGAAGGCATTGAATGCAAAGAAGGTTAGATGTTCGAACCTGACTGGAGGCTTGATGGTTCTTCTTTATCTATTGGGAGCTAGAGCATTTGATGTGGAGACATTTTGATTTGAGCATTCAGCTTTAGCTTCTTGGTTGGGATCACCTTCTCCATTAAAGATCATATGAGAAGATGAATCATTGATGTCTCCACAGGTGTTGTCTTCATGTTCATGGTTCCCAGAAATGGATTATTGTTGATTATCCATGGGAACTGGTGGAGGAACAAGTGGGGGATTTTGTGCAGCAGGGAATGAACTGGGTGGTGTGATGTCTTCATCTGGATCTTCTTGAGGAGGTTTGGGAAATGGATCTTCAAAGGAACTGATGGTGTTCTGCACATTTCTACCAAGTGATTTTTCATTAAAAATAACATGAACACTTTCTTCTACCTTTTTGGTCCTTTTGTTGAAAATCTTGTAAGCCTTGCTGCTTGATGCATATCCAATGAAGATCCCTTCATCACTCCTTGGGTCAAATTTGCCAAGATTATCCTTTCCATTGTTGTGCACAAAGCACTTGCATCCGAATACCCTAAGATGTGAAATGTTGGGAACCCTTCCTCTTAGAAGTTCATAGGGTGTCTTCTCTGTGATTGGGCGAAGCATAGCTCGATTGATAATATAGCAGGCTGTGTTGATTGCCTCAGCCCAGAATGATTGAGAGAGACCACTCGAGATGAGCATAGTTCGAGCCATGTCTTATAAGGTTTTGTTCTTCCTTTCCACTACTCCATTTTGTTGAGGAGTGTATGGTGCAGAGAAGTTGTGATCAATGCCGTGCTCACTGCAAAAGTTTAGAAATTCTCCATTTTCAAACTCGGTACCATGGTCAGAACGGATAGAATTAATGGAACAGTCGAGAGACTTTTCTAACATGGGAACCAGATCCTTAAAACGTCCAATGACTTCACTTTTAGATTTTATGAATATTATCCAAGTAAAACGAGAGAAATCATCGACGAGAACAAAGATGTACCTGTTTCCTCCTAGGCTTTGAACTCTCATAGGTCCACAAAGGTCCATGTGAATGAGTTCAAGAGGCCTTGAGGAACTTACCATATTCTTGGATTTGAAGGAACTCCGAGCTTGTTTCCCTCTTACACAGTCTGAGCATGGTTCCTCAGATTTGCCACTTAGCTTTGGAAGGCCTCTGACTAGCTCCTTTGAGTGTAGCTTTGATAGGGCGTTGTCGTGACACCTAAACAAAATAATCCTAACAAACCTAAACAAGTAGTCTGGGCAAATAAGGGTCGAATCCACAGGGAGGAAGTGATCTTTCTAAGTGTTTATAAGCATGCAAAGTAACAAGGGGGGTTTTGATTATCAAACACAGAGTAACAAAGATGCAAGCTTTAAAAGAAGAAGAAATATGATGAGTGGAAATATTCCACTAGACAAATATCCACACTGCAAAGGAAACAGGTTGATCACTGATAACTATTTTTCCAAGTTCTTTTCATAATCTTATAGTTGTTCCCACCCTGATCTTAAGTACTATCGATTCTCATAGTTGTCGATAGACTTATTACTATGCCAATGATAAAGTACCTCCGATTCTCACAGTTGTCGGTGTACTTTACCACTAACACAGCAATAGCAATGCACACAATGATATAGGATACATGCAAATAGAAGGACACCCTACTACTTAGCATGCAAATAATTCTCACTCACGATTGCACGCTCGGAACCCCTATACGCAACAATCGTATTTGCCACTAGATATGCACTCGGAACCCCTATATGCAAATCCTAGCAATTGATCGATGTCGAAAAACCTAGTTAGCTACGCTAGAAGAATCAACATAAACCAATAGACAATATGCTCAAGAGAATTAAACCAACTTTATAAGATATAGAACAAGGAATAGAAATCTCACAACCAATCCATTGCAATGCTTCAATTGTCTAACGAAATAAAGGTGTTTAGCTCTCCATGGGTTGAAACCCTAGAGGCAGAAAGAAAAACGAACTAAGTCTCTCGATGTGAATGGTGGCAACTAGGTTAACTAAAGGGTATTTAACCTAAATCTAAAAGTGATAAAATTAATAAAAGGAAATAACAATAAAATAAAACCAAAAATAAACAATCAAAATTGGGAAATTAATTCCGCATCTCGGTTTCCTTCTCGTGCAAGCAGCTGCTCGGTGTCTCCATTCGCAGTCTCGGCCCAACTTCGGCCCATCTCAGCAGCAACTTCAGCGGCCCAATCTCTCCCGCTTGGCAACGGCCCACTTCAAAGGCAGCAAATCAGCGCTGACGTCACGATCCTCATTCTCCTGCTTCACTTCCGCGCTTCAATTTGCTTCTCGCTTCTCACGCGGTATCTTTCCTTCAATTCAATTGGGCCGAGGCCTTCATGGGCCTTTCTTTCAATTTGGGCCTTTCTTCAATTCCAGCATCAGCACGTGGCTTGTTCAATTTCTAATTAACTGCTTCGCCTTGCGTATTGGCCGCGGGGCGGCACCTTTCTCTGAGACCCACCGGCGGGTCGCGGTGGCTCTGGCGCGGGGCGGTGACTTTTGCCCGCCTTCTCTTTCTCTTCTGCTCTTTATTGTGGTTCCTTCATGGATCTTCGTCGTCTCCTCAGGTGGTCAACTCATCTTCCTCTGGATGTCTCCAATTAGCTCATCCAGACCACCAAAACCACACTTCTCTGCTCCAACTCCATAATCTCCAATTGTGCTCTAAATCCAACCAAATGGCGCCTCAAACCTGGTAATAACCCTTAGATATGTGCTACAAAATAGCACTTATCAAGATTTTGGATCAATTTGGTGCTAGCATGACCAAGACGTTGATGCCACAAGTCCGTTTGATCATTCACAGTTGAGAGACAGAGTTTCTCCTTGGGAACGAAGGATGGGTCAACAACGTACACATTGTTGAGCCTCTTACCTTTTAGGATAATTTGTCCCGAGGAGTCAAGGATAGTGCATTCATTTAATTTGAATCTATATTCATTATCTCCTTGATCGCACAGCTGTGACACACTAATTAGATCAAAAGCAAGATTATCAACAAGGTGGACTTTGTTTACCTTAATGTGGTCATTGAGATTCACAGTTCCTATTCCACAGATTTTCCCTTTGCTTTTGTCTCTAAAGGAGATGTTCCCTCCTTGGATGGGTTGAAGAGAGGTCATTTGATTTCTTCTTTCGGTCATATGGCATGAGCAACCACTATCAATGTACCATAGTGGAGGTTGCCTCTCTTCTTTCTGCACACAATGGAACTAAGACTTTTGAACCCAGTGAAGCTTGGCTTTACTGGGGGAATTAGCATTGAGGTTCGATGGTGTGGCAATGGACATGGGGATTGGGAGAACTGGGTGGGGCCGCTATGCGTATGAGGTAGAAAGAAGAAGAGGGTTTTTTTTATATAATAATAAACAACAAATATTTTTTATTTTCTGAGAAAATTGACGGTACTGGTGTGCACAAGTCGTACACCGTAGTGCATTGTCCGTGCACTTTGTCTGAGAGTTTCCAGGTGAAGTGCACAGGCACGACTTGCGCACGGTCCGTGTACGACTCTCGGACTTTTTTAAAAAAATGGAAAAGAGAAATACATACCTTGGATTGCCTTTCAAAAAGTGCTTGTTTTGGGTTGTGTTAGGAAACGGAACTCTGGAATTTCGGTTCCCCTGAGAGTTCCTTTTCTCAGTTTCTCTACTTTTGACGATGACAAATATTATGATACTAATGTTTTATCTCAAAGATGTGTTTTAAGGAACCACATGAATATACCGAAGGCAAGAAAGCTAAACAGGACAAGGGAACCAAAGGAACAAGATAGATGAAGGAAACCAGTGGAACTCAGGTGTGCCCAGAACGCAGCATGCGACATTGCGATTCCCGAGAAATATGGGGACACATTGATAGTGGTTGCTCATATGGCATGAGCAACCACTATCAATGTACCATAGTCGAGGTTGCCTCTCTTCTTTCTGCACACAATGGAACTAAGACTTTTGAACCCAGTGAAGCTTGGCTTTACTGGGGGAATTAGCATTGAGGTTCGATGGTGTGGGAATGGACATGGGGATTGGGAGAACTGGGTGGGGCCGCTATGCGTATGAGGTGGAAAGAAGAAGAGGGTTTTTTTTGTATATAATAATAAACAACAAATATTTTTTATTTTCCGAGAAAATTGACGGTACTGGTGTGCACGAGTCGTACACCATAGTGCATTGTCCGTGCACTTTGTCTGAGAGTTTCCAGGTGAAGTGCACAGGCACGACTTGCGCACGGTCCGTGTACGTCTCTCGGACTTTTTAAAAAAAAATGGAAAAGAGAAATACATACCTTGGATTGCCTTTCAAAAAGTGCTTGTTTTGGGTTGTGTTAGGAAACGGAACTCTGAAATTTTGGTTCCCCTGAGAGTTCCTTTCCTCATTTTCTCTACTTTTGACGATGACAAATATTATGATACTAATGTTTTATCTCAAAGATGTGTTTTAAGGAACCACGGGAATATACCGAAGGCAAGAAAGCTAAACAAGACAAGGGAACCAAAGGAACAAGACAGATGAAGGAAACCAGTGGAACTCAGGTGTGCCCAGAACGCAGCATGCGACATTGCGATTCCCGAGAAATCTGGGGACACACAACCTCGGACAAAAGTTGTTGAAAACGACTTGTCCGAAGCTTCCAAAAGCCTACCACCATCCAAGAGCAAGACTCCAAGACACCTAGAACGCCGAACCTCGGACAGAGAAAGGTGAAAGCGACAGGACATGGAACCTGTCGATGTCCAGAAGACAGTTCCCAAGCGCCCACAGTGTTGAACCTCGGACAAATGAAGCTGGAGAACGACTTGGCTGAAGAGGTTGACTAACCTAGAAGGATTCTGAGCTTCCTAGATTGTTTGCACATGCCAAGAATAACGTGGACCAAGGAGAACCACTTATCCTAGGGCAAGCTCAATCTGTGGGAACCTAGAGAGGATCGAGCCGCGAAGAATCCTCTATAAAAGGAAGACTAACCCAAGGGTTATGTTCAAGCACTGAAACACGACTCACACTCATTAGCAAATATCTAGTGTGAACCTCCAAACAAGATCATCAAAGCAAACCGAGATCAAGAGGAACCAGTCAAGGAAGAAGAGCTGAGTGCTAAGTTCCTGTGACTGTAAGTGATAGTTCCTAGGTGCGAAAGTCTGTTTCTTGGATTGATTATTGATTGTGTTAAGTTATCTAGGATTGTCTAACTGTGTGTAAGGCAAAGGAACTGTGTGTTCGTTCCTAGGATAAGCTGTAACCAAAAGAGATAAGAAATCAAGAAGTAGACTTCGAAATCCTTTCGAAAGAAAGGTAGTGTTTTTAGCCTAGATTGCTAGTTGGCAATCAAAGGTTTCCACTATATGGAACTGGTCATTTGTTTGATTGTTTATTTCCACTGCGAAAGGAACTGAGAATTGATATTCTGAGTTCCTTAAGTTTTTATCCAACAATCACGATCCTACAATTGGTATCAGAGCAGGAAACGCTCTAGATCTTTGTTAAGTTTGCAGATCATGTCTCAACCAAGCAAGTTTGAGCTCGAAATCTCCACCAAAAAGCCACATCTCCGAAAGAAAGGAGAAGAAACATGATGGGAAAAGTGTATGGAAAGCCACATCAAGACCAATGACTATCAATGTTGGAGGATAGTCGAAAATGGAGATGGCCACGTCGATCTAACCATGAAGGAAGAAGATTGGAAACCAGAACACTATGTCATCATGGAGAAGAATGTCAAGGCCAGGCAGTTTATCCTCAATGGATTGGACAGATAAGACATGGACAAGGTCATAGGCATCAAGACGGCGAAGGAAATGTGGAAAGCTCTCAAGGAGATGCATGAAGGAAGTGAGGAACTAAAGCAAAGAAGAAAGTTTGCTTTGGAAGGAGAATACCACACCTTCAAAATGATGGAAACTGAGACCATCTCAGAGTACTACTCCCTCTTCAACAGATTGATTGGAAAGTTGACAGCGGCGGGAGTCGATCTTGATGAAGTCTCCAAGTCCCTAGTGGTCATCAATGGACTCAACTCCAAATTCACCCTTCTGAAGGGAATCATGAAGACCACTCCATGCATCCAATCCCTTCCCTTGACACAAATCATAGGGAAACTGGAGGTTGAAGAAGGAGAGCACACCAAAGCCAATACCGACAAGAAACTGGAGAAAGGAATTGCCCTCAAGATCTCCAAAGCCTTCTCTAGGCTCGAGATGGAGGAAGAGAACTCAAACCTTGAAGAAGAAGAGGACGAACTAACAGCCCTCTTCACAAAGAACATCAAAAAATTCTTTGTGAAGGGAAGGTTCCAAAAGGGCAGTTCCTCTCACAATGGACCAAGAAGAGATCTCAAGAAAGTTTCCTGTTACGAGTGCAAGAAGAAGGGACACTACGCTAAGAACTGTCCCAACAAAGAAGAGTCCAAGGAAGAGGAAAGACCTCAAAGAAAGAAGGCTCTCGTAGCCTCATGGGGAGAAGACTCAGATGAGGAATTGGATCTCAATGGCTTCTCTGGAGGAAGATGTCTCATGGCAAAAGGAGACTCAAGCGACTCAGAAGACCTTGAGGTAACTTCTGACGATCTCTTAAAATCCCTAGTTGATTGTGATAAGAAACAACTTCTTAAGATCATAAAGAAACTAGGAAAGGAAACCAGTTCCCTTCAACAGAAACTAGATGATTGTGAAGATGAAATTGCTTGCTTGACTGTTGAGAATTCTGTTTGGAGTAAGAAACTTGATGAAACTGAGAAATACCTAGCTGAAACTCACTCCAAACTCATTGATATTAGGAATGTGCATGCTAGTCACCTTAAAACTTGCAAATCTTGTGATGAAACTAGCATAGATTCTGTCAAAGTTCCCTTGCATGCTAATCCCCCTGGAAATGACATGCTTCAATCCATAATTGATAGGTTAGACATTCTCACTAATTCCATTAATGAAAAAACGATAAATCAAATTGTTTTTGTGAGACAACGGCATGGAATAGGATATGTCAATAATAAAGGGAACAATGATGCTGAAGAAGAAAAGGCTAGGCGAGAACTTGTTGAGATGAATGAGAATCTCAGTATTGCTCTGGCCACTTCTCGTGATAGGAATCAATTCCTATCAGAGAAGATCATGGTCCTTGAGAACAAGGCTGAGGTTGCCAAACGTCTCAATGAAGGTTCTCAAAGTCCTAAGAAGGAACCAAAGGGAAAAGAAAAGATGGTTCCTGAAAACCAATGGTTCACCAATTCCTTTGCTCACAAAAGATATATTGACATGGCCCATAGCAAGGTTAGAAACAATGTTGATTTTAACAAAAGGAAAACTGAAAAACCTTTTAGGCCAGGAAAAAGGAAAATATGGACATGTTGTTTACAATCGTTTGTGTACCTACTGTGGTAAGAATGGTCATTACAACACTGATTGTGCTAAGAAAAAGAACTTTGAAAAGGAGAAAATTACTCATTACCATGAAAGGAACCAGTTCCCTGGTTATTCACAGACTCGGAATGCTAATCCCCCTAGTAAAGCCAAGCTTCGCTGGGTTCAGAAATCTTAGTTCCCTTGTGTGCAGAAAGAAGAGAGGCAACCCCAACTATGGTACATTGACAGTGGTTGCTCATGCCATATGACCGGAAGAAGAAATCAAATGACCTCTCTTCAACTTCTCTAACGAGGGAACATATCCTTTGGAGACAAAAGCAAAGGGAAAATCTGTGGAATAGGAACTGTGAAACTCAACGATCACATTCAGGTAAACAAAGTTCACCTTGTTGATAATCTTGGTTTTGACCTAATAAGTGTGTCACAGCTGTGTGATCAAGGAGACAATGAAGTTAGATTCAGATCAAACGAATGTTCAGTCCTTGACTCCTCGGGACAAATCATCCTAAAAGGGAAAAGATTCAACAATGTCTACATAATTGATCCATCCTTTGTTCCCAAGGAGAAACTTTGTCTCTCAACTGTGAATGACCAAGCTGATTTGTGGCATCAACGCCTCGGTCATGCTAGCACCAAGCTGATTCAAAAGCTACACTCAAAGGAGCTAGTCAGAGGGCTGCCAAAGCTAAGTGGCACATCTAAGGAACTGTGCTCTGACTGTGTAAAAGGAAAACAGGCTTGTAGTTCCTTCAAGTCCAAAAACATGGTAAGCACCTCAAGGCCTCTTGAACTCATCCACATGGATCTTTGTGGACCCATGAGAGTTCAAAGCCTAGGAGGGAACATGTATATCTTTGTTATTGTCAATGACTTCTCTCGTTTTACTTGGACCATTTTCATTAAATCTAAAAGTGAAGTTGTTGACCACTTTAAAGATCTGGTTCCCTTGTTAGAAAAATCTCTTGATTGTTCACTAAATGCTATCCGGTCTGACCATGGTACCGAATTCGAAAATGGAGAATTTCTAACCTTTTGCAGTGAGCATGGCATCGATCACAACTTCTCTGTACCATACACTCCTCAATAGAATGGAGTAGTAGAAAGGAAGAACAAGACCTTGGAGGACATGGCTCGAACTATGCTGATCTCAAGTGGGCTCTCCCAATCATTTTGGGCTGAGGCGATCAACACAGCGTGCTACATCATCAATAGAGCCATGCTTCGCCCAATCACAGAGAAGACACCCTATGAACTCCTAAGAGGAAGAGTTCCCAACATTTCACATCTGAGGGTGTTCGGATGCAAATGCTTTGTGCACAATAATGGGAAGGACAAACTTGGCAAGTTCGACCCAAGAAGTGATGAAGGAATCTTCATTGGTTATGCCTCAGGCAGTAAGGCATACAAGGTCTTCAACAAAAGGACTAAAAAGGTAGAAGAAAGTATTCATGTTATTTTTAATGAAAAATCACTTGGAAAGATTGTGCAGAACACCACTAGTTCCTTTGAAGATCCATTTCCCAAGTCATCTCAAGAAGATCCAGATGAAGATGTCACTCCTCCCAGTTCCTGTTCTGCTGATCAGAACCCTCCAATGGCTCCCCCACCAGTTCCCATGGATAATGAACAACAATCCATTTCTGGGAACCATGAGCATGACGACAACATCTGTGGAGACTTCAATGATTCATCTTCCCACATGATCTTCAATGGAGAAAGTGATCCTAACAAGGAAGCTGAATGCTCAACTCAGAATGTCTCCACATCAAATGCTCTAGCTCCCAACAGAGAAAGAAGAGTCGTCAAGCCTCCAGTAAGACATTGTCTTTGCTGTTGGCTTGTGTGCTAGGTTCCAATCTTGTCCAAGAGAAACCCACTTGGCTGCTGTGAAGAGAATACTTCGATATCTCAAGGGAACTGACGATCTCTGCATTTGGTACCCCAAAGAATGTCCATTTAAGCTGATGGGTTTCACTGATGCTGATTATGCTGGATACTTGGTGGATAGGAAGAGCACTTCTGGAATGGCACAGTTCCTAGGCCCTTGCCTTGTGTCATGGGGATCAAAGAAACAAGTCTCAGTCTCCCTCTCCACCACAGAATCCGAGTACATTGCAGCTGCCTCTTGCTGTTCCCAACTTCTCTGGCTAAAGCAACAACTCGCGGACTTCGGTATGTCTTATGGCCCTCTCACCATTCTTTGTGATAACACTAGTGCCATAAACATTTCTAAGAATCTTGTGCATCATACTAGGACCAAGCATATAGACATAAGACATCATTTTCTTAGAGATCATGTTGAGAAGGGAAACATCATTATGAAATTTTGTCGAACTGAAGATCAGGTTGCAGATATATTCACCAAGGTATTGAATAGAGCTCCTTTCGAGAACCTTAGATTGGAACTAGGAATGATTCCTATTACTCAGTAGTGACCTTAGTTCAAAGAATTCTTTCCAGTTCCCCTGATTGACTAGTTTAAGATATTTAACTTATTGAGTCTTGATGTCCTTGTGTTATATCTTTTGCTACAAACCCTTCTTGTCATAATGGTTTCTTAAAACGGCTTAGATAAATTTTTCTGGTTCGCTTCCTTTTAGTCCTTATTATTCTTTCAACTCCTCATTGTTCAAGTTTCTTTGATGGCCCAAAAGTCACAATCTGATCATATTTCTATCCCAACAATACAAGTCGAAATGATGATTGTGTACTAAGACCTACCCTTGTCTCATTACTCAATACTCTCTATGATCCATCTCTAAATCCTCTCTGAGAATTATTGTATAATGCGATAAATAGCCTACCCTGTTTCCTTGTATGGGAACGTATGTTTGGTTCCACTGTTTTCACCCACATCAAAGGTTCCCATACATTCCTCTAGCACGCTGAATACATCGCCAGAAAGGAACCAGGATTTAGTATGTCTCCAACGGCTAGATTGGCACTTCCCAGAAGCTATTTATGGCAAAACTCAGAAGCCCAGTCACGTCTTATCAGTTGGCAGACTCCCTCTTCTCTAAATGGATAAGTTTTGAAAATGGGTTAGCCGTTCCGAAAAGCTGCAAGAGTATTCAATGCCCCAGATTTACCTTGATCTTCTCAACGGCTGGATTTGGTTCTACGGTCATCTCAGCCTTCACCGCCCTTAAAGAGTTGCACATTTGCTCCAAGTTGATCCCACAACTCACCATCTCTCTGATCCTCTGCCTCTCATTTCTCTCAAACACAGTAATCCTTAAGCTCCTCAAAATGGCCGATCCAAACCCTAACCTTGTTCAAGACGAAGAGGAGGCTGCCCTTCTCAAAGCCTTTCGAGAAAAGAAGGCATCTTCATCCTCTAAACCCGTTTCTGCCATCTCTTCTCATAAATCCCAACCGGAAGAGAAACCTGTGAAGAAAATAGTGGAGGAACCTGAAGAGAAAGCCGAAGAGGAACCCAAGGAGCCAACAAAGCCCAAGGGTGAGGAGAAAGCCATGTCCATCTCTCTGGCTTCGGAATTGGATACCAAAACCGTCTCCGAAGGGGGCTCTCATGACTCCTCGCCTGACAAGTTTCTCCAAGAGCTCTCACCAGTAAGCCTCAAATCCAAAACCCCTTCTAACCTTGGTCCCTCTGTCGCCACTAGAATGCAACAGAGAAAGAGGAGTTCCCAAGCCATAGTTCCCTATGAAACCAAATCCATAAAAAGAGCCAAAATCACCACCCTCTCTGCTTCCTCCTTCCTGGGTCAGGTCTCCTCTTTCTTCTCTAAGAGGAAGATCCTTAAGCCTCTCATAATCGGCAAGGAGTTATGGACCCAAGAACTGGAAGAAGAAGATGAGGAAATGTTTGGAGAAGCCCTGAATGAGTTCCATTCTCTGCTGCAGTTTCAAGGATGGGACGAGATGCTGCTTGAACCCTTCTCTGCTTCTGATGAGATTGTCCGCTTGTTTTACCAGTCTATGGAGTTTGTGCCTACGAAGGAGAACTCTCCATGTAACGACGCCATTCTTATTTGGAAGGGAACCAGCTATCCTCTGTCCGCCAACCTAATTGAGTCTGCTCTAGGGATCGAGTCAAGGTCTGGGTTTGGCATTCTGCCTCAAAAGAAGAGATGGCCCAAAGGAAAGGGCTACAAATCCAAGGGAGCAGTGGTCAAGAAAATCTATGATGGCGCCTCCCCCTCATCTTTGGAGACAAAGGATCTCTCCATCGCAAACAAGTTGTTACACTTCTGGATCACCCGCAATCTGGTTCCCAGACAGGAGCACCGGAACAATGTTCTCATCACAGATGCCATCTACATGGACAAGGTGCTCTCTGGTGTTCAATTGGATCTCCCTCGCATTGTCTTAGCCCACATGAAGTTCTGCTCATCCCATGACTCCCATGCTTTACCCTTCCCTCATATCCTCAAAAACATTCTCTCCAACCTTCATCAGTACCCAGTTGATCTGCCTGAGACAGTCTACAGCAAGTATCTTACCATGGCCATAGTTCGGAAGTTGAAGACAAAGGAACAACAAGATCCCCCTTCTGAAGCTCAAGCTCAACTGCCTAAGGAAAAGGCCAGTTCCAAGGCCCCTTCTAGTTCCCAGCCACATCTCAACCCCTCTCCAGACTCCTCTGCGATCCTTACTGCTCTGGATCGTATTGAAAAGGCTATCATGGTGGGCTCGACTGCTATCCCGGTCGCCCTCCATGATCAAGTAAGAGAGTTGGGGCATATACGTTCTGCTGTTGTGGCTCTGATAGAAGTTCTTCAGAAGGATTGGCAAGGTGCAATCAGTGCCCATCAGGCCACGGGCAAAAAATGTAGGAACTGTCAACAAAGATGCTGAAGAGGAGGCCGCTGCTCTGCCATAGGAATGCTTGTTCTGGTTCCCAGTGCTAAAACACCACAGCGTGCTAGTAGTTTCCCTTAGGATCCTACTCCCCTCTTCTATCCATTTGTCGTCTTTCCTAATGATTGCTTTTGTTGTTGTCTTTGCAGTTTGTTGTTTTTGTTGTTGGCTTATGTTGGTTGTATTGTGTCGTACCCGTCCTTGAACAATGATCAATTTAAGCTTTAATGATTATCTATTGGCTTCGTTTCTATGATTAATTTGCCTTTGCCTTAAGTTTCCATTATGCTTCTGTTATGGGTTTGATGCAATTGTATATTCTCTTGGATATCATGTTCTTAACTCGTACTTAATCTTTTTCGATGATGTCAAAAGGGGGAAGAAAAGGATAGGAACCTTGAACTTTGGAGACTACTGAACTAATAGGAACTCTGAACTAGTTCTACTTCTAAGGGGGAATTTGAAATAAACTCGTTCACTTGCTTAGGGGGAATTTGCAACCATTGAATGCTCTATCATTAATCCGTAATGTTGTAATTCCTTAAACTCAATATGGTCTCATGAAATTCAAAGTCCTATTATGTTGCCAGGTTCCTTGTATTTGTCATCATCAAAAAGGGGGAAATTGTTAGGAAACGGAACTCTGGAGTTTCGGTTCCCCTGAGAGTTCCTTTCCTCAGTTTCTCTACTTTTGACGATGACAAATATTATGATACTAATGTTTTATCTCAAAGATGTGTTTTAAGGAACCACAGGAATATACTGAAGGCAAGAAAGCTAAACAGGACAAGGGAACCAAAGGAACAAGACAGATGAAGGAAACCAGTGGAACTCAGGTGTGCCCAGAACGCAGCATGCGACATTGCGATTCCCGAGAAATCTGGGGACACACAACCTTGGACAAAAGTTGTTGAAAACGACTTGTCCGAAGCTTCCAAAAGCCTGCCACCATCCAAGAGCAAGACTCCAAGACACCTAGAACGCCGAACCTCGGATAGAGAAAGGTGAAAGCGACAGGACATGGAACATGTCGCTGTCCAGAAGACAGTTCCCAAGCGCCCAGAGTGTTGAACCTCGGACAAATGAAGCTGGAGAACGACTTGGCTGAAGAGGTTGACTAACCTAGAAGGATTCTGAGCTTCCTAGGTTGTTTGCACATGCCAAGAACAACGTGGACCAAGGAGAACCACTTATCCTAGGGCAAGCTCAATCTGTGGGAACCTAGAGAGGATCGAGCTGCGAAGAATCCTTTATAAAAGGAAGACTAACCCAAGGGTTATCTTCAAGCACTGAAACACGACTCACACTCATTAGCAAATATCTAGTGTGAACCTCCAAACAAGATCATCAAAGCAAACCGAGATCAAGAGGAACCAGTCAAGGAAGAAGAGCTGAGTGCTAAGTTCCTGTGACTGTAAGTGATAGTTCCTAGGTGCAAAAGTCTGTTTCTTGGATTGATTATTGATTGTGTTAAGTTATCTAGGATTGTCTAACTGTGTGTAAGGCAAAGGAACTGTGTGTTCGTTCCTAGGATAAGCTGTAACCAAAAGAGATAAGAAATCAAGAAGTAGACTTTGAAATCCTTTCGAAAGAAAGGCAGTGGTTTTTATCCTAGATTGCTAGTTGGCAATCAAAGGTTTCCACTATAAGGAACTGGTCATTTGTTTGATTGTTTATTTTCGTTGCGAAAGGAACTGAGAATTGATATTCTGAGTTCCTTAAGTTTTTATCCAACAATCACGATCCTACAGGTTGTTAGCTTGACCTTCCACCAGCTTCAAATACTTGGATCATGAGAGTCGGTGGTGCCCTGCTTGATCGGATCGGGCGTGACAACAAGCTTCAGTCGACGACTCTGCACCATGAACTTTCTAGTGTTCTTATGTCATAACTCAACTGTCCCACTTCTCAGCACTCGAGTCACCCGATATTGTCCTAATCATCTTGTCCCCTTAGGACCTGGAAACATGGTAGATTTCTCATGGGATAACAACATCATATTTCCACTCTTGAACTCAACCTTTATTCTAGTATTTTTCCTTTAATTTGGAGTTCCCATTTTCATCACCTTAATGGTTTCACCATTGTTCAAGTCCGGATCTTTCAGAGAGATATCAAGCGATTGAGCAATGTCGGATATGATCTCATCATGTTCAGGATCAACCTCAATCTTACAGCAGGTATATGTAATAGGATTTGGTGGAGTGTCTTTATATATCTCAATGAAGTAATCCTTGAAATATTTATACTCAATCTTCTCTTCCACTATTGTGAATGAACTTTCCATTCTTGACATCAATATTAGCCTCAACGGTTGATAAAAATGGTCTACCAAGGATGATGGTTATCACTAACCTCAATGTCAAGTATCATAAAATCTCCTGGTATGAAAAACTTTCTCACTTTCACAGGAACATTTTCTATTATGCTCACAAGATGAGTAATAGACGTATCAACCATAAGGAGACACATCTAGGATGGAATAGGATCACCCAATTTCAGTTCTTTTCAAATTGACAAAGGCTCAACATTGACACTAGACCCAAGATCACAAAGACAATTATAGGTGAGATTGCCAAAATATGCAAGGATAAGGAATTCACCTGGATCTTGTAATTTCTTTGGCATCTTCTCCGCATAATCCATTGTTAGGGCCACTGTCTCATAGTCCTTCAGCCTTCTTTTCTTGATCATGATCTCTTTCAGAAACATAGCATACGCGGACATTTGAGTGAGGACTTCTATGAAAGGTATGTCAATATACAGCTTCTTTATCATCTCCTTAAACTTCACAAATTTTTGCTCTTGCTGTATCTGAATCCTTCTTTTGAGGAAATAGCAAAGGTGGCTTATAAGGTGGGGGAACAACATACTTGGGTTCTTCTTCTTGCGGCTTCTCTATAGGCTCCTTAGTCGCTTTTTTTCTCTTGGATGGTGCTCCTCCAATTGTTTTTCGTCTATCAAAGTGACAGCGCGACAATGCTCCTTGGGGTTGACTTCATGTTGACCAGGAAGTTGACCAGTCGGCCTCGGAACACTGATACCGCCAATTGACTCTCAAAATAGTCCATCCTCTTAGACAAGCTCTCAAAATTGTCAACCTTCTTAGACAAGGTTTCTATATAAGTAACCATGTTCCCTTGAGTTTTAGCTATTTCTCTCAACATGGACTCTAGTGTAGAATTCACAGATGATTGAGCAGGAGCTTGATTTTGCGGTTGAGAGACTCTTGGTTAAAATCTAGGAGGTGGGCTTTGCTGAGCCTTATCATTTTTGTAGGAGAAGTTTGGATGATTCTTCCAACCAAGATTGTAAGTGTTAGAGTATGGATCAGTCCTAGGACCCCTGTTGAAATTATTCGTGTAGTTCACTTCTTCCTAAGACTCATTATGGGAAGCAAAAAGATGGCAGAAAGATATAGTGTGATCACCTTCTCCACAAAACTGACAAACTACACCAGAAACATCCCGTATGGATTGTCCTACACGCTTGCCTTGGGACGTCTGCACCAACAAACTCAATCTCATGATTTCTTGAGCCATATCCACAATTTGAGCTTGGTGGTGGGTCTCAATATTGACCTCATACATCCCTACAGACCTCTTGGAACTTAAAGCAGAGCGATTATCATTGTAATGATGAGAGTGTAGAGCACTACTCTCAATCAAGTTCCAAGCATCATCAACCTCCATGATCATAATTCTACCTCTAACTGAAGCATCAATGATTAGTCGGGTAGAACTATCAACAACATTGTCGAAGACATGCAGCAAACTCCATTTAGGATGCCCATGATGGGGGAACAACATCAACAACTCTTTGAATCTCTCCCACCCTTCATATGGAGACTCTTCATCCTTCATTTGGAAGGCAATAATCTGATTTCTCATCTCAGCAGTCTTCTTGGGTGGGAAATACTTGTTCAAGAAGGCCTTGGCTAACTCATCCCAAGTCGCTATGGACCCTTGAGGCAGGGCCTTGAACCAAGTTTTGGCCTTGTCTCGCAGAGAGAATGAGAAAGCGCGTAGCAGAAGCGCATCCTGGGACACCTCATGACCCTTCAATGTGTCCATCATCTCTTGAAAAGTATTCAGATGCTGGTGTGAATTCTCTGATGGTAGACCTCAAAACTGATTTTGCTGAACCATGTTGATCAGAGAAGGTTTCAGCTTAAAATTTTGGGCTTGCACTCGAGGTCGGACCACACCAGAAATAGGACCAAGGTGATTTGGCATCACATAATCACCAAGCATCATGCGTGCGGTCTCGATTCACCGATGAGGATCGTTCCCATCTACACCGTCAGCCATTGCTTGTTCTCTGGCTTCGCATTTTTGCCTTCTTCTTAAACGAAAAGTATGCTCAGGTTTGGGATCGTAGTCGTTTAGATTACTAGTGCTCAAGACTCTTTGCAGCTAATGAAAACAAGCTTGAAAGCAAAGAAACAAAAAACAAGATCAAAAATAAAACAAAGACTTAGTCGCACTAGTTGTGGGAAAACAACTGATACTAGCAATAGTCCCCGGCAATGGCACCAAAAACTTGATAGAATAAAAACCTACCCACAAACATATGGGAGCAGTTGTAGCTTTTCAAATATCGTTTCCACGGGGACTATGTAGTATCGATTGTAACTTTGACTGGTAAGCCAAGCCAAAAGAAGGGAATTTTCGTTGAACTAATAACTAACAATTAAGAAACACATGCAAAAGATGATTGTAATAAATGGAGGGAAAGCTTCTAAGGCAAGGGATCCCCACAACTATACTTCAGTAGACTCAACTAGATAAATGTCTGAATTTAGCCTGTCTTTGTTTAATGTAACTATCTTAGGTAATTATTAATTTCTCTCGGATGATAGTAAATGTGCCTAGATTCAATTAACATCCACTCTCGCGACATCCCAATCAAGATCCAGACCCTTAGGGCAATTGAACTAACTTCCACTCTCGTGACTTGATGAATCCAATCTAATATTAGGGTTTCTATGATAGTTATTAACCCACAAGAGAAATTAAGACGCTCTCGCGATAATAAATTTCACGTTCAAATCCTAGGAATCCAATTGAAGTTATTATCTTTTGATCTCAAACTCTATTTGACTACCTATTAACGTTATCACCTCTCGGGCTCAAACCCTAATAGGATCCAATTCGCATAAGCTACTATTGTATTAAGCACACTAGGAATGAATCAACAAAGTATCAGAGTTCCATTCAGGCAAATATCAAACAAGTCTATATACGCATTGTTGAGACTACCCCAACCCTATGGAATTAGCTAGACATAATTGCAGATACAATCAAAGAATTCATATTCATTATGAAAATCATAAATAAGATTAAAGAGAAAGGGAAACTTAGTCTTGAATCTAGTGGAATAATATCCAAAGTTGAAATCTTCAAATGAGGCAAACAACAAGGTCTAAAAAATTAGAAGAAAAAAATGGCAAATGATAACCTAAAACTAATATAATTGCCTTTCGTCGAAAACACTAAAATTCCTAGCTAAGATACACTAAAATTTTTGTTTGCCTGTATAAAAAAAAAGATACACTAAAATCTACTATATAATTACTAAAGCAGAAAATCAACTGCGCCATATGGCGCTCCGAAAATGAACCAAACCCTTATGTTGCCATGTGGCATCACAACATTGAATTTGCCACGTGTCAAGCTCTCATTTTTTCGGTTGTTTTTTTGAAAATCTAATAAAATCAAAGAAAATAAAATCACTACCCATATTAGTCGGATATGCATACAATATGAATATTTTTTATGCTCTAATTTTTCCAAAAAACTGTAGCAAATAATATTCTCAACCATATATTTTTTGTACGTAATCTATATCTATATACTATTACTAAAGATCTCATTTACTTAATATATCTCATTTTATATTGTAAATGGAAATTTTGAAAATGATATCCATCTAGAAAATATCCTCCTTCCAAATTATCATAATATATTTTCATCATAAACTTCCATTTATAACTCTTTATTTCAACTAATATATCAATACAATAAGCATATCTTCAAACTATATTACTAGAAGTCCACCAAATCACTTATTTAATTATTAACCTAATAAATGTGCACCAATATGGCAATATCATGATAAATGGATCAAAATGTTTTGATTAGAATAAATACTCCGTATTACCTAATACTATGGATAAATATGTAATAAGTTCATGTAAACTTTGATATAATGATATGAGTTGCTAAATCCTCTCATCTTTCACTTTGAAATCCCTAGCCACAATCTATTATATATCTACTAAAGCAGAATACCTACTACGCCACGTGGCGCCCCCAAAATGAACCATACCTTTCTACTACCACGTGGCATCAAGCCATTGATTTTGCTACGTGGCAAGCTCTTTTTTTTTTCAAAAATAAAATAAAATAAAATATATGTCCATATTAACAGGATATGCATACAATATGAATATTTTTGTAATCTATTATTTCCAAAACTTAGCAAACAACATTATCAGCCATATATTTATTTTGTAATCTATTATTCCCAAAACGCTCCCAAGAATCTACTAAACTAGAACCTAATTATGCTGATGGACAGTGACCTGGGCCAAGACCTTGGTCTAGCGCATATCTGGCTTGCGCGTCCCTGGCGTCCCCCATGGCGCTGAGTGAAGGGCATTTTCTCCGATGCAGGCTACCAAGTTGTTCTATTTCCGGGCCACGCCTCTCGGGCGTGCGTGCTCTCGGTGACATCGTTTCATGAGCCATGTCCCGTTGGCTTGCTCACTTTGGTTGTAGGCCCGCTTTCTATTTATATCTTTGCTTGTTATGTTTTGCATTCCCTTTTTAGAATGATGTAATGGATTGGGCCTTGTATCTTGGGCCCAATCCCATTAGGGTTTCCTCTTCAACCTTAGTTTTCCCTTTGTTTTTTCCCTTTGTTTTTCTATAAATAGGGTAGAACTCTCATTGTATTTCTCAAGTTAAGTTTAAGACAATCTAGTGGAGAGTCCTTCCTAGTTGTCACTTGGCTTCACCTCTCTCTCTCTCTCTCTCTCTCTTTGAAGGCTCTCCTAGACTTTTCTCAAAGTTCTCTAAGGAGCCATAACGTTGGCCTCCTTTCACCACCTCGGGTGTTCATAACGTTGAACCCCTCCTCCCATCCGCCGCCAGGGTTTGATCCGCCAAACCCAAGAAAGGGGAACATAACGTTGTTTCCCTTGAAGGAGTTCTTGAAGAAAGCCAAGAACACGAAGAACGCGAAGAACGAGTGCTTGCTTGGGAAGAACAAACGATCCGGATCTAGATCGGTCTTGCTCTGTGGGGATTGACCGTATCAATTGGTATCAGAGCGATTCCTCAAGTTAAGTTTCTTGTTCCTTTCGATCTTTAAATTTTGGCACTCAATCCCGTTTTTAAGTTGTTCATATATTTCAATTGCTTCCGCCTTTGTTCTCTTCGTAAATTTCTAAGTTCATTCATATATCTCCGTTCACCTTCACTTGTGCGGTTCAAGCGTGATTCTTCATTGCTTGACCGTCCATTTACAAGGTCAAAAAAAAAATCCAAGTTTTTCGTTCCAAGTAGCATTTTAATTATCAACGCTTGTGTGAATCATTGCTTGCTACTTCATTTGCTTCTAGCCTGACGTCAAGCCTAATCCGCCTCACGCATGCCCAAATTTCTCGGCCGTTGAGTGCCAAAGTTTGGGTCGTTTGTGACAAGGACTTGGTTTGTCGTTAGGTTCTCGTGCCTTTGATTGCTTTGACTTCCGCTTAGTCGTGTTTCGTATAGGTACAATCGAGATGGCACCCCAACCCTTGAATGTGGCTGACAACTACTCTAGGCGCGCCCCATCTCACCGCACGGAGTGCGAGCTACGTGTAGCACTCCATGGTATGGATCGCAACCTTGCATGCCGCGTTCATGACCCGGGTCGCCACTATGATCGTAGCCAGAGAGCTCCAACCGAAAGTCCCCGTCGTGTGCCTCGTTCGTACATCGAACCCTTTGACGGTGTTAGTGACTACGCCATGTGTCACCATTGGCTCCGCAACACGGCCTTTGCTCTGTGCCACTTCCCTACACGGAGTACGAGAAGGTTCAGGTGGTGACAACCTACTTCACGCACGACGCTCGTGCATGGTGGTCTCGACTCAAACAAGGACGTGTAGAGGCCGCTTAATTCCCATTACTACATGGGAACAGTTGGTTTATGTGATGACACGGCGATTTGCAGGCGACCACCAAAGACCTGAACAAGCTCATACCCCCTCTGAGGACACTGCATCGCTTCTTGCTTGTATTGCTGAGTTGCGAGCCGAGAAGGTTGCTCTCCAAGCTGCTCAAGACTCAGAGTGTACTGCAGCGCCCATTTCCGCACCCGTTAGCACCGCAGATGAGCCCAAGACAGACGATGTGCCTCAGACCGACGAGACCGACGTGCTTCCAGCTGACGACGACAGTGTGGACATGATCGGCACGACAACCACAGATGAGCCAAAGATGGACGTTGTGCCTCAAACCGACGAGACTGACGTAGCTACACCGACCATCACCCGCTACACGCCTGTCATGCCTCCAGACCTTTTGCTTATGCCAGTTGCTACACCAAAACCGTCCCATCACACGGACAAGTTGCAGTCAGACCGATGCGCTGAGCTCGTCACCGAGCTTCCTGAGCACAACCATACCGACATGGAGTACTGCGTAGCCAACACCGTTGGCCAAGCTATCCCGGGCTACCTGTGCTACCATTTCGACCCTGGAGAGATTTGCTCGTTCAAAGAAGGGGAGCAAGGCACCTACATCTTGTTCGTTCAACAGCACCATCAGCTCACTCGCATGATTGGCGCCCTCCCACACTTCACCTTTGTCTTTAAGAAAGGGAGGAACGCCAATGTGTTTCCTTTGTTCTCCCTCAGCCCGACGCGCATGAATCGAGGACGATTCGTATTTAAGAAAGGGAGAATGATGGACAGTGACCTGGGCCAAGACCTTGGTCTAGCGCATATCTGGCTTGCGCGTCCCTGGCGTCCCCCATGGCGCCGAGTGAAGGGCATCTTCTCCGATGCAGGCTACCAAGTTGTTCTATTTATGGGCCGCGCCTCTCGGGCGTGCGTGCTCTCGGTGACATCGTTTCATGAGCAATGTCCCGTTGGCTTGCTCACTTTGGTTGTAGGCCCGCTTTCTATTTATAGCTTTGCTTGTTATGTTTTGCATTCCATTTTTAGAATGATGTAATGGATTGGGCCTTGTATCTTGGGCCCAAGCCCATTAGGGTTTCCTCTTCAACCCTAGTTTTCCCTTTGTTTTTCTATAAATAGGGTAGAACTCTCATTGTATTTCTCAAGTTAAGTTTAAGACAATCTAGTAGAGAGTCCTTCCTAGTTGTCACTTGGCTTCACCTCTCTCTCTCTCTCTCTCTTTGAAGGCTCTCCTAGCCTTTTCTCAAAGTTCTCTAAGGAGCCATAACGTTGGCCTCCTTTCACCACCTCGGGTGTTCATAACGTTGAACCCCTACTCCCATCCGCCGCCAGGGTTTGATCCGCCAAACCCAAGAAAGGGGAACATAACGTTGTTTCCCTTGAAGGAGTTCTTGAAGAAAGCCAAGAACACAAAGAACGCGAAGAACGAGTGCTTGCTTGGGAAGAACAAACGATCCGGATCTAGATCGGTCTTGCTCCGCGGGGATTGACCATATCATATGCCACATGGCACTCCCTCATTAAACCACCACATGACACTCCATCTTTAAAACCGGCATATGTCATTTTTGTTTTTTGTTTTTTTAATTTTTTAAAATAAATCTAATTATAAATCAAAGATTATTATCCTAAACCTATCACTCATTTTTTCCTAATTTAAATACAAATCAAGCACAAAGATTACAAGTTAATCACAAAGATTACAAATCCAAAATTTCCTAATTATATACAAATCCAAAATTTCCTAATCTACTATATATCTACTAACTAGAACCTAATTATGCCACATGACACTCTCTCATTAAAACAGCCACATGGCGCTCCCTCATTAAAACTGCCAAATGTCATTTTCTACTTTTTTAATTTTTTAAAGTAAATCTAAATTTAAATCAAAAATTATTATCCTAAACCTATTACTCATTTTTTCGTAATTTAAATACAAATCAAGCACAAAGATTACAAGTTAATCACAAAGATTACAAATCCAAAATTTCTTAATTATATACAAATCCAAAATTTTCTAATCAAATACAAATCCAAAATTTCCTAATCTACTATATATCTACAAAACTAGAACCTAATTACGCTACATGGCACTCCATCATTAAAACCGTCACATGTCATTTTCTGCTTTTTTCAATTTTTTAAAATAAATCTAATTATAAATCAAAGATTATTATCCTAAATTTATCACTCAATTTTTTTCTAATTTAAATACAAATCAAGCACAAAGATTACAAGTTAATCACAAAGATTACAAATCCAAAATTTCCTAATTATATAAAAAATCCAAAATTTTCTAATTATATACAAATCCAATATTTTTTAATTATATACAAATCCAAAATTTTCTAATTATGTGGATGATTGAGATACAAAATTATTGATCCGAAATTGATTTTAATATCAATATTATCTAAATTTATTTTTTAATATATAGATTAATTTTAATATTATAAGTATTTTTAATTCGAGATATATGACGTAAAAATTTGTGATTGGCACGAGAATTACACTAGTTTTATAAACTAAACTAATTCCACGCGGTCGTCTCCTCCTTAAACTCGGCGTCCTGTTGCAACTCATCGTTGGGCCTCTTGATAACATCATGGCACGTTAGCATAAAGCAACACACAATTGCAAATTGCTGCCTTCGTTTAAGAATAACGTGGGCCACACAAAAATAAACTTCACTTCATAAATTTATGGTGGGTCCCCGGCAAAGCCACAAATTTCGGCCCAAAATTCTCGTGTGCTCCAACTAGCAACAACACTTCAATTTATCACTCCAATTTCCGCCAACACAATACATCAACATATGAATCGGCCCATTTGTCATATCCTGTTCGATTAGCTCTTGATGCATAATTTGTTGGAGCTCCTAGTATTTTCTAGAAATCACCTTTGAATTAGTCATAAAATAACTGAAATACATAAAAGTACGAGTGTAGAATTCAAATGTAAAATAATGCAAAATTAACTATAAAATATATGAAATATATATGAAAAAGATCTAACTTAATATGCAACTAGAGTCCTAAAATATGTATAATTTGGGAATTATTAATAAGGTTAAAGTAAAACGAGATATTAGAGTAGAACGAATGTACTAATAAGAGCCATTAGATCTAAAAAAATTGACGTATGAGATTTAAAGCAAATATGGTATATGTAGTTTGTATGTGTGGGTTTTATTCAATTATTTAACTCTACCGTAAATCTTGGGAGAATTTGACATTTGAGGTTTCTGTCTCCCCATAGATGTTTATCAGCACCTTATCCAGATTATATTCTTACCCCATCTCTTTCATGCTTACCACCTCCTCTAATCTCTCCACTCCCACATTCCTCCATTGAGAATCTATCTCCCTTTGCTCCAGGCCGCTCCACCTCTTACTCCCTTCCATGCCGACCCTCTTCCAACTTTGTGAAACTCCGCCTCATCTCCGCTCTAGGCCACTTCGCTTCCTCTCCGACTCGGCTCCATGCAGCTCTCCCTCCAACTCTGCTCCACGCCTATCCCTCTCGCGCTACTCTGTCTCCTCTCGGTTCCACGCCATTCCGCCTCATTTCCTCTCTGACTCTGACTTTGCTCCTTTGGTTTAACTACGCTATGCTCCACTTATCAATTTCTCCATTTTTGCTTGATATTTTTAGGGTTTGTGTGTTGTTTCATAAAATTGACGTCTCCTCCGGTTTCATATGTAGTCGCAGATTGATTTTGTGGAGTTTTTGTCATCGAAATTGGTTGATGATATTCACGATGTTTTAAGGTGATATTTACGATATTGGACGATGATATTCATAGTATTGAATGGTGATATTCACAATATTGGACGGTGATATTAATGTAATTGGGCTATGATATATACTCATGTAATTAGGTTGTGATATTTGTGTAATTGAGTGGTGATAATGTGATATTCATATGTGGTGATATTCATTTTATTAAGTTGTGATATTCATGGTTTTAAGTGACGATATTCATGTCTTTAAATGGTGATATTCATGGTTTTAAGTGTGATATTCATGTATTTAAGCGATGATATTCACACCAATATAGAAGGATATTATAAATTAATAATAAGTGTATTAATTTAATATACATTGAACTACAAATATGGGAATCATAGTAAGAAAACAAAGATATTCATGTCTTCTAAAATTAATAATAAGTGTATTCATTTAATATACACTGCCTAATCCAATGCCACACGCCCTCATGCACCCTCAAATCTATCTATAATCCGTTTGTCCAACAACTTTCATCCAACACTCTACATTTGCCCCTTCGTTCTACCACAAAACTCGCTCTACATGAACTCATCTCTCTCTCTCTCTCTCTCTCTCTCTCTCTATATATATATATATATATATATATATATATATATATAATACATGAATAGGCTCTGGTAAAACGGTATCTTATGGTGAAAAGTAAGGAGCAATATGAGCCATGCATTTTGGGGCAATGGGAGGCTAGGATGGAAGGTCCATCCTAGCACACTTACACCCTCCTACATCCAACCACCCCTCATGGTCATGGGTTGACCATTGACCGATGACCCAATCAAAGGTCACTGATGATCGGTGACTGGTGAAAGATCTGTGTTGATCAGTGACCGGTCAACACAATTTTGTTTTCTGAAATATTGTTTTTTTCCCCAAACCAACTCCCCTCTCCTTCCAAACAAGTTTTTTTTGTTCTATAAACTATTTTTTTACTTGATGAAAACACATTTTCAAAGTTGAACAATATTCTAAAAAAAACTAAACAATATGCAATAGTTTTTGAACAATTTTATTTGTTCAAACATAACTGATAAATGGTCTAATTTTGTAAAACATAAAGTTGAACAATAAGTCATTAAAGTTTGAACAATTGTCCAATAAACTTGAGCTTTTGTTTATATGGTAATTTAAGCTTAATACAACTCAAAATATTCAAAACATGACACAACTAAAAAACTTTTAATATAAATGTAGACTGTTCAAAAAGAAATGCAATTTGTTGAAAACATAAAGTTGAACAATAATTCATTAAAGTTTGAACAATTATTCAAAAAACTTGATTTTTTTTGTAATATGATTCTAACTTCAACTCATAAATTGTTCAAATATAAGCGAAAAATGATAAAACTTAACATAACACAAAAAATGTACAAACATACACAAAAAAATGTTCAAACTTTAGCAACTGCTTAACTATATTTAACAAGTGTTCAAATGTATATGAAATTTATTAAACTTTATATAGATATTAAAAACAATTGTTCAAGTTTATATTGAGATGGTTCAACAATAAGATACAATTGTTTAACTTTAAAGGTACAATTGTTCAACTTTATATAATTGTTGAAATATAATTGTTTAACTTTAAGATACAATCATTATACTTGAAGAATTAATTGTTCAATTTTAAAAAAAATTATAATGAAAACATGTAGGAAACAAAGAATAAACACTAGAAAACAAAATTGGGGGAAAAATATTGGCCAAGGAAAAAAAATTACCATTGACCTATCAACGCTCATGGTCAGACCTCGACCATGGGGAGTGGTTGGGTGTGTGAGGGAGTAGGTGTATCAGGATGGAGTTTCCATTCTAGCCTTCCATTGCCACGAAATGCATGGATCACGTTCATCCTCACATTTCACCGTAATCATCCATTTCACTAGAGTCTATCCCTATATATATATGCACTTTAGCTAACAAGTGCACTATAGCATATTAAACATTCCCTTTAGTTTACTAACACATGCATTATAGCATACTAAACATGCGCTTCATCATAATAAACGTACACTAGCTAAAATGCGCACATTTAATATACATGCACATGTACATGTTAAACTTGCACATACAAATACTAAACATGAACTTAAGCATACTAACCATGCACATTTATATAGACTATGTGAGCATTTAACATATAAATATATGTTTTTGAATTTGCTTGTACTAAATGCATTTTGGGTCCTTATATATTCACTTTGAGTGCTTATGTGTACACCTAGTGTGATGATATATGCACTTTAAGTATATATGTATAAGGTTATTGCAACACAAAAAAAAAGTAGGGAAATTTTTTGTAAAACAAAATTTGAAAAAAATTCAAAAATATAAAAATGAAGTTCACCATACTTATGATTTTATCATTTCATGTCTTTTAATACTAGCTCTGTAATATCCCTCAATTTTTATTAAGGGTATTTGGGTAATTTTCCCAACCTTCGTTCAAAATAATTATTTCGCTTTCAGTGGAGTTCGGATTTTCCGTAATATCCATGATATCCGAAATAATTCCCTGAGTGGTATAAAATACATTCGATGTATTTTCGGAACTTAGAATATTTGTTTAGAAACAAACATATAATTTCAGGGATTTAAAAACTCATACCAAAGCTAATTCTCATATTACTGCCACGATTTCCCCCTCTTGCCACGACACTCCCCCTGTGTCAATTCGTTGGGCATATGTGGCAAATTGTTGGACAGCAATCAGCGTCTCCTTCGGCTATTTATAGAGTCATCTTGGAGGCTTGAAGGCATACCTCTCTCACCTCCTTCCTCTCGGCTCTCTCTCTCTCTCTCGAACTCCTTCCTCTCGGTTGTCCTTCCCGCCGGCGACCCAAGGTCTGGCGAGCTCTTCCTCCTTCCCGCCGGCGAGAACTTCTGTGCCTTGTTGTTGTTGATGTTCTGCCGTGCTCCGCCGAGCCGTGGCCATTCGTGTCCTCCGGTGAGCACGACCCCGGTTGATGACTACCGCCTCCCTCCCCTGGTTCGGACCGCAAGGACAAGCTCTGTGGCTGCCGAGCTGTGCTGCTCCGCCGTTGCTAGCTGCTGCCCTCCAGACGGCGAGGACGAGGTGGACGCCGGCGAAGACAACCCCGGCGAGAGCTCCGTCGCCGATCAACTCCTGTTGTTGTTATGTTGTTGCGTTGCTCCACTGTGTTGTTGTTGTTATTCGGGGAAGAAGAAGCAAGGTGGGGCCCTTTGCCTTAATTAATTCCTTGTTGGGCCGAGAAGCCCAAATCCATTTCAGTCCAGTTTTAACCCGAAATTATTCGAGCGGTATAATTTCGATCCCCTTTCGTCCGTATTTTTCTTTAGGAAAATTTAATAAATATTTTTATGATTTAATATCATAAAAAATTATTAAATATAATTCCTTAAATTCATCCAGTCAAATTAATTGATAGATAATTAATTTGTCAGTTAGAACGTGATCTGCTGAATCGCGTATGGACTCGTAATCAGTTGGAGTTATCTGAAGCTTAAGCCATATCCTTGGAAAGGATATTTTCGGTAGTCGTCTCATCTAGATTCATCGCTGAATCTATTCCAGGCAAGTGGCGGTTCGCTCTTGCTCATCATTCCATATTTTCATTAATTATCAATTGCTTAATTGTTAATTAATTTGGGATGATTATTGTTCTTGTCTGGGAACGGTTTTGTGAAACTGTTTTGGAAATTAAAATGGATATTATAATAGGTTGTATATCTGTTAGAACAACGCTATTATATATATATATATCTAGATTGAAATATATCTATAATGCTGGCCTTGATGGCTTTGATATGATTTTGGACAGTTCTGAACTGTTTAGTTAGAACGAGTATTTGCAGGAACGCTACTTGGTATCTCCTTGTGAGTACTAGTCGTTTCTTTATAACCAAGTGGATAGGATGTCCAGGCCCCACCACTTCTCTTTGGTCATGACCATTCCCTGTCCGTGTATAGGGAAGGTGCACACAGCTGGTGCCACTATCTGGGATTTAGTCTCAACTCTTTATATCTCAATATCCAGCGTGGATGAGATTCTAAAAGCTTGAAACGTGAATGATCGTTTTGGAACTAAATAAGATAAGTGCCCGAGTGCACATAATTAATTTACCTCCGGCAAGTAGTGCAGCTAGGTGATAGTGCAACTAGGAAACTCGCCCTGACTTGAATGTAGTACGTTCTCTTTCCGATCTGGATTCGTATAATGCGGTGATTCGCATTATACGGTGAGGTTGGTCGTGGACCGAAGCATCTCAGTCAGTCTTTAAATGTATATGTATATATATATATGAACTTATAATGTTCCAGACATTTATCATGCTTCCGATAAGACTCACTCTTTTGGAGTCTTCTCTTGGATTAATTCCTATAAGACTCATTTCCGTTGGAGTCTTCTCTTGATCATGTCTTTAGATATATTCCAGTAGAAGTATGGTGGTTGGCTGTCGTTATCGGTTATTATCCGAGAAACGATGAGTCTAACCTAATACGACTACTTAGAACCACTCTGCTTTGTACCCTTGCGTAGTCTTTCATTAGACTAACCAACCGTAATTGTTCTCTGCATGGTTGGCTGGTGT
Source organism: Rheum nobile (assembly GCA_027886185.1). Lineage (NCBI taxonomy): Eukaryota > Viridiplantae > Streptophyta > Magnoliopsida > Caryophyllales > Polygonaceae > Rheum > Rheum nobile. The sequence goes on along the minus strand of WOAB01000306.1, from coordinate 1,121,081 downwards.
CATCCGTTCGATTCGGCACATCAGATAAGTTGCCACTCCACGAAGGCTAAGAACGACTATGACAGGAGGTGTTTTTGACAAATTTATCCAGGTTGAGATCCTTGGCGTTGATCGCTGTGATCAAGACTTGTTTTATCTTTAAAAGACTTCCGCTATGCTTTAATTACTTTGATGACAATGTTTTATCCTACGGGGATTGGGTTGTAATCCCCCGACATATGTTTTAAAGATGGTTGTTGAGTATATAAAAGTTGTTTATGATTTGTATAATCCGGTTTAGCCTTGGGTGGTTTCGGAGGTGAAATCCGAGATCACTAGCGGTAATACCCTTTCCAAATGGGTTAAAATTTGGGGGTGTTACAGATTTGGTATCAGAGCCGAAAGTTTTTAAAACGGGTTTAGGATTTCATGAACCATTTACTCGTTTTGTTTGAAAATATTTTCAAACGGATCTTGTGAACTCACGGGTGGCACCAGTACCGGCACCGGCACCGTTGGGTGGCTGGGTGTGTGATGTGGCTGGGGTAGCTTGGCCTGGGGATGTTACAGATCCGGTTTGAAATATTTTCACTCGTTTGAAATATTTTCACTCGTTTGAAATATTTTCGAAGGCTCTGAATTTTCGAATGAAAAATTATAACCGTTCATAGTCGTGCCTTCTTTAGTCTGATATGAGAGGTATGGGAGTTACCTCTATATCTAGAAAGACTGATTTCTTCTTGTTGTTATAAGACATAGGTATTTGTCTATTCTTTTGAAAGGACTCGGAAGATGCCGAGATGATTCTATCATCTCTAGTAAGGTTAGATTTCCCTGTTTCTCAGAGATATTTTGAGGTTGGAAGACCTAGTAGTTCTCTCGAAGGTATCAAGTATGTACTTCCTGAGTTGATAGTACTAATATCCTAGTACTGTAATCTCCGAGTAATTTGGTGTGAACGCTCGAGAGATTAGTATAGATGAATCTTGTGCTCTATGTTCATAATTCATCTATAGAATTACCAAGTTGATCTATTCTAAGTGATTTTATTACATTGATATATGGGATAATTAAGGAATCACTCTTAGGAGTTTTGATGTCTAAGTGTGATGTCATAGTCGTTGACATTAATTGTTGAGAAAATGGATATAGAGGATTAATGCTCGATGCAGTCAGGATTTGCATCCGTATGAGAATTCGTGGGTTGAACCTATGGTAGAGTTCGTTGAGCCGTTAAGGTAGGCCAACGGGATATTATAATAACGACGTTTAAATGGAAGCGAATTCCAAGGGAACTCTAAGGAAAATCCCGAGGAAGATCCTCAAGGAGAGGAAAATCCTAGGGGAGATCCCGAGGAAGATCCTCAGAAGAAGGAAGATCCGAAGGAAGATCCTCTAGAGGAGGAAGATCCTGCGAAAGATCCTTAGGAAGAGGAAGATCCAGAGGAAAACCCTAAGGAAGATCCTCGAGAGGGGGAAGATCTGAGGGAAGATCCAGAAGGAACTTCCGATGAGAACCCGGAGGAAGACTTCGTAAGGCAAGGCTAGAAGAGTCTGATGCCTAAAGTGTTCATTTATGAGTATCTTTTAGGAAATAAGGATATTGGGAGAAGTTATGGAAATATTTGTTTCTTCTTGAGACATCATATTCCTAGTATTTGGAGGTATAGGTTATGTGGAGTTAATGAGATTAAGAGTTATATCTCACTTGTGTACTTGAGATTTTTTGTTCCACTAGAAGTATATAGAGGTGGACTAGTGCAAAGTCCGGAATGTCTAGTTGTGGAATCATGTTGTAGGCATTAATGTGGATAAAGTGTTGTGAAGGAATAAGTTGATTAAGGGAATAGTTCAATAAGAACTCGTTTTCCCTATTTTGCGATCTTGAGTAAGACTGTGAAATCCGGAGTTATGATGGTCGGGATCATAAGTAAGTATGACCCATGTAGGACCACTGGTTAAAGCTTTTGGAAAAGCAAAGTGTATGAAATCATATGTATTCTTTGGGGAGATCTATTTGAGATTCGTTTGAGGTAACATAAGGAAATGATGCAATTACGTCCTGGATGGATAGTAGATTGTGTGAGGAATATAAAGATTTTTAAGTTAGAAATAAGTCATTTAAGACAGTACGAGTCGTTGGACTCGATAAGTGGAATTTCCAGAGGATGAAGAGTTATGACTCTTGAGAATTGTCAAGGATTGACATCTTGTGAAGTATGTCATCTATAAGGCTTATAGTATCACTCTCTTGGAGGAGATAGGAGTAATATCTTATGTGATACGTTTCGAAGAACGTAAGAATAAGATATTGTGATTATTCTTGAATCTTAAAGGAGTTAAGTTAGAAATTGTTTAAAGAGATGTGTTAAATTATTCTTGTAAGGATTTTAAGTTAGAGATGGCGTAAGGCCAGTCTTACTTTAAGAGAAATGATAGAATTATGTAAAGTACCATTAAAGGAATTAAGGAAGTTATGATTCGAGGTTACTAAGATTTAATATCTGAGTTATAAGAAGTTAATGTGTAAACCTTGGGTTTGTTTATAAGAAGATTGGAGGAGAAATGTGTGTTCTCCTATTGAAGGTGCATTAATATCGTTATGATAATTTTGGGAGACCATTATTGTATAATGGTCAAGATCTTGTGGATATAGTGAGAATGATTACATGGTTCAATATATAGAGATGAGGTTACGGATGATATCAAATGGAATTGAGGAAAAAGGTAACCCACGTTGGTTAAGGTAATCATATAGCACGTTCGGGTGAGACAATAGTATAATCCTATGGAATGGATTAGTGAATCATGTTGAGGTAATCAGGCATAGATTGTGGTATTACTGATTGTGCGATCATATGAGTAAAGATTGTGAGATAAAGATATGGCATAAGGGCCAGTTATGATTAAGGATATTAAATTCAGATAGTAAAGTTGATATTGAGGCAGGTTCCTCATTGGTGTAATGCAAGTTTCGGGGTCGAAACTTTTCTTAAGGGGATAGTAATGTAATATCCCTCAATTTTTAGTAAGGGTATTTGGGTAATTTTCCCAACCTTCGTTCAAAATAATTATTTCACTTTCAGTGGAGTTCGGATTTTCCGTAATATCCATGATATCCGAAATAATTCCCTGAGTGGTATAAAATACATTCGATGTATTTTCGGAACTTAGAATATTTGTTTAGAAACAAACATATAATTTCCGGGATTTAAAAACTCATACCAAAGCTAATTCTCATATTACTGCCACGATTTCCCCCTCTTGCCACGACACTCCCCCTGTGTCAATTCGTTGGGCATATATGGCAAATTGTTGGACAGCAATCAGCGTCTCCTTCGGCTATTTATAAAGTCATCTTGGAGGCTTGAAGGCATACCTCTCTCACCTCCTTCCTCTCGGCTCTCTCTCTCTCTCGAACTCCTTCCTCTCGGTTGTCCTTCCCGCCGGCGACCCAAGGTCTGGCGAGCTCTTCCTCCTTCCCGCCGGCGAGAACTTCTGTGCCTTGTTGTTGTTGCTGTGCTGCCGTGCTCCGCCGAGCTTCTCCGCCGAGCCGTGGCCATTCGTGTCCGCCGGTGAGCACGACCCCGGTTGATGACTACCGCCTCCCTCCCCTGGTTCGGACCGCAAGGACAAGCTCCGTGGCTGCCGAGCTGTGCTGCTCCGCCGCTGCTAGCTGCTGCCCTCCAGACGGCGAGGACGAGGTGGACGTCGGCGAAGACAACCCCGGCGAGAGCTCCGTCGCCGATCAACTCTTGTTGTTGTTATGCTGTTGCGTTGCTCCACTGTGTTGTTGTTGTTATTCGGGGAAGAAGAAGCAAGGTGGGGCCCTTTGCCTTAATTAATTCCTTGTTGGGCCGAGAAGCCCAAATCCATTTCAGTCCAGTTTTAACCCGAAATTATTCGAGCGGTATAATTTCGATCCCCTTTCGTCCGTATTTTTCTTTAGGAAAATTTAATAAATATTTTTATGATTTAATATCATAAAAAATTATTAAATATAATTCCTTAAATTCATCCAGTCAAATTAATTGATAGATAATTAATTTGTCAGTTAGAACGTGATCTGCTGAATCGCGTATGGACTCGTAATCAGTTGGAGTTATCTGAAGCTTAAGCCATATCCTTGGAAAGGATATTTTCGGTAGTCGTCTCATCTAGATTCATCGCCGAATCTATTCCAGGCAAGTGGCGGTTCGCTCTTGCTCATCATTCCATATTTTCATTAATTATCAATTGCTTAATTGTTAATTAATTTGGGATGATTATTGTTCTTGTCTGGGAACGGTTTTGTGAAACTGTTTTGGAAATTAAAATGGATATTATAATAGGTTGTATATCTGTTAGAACAACGCTATTATATATATATATATATATATCTAGATTGAAATATATCTATAATGCTGGCCTTGATGGCTTTGATATGATTTTGGACAGTTCTGAACTGTTTAGTTAGAACGAGTATTTGCAGGAACGCTACTTGGTATCTCCTTGTGAGTACTAGTCGTTTCTTTATAACCAAGTGAATGGGATGTCCAGGCCCCACCACTTCTCTTTGGTCATGACCATTCCCTGTCCGTGTACAGGGAAGGTGCACACAGCTGGTGCCACTCTCTGGGATTTAGTCTCAACTCTTTATATCTCAATATCCAGCGTGGATGAGATTCTAAAAGCTTGAAACGTGAATGATCGTTTTGGAACTAAATAAGATAAGTGCCCGATTGCACATAATTAATTTACCTCCGGCAAGTAGTGCAGCTAGGTGATAGTGCAACTAGGAAACTCGCCCTGACTTGAATGTAGTACGTTCTCTTTCCGATCTGGATTCGTATCATGCGGTGATCCGCATTATACGGTGAGGTTGGTCGTGGACCGAAGCATCTCAGTCAGTCTTTAAATGTATATGTATATATATATATGAACTTATAATGTTCCAGACATTTATCATGCTTCCAATAAGACTCACTCTTTTGGAGTCTTCTCTTGGATTAATTCCTATAAGACTCATTTCCGTTGGAGTCTTCTCTTGATCATGTCTTTAGATATATTCCAGTAGAAGTATGGTGGTTGGCTGTCGTTATCGGTTATTATCCGAGAAACGATGAGTCTAACCTAATACGACTACTTAGAACCACTCTGCTTTGTATCCTTGCGTAGTCTTTCATTAGACTAATCAACCGTAATTGTTCTCTGCATGGTTGGCTGGTGTCATCCGTTCGATTCGGCACATCAGATAAGTTGCCACTCCACGAAGGCTAAGAACGACTATGACGGGAGGTGTTTTTGACAAATTTATCCAGGTTGAGATCCTTGGCGTTGATCGCTGTGATCAAGACTTGTTTTATCTTTAAAAGACTTCCGCTATGCTTTAATTACTTTGATGACAATGTTTTATCCTACGGGGATTGGGTTGTAATCCCCCGACATATGTTTTAAAGATGGTTGTTGAGTATATAAAAGTTGTTTATGATTTGTATAATCCGGTTTAGCCTTGGGTGGTTTCGGAGGTGAAATCCGAGATCACTGGCGGTAATACCCTTTCCAAATGGGTTAAAATTTGGGGGTGTTACAAGCTCTCAATTTCCCTTGATCTAAGGATTACCAATGTTCCTCAGTATGCACCTTAAACTTACTATGTATGTGAACCTCGTCTGTAATATACTTATTTCATTATATAGTAAGACTACAAAATAGAGGTAAAATTTAACCTAACAAACTGTTTTCTAAATCTAGCTTAGGGTTTCTCCAAATCGAATTGAAGAAACATCCACCCTTTCTTAACCTTCTTCTTTCTATAGACTGGACAACTCTTAGGCCCAAAACCATAATACCGGTAATCATTTCCCACGAAAAAGTTGTGCAACAACGGACCAATCAAACTAGGGGTTTTGATTTCCTTCATCCCATATAATATCAATTTACCAAACTAGGGGGGAGAGAGAGAGAGAGAGAGAGAGAGAGAGAGAGAGAGAGAGAGAGAGAGAGAGAGAGAGAGAGAGAGAGAGAGAGAGAGAGAGAGAGAGAGAGAGAGAGAGAGAGAGAGAGAGAGAGAGAGGGGGGGGGGGGGGGGAGGGAGGGAGAGGAAGATAGAGAGATTTTCCTTTCAGTTACATTAGATTGGACAATAAAGGCTGAAAGGAAAATCTATTAAGAACCAAGAACTAAGGACAACAGAAGAAATGACTTCTTACGTCATTTTCTTAATAGATGAATGAACGAATGTTAGCAACCATTGCCACTGTCAATCATGTCGTCAGCTCCACTCTTCCTCTTTCAAAATAATGGTACACACTAAGCATGAGAACATATTGTTAGCTATTAGCTCCAAATACATGACAAATAAACAAAAGTGGAAACATATTAACCTAATTAATGTTCCTCAGTATGCACCTTAAACTTACTATGTATGTGAACCTCGTCTGTAATATACTTATTTCATTATATAGTAAGACTACAAAATAGAGGTAAAATTTAACCTAACAAACTGTTTTCTAAATCTAGCTTAGGCTTTCTCCAAATCGAATTGAAGAAACATCCACCCTTTCTTAACCTTCTTCTTTCTGTAGACTGGACAACTCTTAGGCCCAAAACCATAATACCGGTAATCATTTCCCACGAAAAAGTTGTGCAACAACGGACCAATCAAACTAGGGGTTTTGATTTCCTTCATCCCATATAATATCAATTTACCAAACTAGGGGGGGGAGAGAGAGAGAGAGAGAGAGAGAGAGAGAGAGAGAGAGAGAGAGAGAGAGAGAGAGAGAGAGAGAGAGAGAGAGAGAGAGAGAGAGAGAGAGAGAGAGAGAGAGAGAGAGAGAGGGGGGGGAGGGAGGGAGAGGGAGATAGAGAGATTTTTCTTTCAGTTACATTAGATTGGACAATAAAGGCTGAAAGGAAAATCTATTAAGAAGTCATTTCTTTTGTTGTCCTTAGTTCTTGCTGAAGTAGGAGTGCGTTGATCTCATCCATGATCGTTGAATTCATATTGTAGTCCACATCTTGCTCCGATTTTGTCGTTTATAGAAATGGGTGAGTAAGGACGAATTTTCCCCTTTTGAATTTTTCTAGGGTTTGATTAGGTTGTACTGTTCTTGAACTTGACATATAAATTCTCTCAAACCTTTTATCTTTGTTAATCTGTTTTGATTTGAACATTTACAAAGATACAATCGACTATCCTAATTTTTCTTTTGTGTATACTTTCTTGGTCCTTTGCAGAAATTGGGTTGTTGGTTACGAGCTTTTAATATTCAGTTGGTTGCAAATTGAAAGATAAATCCATCAGTTCTAAGTATGAAGTTGAACATTAATTAGGTTAATATGTTTCCACTTTTGTTTATCTGTCATGTATTTGGAGCTAATAGCTAACAATATGTTCTCATGCTTAGTGTATACCATTATTTTGAAAGAGGAAGAGTGGAGCTGACGACATGATTGACAGTGACAATGGTTGCTAACATTGAGTAGCGAACTACGACAGGTTAGAGAAAATGACATTAGTTTGCAATATATTATTCATGTTACTCGGGAAAATCACGATGCCAAATTAATGTCTATATGAAACTTGTTAATTGTATTACTTCCTAGTACATTGGTTCTCGGAATCCATATGACAAAGTATATATGCAAAATACATAAATCTCCACTGAGAAATGGATTTAAGAAACATGGAAGTATCATAAAAATATATAGCTTATCAAATATCAAATATAAGTTCATACAATGAACATCTAAAGAAGAGCATCTCCGAAGATAGTACGCGGAGTCTAGGGGTGCATCTCCGAAGATATTAATGACCTGACAACATACAAATGTGGCCTGATAAAGTGAATATTGCTCTGAAATTTAAATCGGCTAACATTTGAAATTTTGTGATATATAACAGACATTGACCTGACTTCATATAAATGTAGCCTGACATTGTATAAATGTAGCATGACTTCGTATAAATGTAGACGACGACAACTACACAACAAATTCTGTACACATAATCTCTAGGATTCTAGGACTGAATTCCCCTGTTTAGAAGCGACAATAGAGTCAGAATTCGCAAATTTATCTATCATGGTAACCTAATTCAATAGGTGAGGCAACAAGATTGAACTACGGGGATGAGTTCTTTACACAGGAAAGAGGGATGTGAATATATGTATATTTATTTTTATAAAAACATATTTATATTTTCATCAAGAAGAGATGTTTGGTTCAATTGATTCCATAGATGTGGATGAGGAGAGAATTTATGTCTCTGTTTCTGATTCTGGAGATGAATTTGTGAATTTTGCCATGTTGTTTGAAGAAGCAGCAAATGATGGTCAATCTCCTGCCTCACCAGAGTCAACGTCGTCAATTGAAAATCAAGAAGAAGAAGAAGACCCATATGAAATTCAACAAACAATCATCGGAAAAGACTCCATCTTTGAACAAACAGAAGACAACAACAATCAACCTCCGCCATTGGAGAGCCAAGGAGGAGAACTCGAAGGAGTAGCAGAAACCCAGAGCAGTAGATCTGCAGAACAGAGCCCACTTTCAGTTGAAGAAGAAGAAGTGGAGAAGCAATTTGACGACAAACCAAGAAAAGAGGAAGAAGAAGATAAACAAGCCATGAAAAAGGGGATTTTACCAGATTGCTTGCTTCTGATGACGTGCAAACCGAAACTCTCCATGGAAGTTTCCGAGGAAACGTGGGTATACAGCACCAACTTTCTCCGGCCATGGCTGCCGGAGCGCCACCGCCAGCACCAGCTCAAGAAACTCAACGACGCTGGAGAGGAGTCCCAAGCTGTACAGGGGAGTGAGGCAGCGCCACTGGGGGAAGTGGGTGGCGAAGATCAGACTCCCTAAGAATAGGACGAGGCTCTGGCTTGGCACCTTCGACACCGCAGAGGAAGCCGCCATGGCTTACGACAAGGCTGCGTATAAGCTCCGGGGAGACTTCTCCAGGCTCAATTTCCTGAATCTCAAGCACGACGGAGATATGGTCGGCGATTACAAGCCCCTCCACTCCTCTGTTCACGCCTAATTTCCACAGGAAGAACAACGTGGGCCTTAATTGATCGTCCACGCTACAGAGGGAGAGAGGGGAGCTAGACAAAGGACAATAGCGGGACACCCATCTGCAGAAATTGAGCATTAGGTAGCAAGCGAAGAAGAGGGATAAGAACAGAGGAAAAGTTGTAGCCTTCAAGCAGAAGTGACTTGGCTGTGAGGATGAAGGAGAGAGAAATATAGTATTTGCTTAAACAAGGTTATTAATTGATAAGTGTAATTATGACTTCTTAAAAGTAGAGTTTTTATCAAAAGAAAAGATAAAAGAAAATGTGAATTTATCTTTTTCTAAAAATAAAGTGTGCAACTTTATGGTACTTTTGCAATACTTTTCAAAAGTTTGTATTTTTGCAAGGAGTCTTTCAAAAGTTGGTAGTTTTTGCAATTCATCCTTTAATGTAACCATCTACACTAATGCAAACACCTTTTTTTTGGGTATTTGTAGTTATTGTTCAATTTGTGGCTTTTCAATTTTTAGCAGGCCTCAGTCTTTTCATCTAGCTTCTGGATTAGGGGCCTTTTTTTTGTACAACCACACAACACCAAAGTATTGGGCTTTTTTTGGGTTTAATATTCACTTGTATACACTAATTTGAACATTTATTTAGATGTTTAATTGTTAGCAGGTACACTTACGTTTTTTTCCTAGGTTGTTAAATATGACGGTTCACTAATGCAATGACTAAGGAGACTAAGGGGTTAAAAAGAAATATATAAATATTTACACTAATTTGAATTAAAATTGAGGGCATTCAAGAGATAAAAAAAAGCTAAATTTATAGAGTAGAGCTGACGACATGATTGACAATGATAATGGTTGCTAACGTTGAGTAGCAAACTGCGAGAGGTTAGAGAAAATGACGTAAGTTTGTGATATATTATTCATCTTAGTCGGGAAATTCACGGTGCCAAAATAAAACTATATGAAACTGGTTAATTGTATTACTTCCTAGTACATTGTTTCTCGGAATCCATATGACAAAGAATATATGCAAAATACATAAATCTCCACTGAGAAATGCATTTAAGAAACGTGGAAGTATCATAAAAATATATAGCTTATCAAATATCAAATATAAGTTCTTATAATGAACATCTAAAGAAGAGCAACATACTGCAACAACAAGATGGCCATCATACTCTAATTGTGTCCTAAAAAGTCAAAACTGATATAAATAGGGAGAAAGGAATTAGTAATTAGTAGCTGATATAAAATTAGTCATTCTTATCAATCATAATTTCACATGCTAGAAGCTTGTTAGGTCCAATACTCAAAGCAAGCACAAAATACAGTAACAACACCACTAAATATTAGTTTGACTTGACTTTCTAAATATACCAAACAAATTTTTAAATTTTCTTGCATAGAAGACATAAATTTCTAAGCAAACTTCATATAGTAAAGCCAACCGTATGCTTGCAACTTAAAAGAACTTGGGGCTCGTTTGATATTGATGCCTAGATATTATGAATCGAGTGGATCTTTGGCTTGTCCACATAAAGTATCATCTTGATACATATTCCAAGGCTCAAAACTAAAGTTAATACCCACTCCTTCCGTTGGGAATCACTCGTTGGAAAATTTTCTCTTCTCCTTTGATAGATATCCTTCCCATCCTCTCGGTCAAGCCTTATGGGTATTTTTCAGGGTGGTTGAAGGCCCTCCTCCTCAGAGACGGTCTTCTGGCGTTAATTATTAACGCCTGTTGTAAACAAAAATAGGTTCCAAACCATTGTAATTTGTCAAGTGTAAGGTCAAAATCTTAGGGTATATGCTTGAACCTACCTGGCTCTTATGCTCGTGGTTGGTCAAATTTTTTTATTTGATAAATACTATAGGAAAGGACAATAAAGGCTAAAAGGAATTTGTTAAGGAAAACAATGTAACTGAATTAGATTGGGTAATTTATGGTATTATACTAGGGTTTTTAATTTCCTTCATCCCATAGAATATCAATTTACCGAACATAGGGGGAGAGGGAGAGAGAGAGAGAGAGAGAGAGAGAGAGAGAGAGAGAGAGAGAGAGAGAGAGAGAGAGAGAGAGAGAGAGAGAGAGGGGGGGGGGGGGGGGGGAGGGAGGGAGGGAGAGGAAGATAGAGAGATTTTCCTTTCAGTTACATTAGATTGGACAATAAAGGCTGAAAGGAAAATCTATTAAGAACCAAGAACTAAGGACAACAGAAGAAATGACTTCTTACGTCATTTTCTTAATAGATGAATGAACGAATGTTAGCAACCATTGCCACTGTCAATCATGTCGTCAGCTCCACTCTTCCTCTTTCAAAATAATGGTACACACTAAGCATGAGAACATATTGTTAGCTATTAGCTCCAAATACATGACAAATAAACAAAAGTGGAAACATATTAACCTAATTAATGTTCAACTTCATACTTAGAACTGATGGATTTATCTTTCAATTTGCAACCAATTGAATATTAAAAGCTCGCAACCAACAACCCAATTTCTGCAAAGGACCAAGAAAGTATACACAAAAGAAAAATTAGGATAGTCGATTGTATCTTTGTAAATGTTCAAATCAAAATAGATTAACAAAGATAAAAGGTTTGAGAGAATTTATATGTCAAGTTCAAGAACAGTACAACCTAATCAAACCCTAGATAAATTCAAAATGGGAAAAATTTGTCCTTACTCACCCATTTCTATAAACGACAAAATCGGAGCAAGATGTGGACTACAATATGAACTGCAAGATGCTAACATTGAGTAGCGAACTACGAGAGGTTAGAGAAAATGACGTAAGTTTGTAATAGATCAACACACTCCTACTTCAGCAAGGAACCATGAACTAAGGACAACAAAAGAAATGACTTCTTAATAGATGATTGAACGAATTACAAACCTCGAAAGGGAGTGTTGCCCCGATTCAATTGAAGACCAGAATCAAACAAAAACACTCCAAAATGGCCAATAGAACAACAACTATAGTGATTTTGCGAGAGATCAAAGTATGGGAGGGATGAGATGAGTTTTAATGGCGTTTTGGCTTCGAGGGTTGCTTTGGTGATGTGGAGGGTCAACAAGGAGATAGACCCTTCAATCAATAAAATAGTGTTTAATTTATTGGGTCTTTATATTTTTTAAATAAATATATATCTCACATACATATTTACAATCTCATAATTTCATGAACTCCATAAGTTAATGAATTAACACTCAAATATTTAATATATAGAAAACGTATTATCTGTATTAAGACCTTAGCCTACCGAGGAAATTTATTAATACAACTACCTGATGAAATTTGTTTCTTCAAATAAAATACATAAATAATTTCAAGATATCCTTTTAACATAGATAAAGAGTAAAAATAAAAATGTTAAAACTATACATATATATAATATAGTTAAAAAAACTTACCAAACATATTACTCTATCATTTTAAAATAATACTAAATCATACAACACATGCATCTAAACAAATATATAATTACATTATAGAACTTCAAAGCCTACTAGTTATACAAATATTTAAAGTATTAGAGGCAATTATTAGATATCAAGTAAGAAAAAGGGCAATGGGCCCAATTTATTCTTTTTTCGGGTAAATTATACAAAATCGCCCTTTATTTTAGGGTGTTTACAATAAACCATCCTCTATTTTTGGTCTTTGCAAAAACCACCCTTTATAACAATAATTTGCATCAAACCATCTTTTATTTTGGTTTTGTAGAAAACCACCCCTTATAATAATTAGTTTGCATCAAACCACGTCAGACCTTTCCTATTAGGCTTTTATTAACTCGTCTAATTTCTTGTCCATTGGATGGTCTATCACTCATTACTAAGTGTACACCATTCAAGGCTGAAGTTTTCAACTCTTACTTTCATCCAAAAGAACAAGTAGTGGGACTTAAGATAGAGAAAAAAATATGACAACTACCCTATATTTGCTTGCATTGATTCCCTAATTTAAAAAAGCTAGGATTATGTAAATTCATTGACCCAATTTTCATTTTTATCTTCAATTGAAACCTTTAGATCTTGCCTCCAATTGAGGGTCTGAACCGAGTCAACCTCTTCGATATCAGTGTAGTGGCGACAACGATTTGCTTGCTCATCGATGACAACAAATGCAGGGATCTCGGAGTTCGGCGTAGACCTAGGAAGCTTCGCCCAGGGACGACACCATTGAGGAGGGGCATATTATTAAGTACCGAGAACCATTATCAATTGAGCATGAGAGAACTAAGGCTTAGTGAATGCCTAACGAGAAATGAATGGGTGGTTCGTTGCAACAATAATTATTTAAAGGGTGGTTTAGTGCAAAAATCTAGATAAGAGGTGGTTTGATGCAAACTAATTGTAATAAGGGGTGATTTTCTGTAAATCAAAATAAGGTGTGGTTTGTTACAAACATCCCAAAATAAGGGGTGGTATTGTGTAATTTACCCTTTTTTTATATGAGTTAACATAAGGAAAAGTCATTACAAGTTATCATAAGAGTTATCAAAAAGCCCAATTCAAAATCATCATACAAAACCTGAACCCCTGAACAATCGTTACCAGAACCTTAATTTTGAGAAATTTGGTTCTTGGCATGACCTGCCATCTCCGTTTTTGAATCTCATCATTTTCAGGTCAATTTATGCTCTTATGTGTGATTACCAGATTGTGGAATTATGTATTACAACAACTGAACAATATGGGAGTAATGAACCTTATAGGTGGCTTAAAAGGAATAATATTTGGATATACCATCCAATATCTGGGATGGGTGACCCCCACAAACCCACAGAACAATCCCGCTTGAGAAAAGCAAACAACAGAACAAACTATTATTCCATGAACAACTATATGTGGATTTTCATCTCCATGACACATTTAAATTTGAGCTATGTATCAGTGACTGGGTTTTTTCTTCTCAGTTTTAGACACTATGTGAACAACACTAACTTTGAAATTTGGATCCTTGTTAAAATTTGTATCCCTTTATCCTATTCTTATATCTTGTACAAATCTTCTATGATTGATTCTTGCATCATCTTTGGAGTGCACCTTTATAGTTTCTACTCTGTCGACCAGAACAATAAAAATTACTCTTGTGAAGATCTCAGTGTGTTATCCATGAGTACACAATTTTTTACTTTGATGGGCAATTATGAACAATTTATTATAAGAAATGTGATATACATGAACCGGAGAAGAATGAACTATTCTTTTATGTGTTTTCTCATTGTTACTTATGAGATAACTCGTAAAGTTACAAAGAGAACCAAGTTCTGGGATGATCATCACGAATCTTTGACGGTTTGCACTCGTCATAACTGTCATTACTATGAACCACGGAATAAGACCCCTAACTATCATTGGATATGGGGCAATCACTCAAGTGGTTTTTTATGAAGATTACAACATGGAATTGCCGTGGAATCGAGAAGAAAACTTTTTGGATGGATGTTGAATCTTTTTGCAAAATTGAACGAATTCAATTAATTGCACTCTTTGAAACAAGAACAAACAAACAACCAAATGAAAAAGTGTGGGAAAAAGCGGGATTTGATCAGTTCTACTGTGTCCCGGCTACGGGTTTCTCGGGTGGCATTTGTGTAATGTGAAAAACCTACCAACTTACAAATGAAATCCTCGAAATTGACCAAATTGAACCAAGATTTATTAGTATCAAGTATACAAACCAGCTCACGAACATAAAACTTATGTTAATCCTAACTTATGCTCCACCAAATGAATCTGCAAAGAATATGTTCTGGGACAGACTCATCTCTTTTATTAAAAAATGTTCTCTTCCATGCATTATTATGGGAGATCTGAACGAAATACAAGACCCATCTGAAAAATTAGGTGGTTTAATACCACCTTTGACAAAATTTGCAAGATTACGACATTTTAAGAATGAATGTAAACTACTGGAGACCCCTATTCAAGGAAACATCTATACCTGGCGAAAGAACATTACAGAAATAGATAACATATATGAAAAACTAGATAGGGTACTCATTCATCACCAGATCCTTCAATGGTACCCTGATATCTGTACTAAACACTTTGCTTTTACCAACTCAGACCATTGTCCCATCTCTATCGAGGTTGACTCAACAATACCTTTTAAAAATCAGCCGTTTAAATTTAAAAAAAATCTGGATGACCAGAAAGGACTTTATAAATGTTGTCAAGCAAGCTTGGAGAACTAACTATCATGGATCGAGATTGTATAATCTTGTATCCAAAACAAAATTACTTAAGAAACATGCCAAGATATGGAACAAAAGTACTTTTGGCAAAGTATTTACTCAATTACAAACTATAGAAAAACAGTTCTCTGAAATCCAAACTGAGATCTGTACTTACCCTACAAATGATCTCATTAAAAAACAAATAAGAATCATAGAAAAAAAAGAAAAACTTTTGTGTTTCCAGAAAATTTACTGAAACCAAAGAGCTAAAGTTAAACACATCAAATTAACTGATACGAATGCTAGCTATTTTCACAAAACAGCAAGTGGAAGAAGAAATAGAAAAATCATAAAAGAAATTAAAACACAATGGTGAATTTAGCTTTGGCTACATTCTCAAGAACAACACGGGTAAACCAATTTTCCTCTTTGGGGATAAATGTGGTATCTCAACCCCTTTAAAAATAGAAACACTTACAGTAAGAAATGCCCTGGTAAAGGCCTATGAATTAGGCATTACCGACATTCAACTTGAATGCGATAACCTTACCATTGTAAATGTTCTTAATCAAATCTGGCACTGTCCATGGGATATTGAAATGTTAATTTATGTTATCATGTGTGTTTTACAACTGTTTTCTTCAGTGCAGATTTTTCATGTCTTCCGAGAAACTAATGTGGTGGTCGATTTCATCGCAAAGACAGTCCAACAGAGTTCCTTGGAATATATTCGAGCTAGTCTAGAATTTGTAATTCTCATCCGTAAGGATGCTATAGACTGAGAAACCGTCTCTTCTGTGGTTTTCAGTCTAATTTTTACCTAATAAAAAAAGGCCTAATTTAAATAATAAGTTCATGCACTATACGACGTCGTTATATAATCAATCAGAATTAAAACCCTAGCGTTGTTCGGTTGTTCCCCATTTTCCGTCCTTGCGTTTGTGATCCAACGTTCCCCTCTTGTCGGCTCTCTCTCTCTCTCTCTCTCTCTCTCTCTCTCTCTCTCTCTCTCTCTCTCTCTCTCTCTCTCTCTCTCTCTCTCTCTCTCTCTTTCTGCTCACTTCATCTAATGGTATGCCATGGCGTTTTCCTATCTCCCTCTTCCTTCATCCTCCTCTGTTTCTTCTTTGTTTGGAAATATGGAAAAAGAATAACTAGAAATTGTTACTATGCAGGCTCCGAAGAAGGATAAGGCTCCACCTCCATCGTCGAAGCCTGCCAAATCGAGTGGTGGCAAGCAGAAGAAGAAGGTCAGTGTGTCTCTTTGTTGGGCTGGGCATTGGAAATTTGGTGTTTTAATGGCGAATTGAAATTGGCCGTGCAGAAATGGAGCAAAGGAAAGCAAAAGGAGAAGGTAAACAACATGGTTGTGCTTGATCAAGCCACCTACGACAAGATCATCGTTGAAGCCTCCAAGTACAAGCTCACCACTCCCTCCGTTCTTTCAGATCATATGAGGGTAATTATCTTTCAGATCGTATGAGGGTAATTATATTTCCCGCCTTTTCTACTGCAATGCAACAAACAACATGGTGGTGTTTCCTTAGTTGTTACAATAAAATATCCTCATGCCTTCACTGTAAAATGGAAAATGGAAAATTTATTGCTTTAGGCACTAATTGTATTTAGTTTCTGGTGCTTGCTTTTCTCTTACTAAAGATAAGAAAGTGTTCATTTACCAATAACAATCAACTTGTTTTCTGTGTTCCTAGATGGTTGGATTGTCCTATATTAGGCATAGTTAATTTAGAAGCCTCTTGCATAGGGGTTTTGAGCAGGATACTAATTTGACAATAATCATATTGATGATTTTTGACAATAATCACCTTTGGTAATGAATATGCGGTTTCGTTAATCAAAGTGTTTTGATTGTGACAAAAGACTGGTTTATACAAGATTCATAAACAAAACAGTGCATGTGATCATGTTATGATTGTTAAATCCATCGTAATGTAAACATGAATCTGACTGAATTTTGATTTCTTGATCCGTATTCTTGACGTGGCTTCCAGGTTAAGGGATCAGTGGCGAGAAGAATGATCAAGGAGCTCATGGCAAGAGGTCATATCAGGTTGGTATCTCACCACTCAAGCCAGCAGATCTACACCAGGGCAACCAACACCAACTAGGAACCAAGTTCTGCCTTATTTGGTTTTTCTTACATCTTATGATTATGCCAAGTTCTGCCATATTTTGTCTGCTTTTGTTGGATGATTATCAGAATAGGGAGATTCAGTAGTTTTGGGAGATTCTTTTTTTTTCGTGGAATTCTTAGATTACATGCAGGGGCTTACATGTAACACAGACTTCTCAATAAGAAAGAGAATCTCCTCTCTTACCAAAAGAGATACTGGAGTCAAAGAGAAAAAATTAAACATATAAAATTAGTCAATTCCAACACTAATTATTTCCACAGAATTGCAAATGGAAGACGTAGCAGGAAATAATCTGGGAAATCCGAACTAATGATGATACTATTATCATTGGTCTGGAAAACATTCGCAATGAAATTAGAACTGACTTTGAAAAAAGATTTAAAAAAGGCAGAATTAATCATGATATTTTACAAGATTACCTTGATAATATTAATAAAGAAATTTCTGACCAAGAAAATGAGGAACTGACCAAACATGTTTCTAATGAAGAAATTAAAAATGCTGTTTTTAGCATAGGGACCAATAAATCCCCAGGACCAGATGGTATGTCTGCCTTGTTCTACCAAAAATACTAGCATATTGTTGGACCAATGGTCATCAAAGATGTGAAAAGCTTTTTCCACTCAGGAAAAATATTAAAACAAATCTATCATACATTTATCACTATTATACCAAAATGCGACAATCCCAACTCAACAAACCATTACCGACCAATTAGTCTATACTCTACCATATACAAAACAATATCCAAAATAATAACTGAAAGAATGAAACCCATCCTAAATAAATTAATACACCCTCTACAAGGTGCATTTGTTGCTGATCGGGCCATTCAGGACAACATCCTAATAGCTCATGAAATTTTCCACTCTTTCCGAGCCAAAAAAAGGTAAAGAGGGATGGATTGCAATTAAACTGGATATGGAAAAAGCATATGATAAAATAGAATGAGAATTTATTCTCTCAATACTTAATAAATTTGGCTTCTCCACTCGATTTATTGGATGGATCAAAGAATGCATTGAAATAGTCTCATTTTCAGTACTTGTTAATAATGGTCCAACCGACATCTTTTATCCACAAAGAGGTTTACGCCAAGGCGATCCTCTTTCACCGTTTTTATTTATCCTTGGCGCAGAAGTGTTGGCCAAAAAATTACAACAACAGGGAAATCTCAACCGCAATCAAATTGGATTTCAAATTACACAAATGGGTACCAACATACCATTTCTAGCCTTTGCAGACGACATTCTCATCTTTGCAAAAGCTAACCAAACAGCATGTACTAAAGTCAAAGCAATTATTGAAGACTATTGCTCCATATTTGGACAATGTGTTAATTACCACAAATCAGTATTTCAAACAACAAATAATACCCCTAACAACCTAAAAACAATCATACAATCTGTTCTAAATATCCCTAGAACTACCTCGCTGGAAAAATATCTAGGATGCCCAATCATGAATGGAAAAGTTAACCGGGACACATTTCAAGATACCATCATAAACACTACAAATCAACTATCAAAATGGAAAGCTAGCTCCCTCTCCCTTGAGGGTCGAGCAACTCTTATCAAATCAAAACTTGCTGCTAAGCCAAATTTTTTAATGCAATGTTTTATGCTCCCAACCCATATTCATAAGGAACTAGATAAGACTAACAAAAACTTCTTATGGAATAACACTATAAACCTCTCATTGGATGGGATAAAATATGAAAAAATAAAACAAACGGGGGTCTTGGCATTAGGAAAACTCAAGACATGAACAAAGCCCTACAAATGAAACCCATTTGGAAAATCTTTGCAAAACCAAATAATATTTGGGTTAAAATAATCAACGAAAAGTATTTAAAACAAACATACATTCTAGAATATGCTAAAAAGAGCAGTCATTCTTGGCAATGGTCACAACTGCTTAAGCTACGAACAAAATTCAAATCTGGTCTCCAATGGCTTATCAGAGATGGTAAAGCCATCAATTTATGGGAGGATAACTAGGTCAATGACTCCATCCTAACAAATGAAAAGCTACCAAATGTACAAACAAATACTACTACCAAAGTTAGTGAATTCATAATAGACAAAAAATGGGATAAACCCAAACTAGAATCTTTTATCAATTAAGAAACGGTTAATAAAATCATTGACATGCCAATACCGAGTAATGACATTATAGATAGACTCTACTGGAAACCCAGTAAAAATGGATGGTTTTCAACCAAAACAGCCTTTGAGTTTATTACAAAACAAACATCCACCCCAATTGATTAATTCTCTTGGATATGGGATCTTGACATCTACCCCAAAGTTAAAAACTTCCTATGGAAAATATGCCACAACGGACTACCAACCAAATTAAGATTAACACAAAAAAATGTGGGTGTACCACTTGCATGTGATCTATGTAATAACCCGCAAGAGGACATTAATCATTTCCTCTTCCATTGCCCCTTTACCCTCAAAAACATTAGACTACAAAATAACAAAATAGAATAAATTGTGAGGCAAATAAATACTAATAATAAACCAAAGGAATGCCTATTTGAGCTACAATCCAAATTATCTAAAAAAGAAATCATCTGCCTAGCAACTACTTAGTGGGCACTATGGATCAACAGGAATCAAATCATCTTTAACTATAGCACCAATGAAAGGATCAAAGACCTTAAAGACTATACACTTCAACTCCTCAAAAATTGGGAAAAAATAAAATACTAAGAAAAAGAGGACTGTATGCCTACTAACAAACATAAGGGGCCTGCTAGGAAAAAAAGAAATATCAACTGGGAAAGACCATCACCTCACTTTCTCAAAATTAATTTTGATGGAACCAAATTATCTAGTGGAGAAGCTGGGATTGACTACATTCTTAGGAATGATAAAGCTGAGGTAATCCATATGGGCAACAATAGATGTGGTTTCTAGGGGTGAGCAAAAAAATCCGATCCGGTCGATCCGATCCGATAATCCGCCAACCCGAATCCGAAAAATCCGTATCCTAAAAAATCCGTTTAATTTTTATCCGTATCCGATCCGATCTGGGTCATTTTTCCGGATATCCGGACCGGATACGAATATCTAACCGGATATCCGCGATCCGAAAATATTACGTATAATAAATATATTTTTGAAAATTAGAATGATACATATAAGTGTTTTTTTACCTAATATTTTGAATTGAACAAATACAAATCATAATAACATTATTTAGTTTTAGCCATAGAAAACAATTACCAATTAACACCAATTTCAGGCAAAGCCCAACCCAAGCCCAATTATATACTGTATTTCCTTTCTCGGTAAAGTTAACAAGTATTTGTCAAACCCTAGTCTCTATATCATGAGCTTCTCGACCAGTTGGTTCTTGTTGCAGTCATACTGTAGCCTCGATTTGATCTGGTCGTAAAACGCCGTGGTGTCGTGGTGGTATCCGGACAGATTCGGCCCTCTCTGAGTGTTGTATTCCAAAAACCCTTGCAAGATCTCGATCTCGATCTCGTCCTCGTCAGTCTACAACCTCTGAAACAACTTCCTGGAATCCTCGATCGGCTTCCTCTCCGCCACGGGAGTCGTTGTCGCGGCGGCGTTAGGGGCGGACATTACGACAACGGCGGTAGCGGCGGCGAAGGAGGGCCTAACAGGAGGGCGGAGATCGGATCCGTTGATGGAGGAGGAGGGAGGAAGGAAGGCGATGGAGACGGAGGAGGAGGAGAGAGGGACGGCGCGAACAACGGCGGAGGAGGTAGAATTGGTGTCAGAATCGGAGGAGTCGTCGGCGTCTCTGTCTCCGAGGACTAAATCTTCGTCGTCGTCGAGAACGACGTCGTTGAGAGGCTCGTCGTTGTGGTCTTCGTTATAGATTGTGATGCGATCTTCCTCCGACTCCATAGAAAGACGGAGAAATTGAGATCGAAATCGAGAGAGGGATGGGTTAGGTTAGGTCAAGGGTATGGGGAATGAGGTTTGAGATCCAGCTCGTACTAGTTGGTTTAGAAGTGGATTAAACAATTATTTGGTTTAATTTCAGTCACATGATCACAATTAAATAATTAATTAATCTGGAATTGTACAATCCAGATATTTTGGATATCCGATATAATAATCTGATCCGATCCGATCAGAAAAAGCCGGATATCCGGCTTGTAACGGATCGCTGTTTCACTAAAAAAAATAGCCGGATATCCGGTATAACGGATCGGATCGGATCGATCTGAATGCTCACCCCTAGTGGTTTCAACACTACTTTAATGGCTGAAGCAATAGCTCTGAGACAAAGTATCAAGATAGCTAAACATCTTCAAATCCATAGACTTGAAATTGAAGGTGATAACCTTGCCTTATTAACTCTATTAAAGGCATTTGGGCTTGTCCTTGGGAAATCGAAATGGTCATTGCCGACATTCTGTTCGACCTCCATTCCTTCCAAGAAGTCCATATCAAGCACATTTTTCGGGAGGTGAATCGTTCTGCTGATAGAATTGCTAAACTCAGCTTTTCACCTGATGTGACTGACATTTCTCTTGATTCAGAACTTTGTGTTCTCATCCAGCAGGATGCTCTAGGCAGGCCTATGCGTCGTCGCTAAGCTAGCCTAATTCTTTCCTCATCATAAAAAAAACATATCTTTTCATTTTGTGATACACCAATAGGATTAGAACTTAATACTATATTTGGTGAATTAGAATTTTATCTCTTCATTTTTCTGAAATAATAAAATCATGTAACTATATTAGCCATATAGAAATAATCAAACCTTAATTAACTAATCCATCTCACTCCTAAAGTCCTACATGTAACATATTGAAACATGTTTTTTAACATACTGAAACATGTTTTTTATTCTTTGAATTAGAATTTGGGAATAATCAAACTTAAATCGTAAAAATTGAAAGAACTCAATCCAAATGTTCAATAATCAACACTATCACAAAATAACTTTAACAAACACAACACATAGAGGGGCAAATTTCTAAATCAATTCCAAAAAAAATCTAATCCAACAATCATGATTTCTATGTCAAAAAATTCCAACAATTCCAACAATTCACAATATCACATAGACATGTTTTTCGTGAATAATTCCAACAAATCAACAATTCCTAAAACAAAACAACAATTCTGGTTTCTATGTAAAAAAAATAAAAACTAGGTTGCTATATTATTGTTTGCATTTATCTGATTCAACCGAACCTTAGTACCTTTGTCCACTTAGTCGCACAACACGGCACCGTCGGCACGTCAGCAGCAGGTCCAAGCAGTGGAGTCGGCAGCACTGCATCAGCAACACCGGATGTCCGGACCTCCGTGGAGTCGTCGCGGTCGCGGCGTCACGCAGCAGCACCGACTGGAGCTAGAAGATAGAGCCGGCTGGTTGGTCTTTGGGAGGGAGGAAATCTGGAGAGAGGCAGTCAGCAGAGAGCCAAGAGGCCGAGAGCCGAGAGGAAGATGACGAGAGATTTCAGATTTGGGAGATCTAAAGATTGGTTCCTTTAGGGCAAATAAGGTTAGATAAGTTTTATATTATTTTTTTTTTGTTCAGCCCAGACCCCAAGTAAATCCCCCTTGATTACTTGTTTTTATTAATGTACTACTGCACTTTCTTATGGGTGAAAAACCGCGTACTCTGATTTTTTCAACCGTACACTCTGAATTGTGTTGTACCTGGCGCCGCCGAAAAAAATCGGATTTTTTGTGCGGCACCAGGTGCAGCACAAGACCGGTTCATTTAAAAAAAATGTTTATGAATATTTTTTTTTTATTAAAAAAACGGTTCACTGAACCGGTTTTTTGAGCGACACGTAGTGCAGTCCAAAAAAAACCGGTTCATGATGAAAACCGGTTCCTGGACGACACTAGGTGCAGTCCAGAAAATGTCTATTTGAAATTAAACGGTCACTTTGTGATGAACATAGTGTCGCCCATAATGTTTCTGTTTTAAATTAAACGGTCATTTTGTGCGACACTATGTGCAATACAATTTGACCGCTTAATTTCTGCCAATGTGACCGACTATATATATGGGATATGTATTAGTAGTTGAACCACCACTGAATTACAACAAAAAAATACGGGATTGTAATTTTTCGGCTATATATATGTCGTCGTCAAGCGATTCGTGTTGGAGGGGGTGGTTCGAGTCGTCTTCGAGCCCACACACGTCTCTAGATGATGAAGTTGATTTTCAGTCGCCGATTTCTCCTCAATACTTCGGGGTGCGTAATCTTTTTAATATTTTACATTATAAAGATATTACCTGTATATATAATATTTAGATAAATGTAGAAATAAAATTATTGTTTTTTCATAATAAACTATATGCATGTATGTATAATGTTTAGAAATAACATAGATGTATGTATGTAGAATGTTTAGAAATAATGCTTAAATTAGATTTTTTTATATAAATGTAATTACTAATTAGTCTCTAATGTATTAATTTTTTATATAAATAGGGTGATTCTAGTGATGATGAATTTCTAGCAATTGACTTCTCATCCCATTTTACTACTAATGAGACGTTTCCGAGTATGGAGGGTTTGAGGGAGTGGGTGCAAAAGGTCGGTTTTAGTCTTTTTATAATGATCACTACTAAATCATCAAAGCCTAAAAGGATTATATTTCATTGTGAGAGATCCGGGTTACCTAGGTCCGGAAAAAAAAAGTTAGTCGATGGTAAAAAGGTTAGCCCGATACGAGTGAATAAAGCTAGGTCAAAGAAGAAGGGTTGTCCCTTTTTGTTGCATGGTATTTTTAGGGTAGGAAATGCTAGTAGAGCTCTTATGTGGACATTATCGGTTGTTAGAGCATGCCACAACCATATGCTTTCGACCACCTTGATTTGCCATGCATTTGCTTCCCGACTTACGAAGGAGCAACGTAGAAAAGTGATGATTGATACGGCGACGGGCGCAAGACCGAAGGTTATTTCTACATAGATTATGAATGAATATATGGGTTCAACGATATCTAGGAGGCAAGTGTACACTGTTAGGGCTAAGGAGAGGTTGAAATCCATGGGCAATCTGAATGTGACGCAATGGTCATTGGGGTTAATTGAAGGACAAAGGCTATTTCCTGGACACCGATACTAAAACGAGGGCAGATGGGAAGGAGGTTTTGACGTGCCTATTTGTTTCTCACCCAGACGCTCGACATTTGTTGCGTTTGTTCCCTAATGTCGTCATCATGGATTCGACGTACAAAACCAACAGGTAAACTCTACTCGTTTTAGTATTATGAGTAGATAATTGGTATTTTGTGCGGGTTTGAAGCACTCTCGCGTTCATGGAAAGAGAGACGGCAAGCCAATATGCATGGTCATTGACACGATTGAAGTGGTTGTTCGGGGGGAAAGGTCTCATATGCATCATGTCTAATCGAGAGCTAGGACTGATCAAGGCCGCCGATAAGGTTTTTCTGAAGGTTCGACATCATTTGTGTCAGGTCCATGTAGACCGTCATGTGAAGGCATATGCCAAGTTGATGAAAATTGACGAGAAAAAATTCTCGGGAAGTGTTCGTCGGGTGATAAGGTCGCACTCAAAGGAGGAGTATGGAGAGCGACTTGCTCACTTTAGGGAGACATGGAATGAATGCCTTGTGAGATATGTCAGGGACACTTGGTTTACTACCCATAAGGAAAAGCTAGTTGCGGGATGGTGCGATGATGTTCTTCGTTTTTCCATAAGAACATCAAACAGGTAACTTTCATACAAATATTTGCAATCAAGTTGGGTTTTAAAAGTCATTTAGTAAAACGTAAACGTGTGTATTATTTTCAGGGTTGAGGGTCAACACTCTATGCTTAAGGCCATGATTGAGACATCCGTTGGAGGGTTCGACACAATTGTGCAACACATCGACAACATGTTTGTTGATCAGCATTGAAAGATCCGGTTTGAGATGAGTAAGAATTGCACTGCCTATCCTATGGAGATAGTAAATGGCCCTGAGTGGGTGAAGGTCTTCTTCAACCGCATCCTTGAAAAGTGCTCTGAGAAATGCTTGAGAATGTTGTACGCCCAAGCTGTGTTAGCAAATAAGGGGAAAATTGGGGGCAAATGTGATGATTTTTGGTGGAAATCCACACTAGGATTGCCTTGCCCACACAAAATTAAGGTCTATGTAAATACGGGTTACCCGTTGGTGCCTGAAGAAGTTGATATTTTCTAGAAGCAGATCAAATAGGAAGGGGTGGATGTTAAGGATCTTGATGCCGATGATGGTGTTGCAATCACATCGGATAATGTCACGGTACAGGACTTCTTTGAAGAGTTCTTTTGCGGGAAAGTTGATGGATTAAGGTTGAAGAAGATGGCAGAAAAGTGGTATGAGATTGATGACCCTACATCGTGCCAGATTGAAGACCCCCCCCCCCCCCCCACGTGGTGAGACCAAGAAGGGGAGGCCTAGGATGAATGCGAGAAAGACTGACACCAAGAGGAATATGGGTTGGGACGAGCATGTGGATGCAAAAAATAAGAAGATGAAGGAGAAGCAGAAGATGAAGGATATGGAGCAGGAGATGGAGAAGGACATGGAGGATGAGCTGGAAGTGGAAGAGGAGGATGAGGCGGCAGAGGAAGAGACGACCAAGGTGAAATCGTCTGTGGGATCGAAAGGATATCCTTCTAGCGGAAGACCTCGCAGTGGAGTCTCAACAACAAAGGCGAGTGCCACTAAACCCGCAAAGTCCAGATCTGCTTCAAACAAGTCCAAATCTGCTTCAAACAAGTCGCTCAAGTATCTCGGCTTCAATTGGGGACATGAGAATATTGACCTTTTCATGCTCGTATACATTTCTAGTGTACAAAGTGTCAAAGGCGATGGTCATTGTGGGTATCGTTCCCTTGCCGTTTTACTAGGTCATCGAGAAGAGGACTACATTGATGTCCGGTTAGAGCTTTCGAAGCACCTCCAGACACATCGAGCCAACTATATAGCGCTGCTTGGGGAGGATGAGATGACGGTGGAAGCGCTTGTTAGGAAATTGAATTACATTACTTCACCGTGCACAAGGAACTTCTGGTGTACGATGCCTATTATAGGTTTGGTGTTTGCCACGAAACACCAAGTGGCGGTTGTTGTCTTATCATGGTTTGGACCGCACACATGTCTTCCATTGTGCCCCCCCCGGTGCTGAGCCTCCAACAAAGGTTTATGCGATAACACATGTAGGCAAGAGAGACCATTACGTACCGGTACGTGGAGCCCTACTCCTCTGGTATTTACTTATTATTTCAAAATTTATTTTAACATTTTATTGTTTATTTTTACAGATTTGGCTTGTTGATGATCGTTGTCCAATTCCACCCCCTCGAAGGCAGTGGTTCACTTACAAGTACGCAAGTGTTGATGGATGGGATAGTCATGAGCGCTTTAAGGATAGGTTCAAGAATTATGTAGAGGAGCGGGCGGAACAAGGTCGACCTAACATACTTACCTAGGATTTTTGGATTGTAATTGACTATATCTTTGTCATTGTATTTCCATTTGACCGTATCTTTTGTTGATAATCGTTTGTGTTGATTCAATTTGTTGCTGATTCGTTAAGATGCAATACGAGACAATAATAATACTTGGGAATCATTAACAAATACACGCACACATAAACATTAAAGCGTACACTAGTTGAACATGAATCATAAAAAGCTTTTTAATTGTCATCAGAATCGGTCTCCCCGCCATCCTCACAGCTACTGTCGTCCACCTCAGATTTCAGATCTTCTAAAAGACTCGGGATATGACGTTTCGGGTGTACAGCCTCGGTGTAGATGGTCACTGGAACACCAGGTCTGTAAAGTGCTATAATTTTATCTACGTGATCCTCATCTACCACCTCACGGAGTCGGGGAGGATCCACACCCGGTGGGAAGTAAAAAATCTGCCCAGGGTGAACCCCGGTTGTTGGATTGTAAAATAACGCCATAAACATGTAACCCAATGATAACCCCTCGGCTCCAGGCGAGACATCCCCCATATCTAACATGCGGACCTCGCCATCTTCATAGCCATGGAAAAAACGTGTCCATCCCACTTTGTTGGCATATACTTCGATTGTAGGTGATTCACCCATTTTGGTAAACTTTGAGAACCAAAGGCGCCATTAGAATGAATAGAACATACGAGAAGATTGTGAGAAGTTATGGAGTGAGAATTGTGTGAATGAGTAGATGATTTCGGTTTCTATTTATAATGGGTTCATATGACCGTTAAGAATGGCAAAATATGACCGTTTTGGGCGGCACATAGTGCAACACATGATGTTTTACTTGTGTTGCACCAGGTGCCATCCAAAAGGGTGCCTTTGTGCTGCACCAGGTGCCGTACAGCTCTGTGAGAGGGGACTTTTGGGTGATTTCTGTACCACTTTGTGCTGCACCAGGTGCCGTCCAAAAGGGTGCCATTTTGCTGCCTCAGGTGCCGCACATCTCAGTGAGAGGGGACTTTTGGGTGATTTTTGTACCACTTTGTGCTGCATTAGGTGCCGCCCAACATAAACATTAATTTCAAAATTTGACAAAATATGACCGTTAAGCAGTTTTGTGCGGCACAAAGTGCAGCACAGGGTGTTTTATTTGTGCTGCACCTGGTGCCGTCCAAAAGGGTGCCTTTGTGCTGCACCAGGTGCCGCACAAAGGCTATGGTTCCGCCTATAAATACCACAACCAATTTAATTCTCTTTCACATCCAAAAACAACATTCAACTCACATTCGGTGGCTTCAATTGTCAACGGTCGTTATTTGTGCGTTCCCGAACTCAAGATTCGCCGTGTAGAGGAGAAAACTCGACCCGCGAGGGATTATTCAGTTTCTCGGTAACGTTATTCATCTTTCTTTGGCTTTTTTTTTTAAAGTGTTTATAGCTTGTGATAAAAAAATTCATATTCCAGATCCGGGATATCAAGATTGTTGGATAGTATGGCTTCGTCGTCCAGCACGTCCAGCAATGCACAGGCTCCGGTTACAATGTGCCAATGCAGTTTCCCGGTCGTCTTGTACACTTGCGACATGCCCATTCACTACAAAAGAAGGTACCTCGTATGCAAGGATTACATCTTAATAGAGCCGGATGGGGAGATGAGAGGGTCTCGTACATTTAAGTGGCTTGATCCAACGTATGACAACAATGCTGCCAAGATTATCAAAGAATTGGTGCTGGAAAGAAATGAGCTTAAAAAGTTGTGCGACACCCTTTCAGATTCAAACATGAAGTTGAGCAGGAAGATATATTATCGGGGTTATGATTACAAGCAATAAGTTTATTATGTCTTTTGATTACATAAGTCTGTAAATGTATGAATAATGTTATTATTATAACATTGAGTTGGAGTCATTGCCTTGTGGCCATTATCCCGTTCACCGCCTCAAGATTCTAAAGGAGGGTGAGCCTTCGATGACCAAGTCGAAAGCGTCGAACTTTTTGATTTACCCCTTTTTCTGGCAGAAGCACATAAATATTTGGAATCCACAAACTCCGGTTCAGTATCATAAGGAGCTTCTTATATGATACTGAACCGGGGTTTGTGGATTCCAAGTATTTCTGTGCTGCTGCCAGAAAAGGGGCAAATCAGAATGTTTGACGGGTTCGACTTAGACATCATAGGGTCATCCTCCTTTAGGATTCTTCAGTCGATCAATGGGATAATCTGCACAATGCAATGACACCAACTCAATCTTGTAGTTATTTGGATGTTGTTAGTTTTTTGTGCTTTGTTTGTAGGACTTGACATCTATTTGTAGGCATGTAATCGTGTGGATTTGTAATGCAATATATTTTGGTTATGATTTTTGTGACTTATTAGTTTGATGTCTTTTTTTATTACGTAAGGTTGCAAATGTATAAAAACACTATGTGTTGCACTACCTGCCACCCAGAATTGTAAAGTTTTGTCGAAAAATGATCATTCTGGACGGCACATGGTGCAGCCCAAAAACATTTTGTGTTGCACTACGCTGAAATAAGGGTGTGATCAGCATTGCTTGACCCGACCCTTCCTAAGCTCACAAAGGAACCTTTTGGATGACACCAAGTGCAACACAAATGGTGTATGATAAGCACTACTTTATAGGGCTTATCTAAGAGCCATTAGAGGATTTATTGGTGTCATTCGGGTAGCTTTAGACACATTCATGTGCATGGAGTTCGGAGGCAAAGTCTTGGTGTTTTTGGAGATGTTTGAGCCTACTTGAAGATTGTTAGAGACATTGAAGAAGAAGCAGCCAAGAGAAGGCCTATAGAAGAGTAGAAGAGAAGAGTGTAGGCACAAAAGGTCAAGCATTAACCGCGACCGCGGGCAAGGGTGCCACGATCGCGGGACTTCGGGGCGTTCGAGATATTTCTACAGGCGCGAAAGAATGCGAAGAGCGCGGAGCTACAAGCAACCGCGATCGCGGTCCATTACCCGCGATCGCGGGTCATCACGACAGACTTATTTCTGGATTTCCCGAATCTATCTTTCCTGATTTCTTTATTTTATTTTAATTGTTTTCGTTTTCTATTTTCAGTTGGGCTAGGTCATTTGTTAGCACACCTATATATACTCTCTTAGTTTTAGGTTTTGATTATCCAGATGGAGATTCAGTTGAGTTTTACATTTTCACTTTTCACTTCTTAATTTATGAAGAACATGAGGAGAAACTAACCTTCTTGGTTCCGCCTGGCAATTGAAGCATTCATTGGATTTTGGTTGTGAGACTGTTATTCGTATTCGAGTTTCTATTGGATTGTATTATCTCTTCTAAGCTTATTCTTATTGAATCTTACTGATTTCACTAGCCTGCGCAACTAGTTGTTATTGGTGATTTTCTGATTGCTAGGATTAGGAAACTGTTGGGCTAACGTCCTATTCTGCTATAGCAACTGCGATTTGCATGACCTGGTTGAGATTGTTTATTGTAGGGAGAGATAATTGTATGCTGAAAGCTTTTGGTTGAATTATTGCATGCATCCTGGTTAATTCTTATGTGCAAAGCTGCCTTTGGGTTGAATCACTAGTGGTGCTAGGGTTATTCACTGGTAAGGGTTCTTAGGTCTGGTTGACCTATTAATCTACTCACGATCGGGACAGGAACAACCATAGGAAGGAAGAAGAATTCGAGATAGTCTATGATCAACCATCTTTAGTGAATTGTGGATATTTGCTAGGAGGAATATTTTCCCTTTTATTTGAGATATCTTTAGACATTAGCAAAACCAAACCTCAAAACCCCCCCTTTGTTACTATTGTTCGATTGGTATTTAATTTGTGACAGGAATACAGACGTTTGTGATTCTCTTGGGATTTCGACCCTTGCTTACTTACTATACTAGTTTGGAAGTTGAGGTTTACTTTGATTTGGCATAACGACCTTAGGCCACGTCAAATTTGGCGCCGTTGCCGGGGAGTCATTGTCTATTTTCTTGTGAATAGATTGAATATTGATCTTTTAGGGAACCTATCTTACGGTTCCCTAAAACATTATTAACTTTTGTTTTGTCAAGTGTGATTCACAGCTTAGATAAACTCGGTGAAGAAATACAGCTATGGCACAAGAAAACCGAACACTGAGGCAATTAACAACATAGTACCCAGAGCAACAACCTCTGGCTATCCAATTTCCGGAAATCCAGGAGGGCGTGAATTTTGAGCTCAAGTCGGGTTTGATCAATTTGTTACCTCATTTCAGAGGAACCGATGAGGAAAATCCGAACAAACACTTGCATGAATTCAATTCAGTCTGCACCAGTATGCAACCCCGGGGACTTACTGAAGACCAAATCAAGTTGAGAGCCTTTCCTTTTTCTTTAAAGGATGCAGCAAAGGAATGGTTATATTACTTGACCCCAGGCAGCATAGACACTTGGGCGAAAATGAAGCAAACCTTTCTGGAAAAGTACTTTCCGGCAACAAAGCATAATAGCCTGAAAAGAAGCATCAGCAATATTGAACAATCTCAGGGCGAGCAGTTGTACGACTATTATGAGAGGTTCAGGAGGCTGGTAGTTAACTGTCCATTTCATGGTTACTCAGATCAAGAATTGGTGCTTTATTTATTCGGTGAATTGCTAGAAGAAGACCGTCGATTGGTGAATGCTACCTGTGGGGGAAACATCTTGAACAAAACCCCCGTAGAAGCCTTCAAAGTCTTTTCCGAACTTTCTGAGAGTTCAAGGCAATACCGCTCAAAAGTTAAAGCAAGCACCACAAACATTTCTAAAGCAGAAGTGCATGATGTGCAAGAAGTGAACATCACAGAAATCCAACCTCAGCAACCACAGCCGGTATCTGGTGAGAATACACTGTTGGCTCTCACCCAAACACTTCAAGCGTTGACACAAGCGGTGATTCAAGCTGGTGCAAACAACGCACAAGTAATGAAAGAGGGATTCTCTCAGCTCTCTCAGCAAAATCATACTCTACACCAATCCTCTCAGCAAACTATGTTTAGCTTGGGTGCATCACTGGAACAGCTAACGCATTGGGTGCCTGCAATGGCGAAAACTCAAAACAAGGACTGCGAAAACCAGCAGGAAGCCAATGCCATCACCTTGTGAAGTGGAAAAAGGGTGAATGACCCCTATGCTGTGGAAAAGGATGAAACACCAATAAGAGATGAACGCGGGGTGAGAACCGCGATCGCGGTTATATCACGGAAAGGGCGAGAAAAAGCGAGGAGGAACCGCGACCGCGGGGTGAGAATCGCGATCACGAGGCGGAAGATCGAGAATCAGAACCAGCCGTCAGAGAACCGCGACCGCGGGGCGAGAACCGCGATCGCGGGTTGAACACGGAGGACTACACAGATTATATCCAGCCAGAATTCCCCCCGCTCAACCCTAAAAAGCCACCTACACCCTTTCCCGAGGCATTGAAGGAGAAAAGAAGGCCAAAGACCAACCAGGAAATCTTTGACATCTTCAACAAATGTGAGGTAAATATTCCTCTCCTAAAACTGGTAGAGTTTGTCCCTAGTTATGCTAAATTCCTGAAAGAACTGTGCACAAATAAAAGAAGACAAAAGCTGAAGGGAAACCAAAAGATTCAGGTTAGTGAGAGAGTTTCTACAGTCTTTCAGCAGCGAATGCCTCCCAAGTGCAGTGACCTTGGCATGTTCACTATTCCCTGTACAATAGGAGCCACCCATATAGAGAAAGCCATGTTAGATCTAGGTGCATCAATCAATGTGTTGCCCTATTCTATATACAAAACCATGGGATTAGGACCGCTTCAAGAAACAGGGATAGTAGTGCAGTTAGCAGATAAGTCCAATGTTTATCCTAGAGGGGTAGTAGAAGATGTCTTAGTTATGGTAGACAGGCTGATTTTCCCCGCTAATTTCTATGTACTCGATATGGAAGATGACCCTCATGGAGCCCCTAATCTTCTAGGACGGCCTTTCTTGAAAACCTCATGTACTAAGATTGATGTGAGCACTGGGACACTTACTATGGAATTTGATGGGGACGAGGTAGAATTTAACATTCATGAAGCTATAAAGCACCCCAATGATGAACATTCTCTTTGTGCTATTGATGTGATTGATCCTATTATTCAAGACATTTTTGATATCACATTTTTAAAGGAACTATATGCCGACTTAGAGAGTGACACAGTTAGTCCATGTGCGGAGATTTCTTTGTCTACTAGCATGCAGGAGAAGGTAGCAGATGTGGACATGTGTGGGGGAAGTCCCGTTCATAGTAGATGGGGCGATGGCCCCCTTCCACTAACCGTACCCAGCGAGAAACTGCTTCTTTCTATTGTGCAGGCACCCCCAAGTGAACTCAACCAGCTACCAGATCACCTCAAGTACGCATTCCTTGGACAGAATGACACACTACCAGTCATCATCTCGAGCAAACTCTCCAAGGCGCAGGAAGACAAGCTGGTAGGCATGCTCAAGGAACATAAGACGGCCCTGGGATGGACCATTGCAGACATTAAGGGACTCAGCCCATCCATATGCATGCACAGGATTCTACTTGAGGGGGAAGCCAAACCATCTAGGCAACCCCAAAGGAGGCTCAACCCACCAATGATGGAGGTAGTTAAGAAGGAGGTGCTGAAACTCCTACAAGCTGGAATAATCTACCCCATCTCCGATAGCAAATGGGTGAGCCCCACACAGGTGGTACCAAAGAAAGGCGGCATCACTGTGGTAGAAAACCAGGACGGCGAGCTGGTCCCGACCAAAACACAAACAGGATGGAGGGTGTGCATAGATTACCGCAAGCTGAATGCGGTAACCAGGACAGATCATTTCCCCCTCCCATTCATTGACCAAATGTTGGAGAGACTGGCAGGGCGACCATACTATTGTTTCCTGGATGGATATTCAGGCTACTTTCAGGTCCCCATTGCACTAGAAGACCAGGAGAAGACCACATTCACTTGTCCATTTGGCACATTTGCATATCGCAGAATGCCATTTGGCCTATGCAATGCACCCGACACCTTCCAATGGTGTATGGTAAGTATCTTCTCTGAATTTGTAGAAGACTTTATTGAGGTTTTTATGGATGACTTCACAGTTCATGGAGACAATTTTGACCTATGTTTAGATCACCTTTCCCGTGTTCTACAGAGATGTGTGGATACAAATTTGTGTCTAAATTCTGAAAAGTGTCATTTCATGGTAGAACAAGGAATAGTTTTAGGTCATATTGTCTCTGCTAAAGGAATTGAGGTCGATAAGGCAAAGGTTGATGTCATTCAATCTCTGCCTTATCCTACTAACGTGCGTGAAGTGAGGTCCTTTTTAGGCCATGCAGGGTTCTATCGCAGGTTTATCAAGGATTTCTCCAAGATCTCATCCCCTTTATGCGAACTGCTGAAGAAGGATATACCTTTCAATTTCAAAGAAGGAGTGCAGGAAGGAATTTGATGAGTTGAAGGCTCGCCTCACTAGTGCACCAATCATCTAGGCGCCAGACTGGAAGCGCCCCTTTGAGATCATGTGCGATGCAAGTGATTATGCGGTTGGATCCCCTTTATGCGAACTGCTGAAGAAGGATATACCTTTCAATTGCAAAGAAGGAGTGCAGGAAGGAATTTGATGAGTTGAAGGCTCGCCTCACTAGTGCACCAATCATCCAGGCGCCAGACTGGAAGCGCCCCTTTGAGATCATGTGCGATGCAAGTGATTATGCGGTTGGAGCAGTTCTGGGGCAGAAAGAGGGAAGAGCCTCCCATGTCATTCATTACCCATCCATGACCCTGAACGGAGCTCAGAGGAACTACTCCACCACAGAGAAGGAGTTGCTGGCCGTGGTATTTTCACTGGAGAAGTTTCGACCGTACCTAGGAACTAAAGTGATTATATACACTGATCATGCTGCACTTCGTTATCTCATGACGAAGAAGGAGGCCAAGCCCCGGCTAATTCGATGGATTCTCCTTCTCAGCGAATTTGATATAGAGATTAAAGACAAGAAGGGAGCGGAGAATCTAGTCGCTGATCATCTAAGCCGATTGGTGCATGAGGAGGACAAGCCGGAATACCAAGCACCCATTC
Organism: Rheum nobile; assembly: GCA_027886185.1. Lineage (NCBI taxonomy): Eukaryota > Viridiplantae > Streptophyta > Magnoliopsida > Caryophyllales > Polygonaceae > Rheum > Rheum nobile. Next base: position 1,086,240 of record WOAB01000306.1, on the reverse strand, counting down.
GGGGAGATTTCCCAGACGATATGCTATTCAGCGTCCAGGTCGAGAACAAACCGCGATCGTGGGGTGCAAACCGCGACCGCGGGGCGTCGATCCAGAAGCAGGAATCGGTCTGTAGCATGCTCGTGGTCGAGAAGGAACCGCGATCGCGGGTCTGTAGCCACGATCGCGGCACCCCAGTTCAGTACACCGAGACTCTGTGGGCCCTGAATGGCCCTAAACCTTGGTATGCCCACATAGTCAACTTCCTCGCCAGGGGTGAATTTCCCCCACGCTTCCCGAAAGCTCAAAGGGACAAGTTGCGAAGCGAGGCCAAACACTTCGTCTGGGATGACCCATACCTTTGGAAGCATTGTGCCGATCAAGTAATTCGAAGATGCTTGCCAGACGATGAAGTGCAATCGGTTTTAGCATTCTGCCACTCCCATGCCTATGGTGGACATTTCGGGCCTTCCAAAACAGCTCGGAAGGTGCTAGATTCATGTTTCTTTTGGCCACATATATTCCGGGATGCACATTCTTTCTGCAAAGCATGTGATAGATGTCAGCGCATGGGAAACATTTCCAGAAGAAATGAGATGCCACAATCACTCGTGATCTTCTGCGAGATCTTCGATGCATGAGGGATCGACTTCATGGGGCCCTTCCCCAGCTCTTTCAGAAACCTGTACATACTGCTGGCCGTCGATTACGTCTCAAAATGGGTAGAAGCCAAGGCCACCAGGACAGACGATTCCAAAGTGGTGGCAAAATTCCTCAAAGCAAACATCTTTGCCTGCTTTGGAATCCCAAGAGCGCTCATCAGTGACAGAGGTACTCATTTTTGTAACAAGACAGTCAGTGCATTACTCAGGAAGTACCATGTCACACAGAAGATCTCCACAACATACCATCCCCAGACAAATGGCCAAGCAGAGATATCAAACAGGGAGATCAAAACCATTTTAGAGAAGACAGCCTCCCCGAACCGCAAGGATTGAAGCCTGAGGCTGGATGACGCTCTATGGGCCTACCGCACAGCCTACAAGACACCCATTGGAATGTCACCATACAGATTGGTGTTTGGAAAGGCTTGTCATCTCCCTGTGGAGCTAGAGCATAAGGCCCACTGGGCTGTGAGGAACTGCAATATGAGGATCGATGAGGTGGGAGCATTCTAGAAGCTACAGCTATAGGAATTAGAAGAGTTATGCCTGGAATCATAAGACAATGCAGTAATCTACAAAGAAAAGACCAAGGCGTGGCATGATAAGAACATTCTCCGAAAAGAATTCAAGGCCGGGGACAAGGTTCTCCTTTTCACGTCACGCTTGAGGCTCTTTCCAGGAAAGCTTAGGTCTCGTTGGACAGGTCCCTACACAGTCGCTCATGCATACCCCTATGGCGTGGTGGATCTACACAACCCAGCCAGTGATTCCACATTCAAGGTGAATGGTCAACGCCTGAAACCTTACTACGAAAGACCACACCCCACAGAGTAGGAAGATCTCAACCTGGAGGATCCGCCTGACGTAGATTAGAGACGAGGGGATAACGTCAAGCCAGGACGTTAAACAAGGCGCTGCTCGGGAGACAACCCGAGGTACACTTCTTTATAATCTTCTTTTTGCATTGCTTTTAGTTTTTCTTTTCTTTGCCCGCCATATTTTTCCATGTGAACTAACCCGTTGCAGCCAGCCGTGACCAAACCGCGATCGCGGTTTTGAACCCGCGATCACGGCCCATCCGACGTTGCAGCAACTTCTCTGTTGGTTCAAAAAAAATAAAAAAAAAATTCGGAAATATGGCAACAAATCTTTTCCCTTTGGTAACTTCCCTATCCCCACCTTTCACTTTTTCACCACTTTCTATCTTTCCAAACCCTACCGTCACCCCTCATAACCATCACCCATCCACCTTTCCCATCATTATTTTCTTTTCGTCCAACCCACCGCCGTCGCCGTACCAAGACCCTACACCCCGCGACCGTGCCCATCAAAACCGCGATCGCCGAAGACGACCCCCTGTCGTGTCCCGACTACCGAAAGCAAATCGCGACCGCACCCTGTTCACCCGCGATAGCGGCACCTACCGGCTACCAAAATTTTCCCCAGCCACCCGAACAGTAGCCATGGCCCAACCCATGCCCCGGAAGATCTCCAAACCGTAGATCAAGATCTAGAAGGATCTACAGAGGAAGCAAGTGATCCCAACAAAGTTCTTCGATGTTGCAGCCCTAACAGTTCTCCAACTTTGGGACTGCACCAAGCAACTCCTCGATCATGGCGGACTGGGAGGATTCCTGTGGAAGAAGGTACCAACTTATGACTCTTTAGTCTATGAATTCGTTGCTACTTTTGAACCACAGGACAAGGGCAAGGCCTTCTCCTTCCAGTTGTGGGACAAGAAGTATACCTTGACCAAGGCAGACCTTAGAGAGCTTTTTGGTGTCTCCGCCCCACCTACACCTGGTTGGAAGTCCACCAATGGCAAACACTTGGCCTTCTAGTTGCAAGCTACAGGGGAAAAGTTCGACACTAGAGGAGAGTATAACTACAAAATTACCCACCCTTGCCTACGTCTGATCCACAAAGTGCTTGCACTTGCGTTCTTGGGTCAAAGGGAGGTAAACAAGATTTCATGTGTCGACCTGGCGATCCTATGGTGTCTCACCCCAAAAAGTGAGGCAGTTCCAGACTGGGCGGATATTTTCATGTATTCCATCCAGAAGACGCAAAACAAGGCCGCAGGCAGAATTGGTTTTGGGGGTATGATCACCCTTATCGCTTTGAAGTACTTTGATCCCGAAGAGACCACGCTAGCGCCGGTCCCTGGTTCATTCATTTACAACATTGACCAATTGAGGAAGTCCAAGCTCATCTATGGTGATCGTAGGGACGGATTCGTTTGGTTATCTCATGTCGTAGGGGACCACATGATGAAGCTACCGCGACCAATGCCCTTTGGTCCGACAACAAGGAATTTTGCCCTATCTTCGGACGAACCAAGAGTACTACCAGCGCCTGCCCGACCACCCGCGAGAAAGGAGGCCCCAACGTCTGGCTCACCCAGCCAAATCCTGGACCTTCTAGCTCGCATTTCGGCCAGGCAGGAGGAGATCTACACCCAGCAGACCACAACGGCGACAGCTGTATAAGCATTTGCGCTGGACTTAGACCGCCTACACCAGTATTCGGTCACACGCTTTGATGATATTGAGGGACAAGTGGCACTTCTACGCCACAGACAGGAGGCCTTTTTCAAGGGACAAGGTCCCACGACACCATCCACACCACCAACGTGAGTATAATTCTTTCTCCCCAATTCTTTTTCTTTGTCCTTTCTACATTGAGGACAATGTGATCTTTTAGTGTGGGGGAGGAATCTATATTTACTTTCTATCTTTGTATTCAGTCTTTGCATTCGTTTCAGCATTTTCAAAAAAAAAAAAAATTAATAATAATTTTTGAAAATCCTGGGACAAGTCGAAAACCCGAAAGGGCGGCTTGAGTAATAAGCAGGTGGCCCGGACCAGTGCTAGGCTGGAGTAATAAGGTGTCTGAGTGGCGTGAGCTTATGTAAGCACATCTATGAGAAAAATATGAGTGGCTAGGATGAAAACCCGAAAGGGCTCCTAGGCAAAATGCGTGAAAAGAAGAGGAGTGTTTTTTCTAGGATCTCATTTTACCGACGGGACGACATAAGAAGTGGAGACAAAGAAGGATTGTCGGGTAGGTCACTCTGGGAGGAATAAGGAGTCATAGATGGAGGCTAGGATTAAAGGCTACTCACACTATCGGATGTCCGGGTTAGGCTTAGGGGAAGTACTCTGCTTGCCCCTTAAAGCTTGTTGATGGAGAATGTATTGTGAATGTGGATTGACGCCAGGAGCTTGGCATGGGTTAGGTGACTCTTAGTTGGAGGACACGCTTCCTGAGACCTTGGGTGCTGCATTGGAGGAGTAGACTCTTTGTTAGTTTATTCGAGGACGAACAAAGGTCTAAGTGTGGGGGAGTTTGATAAGCACTACTTTGTAGGGCTTAACTAAGAGCCATTAGAGGATTTATTGGTGTCATTCGGGTAGCTTTAGACACATTCATGTGCATGGAGTTCGGAGGCGAAGTCTTGGTGTTTTTGGAGATTTTGAGCCTACTTGAAGATTGTTAGAGACATTGAAGAAGAAGCAGCCAAGAGAAGGCCTATAGAAGAGTAGAAGAGAAGAGTGTAGGCACAAAAGGTCAAGCATTAACCGCGACCGCGGGCAAGGGTGCCACGATCGCGGGACTTCGGGGCGTTCGAGATATTTCTACAGGCGCGAAAGAATGCGAAGAGCGCGGAGCTACAAGCAACCGCGATCGCGGTCCATTACCCGCGATCGCGGGTCATCACGACACTTATTTCTGGATTTCCCGAATCTATCTTTCCTGATTTCTTTATTTTATTTTAATTGTTTTCGTTTTCTATTTTCAGTTGGGCTAGGTCATTTGTTAGCACACCTATATATACTCTCTTAGTTTTAGGTTTTGATTATCCAGATGGAGATTCAGTTGAGTTTTACATTTTCACTTTTCACTTCTTAATTTATGAAGAACATGAGGAGGAACTAACCTTCTTGGTTCCGCCTGGCAATTGAAGCATTCATTGGATTTTGGTTGTGAGACTGTTATTCGTATTCGAGTTCCTATTGGATTGTATTATCTCTTCTAAGCTTATTCTTATTGAATCTTACTGATTTCACTAGCTTGCGCAACTAGTTGTTATTGGTGATTTTCTGACTGCTAGGATTAGGAAACTGTTGGGCTAACGTCCTATTCTGCTATAGCAACTGTGATTTGCATGACCTGGTTGAGATTGTTTATCGTAGGGAGAGATAATTGTATGCTGAAAGCTTTTGGTTGAATTATTGCATGCATCCTGGTTAATTCTTATGTGCAAAGCTGCCTTTGGGTTGAATCACTAGTGGTGCTAGGGTTATTCACTGGTAAGGGTTCTTAGGTCTGGTTGAAGAAGAATTCGAGATAGTCTATGATCAACCATCTTTAGTGAATTGTGGATATTTGCTAGGAGGAATATTTTCCCTTTTATTTGAGACATCTTTAGACATTAGCAAAACCAAACCTCAAAACCCCCCCTTTGTTACTATTGTTCGATTGGTATTTAATTTGTGACAGGATTACAGACGTTTGTGATTCTCTTGGGATTTCGACCCTTGCTTACTTACTATACTAGTTTGGAAGTTGAGGTTTACTTTGATTTGGCATAACGACCTTAGGCCACGTCAGTGTAGCCAAAAAAACATTTTGTGCTGCACTACCTGCCGCCTGGAATTGTAATGTTTTGTCAAAAAATGACCGTTCTGGACGGCACATGGTGCAACACAATTTTTTTTTTGTGTTGCACCATGTGTCGTCTAGAACGGTCATAATTGGTTAAAACACAATGATCATAAGTAACAGTCATATGAAATGGCTATAAATAGAAACTTCATTTTGTTGCTACATATGGTTAAGCACATTGTCTTGGTTGTTAACCAAAACCGTATTACTTTCCTTAATTATCAGTTTTTAGATTTTCGTCTACCCCTCTATGTCATCACCAAGTCCAAGCCGTTATATTTTTTTTATCGATTATTTATTGTTTCCGATTCATATTGAATGAAAACCGAACGAAAATCTACTAAAACCCCCTCCGGATGAACAAAGAAGTCAAAGTAGAAATAAACGTTTTACAAAAGTCACTACAACATATCTAAATAAACATTTTACAAAAACAACGTTTTTAGCTGTCGGAATCACTACTAAAACCGAAATCGTCACCCAAATCCACGTTGTCTGCCTAATCTAGAGGAGCCGCCCGCATAGGTTGAGACGCTGCCTGCTGAGCTGATGCACGCTCTTCTGCCATCCTAGATGATTCGGCCTTCTCTCTATTAAATATAGAATGCACATGCTGCTAATGCGCTCATGCCTCGGCTGCACGAGAAGACTCGGCTGCACTAGAGGGCTCATAAGACATTTGTGATGCCCGTACAAACGGAGGAGCTATAGGGATGACATCGCTGGCAAGTATGTCATATATATGTTGCCAACAACGTAGCAAATCGCCACCACCTGCCTCTATAATCTCCTGAACATACGCCTTGCCCATCGCCACACGCAACAAATGAAAATAAACATATTAATTACATGGATTTCCCTAAAAAAATTATTAAGAACAAATAATGGGACAAGAAACATACCCTATTCGCGTTGATAGCCGGAGGTAGGCCTCTAGAAATACGAGGATGGACTGGCGCATGAGGACTCACATAACGATGTGACACCTGTAGATACCAGTCCAGGTTCGTGTCGTCCACATCCTAAGCCATCGTGGCAGGCGGACTCGTCAAGATGTAAGGGCAAAGATGATGCTCAATCTGGTCCCACCTCTGCCAATGCGAGTCAAAGTGCAAGATGTATCACCTACTCCCCTTAAAATCAGGAGGACGCATTGCAACCCGAGGCTCTATGATATCGAGGGTTTGCTCTGTCGATAACTAAACTGGCGGGTAAGCCTATCCGACATGTAGGGCTCATCTACATCGAGAAAACGAATAGTCCCTCGATACGTGGAGGCCCTATGAGCACCTCGGAAATCAAGACCCTCATACGGCATCCACTGTATCTGCAATTAATTTAAAAAATACAAAACCTTATTTATAATTCTTTAAGCTTATCTTATAGTATATTAAAAGGGAATTAGAATACGTACATCCTTTGGCCTGTACTCGTCCAGTATCCATCTATAGTGCAACTGGTTGCCACTTAACCGGAGAGGGGTCCGGCCAACGCAATATGGTGTAGCACGCCGAAGGTCATCGTCTGCATCTTCCTTGAGGTTAGGGTTGCCCGAGAAGTATACAAAGTACGTCCAAATCCAAACCTATGAATGGAGGAATACAGACTTTAGTTATAAACAATTAAATACCTTATATTCATGATTTAAAATACGATCGATCTATAATAAAGGTCAACCTCTAGGAGACGGGCGCAACCGGCCAACTGTGCAGCTCCGCGTTGAGAAGCCTCTCCGAGGTTTGTAAAAAGCAAAGCTAGAACCCCTGTAACATCCCAGGCCAAGCTACCCCAGCCACCAAGCCGACCAGCCACCCAACGATGTCAGTGCCGGTGCTGGTGCCGCCTGGTTGTCCAAGGGCATGCAGCCACACACCCAACCCTTCCCCCATTTAAATGGGTAGGTTGTTGCCCATGGGGATCGAACCCGGGACCTTTAGATACAAGGGCAATGCCTTACCACTTGTATCACCAATTGTGCTGCATCGCAATTGGTGATACAAGTGGTAAGGCATTGCCCTTGTATCTAAAGGTCCCGGGTTCGATCCCCGTGGGCTGCATGCCCTTGGACAACCAGGCGGCACCAGTACCGGCGCCGGCACCGTTGGGTGGCTGGGCGGCTTGGTGGCTGGGGTAGCTTGGCCTGGGATGTTACAAAAAAGTACACTTTTATGTTGGATAGGGACCTCCGAGCGCATTGGCCCAGCCATTTCTATCCCCCATGGGCCGCAGCCCATATATCCCAACCCATCCCCCAAACTGGGGAGGTTGTTCGTGAGACTCGAACTCAAGACCTCCCGCTTTAACAAGCGGCCTAACGCCCACTTGTTACCAATTGTGCTGTAACACCCTCAAAACTTAACCCTTTTGGAAATGTATTACCGCCAGTGACCCCAGTGTTCCTTACCGAGATCACACAAGGCTTTACCATTTAAATACAATTTATGAAATACAAATGATAAATAATGATCAAAGCATTCAATTCCAAAACATAACATTGTCAAAGAAACATGAGTTATGAGATTACAACCCAATCCCGAATAGGCTAACACAGAGTTTAAACCAAATACAGCGGAAGTCTTATAAAGTAGGGTACAGTGGAAGTCTTACAAAACACATTACAACCAAAGTCATTGCCCAAAAGATCTCAACCTGATTAACGAAATAACTCAAACATTCGAAAACCATCATCGACTCCATAGTCCTTCTATTCTTCTGAGCTACTTTCTATCTCATGTGCCGAATCGAACGGATGACACCAGCCCACATGCGGAGAACAAAGTTCGTGGGTTAGTCTACTTGAATAGACTAGCAAGGGTACAAAGCAGAAGGTTCGATGTAGTTGTATTAGGTTAGACTTACCGTTTCTCGAATGATAACCGATAACGATAATCAACCTTCATACTTCTACGGAATAATAACAAGAGGTATGCACAAGAGAAGACTCTGAAAGACTGAATCATTACAGAAATCAACTCAAAGGAAGACTCCAACGGAAGTGAGTCTTTAAGGAATTATGACAAATCTGGAAAGTTTAAAGAATCATACAACAATGATTTAAAAGCTGACTGAGATGCTTCGGTTCACGACCAACCTCACCGCATACAGCGAATCTAGATTGGAAAGAGAACGTACTATGATCAAAGTCGAGACAAGTTTTCCTAGCTACACTATAACTTAGCTGCACTACTCGCCGAAGGTTTATTTATTATGTGCGTCGAGTAGCACTTATCTGATTTATATTTCAAACACACATCACGTTATTAGACTTTTACATGTGTACCCCACCATTGGGACAACACATCTTAGTATACGTTTCGTCGAGAGTGACGCACACCGAAAAGTTTGTGACACCAGCTAAGTGTCCTCCCTCTACACACTTGTGAAAGAGACCGATCATGATCTTAGAATAGTACCAGGTGGAGATGAGCCACCCCGATACCAGATTATAAAGAAACGACCGGACGAAGTCCGAGTACATTCCTAACTAACAGTGCTAACCACACAGATACAGCACAATCACAGTTACAGAATAAATCCACATAAAGGCCCGAAAGGCAATCACAGGTAATAGCGATGTTCTAACAAATATAAAACCTATTATATGATTTCCAAAACAGTTTATAAATCACTTCCAGAAGAACACAATAATAATCGTTCCAAATTAATTAATCAATTGAAATAACTGATAATCAATGTAAATATGGAAACGATGAGCAAGAGCGAACCGCCACTTGCCTTAATCCGCAGAATGGAAACAAGCCTAACGACAACGATGGGATTCCGGGCTCGACACGGGTATAGCTCCGACAGCACAACGACCTTCGAATCGACCCATAAAAGGAACCCTAAGTCAGATCCGACATAACCACAGTACGAATCTAAAAACGACGAAAGAAAACGAAAGGAACGACGCCACAACGACGACCACCAAAGCCAAAAGCCCAAAAAGGCATTCTGGACACTGGCGGCGGTCGCCGCAGTTCATCACGGCGGGCGCCGTGAAGAACACGACGGTCGCCGTGAAGAACTCAGATGACAGAAGCGGCGAGAAAACACACCCAAAACACGAGCGACTCGGCCTCCTTCGACTTGCTTTGGTTTCTAACCTCCAAGGCTACCAAAAGATTCACAAAGGCACTCTGGAAACACCACCAAACGACCTCCGGCAAAAGCTTCAGAAATCCGGCGAGGCACAACTCCGGTGAGGCAAGAATTTGGGAGAGCTTGGGCTGTGGATTGAGCTCAAAAACCCCTCCCAAACACCTCCTTTTATAGCCAAATGCCAGGAAACACAATGATGGCTCTACGACGAGCTACTCCGGCGCTGCCAGAGCCACGTCGGCGACCTTCGGGCAAGGACCTCCGGACAACGACGGCGGGCGCCGCGGAGATCAAGGGTCGCCGCCTCACAAATTGCCTACGGCGGGCGAATTACGGCGGGCGCCGTACTGTACGGCGGTCACCGCCACTAGGCCTGGCGCCCAGCTAGGAAGACGACCACGTCAGTCCTCGAGCCTGGCGACGGCGGGCGCCGCCATAAATGCGGCGGTCGCCGCCCCTGTGGCTTTGCCGCCTCCTCAGCTCTTAGACGAAAACGATATTAACCCGGGATAAAATTATCGTATGCGAACGAGTATTAAAATCCAAAGCACGTCGTCTGTATTTTATTTCACTGAGAAAAATATTACAGATACAGAGCACATTACAGAATGTCTCCAACTTTCTAAATTAAATCCGACGTACATAACGGGTACTCGGGAAAAATCCTGGAACTCCAGAAATAGCTTACAAAAATACGGGGTATCACAACCCCGGTGCCCCAAGCTGTATGAACGACACGCTCCCAATCCATAAAAAGAGGTAACAACGGAATCCTCAGCTCGTTCGTGGTCTTGTCCACGAAAATACTAGCCGACATGGTGTGCCATAAGAAACCAACTGCTATATCCTCTGGATATGCACCCTCCTCAATCATCCTCAGCACATGCCTCCCTAACTGAAATTGTTTGACCCGGCCCTTCCTAACCTCACAGACCATGTCAGCATCATCATCATCAAGATTGAACTCGGAATCAATGCCAAAAAGATAGTCAAACAACGCCTCACACTCCGCCAGCTCGCGATCATGACCGGTCCATGGTGACATCACTGTAAATCCCTCAATAGGCAGCCCTAGAATCATCATAACGTCATGTAAAGTAGGACCTATCTCGCCGAAGGGAAAGTGGAAGGTGTTCATCTCTGGATGCCAACGCTCGACGAACGCTGAAATAAGGGTGTGATCAGCATTACCGAACTGAAAATTAATTAAACCCATCAATCCCGTCTACTGAGCAATACAAAACCATGAGCCCTCGCCCCTCCTCAGGTTCCCCTCTAGGAATACGATCCCTCCAAAACCCAAACTGTGTCGGGCGTGTCTGAACCCTCAAAGTCCTAACAACGTCCTCAGGAGGGTCCAGTGAAACCCTCCTCCATATCAGCTCCGCAATGTGAGTATCAAAGTTCCTCAACAAAGGAGGATAATCTCCATGTGCATGAGCTGGCTCCGACGGAGGTGGGACATGCTGAGGTGGGTCCTCCTGAGGTGGGTCGTACTGATCTGGTGCCCCTGATGTGGAAGCAATAGGCTCGCCCTGAGAGGTGGAAGCATGTGGATCAACATCTATGCTGCCGGAGGAAGGCAATGGATCCTCCAGGAGAGTAGAAGGGACGGTAGTAAAGTCCAGATCCTCAATAGTTGTAGTGGTAGGGGCATCCTCCATAACCACGTCCTCATCTGAACGGACGGAACCAACATCGTCCTCACTAGCCACCACGTCTTCATATTCATATTATTAATATAATAAAAAAAGAGCTTTGTAAATTACTTGTACTCGTTTTTAAAATATTCAATAATAATATATTGAATTTTTCTTTTTCATAACTTAATAATCGTTTTATTCTAAATAACTTTTCTGGTTCCGCCACTAATTATATTAATTCAATCTTTAATATTTTATTTCTAAATAAATTAATAATCATTTTATTATACATAACATTTTATCCTTATATTTCGTAATGATTTATTATCTTTCTTCTTGTAATGTCATATTTCATTATGATTAAAGACAAAAATAATTATGCATCCAATTATAGTCTAAAATTTATTAAATAAATTAAGTTTAACAAATTAAAACAAATGATAAAACATACATTTTCGGTCGCCCTCCGTTCATATTTCCGCTTCTGACGAACAGGATTCCCGACCAACCCATCCACCGCCTCTATAGCGACCGACAAAGCCACGTACAAAGCATTGTCCGCCCCGATATCTACCTCCTCGGTCCTAGCCGGCAACCTCTCCTCCTCGTCGGAAACCTCACCGTCGGCAACCTCCTCGTCGAAAACCTCACCGCCGCCAGCGCCGAAAACCTCCTCCCTCACAGCCTCTAGCGCCAGAAATCTGGGCGGCACGTCGTGCAACCCAGATTCCCCTCCTCTCCAGATCTGGGCGGCACGTCATGCAGTCCAGATTCCCCCTCCTCTCCGGATCTGGGCGGCACGTCGTGCCGCCCAGATATCGTTGCCGGAAATCTCGGCGTCTCCTCCTCCGCCCTTGTGCCGCCCAGATCTCCGGCTGTCTCCTCCAAATCCGCTCTGCCGAGATCACCCAGCCTCCAATCCGCTCCACCATCCGCCGAGTCCGCTTCGCCAACAATACCCCGCCACTCCTCCGGCCGGCCAAAGCTTTCCGCCGTCGACTCAAAGGCTCCGTCGCCACCGCCGCCCTCTCTCTCTCCTCCCTATCAACCTCCGCCCAGATCTGCTCCTCCACCCAGGTCTCCGGTAAAGCCTCGACCGTCTGAGCCGCCGGGTGTGCATTCTTCTCGCCGGAATTCGCCATTTGTGCCGCCGGTCACAAGTTTTTTGGTTGAATGGGGAAGACGAAGCTTTGGCGGCAATAAATACCGCTGAAGCTTGTGCTGCACGCCGTGCAACACAAGTTTTTTTGTTTTTTTTTGTGCGGCAAGGGCTGCTGCACAACTTTTTTTTTTTAATTTCTTCTTTTTTGCGGCAAGGGGTGCCATCCAGATTGTAAACCGAGTTCGAAAAATAATTTTTATCTAATTTAATTTATTTTTTTGTAGTAAACCGGGTTCGAAAAAAAAACCGAATGGTTTGTGTGTCATTATGTGCAGCACAAAGTGTGAACCGGGTTTTCGAAAACCCATCTTTTCTGTGCTGTACGACGTGCCGTCCAAGCCTTGAATCGGGTTTTTGGGCACTTTTTTGTCCGTACCTGGTGCAGCACAATGTGGAGTGCGAGGTTAAAAAAAATGGAGTGCGCGGTTTTTTCGCCTTCTTATCTACCTCTTTGTTTGATATAAGATTATTGTCACTAGTAAATTTTGGGTGATGCATACCAGAGGCACTCACACGCCTCGCCTAGGCATACCCCTAGGTCCACAAAATGAATACGTTCCTCTTCAAAATGCATGCTGATAATCGGATATGTGAATAACCGATTAGAAGCAAAACAATCAAGCTCGCACACATGAAATTGAAATTAGAATTGAATTTTTATGATTGTCAATGTGAAATTTAAATTGAGTTTGTATGATTGTGAATGTGAAATTCAATTTTAGGATTGTAAATTTGAAATTGAATTTGTGTGATGATGTGGGATCCTGTACAAAAGTGATTTACTGTGAGAAATACGAAGCAACGATGTTCATTGATTTAATCCATCCAACGGCCCTCATAAAACGCGCGTCACTCTGCTTTTTATTTATCTCAGGGACTTTTATAATTTTCCATATTTCATCAATAGCTTCTTCCCTGAACATATGTCGTTCTTTTTCGGTGAAGTTGAGTTTGTTGTCGTCATCGTCATTGTTCGCTGAAATCGATCGTATTCATTTGATCTCATCCTCGTGAATCCTTCTTCTTCATTTTCGTCGTAGTTGATTCTCCCTCGTGGCTATGTGTTGTTCGATTTTGTTCTGTTTTTAAGCTTCAATTTTTTTTTGTGAATGGAGTATTTAGGCTTGTTTTTGTGTGTAGAAATTCAGCTTTTTGTCTTTTGATTCCATATTTGAGGATGGGTTTAAGATTGTTGTTAGTGGAGATGATTGATTATCATCTTTGAGAAGCTTTGGTTTGGTTAGGATAGATGAGTTAAGTGATGCCCACAAGGTGTTTGATGAAATACCCGTGAGAGATATTGTGTGTTTGTGCATGGATGAAATGCCTTCTATGGTGCATGTTGGGGTCGGAAAATCGACTACTCGTCCAATGGGTATCAACTGTCTGACGCCACCGTCGGACGCATCAGACCTGTCGGACGTGAGCCATGCGACCGTCGCCTGATTCCTGGACGCAATGGACCAGCGAGATTTTCTCCTTTAAGTATAACAACTCCGAGATCTCCAACGGCTATATGCATTATTTCAGCCATCAAGGAAGGAATCAACCATCTTTAAGAGAGGATCAAGGCTTATTAAGAGGAGATCAAGCGTAACTAATGCATAATCAAGGAGAGATCAAGAGCATCTAGGAGAAGCCTCAAAGGACACTCTATGACATTCTACAACACTCCATTCTACTGCAACCACTTGTACTCTCATCATCAAAACTCTCATTTTTATATATTCTATCTTGTCCAACGTTGTTTAGTCCGATCGACACTTGTAGTCTGGTCCGACCATCTCGTCTTCTTCAACTATTCATGTTGTAACCTTCTTCTTCCTCTCTTGCATCACAAAAACTACCATTTGTAATCACTTATTCTCATCAAACGGAGTAGATTTATCACCCTAACTATTGTTACCCCTCAAATCAACAGAAAGAGATCGATTGGTCATTTTCCGTCCAAAACAATTTGGCACCCACCGTGGGGCCGATAGTTAGATAATCCTGATTCATCTACTTCATAATCCAAACACATCCAATTCGTGGCCATGCAAGGAGGACAGGGGCAAGTCACCATGGATGACCTCTCAAAAGGGATCGACTCATTGAGGAGAACACTAGATCTCCAAAAGGCCCAGATCATCGAGATGGCTGCCCAAAAAGCTCAAACCGATGCCAAGATAGCACAGTTGACTCTTCAAAATGAGTCCCTATGAGAAAAAATCAGGTCTAACATCTCAAACTCAAGACAAGGTCGACTCCTTAATATAGGCGACCAAGCAAGGCGACCAGATCTGACGAGGCGACCTGACCTGACGATGCGACGTCCCGACCTCCATAGAAGCGTTCCACCAAGGACTCGATAAAGAAGGCGATCTCTACGAAGATCTCACAAGGTACCCATGTAAGACCTTTGAAGACGCCCAAGCTAAGGCAACGGTTCAAATTCGACTCGAAGAAGACGCACCCGAAAGGATGATGCATCATCGAAGGGACAATAGGTTTCATCCATATCATTTCTAAGTAATTTATTACATATTATCATTATCATTTACTATTTGCACTCATCGCATCTTTGGATTATCGCTTTTCGAATTACAAAATAATTTGACTTTTACATGTCGACCTACGATTACATTCGTGTCATTTCAATTTTAAATATATTCTCGCTATATACTATTACTTGACATGATTGCTAACATGACTATTGGAGTATTGTCGATAAACTCGAGCACCAAATCCTACCATGTCTTTTTGATCCTACAAGGTACATGACGAATCTACTCAGTGCGACGAATACAAGACAACATCAAAATCAACTACGAACAAATCGACTTGACATGTCGCGTTACATTTACATACATACGGGTGACGACCCTTAACATACACATTGGATCCAGTCATCCGCAAAAAGCGCTTACACTACATTTACACGATCGATCGGAACACGGGTGAGATGAATAACACAGGCACGTCGACACACCGCTTGCCTTACACATTACATAAGGTTAAGACACCTTATTACATTTACGCAATAGAAACATATTGCTTACCTCCCCGACATAGAGTCATGACTAACACACATTATGGGTGACAAACCCTACATACGGTACCTACAAATACACAAACCTGCGCAGTACACATTTACAAAGTTAACACCTCACACGGCTACAACTTACACACGACCCACCAACAAAAGCTTTTACGCAAACAGTGGTACAATACAATATACATTTACAGAGTTAACGCCCGATGGCTCAAAACTTCAATTCAACACTTTCAAAGACAAAAGCTTTTACACAAGCAACGTCACATCACATCAATTCATCAACTATCTACATAGCAGGACGAGTTCGGACAAATCGAAATTACTGAAGGACGATTCCCTTGAAGACTTGAAATTCATCTCATCCACCGCCTTGCATCGATGACTAAGATGAATTTGGGGCAATTGTTGGGGTCGGAAAATCGACTACTCGTCCAATGGGCATCAACTGTCTGACACCACCGTCGGAAGCATCAGACCTGTCGGACGTGAGCCATGCGACCGTCGCCTGATTCCTGGACGCAACGGACCAGCGAGATTTTCTCCTTTAAGTATAACAACTCCGAGATCTCCAATGGCTATATGCATTATTTCAGCCATCAAGGAAGGAATCAACCATCTTTAAGAGAGGATCAAGGCTTATTAAGAGGAGATCAAGCGTAATTAA
This sequence comes from Rheum nobile, assembly GCA_027886185.1. Taxonomy (NCBI): domain Eukaryota; kingdom Viridiplantae; phylum Streptophyta; class Magnoliopsida; order Caryophyllales; family Polygonaceae; genus Rheum; species Rheum nobile. The sequence goes on along the minus strand of WOAB01000306.1, from coordinate 1,070,321 downwards.
TGCAGAATCAAGGAGAGATCAAGAGCATTTAAGGAGAGATCAAGCAAGTATAAATAAGGCTCTAGGAGAAGCCTCAAAGGACACTCTACGACATTCTACAACACTCTATTCTACTGCAACCACTTGTACTCTCATCATCAAAACTCTCATTTTTATATATTCTATCTTGTCCAACGTTGTTTAGTCCGACCGACGCTTATAGTCTGGTCCGACCATCTCGTCTTCTTCAACTATTCATGTTGTCACCTTCCTCTTCCTCTCTTGCATCACAAAAACTACCATTTGTAATCACTTATTCTCATCAAACGGAGTAGATTTATCACCCTAACCATTGTTACCCCTCAAATCAACAGAAAGAGATCGATTGGTCATTTTTCGTCCAAAACAGTGCATATCTCAGTTTGTTCATGGCATTTCTTTAGACTTTTTGGCATGAAAAATATGATAAGATCATGATAGTATAAAAGAATGTCAGTTTCAATTTCAAATACGCATAGATTATGAACCTCAAGCAATTAATTATGAACATTTTGGTATCATTTATGAACCTGATATGTTTTTGGGCTGAAGTTGTGATTGCTTCAATTGATGTTTTGATTGTGCTAATTCTTTCCATTGATCAATCTAAATCTGGCATCTTTATGTCGATCCGATCAATTTGATGTTAGTTATTTTGTTTTTTGCTTTTGCGTTTGAGAGAAGATTAAATGTCTAAGAGAGATGTTGAGAATTGGACATGGATGAACGCCATCTATGGTTGATAATTAGTTTGTTTTCACATTTCTTCAGACATTTGACGTGAAGAACCTGAGAAAACCATGATAAAGGCACAAAATGAAATGAACCACAATGAGATTAATATCAACACTGACATTATTATATATGAACGTCATATGACTATATATGAACCTTGAAACATAAAATATGAACCTTTAGTTTATTTATATGGTGCACGTATTATGGAAAAGAAAATGAAGTTTTCCAAAAACAAGTATGAACATTAGATGATAAGATATGAACATTGACATGTTACATATGAACCCTTATGTTTTCATTATTCCTAAACCATGAAATTTAAATATATATGAACCTAGGGAGAATATATATGAACTTGAACATGATATATGTGAACTAGCATGAACTGAGACTTTTCACAAGCACAATATGTAGCTTATGAGGGATTCGAACCCACATCCATATATACCAACACATTGCTCTACCATTTGAGCTAATAGGCTTTGACAAAATCAATTATTTGAACATCTTTCAAATGACTAAATATAAACTTTAGAGAATTATATATGAACATATAAACTTAATACATGAACTAAAGCATCTACGTGGTTTATCATCCATCATATAAACCCTAGAATGTTTTGAATAAAAAAAGTCCTAAAGTTTGTACAAGAAATTAGATTCAATGTACATATGTACCATAAAAACCTACATTTCACAATTTAACTTACCACAATAGTTCATTACAAGTTCTTGATTTTTTAATTTGACAATGAACCCCAAAACTATATTTATTAACACAAATTAAAGTTGTTTCAAGCAAATCAAAAAATTGAAACCATTAGAAGTAAAAACAAAGTAGTAGAAGACAATTTTTTACCTTTATTGTGCTTTGTTGTTTGTCGAGCCGTCCACGAGTCTTCATATTGAAGCTTTAGGTTGAGTTTTAATGGTCATTCGATAGAGGATGTAAAAATGGGGGTTTGTGATTTGGAAGAGAAAGGAAGAGAGAGAGAGAGAGTGTGGGTACAAAAAATGAGGTATGTTTTCTAAAATTAAAAAAGGGGTATTTTTGAGAGAATGATTGGATTTTGTCATAATTCACAAAAATTCCATCTTAAATGAAGAGGACACGCGTGTATCTCTTTTGTGCAGCTCTTAATCTCGATCGTTCATGTATGTATCTAACGGTTGAAATTGTTTCGTATTTCACACTATAACACTGGTTTGTATCTGAACTCGCTTCTTTGTATGATTGTGAATTAATGATAAATAATGAATTCTGAATTATTGTGAATTAACTTTACAAAATGAATTACAGATTAACGATAAAGATTGAAATATGAATTATTTGTAATAGAATTAGAGGAATAAAAACTATGTTAAAAAGTGAAGAAAGAATTAGAAAAACAATATTAAGTATCACAACTTTTTAAAATGAATTAAAAAGTATAATTTTGAACCTAATAAGATCAAGAGTGGGTTAAAAAAAGATAAAATGAGAACATTCTTAAAACCTTCCAAAAATTAATAAATTACTAAATAGTAAGAAATGAAAACTAGATAAATCACAAAGGAAGAATAATTAAGAAATACGGATGAAATACCAATTTTGAAAAATGTTATAAAAAATGAGTTAATAAAATTATAAATTTAATGCTCGTAATTATGAATAATAGGATTTATGATGCAGCGGGCCGTGCGAGAGCGCTGTAATACCCCTCATTTTTAGTAAGGGTATTTGGGTAATTTCACAACCCTTGTTCTGTAATCGTTTCGCATTTGGCGAAGTTCGGAATTTCTGTAATGCGTATTATCTCTGTAATAATTCCATGAGCATTATAATATACATTCGGTGTATTTTGGAGGCTTAAAATATTTTTCTGGGTACAAATATTAATTATTTCGAGATTTTATCACGTGTTCAATTGTTTCCCGGGCAAAAGGACGCGAATAGGCCTTTTCCGCGACCGCGGAAAATGAAGCGTCGTCAGCCTCGCGAACATGCATTTTTCCGCGACCGCGGAATATTTCCGCGACCGCGGAAAACGCTTCGAGCATCGTCTTCAATGGCTCGCCGTTTGGTTGGCCATCGATTCGCCGAGGGGGGGGGGGATCTGGAGCGGTTCGCCTGGCCTCCTCGATGGCTATAAAAGGTGGGTCGATGGGGGACGTTCGGCATCCAGATCTCAAGCTCTCAATCTCTCTCTCGTGCTCTCGTTTGCTCGCCGGAATTTCTCGTCGTCGACGGAGCTCTCGCCGGTGGTTTTCGTGGTCGAGTGGTGGTGCGTTGGAAGCGGCGTGGCATAGGGAGTCGAAGCCCTCTCGTTCGGAGCCTCGTCGTGTCGTCGCCGGTGAGGATTTAGTTCGCTAGGGTTGTCGGATTCATGGCCGCGACCGCGGACGATGTCCAGACATCCGCGACCGCGGAATCCAAGCCGCGACCGCGGTTTGCCTTAGCAAACGCGATCGTGGCCTTGGACAATCCGGTCACGAATGGGACCCTCGTTCTTTCGTTTCCTTTCGTTTCCTTAGATTCGTATTATTTAATTATCGAATCTAACCTAGGGTTTCGTTGTGGGTTCGTTGTCGTAGGAATCTGTATTCCGATTCCGTTCCCAGTTTCAGACCCAGGAACCCGTCGTCTTTCGTTCGTTCGTCTCGATCAAGGCAAGTGGCGGTTCACTCTTGCTCATCATTCCGTGTTTCCGTTAATTATCAATTGCTTTTAATTGTTAATTAAAATGGGATGAATGTTGTTTTCGTTTGGGAACAGTTTTTATAAACGTATGTGATTAAAATGTGACATTATAATAGGTTGTATATACTGCTAGAAACAACGCTATTATATCTGTAATTACCATGATGGTATTGGTGTGGACTATTGTGTGGTTTTAACTGTTTAGTTAGAACGAGTATTCGTAGGGACACTATGTACCTCACGAGATCTATTCATTTCTTTATAACTGGTATTAGGAGGATTTTGCCCTAGTACTCTCTCTGGTCATGACTGTACCCTTACTCAGGGTAGGTGCACACAGCTGGTGCCGACATTCGGAATTTATTCCCTCCAATATCTCTCGCGATGAGATGATATATCTTAAAAACTTGTAACGTAAATGTACGTTTTGGAATTTAATAAGATAAGTGCGATTATGCACATAATTAATATGCCCTCGGGCGAGGAGTACAACATGGAAACCGCCCGAACTTCGATTAGAGTAAGTCCTCCTTCCAAATCTGAATTCGCATTGCGCGGTGAGGTTGGTCGTGGACCCAAATGGTCAAGTCTTTTTAAAAGCTTGTGTGAAATTATAACGTTCCCAAACATTTGTCATACTTTCCGATAAGACTCAATCTTTTGGAGTCTTCTCTTTATACGTTTCCCTAAGACTCGATCTTTTGGAGTGTTCTCTTTATCATTCTGTTTCATATCTTTCCATAGAAGTATTGAGGTTCACTATCGTCACCGGCTTTCATTCGAGAAGCGATGGGTGTAACCTAATACGACTACTTAGAACCTTTCTGTTTTACCCTTGCATAGTCTTTCATTAGACTAACCAATCGGTTATTTCCCTTGCATGGTTGGCTGGTGTCATCCGTCTCATACGGCACATCAGGAAAACTTCCCTTCCGTGAAGGCTAGTACGCGACGATGAAGGTTGATGGAGTTCTTAAAAGTTTTCTCAAGGTTGAAGATCCTAGGCGTGAGATCGCTCCGATCAAGACCCTTATGTTATTTATCAAAAGACTTCCGTTGTATTGAAATGAATTCTGTATTTCAGATTGTATTTGGGATTTTTACAGATGTAATCCGAGACTTTGGTTGAATAAAATGTTATGATATTTAATATTATCGGTGTGTTTTATGGTTGATATAAAATGGTTAAGCCTTGGGTGACTTCAGATGTGAAATCTGAGGTCACTAGCGGTAATACTTTCAAGGTAATATTTGGGGGTGTTACAAGCGCTTCCGTCGTTTAGATGTGCATGAGGTCATCGCATCGCCCTGTCGTAGGGAGGATATGGATCGTGAGGCGCCCATGGCAGTGATTGATGATCCCCTTCAGACGACATTTGACGTGCCCATCCTAGATGATTGCGAGTCCATGGACGTGGATTTGGTGGGTACAACGGAGGACTTAGGATTGGACGACCCTGCAGCGACACAGACATCTGTCTCTCCCGATGTCTCCTTCACCTCTTCTGAGCCCCACATGCATTGATCCTTAGCACGACAAGGGGCCCTACATCGAGAAGGACTGGATGATCCTACAAAGAATGTTAGAAAGGGTTTCCTTGAGGCCCCTTGGAGACCCCAGCCGCGGCTACTGCCCTAGGACTAGCTCCCGCCCTAGCCTCGGATCTCGCCCTCGCCCCAACTCTGGCCTTAGCCCCGTCTCTCGCTCCCACTCAAGCCCCCTCTCTTGCACCCGATCCCTGTCCAGTCCGAGTGGGTTTCCCTTGGGCGGCCCAACCCTGTAGTGCTCGACGGAGTTGAGCACGACTTGGCCTTGAGCCCCGGGCCGAGGCTGGCCCTATTGGAGATGTAGGGCATCCAGGAGGCCCGAGAGACGGGTAGGTCCTGATCAACTACCATACCCACATCGACCCGTTCATATGGAGTCCGATTGTAGAATTCGCTTGGGCTGCCGGTGTACTTGCAATATGTTGAATCATAGTATGTTAGACATGAAATGGTAGGACTGTTCCCTGGGCAACATAAATAATATTTCAGAACGTAACGACAACACAGTTCCTTTATAGAGGAAAATTCAATCAACCAAATAGTTGGCTTGAGAAAAACCTCTACCTCTAGGTGTTACCCTAGGAGGATTTCAAAAGTATACTTTCATTATTGATAATTTGTACAATCTCACAAGTCTTCTCTCCACCGATTCTCACACAGATCCTAGGCTTCTAGACTCTAAGTGTAATCAACTCAACAATAATCAAAAACACAATAAACCCTAAGCAAGTACTCTCAAATTTGTACCTTGACTTTGGATCTCGATGTGTATCTCTTTCTCTTCAGGAAGCTCTAAGTTGTTGTACTTGTCGTGTGTGTTATACCTTTCCTTATGGTATGCACGAGTATATATAGTCATAGGACATATTGCTTACCAAATATCTTAATAGCTCACAAAGTTCTATATAAGGTAACAATAAGATCTATACCTAATCTAGATATCACAACCTGATAATTCATTGTTTCCATGTATAGAATATCTCAAGACGTGCTAAATTCTTCTTATTTCTTCAAGCCTTGTAGCCAAAGAAATCGTAAAATATTGTTTCCATAAATAGGAGTCTTTCTAAATTTCCCAGCATGGTAAACTCTGTGTCATCACATCGTTCCTTTTCACGTTATTCCCTTTGTTATTTTCCTTCCACAACACACGTATCACAATTCCATTATGCCTGGCATCACTATTCCGTTGTTGTCTCAAGTTCCTTGTACTCCTATGTTTCTCTTCTTCTTATGGTTTCCATTGTTCCCTAATTCTTTTTATCAACCTTGAAACTCATAGAAACAATATAAACCATAAAACCTAATGGTGTTTATCATCATCAAAACCAAAGGGAACGTCATGGTTCCAACACAATCTTGTATCGCAACCTGGTGAAGGCTTCCCGAGCAGAGACATCGGGCATACCGGGTTGTCTTTTGCTTCTCTAGGTATTTGTCATGGTTTTTTATATATAGGGTGCTTTATTTTCATTTACTGACTTGCACTTTTATTTGGTTACAGTCCTAGATATGGCGGTATTTTCTGTGTTTCACGGGCCATTTGATAGAGGAACCGGAGAGAATGAGAGACTCACGGGCTATTGCAGGAGATGACCTAGGGTAAATCCGGCTTCAGAATGGACCGAGGCTTGTACAACTCCGACATGTCCTAGACACGATTACGTTCGGGTAGGTAACAACTCTTACCAATTTTTTGTGTCTTCGTTATTTATGAAATATTATTTACTAAAATTACACTATTCTAGGTGTGTTGAATGCCATGGGGGCCCCTCGATTTTGTTCAGAGATACACAGGGTCCAGGATCGCCGGTCTCATTCGATGTCTGGTTAACGAGGAGTCGTACATGCCCAACCGCCTCGTACGCTAGTTCGGGCAAGACAAGATCGCCCTCTAATGTTGTTCCAATCTAGCAACGTGGCCCAGAATGCAGATATCTCAGGTGGCAACTACAAAGTTGAATTCCCTCGCAGAGGGGTATGCCTAGGTGGCCAGAGTGTGATGACCACCTGTTTGATATTGCTGCCTAGGAGCCATCTCACAACCTTTGGGATTTCAATTACCACTATCTGGATTACTTCTTGGAGATCACTCACCCTCTGGTGGATCGGAGCTCCCGACCACATGATTGTCTGTGGGAGAGATCTCTTATTCCTCGACCTCCCGTAATTGACTTCCTAGTAGTACGTAATCTATATGAATTAATATATTAACTAGATGTATTAATTATACCCTAACGCCATAAAAATTGTGTATTTAGTGGAACTAGATTGTACTCTGGCTTAGTCGATCCCGTTTGGATAAAGGGGATCATTGTTGGGAAGAAGGACTTTCTCATGAATCTCATCTTGGTTTTGAGTGGGGACGCTCAGCTAGTGCCAGAGCCACTTCAGCATGCTTCACAAATGTTTCTGGGTAAGTAGTATGATCCTGGCGAGGGAAGTGATGCTGCATGGGACGAGCATGATGATGATAGTGCTCCTACACATGATTAGGGATATTTTACATTTTTACGTATGATTGAAATTTTAAAGATATTTGCATGGGATTGACGTTTTGGGGATATTTATGTGTTATTGACGTACTATGAATATTTATGTGTTATTCCTTTCAGGCCATGGATCATTAGCGAACCATTCAAATCTCTTATTAACATAAATTGAAATGTAAAATATCTTAAATCAACATGATCAATATGAATATTACATTCACATTCTTTGAAAGTATGTCATTCCCAATCATTACAAGTAATCACTAAACTTAACTACACAAAAGGGTCTGGAGTACGACCACCTAGCACAAAAGTTATGCCGTTGTACAATTCTCTCCTCGTAGAAGTTGTCCTAACCTGTGACACTATGGTCTTTGAAGCTCCGCCAAAAATTTGGAGGGCACGATAGTCGAGCAATATCACTTAACCACACCTATAAATAAGATAAACGTAAATATTAAGTTTGGATATTGTATGATCAAACATAACTATGGATCATTTACTAAATTATGTACTTACCGGAATAAAGTGGTCACAAGCCTCGACCAAAGCTATAAAAATTATCTTCGTTGGAGGTTTGACATTGTCACTCAAAGCCTTCATCGGTAAACATAGGCACGGGCCAAACCATGAAAATAATACAAGAGCCACATGGAATCGAGTTGCAAACACTAAACCAATCATGGACATCTTCATCCAGTATCATAGGGGCAAGGACTAAATAAGTAGTTGACATTCTTGATGATAATAGGAAGTTGGGTCTCAACGGGATTCATCCTCTGGCATATATCTTTGTTTTCCACAAGATCAATCCCGACCTCCATGCGAACTCTATAGTAATCATTCTCAGGCCATCCCAATAGTACAACAAGGCTCAGATAAGCACAATGTCCATCTGTTTTCACGTCACGAGCCCTGCTAATGACAGAAAACATGAAGAAGTCCACATTAGCAAGGCTCAAGACATGGCAGCAGACATACATTATGGTTATCCGAATTTGAAGTCCATATAATTGGAAATGCCACTCTCGGTCGAAGTTGGATCTTGGAGGGGAGAAACTGAACTTCTTCATGTTTCCTTTATTGAGCCTTGCTAATGAAAGGAAACATGATGAAGTTCATAGAATTTGGAAATGCCACTCTTCGGGAGCTGTGGTACTACTTCTGTATTTAGAACTTGCCTCCCACTCTCGTTCGAAGCTCCACTACGTGACTTGGTGCATCATCCACGCCCTCGGGAACCATGATCTTTGAGGCTTCTTCTCTGATTCGATAACCACAATGTCCTTCTTCTTTCTCTTAAGCAATTCCTGGTACTCGGCCACTTTGTGCTCAAACAAGCTAGAATTTCGTGGAGTACTTGGTGCCAGTGGAGCCCTTAGGCCTTCCTTTTGGAACAACATCTGTAGGATCCTACAACGTAGATTCATGCGGTCATTCCAAGTAAATATACAACTTTGTGATATGATATACCTTGTCTTTTTCAAGTTTACCCTTTGAATATATATCTGACATCTCCCATTCTCTCTCCATGTCACATCTTCAATACATAGGGTTATTGTGTCATCTTCCTCCATCGTTTGGTCGGTAACCCCTTCCCATTTAACTTGCTTCCAAACGAAATGTGTCTCACTCGACATAATCGGACTGGCTATATGGATGGAACTTCCTATTCTGTGAATGCATAAAAGCCCAAAGAAGGTTCTCCACCAATGATCAGAGTAGTATGGCGAGATATTTCCTTCCAATAGAGCATAATACATATCTAGCAAGATCTTTAAACACTTTTCCATGGCTCTATAGAACAACCGAGAAAATTACTTGACGACGTCGGGTGGAAATCGCTTCACCTCCGTAGGAACTTTTTTGCATGACATCTCCATTGTTTCCCTGACCTTTTCAACTTGAGACTCAATTACATGGTGTATCCTCAAGGCCAATGTGTTGAAACTGTACCAAGAAGATTCAAAAACATCTTTCAAGTTTTTGTGTATACCCTCCACCCTAGTAAAATCACAAACTATTATAAAGTAGGGGTGTTCATAATTATCCGATCCGGTCGATCCGATCCACCGATCCTCCAATCCGATCCTAAAATATCCGAGTCCAGTGGAATACTATCCGAGAATTTTTTTCGGATCACCGGATCGGATACGGATCCGGGCTAGATATTTGGCGGATATTAGAGGGTATGCCACTATAATAATATTTTATATAAAAATTAATATATATTACTTGAAAATTAAATATGCCAATGGTTATCCCATTTATATAAATGTGTAAACATTAATATTTTCATTAGGCATGAAAGTATTGAAGTTTAGACATTTAAATATTATGTTTTGAACTCGAATTAGTGGACTTTGAAAGTATTTTTGTTGTTTTTCGGTGGTTTGTTTGAAATTGTATATTGATTAAACTACTAAGTATTTTGTTTGAATTTATATGTTGAACATGTAGCAAATATAGTTGATGAATTATAAATTTATGATAATATTTTTATTAATAAAATAATTTTTTTATATTAATTTATATATAGATTGGATATTTAGGATATCCGAGATGGATATCCGATCCGAGGTTTCAGATCGGATATCCGGGATTTTCGGATACGGATAGGAATAGCAATTTCGGAATTTTTCATTTGAGGATATTCGATCCGATAAGCCGGATCGGATCGGATATCCAGTAATGAACATCCCTATTATAAAGTAGTCAATCTAGTAATAACCATACTAGTTAGGGTATTTGGAATTTACCTATTTGTGGTTCTTGTAAAGAAATGAGGATGAGCATCGGTCCAAGCTCTGACAATATTTTTCTTGTAAGAATTGAGTCAAGTCCTCTTCACATAGCCAACAAGGCTGTTGTGACATGATTTCTTCAATTATTGGAGCCTCTCCTCACAAGCGTCTTTTGTGCTTGACAAAAACAACCACCAACACTTGTTCGCAAAAGCATTGGCACTCTCCTTGACCTTCGTGATGCCGAGAGAGTATGATTGGATGTTGTGTTTAATATGCACCCAACACAAAAGGTGTTTCACATGGTCTACGGAACTTGACCGATTGCATTGATTAGAGACTTCTCTCGATAAGTTACTGTGGTTGGTTTTACTCCTAAAATTTCATATAATTTATGCAGCTTATCACAAAGTTGAAATGAGTAATGTCCTCTATAGGAATTTAGATGCTTTAATCGGAATTTCAGAAAACAGTTTTCTAACATCTAACTTAGGATCTCATGCATAAACTTGATACAAATCATATATGAAAGAGTAACATACATTTTGATGCAAAACTTCTTTCCAAGATCACTTTGGAGATTAGAACATCAAGTGTGACTCCTCTATTTGATCACACGAGTACGGTACTAGATTGCCTTGCCTTCGTTGGCTAGAACAAAACAAGAAAACTCAAAACTTTTCTTCTATAAGCACGGTCGGCCCTAGATGTATTATTGAGAGAGTATTTTCTCAACACATGAGATAATGGAATAAACCCTTGTTATAAGAAAGAGGGATATTTATGGTTGATAAAATATCTTATCTTTCCTAAAGATAAATTTCCTTATATCATCAAGTAAATAGATAACTCTTTATTACTACTTGATGAATAATCCACTCTTCCAATAATACATATGGCCGAAATTTCCTCATCCTACAATAGGCCTCGGGTTGATTTGATCTAGCCCAATTACTCTAATGTGTGTGACCTTATAAGACCCGGATATAATATCAATGGATTAAATCTAATTTATCCCATAAGTCATAGTTGGCATCTAGCAAAGCACTAAGACTACCAAAAATAACCGGATTATAAATCTACATTATAATCATATTCTATGATTAGTAATTTCCATCTTGATTAAAGGACATATTCCTTCAATCTCCTACTTGTCCTTAAACAAGTATGCAATATCAATTCCTTTGTCACATAGTGTCCAATTTGATGATATGATAACATCTTAAGTAATCCATATCAATATTCAAATGTTTTCTTGAACTCCGAGTTTGAACTGTCAAAACAAATGATTACTTTTAATTTATTTGAGCACGGCCATGCATTTTCAGTTCTTACTCTTCAAGTGGTCAAGACAGTGTTCCTATCCATATATACAGATATATATAGGAGGACTTCTCCAATCTTGTGTGACTATAGCTCCCACTCAATTTTCAACAATCCCGACCACTGCCTTTATAGCCACCTTTTACGCAACGGTGTTTGATAATGTCAAAGACTATCAATTACCAAGCAAGAGGTATATCACACTCATGTATGAGGAATCTACTAATCATAGTTCAACTTAAAAGTGTACAACTTATTTGAAGAATCTTAAGGCAGGTATGCCCAATACATATCCACCATACATATCATGTATTTGATTAGACATCTCTATGTCCCTATAGCCCATGAAACTTAGCGTTATCAATCAATTTACTTAATAGCCTATGTTGAGTCATTTATGTCCAATTTAATGACTTAGACTACTGACAACTCATTATTCACAATATCAGTTCACTTAATGGGGCTTCATCCACCATAACATTTATGATGATCCTATTTAATGATTATAAATTATTAGGACATTTTATTTAATTCAAAACCACATTTAAATAATAATGACACTTTATTTAAAATATAAACATGATGCACTGTTTCAACAATTATGAAATCAACATCCATAATCTCAAAACAATACAATCTCAAAGCCATTCTCCAATGTGCTTAAGTCCTTTAGCCCTAGTGTGACTGTCATGCTTGGGCTTGGATAATGGTTTTGTCAACTGATCTGCAATGTTGTCAACCGTGTGTACTTTGCACAACTTCGCATCACCTCTCTCGACATAGTCTCGAATGACGTGGTATTTCCTGAGCACGTGTCTGGATTTGGAGCTAGAACTTGGTTCCTTGGATTCGGTAATGGAACCATTGTTGTCCCAATAGGTGTAAATTGCCTTAGCACAACTCGGAACCACACAAAGTTCGGCGATGAACTTCCTTATCCAGACAGCTTCCTTAGCTGCATCTACTGCGACAATGTACTAAGCTTCTGTTGTAGAATTAACTATCGTACCTTTCTTTGAGCTCCTCCATCTCACAACCCCTCCATTAAGAATGAAGACCTATCCGGATTGGGACTGAAACTCGTCTCTATCTGTTTGGAAGCTTGCATCAATATATCCTTCAAAGATCATTAGCTCATCATCTCCTCCATAAACTAAGAATTCTTTCTTAGTCCTTCTCAACTACTTAAGGATGTTCTTAGCTGAATTCCAGTGTGCTTCACCTAGATTTGATTAGTATATGCTGCACATGCTCAGAGCAAATGCAACATCCGACCGAGTACATGTAATGTCCTTCATTTTTATGTAAGGGTATTTATATAATTTCTAATTCTATTTCAAATAAAGGAATTGTGTATTTATTACATAATTCTAAAAAAGGAAATAGATTAGTGGTTCTTACCTTAAGTTTGCTACAACTTTAAGTTATGGGTTATTTAAATTTGTTCTAACATTATGTTAATTTAAATTTAAATGAACTTATTAATTTAACCTAATTCATTTGAATTAAGATTAACAACATGTTAACTAAGATTTAAATATGGTTATTATATGAAATAGTGTGACTTAAGTTTATGTTTAACATAATTTAATTTTTCTTAAATCTTAAATTTGGGTTAAAATAATTATTTAAACTTAGGATAATAAAATAAATAAGTTTGGGTAATTTTGTAATTTTTTAAAGTGAAAATAAGGGTATTTTTGCCACAACTTGAAAATTTGGGAAAAAATGTGCAAATAGGCCAAAAATGTGGGAACCCGACCATGAACTTACCCCTTTTTTCAACCTCTGGCAACTGTAAATGGAAGGTCCTCCCATGGCCGATTTCGGTCCGAATTTGAGGACGAACTTTGAAATTGAACAATGGGCTTTTAAGGTAAGATTCATACGTGTATTATACCACAAGAATTGGGAAGAAATGCCCCGGGATAAGATCAAATTTCCCCCAAAAGGCAAGCCGCGTCACGTACATGTCGTTTGTATTGTTTGAAGAAATTCGATCCGATTCGGGATCGATTTCAGCGAAACTTAACACGATTGTGTAGCTTTGGGCATTCCAACCCCTGTAAATAGAGCCTCACCCATGGACACAATTGACTCAATTTCAATCGAAACCTTTCGAGTTCTCATATTTAGGTTGCGGTTGTTCTTGGAGTTTTTTCGACCACCATCGAGGTCCATCGCCACAATTGGAGCCACCTCTAGATCCGCCAAGTCGTCCTCTTCAAAAGCCCTCTAACCCCGACCCATTGGTGCTCCGACGAGGCCGAATTTATCCCATATCCGGCCGATACCATTCGCGACCTCCGGTGACTCTTTTTAACCAATTCGGTTTTTGTTATCTTATTTTATTTTAATTAATCGTGATTAAATAAGTTAATTGGATTAATGAAAAATATGTTAGGTTGATTTAATTTTACTAATATTAAAAATTAAATTAATTATATTATATTTCGGGTATTATCTTATATTATGAATTGTGAATTTATAACATTTCAATTAGATAATTTGTTGGGTTAGAAATTTATTGAAGCTATAAATGAATAAATTACTTAACTTATTTATGTTGTGAGTATTTAGAATATACGACTAGATGATTTTGGTATCATATAAATAATCATTTTGTTATAGAGCCTTGATAATTGATTTATTTTGAGTTAAATAATTTCAATTAGAAACCGAGACTTGTATCCTTCAAATTTCGATATTGAATAAATTTCTAATTATAATTTAATTATTTTGTGTGATTTGGATACATCTTGGGATTGCTTTCAAGAATAGAATTAAAGCAGGAAGTCAAATTGCTATTCAAAAGCAAATGCTCTTGTTACGCAATTCAACCTACTTCGTAACTCATGGCAAGTGGTAGTTTTCTCTTGCAATTTATTCCATATTTTTCTTAATTGATAATTAATCAATTGTTTTAATTAAGTTCGGATAAATATTATTGAAAATTGTGTTTGGAAACTTATGTGATAAACTGATGAGTAAAATGAATCCTATATATTAGGTTGTATATTCTGCTAGCAATGACCCTCGTATATATATATATATTGTCATAGGGTGCTAGATGAACTTTGCTGTGAAATTGGTATGGACTTGTTTGCTTAGTTAGCACAAGTATTTGTAGGAACGTTATATACCTCGCGAGGTTTAACTGTTTCTTCATAGCATGATATTAGGAGGATTATTGCCCTAATAATGTTTTGTCATGACCTAACCTTATTCGAATATAAGTGGTGGTGGACTTAGCTAGTGCCGTATTCGGGATTCGTTCCATGTCTAAAGTAAGTCTTGACGTAATGCACGTTTCAAAATTAAATAAGATAAGTGCTTATATGCACATAATTAATATACTTCAGGCAAGAAGTACAACGTGGAACCCGCTCGGGCTCCTGTCTAAAGTAAGTCGCCTTTCCAATTTGGATTCACTTACGCGGTGAGGTGGTTGATGATCCAAATAGTCAAAGGAGTCAGTTTTTAAAACTTTGTGTTATAAACGTTCCCAAACAAACTTACATAATTCTTATAAGACTCAATCCATTACAGTCTTCTTTTTTGGATCATATCTCTTTCTATTGTTTCAGTGAGAGTATATTAGTTATGTATCATCTATCGACTTTTATTCGAGAGACAATGATAGTAACTAGATACAATCACATATATCCTTTTCTTTAATACCCTTGTATAGTCTTTCATTAGACTAACCAACCTCACTCTTTCCTTGCATGGTTGGCTGGTGTCATCCGTCTCATACGACACATCAGGAAATTCTTCCCAAGTTGAAGAAACAAGATATCGACGTTGAAGGCAGTTGTTTTTAGTAATTTGATATTTCTTTTACAATAAGGTTCAAGATCCTCATTATGTAATTTTGATATTAAGTCTTCCGCTACTATCTTTGATATATGTTTTAGTTGCCATTTTTCCGCAACGTCGTTGTAAGACATTTTGATTAAATTATGAATGTTTAAACATTATTTTATAATTGCAATCAATAATGTAAGATTGGGTGATTTCAGATATGCGTTCCGAGGTCACCGACGATAATATTCCTAAGGTATTTTAGGGGTGTTATAATACGGACCATGACATGCATGATGGAGCCTACTACTGATGCATATGGGATCCTACTCATCCTCTCCAGCTCAGCAGGCATCACTGGACACTACTTCTTGCTAAGATGTAAGCCATGCTACATAGGCAAGAATCCTTTCTTAGAATTCTTCATATTGAGCCTATCAAGAACCTTATCCACATTAGTTCCTTGACTTAGCCCAACAAGTCTCCTAAATCTATCTCTATAGAGCTTGATTCCTAATATGTACTCACCATTTCCTAAGTCTTTCATTGAAAAACACTTCTTAAGCCAATCCTTAACAGATGCCATCATAAGAATGTCATTTTCCAATGAGTAGTATGTGATGTGAATCAAGCTGCTTCACCTCAAGAAGCCACCACTCCAGCAAGCGCCCATGATGAGCCAGAGTTGGAGGCCAAGGTCAAAGACAAGACCGCATGAGACGCCATGCCGATGCCGCCGACGCCAATGCTAGGGCATGATGACAGCCACGACAACTTGTCACCAAAGAAGGCCATCTTGGAGGATGATGATCAAGTGGAGGTGCAATCCAAAAGGGCGCAAGAGTGTTGGTGTCAAGCTATCCATCTCCTACAACGCCACTCACACGTTCGGGCGCCCAGGCGCTGGCTAGGGATAATCAAGGCGACCTCGGCACTTCCCAAGCCAAAGGGGTCTTCACGAGGGCCCAAGCCAAGCAACTCCATGAAGGCATCAAAAGAGGCCTTATGAGCTATGGAGCGCCAAGCCAAGTGCTAAGTGAGTCGGTGATGGCACTCATCCAAGCAGGCACCCCGACGCCGGGCATTGTCCAAGAAGGGGAGTAGCGGCGTTCACCAGGCCAAGGATCTTCAAATGAGGCCAAACTCCTACCATCCACTCTTGACATCCCCACAAGAAAATGGACTCTAGGAGTGGTGGGGAGTTTGAAGGTTTGCTCAAAGATGGCATTGGATGTCATGGAGTCCCCGACGCCGGCATTATCAAGGCCTTGAAGCAAGGCCATCTCACAAATTGCTCGTGACTTTGCCCTAAACTTTGGTGGTGACATGGAACATTGGATGATGACATTTATCTCCAAAATTGAAGGAAAATGGCGTTGAGATTTCGCCAGCCCATTAAGAGTCCCACTTTATGATTTCCATTAATGTGTTAAGACAATTTTAGGGTTTTCTTGTGTTTTTTAGCTGTCTTGTAGCTTTATTTGTTTTCATGTTTTTTCTTGAATAATATCTTGAGCTTTTCCAGAGCAAAAATCCTTCAAGAGCCTTTAGGTTTTGACGTCATTATTTGGTGTGTTCATCCGAACTTAGTAGAGCGATTTAGGTGTGTTCATCCTCGATCCAATATACGATCCTTCTGGTTAATTTTGGTGCATTTATCCAAAGATTTTCAGTAGTTTATTCCCTCACAAAAGTGCCCTCAAATACTTCAAAGCGCTCGGCCAACTTTGCTTATCTATCGAGTCCACCGCCGACGTTGAGGAGGAATTGCTTGGGGTTTTGTGTCGAACTTTCCATGAAGCTTGTGTAACACCCCCAAATATATATCCTTGAAAGGTATTACCGCCAGTGACCTCAGATTTCACATCCGAAGCCACCCCAGGCTTAACCCATTTATATAAATCATAAAACAACAATTATAATACAAAATATCATAACTTTTGATTAAAATCATTGTCTCGGCATTACATCCATAATCCGAAATACAACTGAAATACAGAGTAGTCTTGACATAAAATATGTTTAACACAACGGAAGTCTTTAAAATAAAGAACACAAGGGTCTTGATCTAAACGATCACCCGCCAATGAATCTCAACCTGGTAAAACTCTTCAAAATTCCAACTGCCATCATTGTCGTTTCTAGCCTTCATCAAAACTGCAGTTTATCTGATGTGCCGTATGAGACGGATGACAGCAGCCAACCATGCAAGGGAATATAACCGGTTGGTTAGTCTAATGAAAGACGACGCAAGGGAAAAACAGAAAGGTTCTAAGTAGTCGTATTAGGTTAGAATCATCGCTTCTCGAATAAAAGTCGATGACGATAGTCAAGCACCATACTCCTACTGAAATATACGAAAATGCATGATCAAGAGAAAGGACTCTGAAAGAATGAGTCTTAAGGAAACATATGAAGAGAAGACTCCAACGAATTGAGTCTTATCGGAAGTATGACAAGTGTTTGGGAACATTAAAGTTTCACGCAAACGTTTAAAAGCGACTTGACTATTTGGGTCCACGACCAACCTCACCGCATAATGCGAATTCAGATTCGGAAGGTGGACTTACTCTAATCGAAGCCCATACGAGTTTCCATGTTGTACTTCTCGCCCAAGGTTCATTAATTATGTGCAGTAAAGCACTTATCTTATTTAATTCCAAAACGTATATTTTACGTTATAAGCTTTTAAGATCTCCTCACAAGAGATATCAAAGGGAATACATCCCAGTGAATACATCCCAAATGGCGGCACCAGCTGTGTGCACATACCCTAAGTAAGGGTAAGGTCATGACCGAAGATACTAGGGAAAATCATCCTAGTACCATTATCAAGAAACCACTAAACCTCGCAAGGTACATAGTGTTCCTACGAATACTCGTTCTAACTAAACAGTTAAAACATAAGAGCAATAATTCACATCAAAGCCATCGAGGCCAATAACAGATATAATAGCGTTGTTCTAGCAATATACAACCTATCGTAATATCCGTATTTATTCATATATATATATATATATATATATATATCTATAATAGCATTGTTCTACCAATATACAACCTATTATAATATCTCTTTTAAAATCACATACAGTTATCAAAACTGTTCCCAGACGAAAACAACAATTCATCCCAAATTAATTAACAATTAAACAATTGATAATCAATATAAATATGGAATGATAAGCAAGAGCGAACTGCCACTTGCCTTAGATTAGACGAAGCTCAACGAAGCTTGAGACGACGGGTTTCCGGGTCCGAAACGAGGAAGAACTCAGATTATGATTTCCTACGGAACGACCCCTAACGAAATCCTAAGTTAGATTCGACAATAAATAGTACGAATCTAAAGAAAAACGAACGAAATCGAAGGAACAAAATTCCCAAACGAGATCACAAAGCCCAAGCCACAACCACACACGCCCAGGCCCACCGCGGGTGCGGCGGCTTGACCGCGGGTGCGACGACCTTGAAGAACTCCGGCGACAATGGCAGTGAAAGAAAGAGAGAGAGTGGAATGGCCTCCTCCTCTTAGCCCCCTCCTTTTATAGGCCATCAAGGAGCCAGAAGGAGTCCAGCTGGCCCCCTCTCCCACTGCCTCACCGGGGACAAGATCGACAAGCAGCTCAAACGAGTTCGGCGGAGCAGAGAAGCCATCATCACGGCGCGGGTGTGGTGGGTCTCACCGCGGGGTGCGGTGGTGACCAGTTCTTGACCGCGGGGTGCGGTCAAGGCAAATTTTGTGCCTTTTGCCCATTTTTGACCGAGAAGCCCACTTTTGACCGGGAAGAATTACGGTATGGGTTTTAACCCCGGGTTAAATATATTTGTACCCGAACAATTATTCTAAACCCCAAAAATACGTCGAATGTATTTTATTCCACTTAAGGAATTATTACGGAGATCAAGTATTTAACAGAAAGTCTGAACTTCTCTGAAAATAATTCGACTACAATACGAGTGTTTGGAAAACTTACCAAAATACTCTTTACTAAAATGAGGGGTATTACAGCTTGGAGATCCTCAGAAGGGACACATCATTTGGTATCAGAGCCACTCTCCAGGTAAGTGTCAATCCAATTCTCGTTCTTGAAATTTCAAGGAAAGTTTGCCATAGCTTTGCCGAGTACTTTTCTTCTCGCCATACTTAAGTTTGCCCTCTTGTGTTGTGAGTCTTGTTTGTTGCTTGAGTACTCCACATAAACTGCAAATTTCTAAGGTTAAAAGTGACCATTGCATACTCCTAAACAGCCCATTTATTTTCTAGCATCAACTCTTGTTGACCCCATTATATTGCATGCATGAACTAGGCATTTAAACCCCAAAAAGTGCATCCGCCCCTTACCATATTTGTCTACACTTCGTTAGGCTGCACTTTTTCAATGTTACTTGTGCATTTTGTGTGAACCAATCAATAATATAAGTAGCATAAATTATGGGAAATGTGCTTAGTCCCAAGTTAGAAGTGGTGAAAGAATATTGTTAAGTGTCTCGTTGTGTTTCAATTGCTTTAAAAAATTTTATTTCTCAAGTTGTAAGGGAAAATTTACCAACGTGAGATTGAAAATTAAAGCTCTAGAAAGAAAGATTTGAACCAGAAAGACCCAGCCTAAGTACAAAAGGGAAGGCCTTAGAAAGATTAGTCAACATGAAAAAAGAGAGCAAGCAAAGAAGAGTTGTTTTTGCGTCCAAAAAGAATTTTTGAAAGGGGCTAATTACTTAGTAGCTTAGTTGTGTTTCTTATTTATATTTTGACTTGCATAATGTGCATAAGTTGAGATTGAACAAGTGCAACCATTTTGTCCAAACACAACTCCGAGCCCAACCCTAGTGCTCGGAAAAGCCTTGCAATTTTCTTCTTGTGGTTTCAAGAACTTGTGTATGCCTTCCTAGTGGGGGCCGAGATCAAGTATGTATGAGTCTAAGAGGTCTTGGAAGCGGCTTGGAAACAAGTCACTGAGAGGCCAGTCTTAGAGTGGGAGAAGAAGGCCGTGTGAAGGGCAAGGAAACCACTTGGAGGTATTTCACCACTACTTTGTGAATTTGTTTTTGGACTAAGTTTTGTGTTGTTTGCCTTTTGTTTGGTATGTCAATACAAGGAGACAAAGGGAAGGGCCTCATGGACGGCGATAGTGAGGACAAGCCTCTCACGCTTAAGGACATCCATGCCTTGTTTGAAAGAACTTGGCTAGACCTCTTACAAGCGATGGATGAGAAGCTAGAGCAAAGGCTTGGCAACCCTAGGAGGAGTTACACCACAAGCCAACCAAGCTCCCCCAAGCAAAGAGAGTTCCAAGAGGGCTTTCGAGAGGAAGGGCCCTCACACCAAGCCAGAGAGAAAACCAATTTTTTGAACAACAAGAACATAAAGAGGATGATGAGGTGTCCTTATCAACCACCAGCTGGCCCCCTCTTGCATCCAAGGCGAGTGCCCTTTGAACAACAAGAACATAAAGAATGGGCTAGAGGCTGAAGGATGCTACCACGGGCGCAAGGGCCTAGGCACTTTGCCTTTGGCCAAGGAGATGGAGCTAGGGCTCAAGAGAGGGAGCCACACCACGGCATTAAGCTCTCCATCCAAGCCTATGTAGGCACATCTGATCCGGAGGCCTATCTTGATTAGGAGGCCAAAATGGAGGCCGTTTTTTACTACTACGGCTACACCGATATGCAAAGGATGGCCATTGCCACAATCCATTTTTTCGACTTTGCCTACTCTTGGTGGCTTGAAGACAAAGAGGAGAGAACCTAGCACAACTACCCAGCAATCACCACATGGGGGGAGCTAAAAGAGGCTATGAGGTTTTGGTTTGTGCCTCAAGACTTCCAATACCGAATCCAAGTCAAGTTGGAGAGAGTGAAGCAAGGGAACTAGACGCTAGAAGAATTCTAAAAGGAGCTAAAGAACTTGGTGTTTCACTCCAAAGTTCATTTTCAAGAGGGCTATCTAGTGTCCAAATTCATCACGGGCTTGAATCCTGACGTTGGCCAAGTGGTAGAGATGCAAAGGTTTGGTGCTCACGTGCAAATTGAGGAGGTCCTACATTATGCTACCCAAGTCTACCAAAATTTGCAATGGAGGAAGAGCTCAACAAGTTCTCGGCCGTGGGGCTCCACTTCAAGCCCCAACACTTTTCCAACTACCCCTAGGCGCCAAGAGAACAAGTCGGACCTAGCCAAAGCCCCACCTAAGAGAGAGGGCCAACCACCTAGCCAAGGCCCCAAAAAGGAAGACAACTCTCACACTAGAGATGTCAAGTGCTACAAGTGCTTAGTGTATGGCCATTATGTAAAGGACTGCCCTACAAGGAAGCAAGTCCTCTTAAATGAGCATGGGGACTATGTGTCAGATGATGAAGAGGAATCCCTAGAGGAGGACGACACCCAAAATGAAGAAGAAGAGGTCCATGTCACGACGACCATAGAAGATTGTTTTGTGGTCAAGAGAACCTTGGTTACTATTGACGCGCCGCCCTTGTCTTCTCAACGTGAAACCATTTTCTACATGAGGTGTCACATCCAAGGGAAAGTTTGTAGTGTAATTGTTGATGGGGGCTCATGCTTCAACATCATTGACCAAGAAGTGGTTAAGAGATTCAACCTGAAAACCACGCCTCACCATCAACCCTACATGCTCAATTGGCTCAATTCCTCAACTCCTCTCAAGGTACAAACCAAAGACAAAGAAGTTAACAATGCTATTTAAGGAAGAAAAGTTTGTTTCCTTTTTGTGCCTATGACTAATTTGTTTTCCTCACAAGAATTGAGTGATGTACCTTTGCCTATTGCATCTCTTTTGCTGGATAATGAGGATTTGTTTCAAGAGGAGATTCCTAATGGCTTGCCGCCCATCCGTGCGATAGAACATCAAATTGACTTTGTGGCTGGTGCCACATTGCCAAATAGGGCAGCATATAGGAACAATCTGGAAGAAACTATGCAGCTGCAGAAGCAAGTCCATGAGCTACTTGACAAGGGCTATGTGAGGGAAAGCTTGAGCCCTTGTGCCATGCTTGTCATACTTGTGCCTAAGAAGGATGGAAGTTGGAGAATGTGCGTGGACTGCCGAGCCATCAACAACATCACCATCAAGTATAGGCATCCATCCCTAGGTTGGATGACATGCTTGATGAGTTACATGGCTCCCAAATCTTCTCCAAGATAGATCTTAAAAGTGGGTACCACCAAATTCAGATGAAAGAAAAAGATGAGTGGAAAACTGCTTTCAAGATAAAGTATGGCTTGTATGAATGGTTGGTAATGCCTTTCCGACTCACTAATGCTCCTAGCACTTTTATGAGGTTGATGAATCATGTGCTTATGCCATTCTTAGGAATATTTGTAGTTGTTTATTTTGATGACATATTGATTAATAGCAAGAACTTACAAGAGTATGTTCATCATTTAAAACAAGTACTAGATGTCCTTAGGAAGGAAAAGCTCTATGCAAACTTCAAAAAATGCCATTTTTTCTCGAATCATGTTATCTTTCTTGGCTTAGTTGTGAGTAATACATGATTGAAGGTTGATGAGGAAAAGGTGAAAGCCATCAGGGAATGGTCGACGCCTTTCACCTTGACACAAGTGAGGAGCTTTTTACACTTGGCGGGGTTCTATAAGAGGTTTATGAAGGAATTTAGCACAAATAGCCACGCCATTGACCGAGCTCACCAAGAAAAATGTGGTGTTCCATTGGGGTGATGATGCATTCCTTCTTGTGAATGCCGGATCGATGACCTTGGTGGGAAGTCGCGCGAGTCACTTCAGTGATAGGATGAGTGGAACGCGTCGTGTGAGTGGAATAACGCGGTGTTGATGGGTGCTCGAGAGATGAGCGAAGGTCGTAGCATCGGTAGCGGAGGGAGATAGACTCGAGAAGATCGAGTGGAGGCCGTAGCGTCGGCAGCGGAGGAATGGGGATGAGAAGTAATAGAGGTGTTTGACGTCAGATCTAAGGATGGAAGCAAATGGCTCTCGACAAAAGCTTAGATTAAATTATGACGTAACCTAGTAAAGAAGGTCGAGATGACCTTTTATAGTACATAGCGGGACTCGGATGGGCCGAGTCTCGCTTAATGGGCCAGCCCACGCGACACGCGTGGAACACACGCCCCAAAACAAATAACTAAAACAATTAATGTTCAGAATATTGCAATCAATTCAAAAGATCGCGTTCAAAGGATGTTCGAGAGGAGAATGACAGAGAACGCGTTCTCTGGGCTTGGTCTTCGCGTTTGAGAGAGAACGTGGTCTCTTGAGTTCCTTGGCTGGTGACGACGCGGACAACCATGGATTGTGTCGCGTTGACGATGGCTTTGGCGCGCAATCTTGTTATTGGCCCTTCTGAGCGAATGCTCATAGCTTTCTCTTCCTTGGTGGCCGTCATGGTGGGTAGGAGCGCATCACCCTCCCCCACTTGGCTGTGAAGCGTCCCCGCTTCACCATCATCGAATTTTGGCTCCACGTATGGTTCCAGGTCGGCAACGTTGAAGGTCGCGTGGACACCATAGTCTGGTGGGAGCTCGATCTCGTATGCGTTGTCGCCAATGGCCTTCACCATACAGAATGGGCCATCACCGCGTTGGGCCAGCTTTGATTTGCGCTTAGCCGGAAAACGGCATTTGCGAAGATGCACCCACACCAAGTCCCTTGGGGCAAATATAACATGTCGACGCCCACGGTTGTGCTGTGTAGCATACTAATCAGCGCGGCGTCCCAGCTTCTCCCGCGTTCTTTGATGCAGGTCCTTGATCATCGCGGCGCGGTTGGCCGCGCTAGGGTGCTCATTGTTCTTCAAAGGTTGCGGCAGCATGTCTAGGGGAGTCATCGGGTTTCGTCCATAGACCACCTCGAACGGGGTGAGCTTGGTCGCGGAGTGCTTGGACCTGTTGTAAGAAAACTAAACAATTGCAAGTAAGTCTTCCCAATGCTTGGGGTTGGATTTCAAAATGGTCCTAAGGAGGGCTCCTAGGGTTCGATTGGTCACCTCAGTTTGACCATCTGTTTGAGGGTGGTAGCTAGTGGAAAACAAAAGTTTGGTACCCAACTTCCCCCAAAGTGTTCTCCAGAAAAGGCCTACAAATTTTATATCGCGATCACTCACGACAGACCTAGGTATCCCATGTAAACGGACCACGTTGTCAAAGAACAACGCGGCGATTTCACTAGCAGTGTGTGTGGTTTTACACGCAATAAAATGGGCCATTTTTGAAAACCTGTCTACAACCACAAAGATTGAATCTTTACCCTTACGAGAGAGAGGCAAACCTGTGATGAAGTCCATAGGGATGGGAAGTAGACTTTGCGCGTTGACACGTGACACAACTTATGCAATATTGCGTCACCTGAGTGGTCATGTGCAGCCAAAAGAAATGCTCGCGAAGAGCAGCTAGAGTCTTGGTTACCCCAAAATGACCGCGTCCTTCATGGGCTTCTTGGACGAGGAGTTTCCTAATGGGTGAGCTAGGAATGCACAAGCACCCGGCTTTGTAAAGGTACCCCTCATGAAAGAAATATGTCTCAAACTCGCGGTCCCTAAGGCAGTGTTCTACAATTGGCTTAAAGAATGGATCAATCAGATATAAATCTTTAATCAACGTGAAGCCAAGAAGTTTAGATTGAAGATGAGTAAGGAGAACATACCTGCGAGAAAGGGCATCGGCGACCACATTCTCCTTACCTTTTTTATGCAAAATGACGTAAGGAAACGTCTCCATAAATTCTACCCAACGAGCATAGCAGCGGCTTAGGTGGGCTTAACTCTTCAGATAGCTGATGGTCGCGTGGTCAGAGTGGATCACGAACTCGCATGGCCAGAGATAGTGCTGCCATGTCTTGAGTACGCGAACAAGAGCGTAGAGCTCCTTATCGTAGGTGGGGTAATTCAAAGTTGCCCTAGTGAGCTTCTCGCTGAAGAACGCGATGGGCTTCTTCTCTTGGTGGAGACCCCACCAATCCCGACATTGGATGCGTCACATTCCACTTCAAAGTTCTTGGTGAAGTCTAGAAGTTGTAGCAGTGGCGCGTTGCACAAGGCCTCTTTCAACGCGTTGAACGCGTGATTGTGGGTTTCCTTCCAATTCACCGCGGCCCCTTTATTTGTGAGCTCATGGAGTGGCGCGGCGATGGAGCTGAAGTTGTGAAGAAATCTCCTGTAGAAGCATGCCAAGCCGAGGAAGCTTCTAACCATTGTTGGTGTTGTGGGTGTGGGCCAATCTCGAATGGCCTTCACTTTGTCTTCATCTACGCAGAGACCATCTTTTGAGACCACGTAGCCCTGAAAGTTCATAGTGTCGGATGCAAAACAACACTTGCCAAGGTTGGCATACAAGTGTTCGCGTCTCAAGCACTCTAACACAAGCCTAAGGTGCTTTACATGATTTTCTAGACTACGCGAGTACACCAGAATATCATCAAAGTACATCACAACAAATTTCCCCAGAAATTCCCTCAACACATGGTTCATGAGCCTCATGAACGTGCTTGGCGCGTTGGTGAGTCCAAGCGGCATGACCAGCCATTCATAAAGCCCATATTTGGTCTTAAACGCGGTCTTCCATTCATCACCCTCTTTCATGAGAATCTAGTGATAACCGCTCTTCAAGTCAATCTTGGTGAAGTGGGTTGCGCCATGAACTTATCGAGCATGTCGTCGAGGCACGGTATTGGATGTCTGTACTTGACAATGATCTGATTGATGGTGCGGCAGTCGACACACATTCGCCATGAGCCATCTTTTTTTGGCACTAGGATCACGGGGACCGCGCAAGGGCTTGGGGATTCCCTTATATAGCCGCGTTCCAGAAGTTCTTGCACTTGGCGCTGGAGATCCTTTGTTTCATCTGGTCCAGCGCGATAGGCAGCGTGATTTGGTAAAGAGGAACCAGGCATCAAATCAATTTGGTGCTCGATGCCTCGTAAATGTGGAAGGCCTTGGGGAAGCTTCTCTAGGAATAAGTCCTTGAACTCATCGAGCAACTCAGAGATTGTGCTCGGCAAAGCTTCCATGATGGGGCTCTCTGGGTTGCAACGTGTGGGCAGTAAAAGGAAACATGGTGGCTTGCCACTCAAGGGGGCAGTGAGGTTGCTTGGCCGCGCTAGCAGCAGTCTGTGCTCACAAGTGCCTTTCAACTTGGTGCTTTTTTAAGTGGTCTTTGGCCCTTCATTTGAACGCGTTCGATCAGTGGACGCGTTATCGGTGGTAGCGATTTCGTGTCCAGTGGAAGAACGCGTGCTTGTTTATTGCATTTTGAGTTCTAAACTTCTAATCCATAATAGTTGTTCACTATGTTTTAAGATGTTGAATTTTCCGAGGAAGTACATTAATTTCCAGTGTTTGGTTCAAAATAAATCATGAGAATTTACTTTCCAGAAAATTGTAATTTTTCCAAATCATAGGAATTGCACTTACATTGAAGATGTATGTAAGATTTACCCCATGCATTTTAAAATGGTAATATTCTTACTTCCTATATTAATATAAAAAATAGTATTTTTTCCAGCAATTTACGATTTCTAAAAAGTAACTAAATTCCCAGAAACTCATTTTCCTCGTTCAACCAAACAAGGGGTAAGTTTGAGTCCATAATCTAGCTTTTTAAATGCTATTGTAAAATAAAGGACGTGGATTTTTAATCTAAATTGTTTGAGTTAATTCTAAATATGTTCGACAATATAGATATGTTAAAGTCCACTAGGTTGATATATTTTTGACGTGTCCGTTCGTGAACAAGTCACACATTTAGTCCAACATTTATGCTCAATGAAGTTCCATTCTAATGACACCGAATAATATGAGAAATAATTCACTAAGCTTATATTAATTTTGTTTAGTCTTAACTTTTCGATGTAGGGGAAATTTATTCTCCACACGTCCCCTTAAGTGCAACTAGACCATCTAACACTTGACAACATGTCTTAAGGTCGGCAAACCAAATGGGTTAGCCCATATCATGCCCCCATGACAGCTAGGTTAAGCCCAAACAATGTCTTAAGGTCGATAAGTCAAACGAGCTAGCTCATATCATGTCATCATGGCGGACTAAGCTAAGATAAATCAGGAAATGAACCCAAACTCGAAGCCCGCTATGATATTATGTTAAAGTCCGATAAACGGTGGTGCATATTAACAACACGCTAGAGTCAAAGGTGGACCTGCTAATCCACTGCAAGGATAAGAACCACGACCTGGGAGTGTAGGCGGTACCATATGTCATGACGTATGAATTCGGATTCGACCCTAGCAGGTGGGGGTCGACGCTCTACTTTTGTAGCTTTGTGTGGGATGGAAAGCTATAGTGGTTTGATATATACGTGGAGGTGAGAGATGCATTGCTTTGTGGGAAGAACTGCAGGTGGTTCGTGAAGCAATTTTTTTTTTGGGTCTTGATTGTCTGGTTCGATCGGACAGAGTCTGTTCTTCGTCCAGACCGGAGTACTGTTGGCACACGAAGTGATAGATCCCTTCCAACATTAATGTCTCCATACACGCTTCCTATAATTACCTTTATATATTCTTCTTAGGGCCGTCCAATGGATTTGGAGGCCCTGTGTCAATTTTGAAATATGGCTTTGATAATAACCTAAAGTTCAAAAAAATTATGTGAAAAATGAAAATAAAATCTATTTCATATCTCAAATAAACTTAACATTGTTATGTCATACAAAAAATACCAAAAAATTGTACAAATCACACAAAAGATACCACTATTTAAAAAGTAATATCCTTTGTTTCTTTTTACGCTTCCCATACCAAAATTCATATTTTCTATTTCTAGAGGACATAAATGAAAAAAACTTAAAACAACACCCAAATGCTACTTATGAGGTATTAAAATAGAATATTGATGAATATGATTGGCGATAGGAGCAAAACAACCACATAATAATTCCATATGATACTTCTTATTTCATCTCTTTGAGTCTTTGCCTTAACGGGATATTCTCATGTTCTTCATGTACCTTGACACAATAAATAAGTACATGTTTAGTACATACACAAGATCACATTTATAATAATCTTTAAGCCGTGTAAGTATGAAAAGCAAACAAATCATTTCACAGTTTGAATTTGAATTTAGTAGTTTCGAGAGCACTAATTCAATTTGAAAAGCAACATATCAAAGAGGAAGTTATATAACCAAATTAAAATTTACAAAAACTAATTGAATTTATGTTTACAATGACACATTATTTTTGTAAGAAACAACAACAAACTGATATAGTCTAGATTACTAGATAAGCCAATTTATGAATTACTAAACTTTTCTCACAAGTTTCTGGTGAAGGCACCTATATCAAACTCCAATTTACTTTAATGGAACCGACAACCATAACTTTATATGAATGCATATTTAAATCTGAATATATATCAACCATCCAAACCAAATACTTAAATCAATCACTAAAGTAGTAAATTATTCAAGCAAAGATCAAACCAAGATCTTGTATTCCAACAAACATATACGAACAAAAGGATATATCAAAAATTAAGAAGAAAATTACCTTTAATTCTTCTATATAATCCAAATTCCAACCGAAGAAGATGAAGCTAGGAAAATCAAATAGAGGAAGAGAGGAGTCCAGATATGGGTAATTAATTAGGTTTTGGTGATGTTCGACAATGAGGGAAAACTTTTGAGTTTTATAAAAGAGAAAGAGGAGAAGAATATCCATTTAAGAAGATGAACGGAAGATGAATTGTTAACAATCTGATTTACCCTTGCCATCGCTGATTCAATGTATGTATTGAAACTTGAGATACCATTGTGGGCAGATTGGAGAAGACGAGGAGTGTCTCTGCAGAAGCGTGTTTTTTGAGGTGTAATTAAGGAAAAAATAATATATAATATATATAGGATAGAAAAATAGGGGCCATTAGATTTTGGGGCCCTTTTCCATTGGACCTCATGGAACAAGTCAATGGACATGTCTATTCTCACGGTCGTCTAGTGGATTTTGGAGGCCATGTGTCAATATTGAAATGTGACTTTGATAATAACTTAAAGCTCAAAAAATTATTTGAAAAATAAAAATAAAGTCTATTTCATATTTCAAATAAACTTAATATTGTTATCTCATACAAAAAATACCAAAAATTTGTACAAATCACACAAAAGATATCACTCTTTAAAAAGTAATATCCTTTGCTTTCTTTTACGCTTACCATACCAAGATTCGTATTTTCTATTTCTAGAGGACATAAATGAAAAAACTAAAACAACACCTAAATGCTACTTATGAGGTGCTAAAATAGAATATTGATGAATATGATTGGCGAGAGGAGCAAAACTACCACATATCCCAACTTATTAGGGGGGAATGTCATCATTTGTTTCCTTTTACGCTTACCATACCAAGATTCATATTTTCTATTTCTAGAGGACATAAATAAAAAAACTAAAACAACACCCAAATGCTACTTATGAGGTGCTAAAATAGAATATTGATGAATATGATTGGCGAGAGGAGCAAAACTACCACAGATCCCAACTTATTAGGGGGGAATGTCATCAGTGACGTTTTTATAACTAAGGCAACTTGATATATCACGATCCATTCACTAGTATTAAAAGGGGTTTTGACTTTTGTTGGATTTACCATAGTTTCGTGTTTTTTCGTGGTAATTTTACATCATTAGCAAAACTACAACGGCTGTATGCACAATCGAGGTAATTATATCGTACTTTTACCACGGTTTATGTTGTAATCGGTGTATTTGTATATACTTATTTACTATGATACATAAAATACCACGGATCATAAAGAACCAAAGTAATTGTGTTTTGTGTTCTAGAATTGGTTCTTTGAAATAGTAGTAAAGTTGTCATACAATGGTTAAATAATTGTTTTATCAATCTAGATTTTTTGAGCATATGTATAAGATATATTTAAATTAAAATATTTATATATTGCAAATATTTAATTTTTAATATTTATTATATCATTTTACCTAATCTTATCAAATATAAATTTGACCCAAAATTCCCCTCCTATTATATAAAATTTAGTTTCCAATCCATCAACCTAATTAGAAATATAATCTCGTACCCGACCGACCTTGTTCGATCAGTGCATGCACGGATCACCCTTGTGGTTAAAGTCCTTGAAAGGCGATCACCTGCGGACCGGCCTTAACATGCCTAGTGCGGACGGTTATGGACTATTGGATGGGTAATGCGGACGACTCAAATTAAAAGCTAACAAAAATAATAAAAATAGGCGCGCACGGTGATTTTTTGTACGCGGTGGCATATTTTTTTACGAAAAAGCTAAAGGCACGTGAAACATTGTCTAAATGAACGCTATTTTATACGCTTATCTTAAGCGTGTGGTTTTACATGCTTAACGTAGGCGCACAGGGATATTGTGGTCATTTTGAAAATACATGAATGAATTACACGCTTAACGTAAACGTGTAGTTACATGCTTAACGTAAGTGTGTAGTTACACGTTTAACGTAAGCGTGTAATACATGGGCTAGTTATTTGGGCCGGCCCAAATAACCAGCCCATTAAGCTGCCAAGTCAGACGCCTATCGTAGGCATGTGTTTACACGCTTAAGTTAAGTGTGTAAATACACGCTTAACTTAAGCGTGTAAACACACACTTAAGAAGATGAATCGTCTTCTTCCTCCCGCCGCGTCTTCAAACCTAAAAAAAATTCGTTTTTCAATCCTCAAAATCTCTCTTCCCTTTCCTTCGATTGTTCCCATTAGTCATGGATTTGGGTTTTGGTGGGTTGGGCGACCGGAATGGAGGCGGAGAGAGGGCCGAAATCGGCGGCGCAGTGGCGGGCGAAACCGGCGAACGAACGGCGACAGGCGCGACGACGGCCTCCGGCGCGGCAACGGCTGGCGGCGCGATAACGACTGGCGGTGCGGCATGGACGGGCGGTGCGGCATGGACGGGCGGTGCGAGCGGTGGCAGGAGGAGCCCGTGGCTGGCGGTAGAGGTGGACGAAAGCAAGGAGGAGGAGGTGGCCATGGTGTTTTCCGGCGGAGCTCGGACCCGAGGTGGAAGTGGAGGTCGAGCTAGGACCCGAGCGCAACCGAGGGCTACTCCGATTGAGGCGGAAACGACTCCGATGGCGCCTGTATCGAGTCTGATCGGTCTCCGAGCGGTATTTTTTTTAATAATAAATTATCATTATTTTCGTAATTATTTTCGTAAATATATTTGTTAAGATTTGATTTAATTTGGAATAGAATAATATAGTTAATTTGAAATAGAATAATATAGTAAATATATTTGTTAAGATTATGATTTAATTCGGATTAGTTATGGATTAGAATTAGTTATGCCTTAATTTTTGTATTAGTTAACATATTTAGCATACTTATGTTATTAATTAATAATTTGGATTAGAATGCATTATCGTTTAAATTTTGAATTAATTCGGATTAGAATAATATAGTTATTGATTAGAATTAATTATGTCTTAATTTTTGTATTATTTAACATATATTTAGAGTTTAATATTATTATTTATTATTTACGGATTAGTTATAAATTAGTTATGGATTAGAATTATTGGCTCGTATATTTACATTTTATTTAGAAATTAACTAGTACATAAACCATTATAAAAACTATCTATACAATAGATAAAATTAAATTAAAAAAGTTAAATGACATCTAACACAAATGCAAAAGTGACATATTGAAATGTATAAGTATAGTAAATTCTAAAATTAATCAAGTCCCTAAATGTATTAACTAGTCCCTAATCTAATAAGTATCCAAAAAATTAGAGTGTATTGGCGGCCCTCACCCCTACGGGGCATACGGAGCCGACACCTGTTGTTGCTGACCGCACTCGGCATGTTGGTGTTTCTGAGTCTATCCGTCGCCGCGCTGGTCTTGTCAGCGCTGATATATTGTCGTCTAGTGGGCTATCTTCGCATCCGCCTATGACTGTTGATGATGAGTATATGGAGGACGCTGAGGACATGTCAGCTCAGCATATGGAGGTTGATGATCAGGCTGTTGAGGAGCCGCATCGGGATGATGAGGCAGACTATGTTGAGTCTTTAGAGCCTATATTACCGACACGGGAGTTGAGTACGGACGACATTCAATTTTCCCATTCCCCTATTTTTTTTGGGTCGATCCCCACTCCTGTCGCCTCTCCATCTCATGCCGGTCCTTCTTCTGCACCTTCTGCCAGTCTTTCTTTTCCACTTTCTGCCAGTCCTTCTTGTCCACCTCATGCCGGTCCATCTGTTGTACATACTTACCATCCTTGGATGCCTAGAGGCCCAAGGTGTCCGATTCTTCTCCGTAGCTACGAGACACACATTGCTCGGGATATATTTGACCTTCCTATACCCCAACCCGCTCCTGAGGCAGTTGCGCAGATGCCACCTCCTATACAACAGAGGAGACTGAGACGTAGAGGATACGCTGCAGCTGTTGAGGATGCTCCTGGAGAGCATGTTGTTCCTGAGATTGCTGAGCAGCAGCCACGTCGTAGCGGGGTAGCCCGTCGTCAGGCGGAGCAGGATTTGGTATGTTTTACTTTGTAGTTTATGTGTTGAATCTTTAAAATGTTTTTTTGTTAGAAAATGTGTACTAATCTTAAATTCCTTTAATTCAGAGTCTTGATCCATTTCCGCTCAGCCCATTGTGCTGCCCACGAGGCTTTTATTAGCCCTGAGCCACATACGTGGTTTATGCTGGCTAAGCGGAGCGGGCTTACAGGTCTACGCACACTTGGCATTGCATGCAGCATGGATTCAACATTGATTTCTGCATTTGTGGAGAGATGGCATCCCGAGATGAACACATTTCATATGCCCTTCGGAGAGATGACCATCACCCTTGCTGATATTCACCAGATCTTACGGGTTCCCATACGTGGGAGGAGCTGTACTTCAGACCACAGTGATCCGGCAGTGAGACAGCGCATCTGTACTCATCTGGACGTTGGGCAGGACCAGATGAAGAAATGGAACACAGCTGGCGGTATTCCTTTGGCGTTTTTAGAGAGTAGACTGCTGGAGTGGATGGGGAGTGACGAGTGTGACGAGGGCGTTATTGCTACGTACTACCTCTTGTTGCTTCTCGGCTCGACTGTCCTGGTGGACAAGTCGACTAACGCCGTGAAGCACAAGTGGGTGGCGCTTTTGTTTGACCACGACGTTACCGGAGACACTGCATGGGGAGCTGGGTGTAACACCCCCAAATATTCCCTTGGAAAGGCATTACCGCCAGTGACCTCAGACGTTCTGTCCGATGTCACCCAAGGCTTTACCAGTTGATATAAACCATCAAACCACAATTATGATACAAAATATCATAACTTTCATTTAAACCATAGTCGCGGAATTACAACACAATTCCAAGTATGACAAAATACATCAGAAATACAGCGGAAGTCTTTACACAAAACATTTTCTTAACACAGCGGAAGTCTTTTAAATAACCATCAAAGGGTCTTGATCGCAATGATCACCCGCCAATGATCTTAACCTGGATCACTTGTCAAAAACACCGTTTGTCTTCATAGTCGTTCTAGCCTTTACGGAACTGCAACATATCTGATGTGCCGAATCGAACGGATGACACCAGCCAACCATGCAGAGAACAATTACGGTTGGTTAGTCTAATGAAAGACTAAGCAAGGGTACAAAACAGAGTGGTTCGAAGTAGACGTATTAGGTTAGACTCATCGTCTCTCGAATAACAGTCGATAACGATAGTCAACCACCATACTCCTACTAGAATATAAGAAAATGCATGATCAAGAGAAGATTCTGGAGACCGAGTCTCACAGCAATCAATCCCAAAAGAAGACTCCAACGAAATGAGCCTTATCGGAAAGCATGACAAATGTCTGGAACATAAATAATTCATACAAGCGTTCAAAAACGACTTGATGTTTCGGATCACGACCAACCTCACCGCCCAAGGCGAATCCAGATTGGAAAGAGAACTTTACTCTCATCAAAGTCAATACGAGATTTCCTAGATGCACTACTCGCCTGAGGGTATATTTAATTATGTGCGACAACGACACTTATCTCATTTAATTCCAAAACGATCATCACGTTATAAGCTTTTAAATCTCCTCACAAGAGATATCGGATCTCCTCACAAGAGATATCAGATCTCCTCACAAGAGATATCAGAGGGAATAAATCCCAAAAGATTTGGCACTAGCTAAGTGCACCAACCCTGAGTAAGGGCATGGTCATGACCAGAGAGAGTACTGGGGAAAAATCCACCAAGTACTAGTTATAAAGAAACAGCTAAACCTCCACAAGGTACATAGCGTTCCTACGAATAATCGTTCTAACTAAACAGTTATGAACGCAGTAATAATCCACATCAATGTCATCGCGGCCAATAACAGATATAATAGCGTTGTTCTAACAGATATACAACCTATCATAATATCTGTATTTAATCACATATATTTATATAATAGCGTCGTTCTAACAGATATACAACCTATTATAATATCTTTTAAAATCACAAACAGTTATCAAAACTGTTCCCAACAAAAACAGTAAATCATCCCAAACTAATTAACAATTAAACAATTGATAATTAATTGAAATATGGAATGATGAGCAAGAGCGAACCGCCACTTGCCTTAGATTATACGAAAGCTTGAACAAGCTTAGAAACGTCGGGTTCCTGGGTCAGAAGCAGGGACAGATCCTGGATAACAAATCCCTATGGAACGACCCATAACGAGACCCTAAGTTAGATTCAATATCCTCATATATGAATCTAAAAGAATACAAAAGGAATCGAAGGAACCAAGCCTCGCTCAAGACCACACACCCACGAGCCATAACACGAACCCAACTCACCGCGGGTGCGGTGGGGTCCTTGCCGCGGGTGCGGCGAGCTAACAGAGGCAGAGGGCTTCAGCGAAAATTCAGAAAACTCACCCAAATCGAGTTGTTTGCTTTCGATTCGATTATGGTTCACTCTCCAAACACCTTAAACCTTCCAACACCACTTGGGAGTACTTTCTCCACTAAAGGGAAACTCCGGCGAAAGCTTGGAAGCTCAGGCGGCAATGGAGAAAATAGAGGAGGAAGAAGACGATCAGCAGGGCAAATCTTCCTCTCCAGCTCCTACCTTTTATATCCTCAACCCACCTCCACTTGCAAGGGAACAGATCGGACGGCTAGGGGCGAATTCAGGCGGCCTAGGCCTGACAACCAACGCCACTTGCAGGGGAAGACGATAATGCTGCAGAAGAAAAATATCCCACCGCGGGGTACGACAGGGTGCGGTAGGGTGCGGTGGCCTCCTCAGACCGCCTCACTTGTTTGGCCTTCGCCGCGGGTGCGGCCACTTGACCGCGGGGTGCGGTCAAGGCCATTTTTCACCCTTTTGTCCGTTTTAAACTTGGGTTAATTATATTTAACCCCGGGTTAAATATATTCGTACACGAACGACTATTTAACCTTGAACACATGTCAACCGTATTTTATATTACTCGGAAAAAATATTACAGAGATCAAACATGATACAGAATGTCCGAACTTCTCTGAATTTAATCCGACTTGTAATACGGGAGTTGGAAAAATTCCAAAATATCCTTATAAAATGAGGGATATTACATTACCTCCCCCTTAAAAGAAGTTTCGACCCCGAAACTTGATTATTCTAGGCCGAAAACAACTCGGGAAAGCGTCTAAGCATATCCTCTTCAGTAACATCCAACAAGTTCTAGAAAACTGCACACTTCATTCACATCCTGAGGCCGTTTCGATCTTCTGGGGATCAATCATAACCATATCCTTACTGATCACACGGCCTAAGAAAGCCATTTCCTTAATCCAAAAGTAATATTTAGACAACTTTGCATATAGTTGATTTGTCTAAGGACTGACCCTCATGAGCCTTCTTGCTCGGAGAATAGATCAAAATACCATCGATGAAGACCACCACAAACTTATCCAAGTACTGGCGAAAACATCGATTCACCAGGTCCATGAAAACTACTGGAGCATTGGTGACTACGAACTCGTAGTGACCATATCTCGTCCGGAAAGCAATCCTCGGAATATCTTCCTTACGAGTCCTGAGTTGGTGGTAACCAAACCTTAGATCGATTTTGGAAAAGACTTTTACTCCTTGCAACTAATCCAACAGATCATCACTCCTCAACAATGAATATTTATTCTTGATCGTGACTTTGTTCAACTCACAATAGTCGATACACAGTCGAAATGATCCATCTTTCCTCTTGACAAACAGAACCGGAGCACCCCAAGGCGATGCACTCGGCCTTATGTAACCCTTGTCAAGAAGATCCTCGAGTTGCTTCTTCAACTCTTGCATCTCAATCAGGAGCCATCCGGTACGGTGCCTCCGAAATCGGCGTAGTACCAGGCTCGAGGTCAATTGCAAACTCCACGTCACCATACGGGGTAACCAGGAATATCTTCTGAAAAGACATCCGAAAATTCACTAATCACAGGAATATCAAGAATTGATGGTTCATCTTTCATGGGCGGATCCAGGTATCAAAGGTACTCGACACAACCTTGTCAAAGTAGCTTAAACGCAGCCATCGCATTGATAAGCCTATCGTTATCAGCATCATTCAGACCCTTAAATCTGCATACACAATGGCCCCCAGATGACACCGTCACAGTCCTTGAACTAAATCGATGACCGCCCCATGACGCATCAGCTAATCCATACCGAGAAATTATCCTATGGAGCCATGACTATTCGGATCAAATCCGCTTCGAACTTCTTACCCTAAATGGTAATCGGAAAATCCGACAAATGCTTGGTTCCAACTAAATGGTCACCATTTTGGACCAGCCCATTACATGGTTCACAGACGGCCCACTAGTGGCTCCGAGCCCAGGCCCAGCCATTACCAGCGTCCACTGTTGCCATGAGCCGTTGTCCATACATCTCAACCCATCCTTGGTAGCTCCACCTAATTAATAGGCAGCCATCTCCAAGAGGTTATTGGTGAGTATTGAACACGAGACCTCACCCTTTACCAAGCAGCGAAACACTAACTTGGTATCAACCAAATATTCATTAATAGGAAGATTTACAACGAAATGTTTACAACCTTGTTGCACACAAAACTTAACTTACTACACAACTATCCAAAACGAAAGACTGGGTAACACCCAAATCAACAACATACCAACAAAAGGTAATAAGAACTTTAAGCATTTGGAGCATCGGGTCCATCCGCCTCACGCATCTCGTAAATGCGTTGACCTTGACTTCCAAAAGCCACTGGGGTTTTCCCCTTGTTTTGTGCAGTTGTCTGCATTGAAGGACTAGGAGCTTCCACCGGACTAAACCTGGGTCGGTTGTTCTGATTAACAGACCCCTGCCCTGACTCAGCTCCTTTCCACCTCCTCTACTGACAGAACGTCTGCATATGGCCCTCCTTTCCGCAGCCATAGCACGTCTTCTTGTCCTTCAGACATTCAATGCTCTTGTGCCCGTGCGTACCACAGTTGTAGCACTGGACTCTTGCCCTGACCCGAACGTTGCGTAGACCCATCATGAGTCATATCCGTTTTTGCTCGGCCAGATTTGGCAAAGTCAGATGGTGGCGCGGGACGTTTAAACCCACTCGCCTGAGGCTGGTTCTGCACTTGCCTCTGGCTATTGCGTTTCTTGGTCGACTCCTCCAGAGTCACCTCCAACTTATAGGCTGCATCCACGTACTGCTCCAAGGTAGAGCATCTGTGATGCACCATCCATGGCTTAATATCTGGGCTCATCCACTCGTGGAAATACCAGATCTTTTGCTCCTCGCTGGATGCTTCCGTCCCAACATACTGTAGCAAATGATTGAACTTGGTCGCTAGCTCAGTCACTTTTAATCCCTCCGTCTTCGGATAGAGGAATTCGTTATGCTTTTCTTCCCTCATAGCTCGAGAGAAGAAACAATCTGTCATTTTAGCCTTGAACATTTCCCAGTTCAAATCAACATGATCAGCTAGACCGGTGTTCTCCCACCATTCGCTAGTATCTTCCTTCAATTGAAGGGAAGCAATGTGCACTTTCTCCGCTTCTGTGCACTCAACATTACGAAACAACCGTTCCATATGTGAGAACCAATGAGCCACTCTGACTGGCTCTCCTTTTCCATCATAGCTGTCAGGCCTCATAGAGTTAATGACCTTCAGGGCTCGGCCATAATCACCTCTATTCCTGACTGCCTCTTCTCGGTGTACATGGACATCTTGTTCCTCAAGCCTAGGAACTACTAGAGGAATTGGCACAGCCTGTGCCTGAGGCGCGTTTGGTCGCATTATCTCAGTGAATGCTTGTATTACAATACCCCGTATTGCTTCAACTGTTGCTACATCAAACACCACTGGAGTGTTGGCCGAAGCTTGGCCATTGCCTCCTGGATTATTGTGAGAAACAGACTCGTGTTCCTCCACAGGGTTCGCAACATTCCTTACGTTTTGTCTAGGGTCATTACTCGGCCCAACACCAGCACGGATAGTGTTCCTCGTGTTCACCCTCTATTTACCGATCAAATTCCAAGGATTTCATACATTAATATCTTCCAATGTACTTAACGTAATGAAATCAACTTAGAAGAGATCAAACTAGGTAAATTTCATTGATGAACTTCAAACCGAGTTACTAGGTTCTACAACCTCAAATCATAACGAGGGAACTGGGAATTCAAGCCTTACTGGAGATGGTGAAACCACCTCGGCTTCTTCTGAGTCCCTCTGAAAGAACAGAATGCACCCATATTCTATGGGTGACGAGAAGAGAGTTAGTCTTTCTAAATATGGAAGTTCGTTTCCATATCAGACTAAAGAGAAGGCACGACTATGAACGGTAAAAAAATTCATAAAAAAAATTCAGAGCCTTTGAAAACATTTCTCAGTTTAAAACGAGTAAATGGTTTATAAAATCCCAACCCGTTTTTTTTTTAAATTTAGGCTCTGATACCAAGTCTGTAACACCCCCAAATATTCCCTTGGAAAGGCATTACCGCCAGTGACCTCAGACGTTCTGTCCGATGGCACCCAAGGCTTTACCAGTTGATATAAACCATCAAACCACAATTATGATACAAAATATCATAACTTTCATTTAAACCATAGTCGCGGAATTACAACACAATTCCAAGTACGACAAAATACATCAGAAATACAGCGGAAGTCTTTACACAAAACATTTTCTTAACACAGTGGAAGTCTTTTAAATAAC
The DNA here is from genome assembly GCA_027886185.1 of Rheum nobile. Taxonomy (NCBI): domain Eukaryota; kingdom Viridiplantae; phylum Streptophyta; class Magnoliopsida; order Caryophyllales; family Polygonaceae; genus Rheum; species Rheum nobile. The sequence goes on along the minus strand of WOAB01000306.1, from coordinate 1,030,788 downwards.
CATCAAAGGGTCTTGATCGCAATGATCACCCGCCAAGGATCTTAACCTAGATCACTTGTCAAAAACACCGTTTGTCTTCATAGTCGTTCTAGCCTTTACGGAACTGCAACCTATCTGATGTGCCGAATCGAACGGATGACACTAGCCAACCATGCAGAGAACAATTACGGTTGGTTAGTCTAATGAAAGACTAAGCAAGGGTACAAAGCAAAGTGGTTCGAAGTAGACGTATTAGGTTAGACTCATCGTCTCTCGAATAACAGTCGATAAGGATAGTCAACCACCATACTCCTACTAGAATATAAGAAAAGGCATGATCAAGAGAAGATTCTGGAGACTGAGTCTCACAGCAATCAATCTCAAAAGAAGACTCCAACGAAATGAGCCTTATCGGAAAGCATGACAAATGTCTGGAACATAAATAATTCATACAAGCGTTCAAAAACGACTTGATGTTTCGGCTCACGACCAACCTCACCGCCCAAGGCGAATCCAGATTGGAAAGAGAACTTTATCTCATTTAATTCCAAAACGATCAACCTCAAGACCAACCTCAAAAATGACTTGATGTTTCGGCTCACGACCAACCTCAAGACGAGATTTCCTAGCTGCACTATTTCCTAGATGCACTACTCGCCTAAGGGTATATTTAATTATGTGCGACAACGACACTTATCTCATTTAATTCCAAAACGATCATCACGTTATAAGCTTTTAAATCTCCTCATAAGAGATATCGGATCTCCTCACAAGAGATATCAGATCTCCTCACAAGAGATATCAAAAGGAATAAATCCCAAAAGATTTGGCACTAGCTAAGTGCACCAACCCTGAGTAAGGGAATGGTCATGACCAGAGAGAGTACTGGGGAAAAATCCACCAAGTACTAGTTATAAAGAAACAGCTAAACCCCCACAAGGTACATAGCGTTCCTACGAATACTCGTTCTAACTATACAGTTACGAACGCAGTAATAATCCACATCAATGCCATCGCGGCCAATAACAGATATAATAGCGTTGTTCTAACAGATATACAACCTATCATAATATCTGTATTTAATCACATATATTTATATAATAGCGTCGTTCTAATAGATATACAACCTATTATAATATCTTTTAAAATCACAAACAGTTATCAAAACTGTTCCCAACGAAAACAGTAAATCATTGACGGGGCTAAAGATGCACAAGCAAATGTCATTGATTAGCCTTATCAAAATAAATTATCCTAACAAACCTACTAAACAAAGTATAGCAGACAAGTAAGGGTCGAATCCCACAGAGAAGGTATGATGTAATATGCAATCGTGAATGACAAGTAACAAGCAACTGGGGGTTTTGTAGTCAAGAGAACGAAGCAAACAAGCATGCAGATTGAGTAAAATCGAGAGAATAATATGAGGCAAAGTAGTCCTGTTAGAGCGAAATCCACAGTACAAAGATAGAGTTTGATCCCTGAAATCTATTCAATCCAAGTTCAATTATTTATCCTTATAGTCGTTCCCACCTTAATCGTAAGTACTATTGATTCTCACAGTTGTCAATAGACTTATCACTATACTAATGATAAAGTACAACTGATTCTCACAGTTGTCAGCGTACTTTAGCACCAACACAGCAATAGCGATGCACACAAGGATTTAGGATACATGCAAGTAGAAAGACGTACAAGTACTCACTCTCCTACTTAACATGCAATTGATTCTCACACACAAGTGTACGCTCGGAACCCCTATACGCACAAAAGTGGTTGCTACTAGATATGCACTCGGAACCCCTATATGCAATCCTAGCAATTGATAACAAGCATTCAACCTAGGTGATCAGGCTAAGAAGAACAACTAGAAATCGTAGACGTGGTAAGCAAGAGAATCAATCCAACAATTATAAGGATAAGAACAAGGAATAGAAATCTCACAAACACATAAAAGTACTGCTTCAATCGTCTAACAGAACAAAGGAAAGTTAGTTCTCCATCAAAGGGGATGAAAAACTATAATATGAAATAACGATCAAAAGTAGTTCGATAACAAGATGTGTCTAAGTGTTCGCAGACTGGCTTGGAGGCTGTGGAACATTAGGTTAAATAGAGTTAACCTAAAGCCCAAGATCACAAAACCAATCCAAAAGGAAACAAATAAAATAACAAAGTCTGAAATAGAAATAAAAGGAAATAAATATAATCTGGCGCGAGGCAATAAACACGTCCACCGCGGGGCGGTAAAGATCCACCGCGGGGCTTCTGCTCTCCACCGCTGGGCGGTGGCCTCCTCTCACGCGGGGCTTCATCATCACTGGGAGTCATCACCGCGGGGCGTCACTGCTAAGGCGGGGCGGTGAACTCCAGACTTCAACTCTCATCTTCTTCTCTTCTCCAACTGCTCTCCAAATACTACCAAGTGTTGGTAGCCTTCTCCATAGATGTTCCAGCAGCTCTATCTCCATCTCTAAGCTCCAACTAAGCTGCCAATCCTTGGATTTCTTCACTTCTCTCCATAATATATGGATCACAGACTTAGCACTAAAACAACTCCAAAACTCCTCCAAATCATGCTAATAGATGCTAGAAAAGGTGTATGAAATAACACCTATCAAATTCCCCCATACTTAGACCTTTACTCGTCCCGAGTAAGCTAAAGAAAACTCACCCTCTCAATCAATACCAAGGACTCAAGAAGTACAAGAAAACGTGACTCTAACAACTACAACATATCAACAATACGCCCAAAACAACCAAAACAAGTGATGCAAGTACAATCTAACCTAACTCCCGTCTATCTCCTTATCGCTCCATGAGTGGCCTACCCGACAATCCTTCTATGTCACTCTTCTTATGACGCCTCGCCGAAAGATAAGAGAAATCCTAAAATCACTCTTCTTCTTTTTCACTCATTTTGCCAAGGCGCCCTTTCGGGTTTTCACCAAGCACTCATTTCATTTTCCAATAGACGTTCTCACATAAGCTCGCATCACTCTAGTCCAATTTTGCCCTGGTCTAATACCAGCCGGACTACCTGCTTTTTACCTGAACCGCCCTTTCGGGTTTTCAGTCCATCCCAGGATTTTGATTGCCTTTTTACTTCTTTTTGGCTTTTTTTTTTTGAAAATAAAATCAACACTGCAGAAAACGAATGCATAAATAAAGTTATGTACACTAGCTAGCAAGAATAGCAAGTCTATATCCCTCCCCCATACTTAAACTGAACATTGTCCTTAATGTGAAAAGAGAACGTCAAATGATAGGGGAAGAGAGAAATAAACTCACTGTGGACCGGAAGGTGGTGGTGGGTACATCCCAAAGTAGTCCTGCAGATGAGTGTCTATAGTTTCCAGACACTCATCTATCTCATCGTGAAGCTGGGTCTGCCAAGTTTGCAGACCGGTCTCTACTCTGGAAGTCCACTGATCATGGCGCGTAGAGAAGTTATCCCATCTAGCGTACATCTCCTGCCATGGTGCGACAGGTCCATACACAGATGATGACTCCTCAAACTGTGAAGCATTGGGGTCGTCCCCCTCCTCGCGATCAGCAGCAGCATATCCACCACTAGGGCCCTCTCCATATGGACCCGAAGAAACAACGGCAGCGGCAACAACAGCAGGCGTCTGGCCATCGCTATCAATCCACCAGCCCGCATATGAAGGCGAGTAAGTGAACTCTCGCGGAACACTCAAAATATGGCCCTCGTAAGCCGTCCAAGCCACATCACCATCCTGCCCCAGCGGCTTCACCATAGAGCACACCCTCATGGGTGCGGCATCATATAAAATGCAGGGAACCGGCCGAGCAATCCGATCGCAAGCAATCACATCAGCGCAGAGGAGAGTAATCAAGCTACCCCCACAAATATCTCTAGGCTCGCCCTCACGAATCCTCCGCAGGGAACTCAGGAAAAGAGTTGCCCAACACGGAGTAAGCTCAACCGTTCCCAGGATGCTCAAAAACCACTGGAAGTCCTTCATGGGCACCTTCCCATCGTCAGCATGGCCAAAGAAATCTCTCATCAACACCTTGTGGATCAACCGCAGACACGGGTTCACCAACTTCGAATTCACCTCATGCCCCGTCTTGAAAGTCCTCCTAGTAGTAGCCCGCCAGAAAGCAAACATCTCGTCCTCCTGAAGCCCATTCGACCATCCAGGGGTCGGTTTCTTCATAATGCCCAGGGCCTCGTGGATCGCCCTCCTTGACAGAGAATGCTCACGTCCATTGTAGGAGAACACGATCTTGCACAGGAAGCTATCATCACCCTCCTCGCGGTTGAACCACCGGAACGAAGAAATGAACTGGAAGCATAGCTCAGGATACGCGGGGGCTGCCTTGCCCAGAAATCCTCCCAGCCCACACTGCGTTAGGCGCATCGTCACACACACGAGCATTCCCATCTGCTCCAGAGTCGGCGTGTGGAAAAAATTTTGAAGGCACCACCTTCCTCCCCTTCACAATATCGTACAGCTCACTCTCATCCCTACTTGTCGACGCGTTCTTCTTGCCTTTGGGAGCCATAAGTGAAGAATTGAAATGCTCAAATCAGAAGACAGCAAAGAATACTCACAATCAAGCAAACACATGTTCTGCAGAGACTCAACGCGGGGCGGTAGCGTCGCGGCGAGAAACTGACAATAGGTCACCGGGTCGCGGTGAGGTCGGCGCGGGGCGGTAGCAACAGAGACGCGAAGCGGTGGCAGCGCGAGGCAGAGCTAAAGCGAGGCGAGACAACAGCGGCGCGGTGGGGGTTGTGTTTGGGCTGGGCTGTGAGGCTAGACTCCAAATGGGGGTATGGGGGCTAGGAAATGCTCAAGGTCGAGAGGGGATTCAGGTAGAGTGAATGGGAAATAGGAGAAGGAGAATTGAAGGGGGGGGGCGGTGGAAATTTTATGTGGGGCTAGGTCAAGGTAGGGTAAGGTGAAAAGAAAGGGTTGATGGGCCGGTCATGTACCATGGCCCATATGAGAAATCTTGGCCCAAAATGAAGCCCAATCCGTCAAAACCTTAGTAACCACTTAAGAAATAAGCTTTTACTCACCCGTTTAAGATTTTTTCAGGGCCCATTATTCTTGCTTTTTAAAAAAAAAGAAGAAGTTGAGAATCGATACCTGACCGTCACCGCGGGGCGGCAGCTCCACCGCGAGGCGGTAGGAAAGTGCCGCGGGGCGGTGAGAAAGGCTGGGCACTTCATCTCTTCTCGGGTTTACTTTTGTACCTGAAATGTGAGTAACAGGCGAACGAAACAAAGCAAAATAAACTGCGAAAATAATCTAATAAAAAGAAAAAGAGATCAAAGAAATACAAACACGGGTTGCCTCTCGGACAACGCCTTGGTTATCGTCGTCGGCTCGACGTATTGCAGATCAACTACCATTTTGGGTAGGATTCTTTCGGAATCCTCCAACTTGTCTCTTCCTGGTGAGACCTCTCATGGAAAGGTTTGAACCTTAGACCATGGTCTTTCTTCGCCACCCACTCCATGTGCATTCTCTTCGGAGTGTCGCCCCCATACTTAGAATAATGCGGGGGCCGATCTGGCTCAACCTGAACATGCTGCACTTCACTAGATAAAGGCTTGCAGCCTTGTGTGGTTAGTGTAGGGGGGCAAGTGCCCAAAGTAGAGGAATCACCTATCTCAGCTAATAAGACATTATCCACAGGCAAATCATGAAAATCATGCAACTCAATGGGTCCATCACTAGTGGAACACTCAACTACGGCCTCTACTGCATCAATCTTAACATTATCATGCACAGAATCATCAAATTCATTAATGCAGAGAGGAGGAGGAGACTTAATGGAATTAGCTTTATGAATATCATGCTGAAAAATTATTCCATCAAACTCCATAGTCAGGGTACCACTATCAACATTTGTCTTAGTCATGGAAGTCTTCATAAAAGGTCGCCCTAGCATAACCGGGGCAACTTGCTCATCATAATCCATATCCATAACAAAGAAATCAGCAGGAAATATCAAAGGACCTATCCTAACAAGGACATCTTCTACAACACCCTTAGGGGGTACACACGATCCATTAGCAAGTTGTATCACAATACTAGACTCACGCAAGGGTCCTAATTCCAATTTCTCAAGTAAAGAATATGGTAAAACATTAATTGAGGCACCCAAATCAAGTAGAGCCTTCTCAACAACATGCTCACCTATAGTAATAGGAATAGTAAACGTACCTGGATCCTTGCACTTCGTAGGTAGACGCTTATGAACCACAGCTGACACTTGTTCGCCCACTGGACTCTTCTTCTGAGTCTTCTGCCTTTGAGCTTTCTTCACCGTGCAGAGCTCCTTTAAGAACTTGGCATATCGTGGGATAGCCTTGATAAGCTTCAGCAGGGGAATATTCATCTCACAGTTCTGGAACGTGTCGAACAGGTCTCTGTCATCGACAACTCTTTTAGCCTTTAGCGCCTCTGGAAAAGGTGTTGGGGGCTTCTCTGAAAGTAGGGGAGGAAACACTGGACGAACATAGGTATCAACATAGACATCGTCAGTAGGAACAGATTTCTGAGGAGCAGCTCGCGGCGAGCCCACCGTGGGGCGTAAATCGTCACCGCGGGGCGGTGGGGTCGCGTTGACATTACTGGGCATAGGCACCGGGTCGCGGCAGGAATTGCCACGGGGCGGTGCGGTGAGTTCCTTTTTCTCGGAAATTTCTTTCTCCTCTTCAGCAATAGGAGACATAACTTCTTTACCACTTCTCAACGTGATAGCACTCACGTTCTCTCTAGGATTCACAGTGGTCTGGGACGGCAGGGAGTTTGAGGTCCTCTGGTTGATTTTAGTCACCTCGTCGGCTAACTGGCCAATCTGCCTCTCTATATTCTTGATACTCGACTCAGTAGCCTGCACATGCGTAGCAAAGTGCTGAGTCAAGGTCTTCAGCATATCCTCAGTAGAGGCTCCAGAAGTTTGGCCTTGGGGCCTCTGTTGGTACTGAGCTCGTTGCTGGTACTGTTATTGCTGAGCCGGCTGATATTGCTGTTGTGCCGGCTGCTGACCACCTTGAGGGTCACTCCATCTAAATCCTGGATGGTCACGCCCTCTATGGTTGTAATTGGGCTGGCCACCATACTGTTGTCTAGGGGCTCCATAGCCTCCTACAGCATTAACTTCAGCAACACCATCCTCTTGCAGCTGAGGACAGGTATCTGTGTGGTGGGCCTGGCTAGGACAAAGGCCACACGGTCTGGCTTGTTGAGGAGCATTCTGATTCGCCATCTTCATGACTATCTCCTTTAACTCGGCTAACTCAGATAATACCGGACTCGGTCCTGCAGGGGTCACAGCATTGACCGCCTTTCTTTGGTAAGTTTTTCCGAAGTTCCGGGTGCTTTCACTCATCTCTTGGATTCGGTCCATGGCTTCCTTCGGTGTCAGATTCAGAATACTACCACCGCATGCAACATCGACCATTCTCCTCTCTTGGTCCTGTAGACCGTTGTGCAAATAAAGGACAAGATCCTGCTGGGCGTATCCATGGAATGGACAGTTGGAGCAGAGCCTCTTGAACCTCTCCAAATAATCATACAGTGTCTCATCACAAGCCTGCTCAATGTTGGCAATTGCCTTCTTCAAAGCATTCGCCTTCTTCGTCGGAAAATACTTATCCAGGAATGCCTTGTGCAATTTCGCCCATGTATCTATGGTTCCTGGTGGCAAGTGATAGTACCAGTCGCTCGCATTGTCGAGTAAAGAAAAGCCAAAAGCTCTCATCTTGAACTGCTCTTCAGTCACGTTCCTGGGCTTCATCGTCATACAGACATTGTGGAACTTGCCCAGGTGAGAAATCGGATCCTCTCCACTCAGACCGTGGAAGTTAGGCAGGCAGTTAACAATTCCAGTCTTCAATTCAAAGTTCACCCCTTGATCCAGCGCAGGGATGATCACAACTAGGGGTTCAGCCCCAATATTCGGTGCCGTAAGCTCTCGTAGAGTTCCGTTTCCAGCCATAGTAGCAGCTGGGATAGTAGCAACTTCAGCGGTTTCAGTCTCAACGTTCTCGGTCGTGTCAGTCTCAGCGGCCAACACAGTCTCAATCTCGGCTTCTTCCCTTCGATCGCGCAGACGTCCAATGAACGATCTTTCAATCTCTGGATCAAAAGCTAAGAGTGGGGAGTCAGTAGCACGGGTATCGACCATAAGATAGGTCTCCACCCAAAAATCAAACACGAAAACACACAACAAACAAAAACCTTCCCCGACAACGGCGCCAAATTTTGACGGGGCTAAAGATGCACAAGAAAATGTCGTTGATTAGCCTTATCAAAATAAATTATCCTAACAAACCTACTAAACAAAGTATAGCAGACAAGTAAGGGTCGAATCCCACAGAGAAGGTATGATGTAATATGCAATCGTGAATGACAAGTAACAAGCAACTGGGGGTTTTGTAGTCAAGAGAACGAAGCAAACAAGCATGCAGATTGAGTAAAATCGAGAGAATAATATGAGGGAAAGTAGTCCTGTTAGAGCGACATCCACAGTATAAAGATAGAGTTTGATCCCTGAAATCTATTCAATCCAAGTTCAATTATTTATCCTTATAGTCGTTCCCACCTTAATCGTAAGTACTATTGATTCTCACAGTTGTCAATAGACTTATCACTATACCAATGATAAAGTACAACTGATTCTCACAGTTGTCAGCGTACTTTAGCACCAACACAGCAATAGCGATGCACACAAGAATTTAGGATACATGCAAGTAGAAAGACGTACAAGTACTCACTCCCCTACTTAACATGCAATTGATTCTCACACACAAGTGTACGCTCGGAACCCCTATACGCACAAACGTGTTTGCCACTAGATATGCACTCGGAACCCGTATATGCAATCCTAGCAATTGATAACAAGCATTCAACCTAGGTGATCAGGCTAAGAAGAACAACTAGAAATCGTAGACGTGGTAAGCAAGAGAATCAATCCAACAATTATAAGGATAAGAACAAGGAATAGAAATCTCACAAACACATAAAAGTACTGCTTCAATCGTCTAACAGAACAAAGGAAAGTTAGTTCTCCATCAAAGGGGATGAAAAACTATAATATGAAATAACGATCAAAAGTAGTTCGATAACAAGATGTGTCTAAGTGTTCGCAGACTGGCTTGGAGGCTGTGGAACATTAGGTTAAATAGAGTTAACCTAAAGCCTAAGATCACAAAACCAATCCAAAAGGAAACAAATAAAATAACAAAGTCTGAAATAGAAATAAAAGGAAATAAATATAATCTGGCGCGAGGCAATAAACACGTCCACCGCGGGGCGGTAAAGATCCACCGCGGGGCTTCTGCTCTCCACCGCTGGGCGGTGGCCTCCTCTCACGCGGGGCTTCATCATCACTGGGAGTCATCACCGCGGGGCGTCACTGCTAAGGCGGGGCGGTGAACTCCAGACTTTAACTCTCATCTTCTTCTCTTCTCCAGCTGCTCTCCAAATACTACCAAGTGTTGGTAGCCTTCTCCATAGATGTTCCAGCAGCTCTATCTCCATCTCTAAGCTCCAACTAAGCTGCCAATCCTTGGATTTCTTCACTTCTCTCCATAATATCTGGATCGCAGACTTAACACTAAAACAACTCCAAAACTCCTCCAAATCATGCTAATAGATGCTAGAAAAGGTGTATGAAATAACACCTATCAATCATCCCAAACTAATTAACAATTAAACAATTGATAATTAATTGAAATATGGAATGATGAGCAAGAGCGAACCGCCACTTGCCTTAGATTATACGAAAGCTTGAACAAGCTTGGAAATGTCGGGTTCCTGGGTCAGAAGCATGGACAGATCCTGGATAACAAATCCCTATGGAACGACCCATAATGAGACCCTAAGTTAGATTCAATATCCTCATATATGAATCTAAAAGAATACAAAAGGAATCAAAGGAACCAAGCCTCGCTCAAGACCACACACCCACGAGCCATAACACGAACCCAACTCATCGCGGGTGTGGTGGGGTCCTTGCCGCGGGTGCGGCGAGCTAACAGAGGCAGAGGGCTTCAGTGAAAATTCAGAAAACTCACCCAAATCGAGTTGTTTGCTTTCGATTCGATTATGGTTCACTCTCCAAATACCTTAAACCTTCCAACAACACTTGGGAGTACTTTCTCCACTCAAGGGAAACTCCGGTGAAGCTCCGGCGAAGCTCCGGGGAAAGCTTGGAAGCTCAGGCGGCAATGGAGAAAACAGAGGAGGAAGAAGACAGAGGAGGAAGAAGACGTTCAACAGGGCGAATCTTCCTCTCCAGCTCCTCCCTTTTATATCCTCAACCCACCTCCACTTGCAAGGGAACAGATGGGACGGCTAGGGGCGAATTCAGGCGGCCTAGGCCTGACAACCGACGCCACTTGCAAGGGAAGACGATAACGCTGCAGAAGAAAAATATCCCACCGCGGGGTGCGGCAGGGTGTGGTAAGGTGCGGTAGCCTCCTCAGACCGCCTCACTTGTTTGGCCTTCGCCGCGGGTGCGGCCACTTGACCGCGGGGTGCGGTCAATGCCATTTTTCACCCTTTTGTCCGCTTTAAACTTGGGTTAATTATATTTAACCCCGGGTTAATTATATTTAACCCCGGGTTAAATATATTCGTATACGAACGACTATTTAACCTTGAACACATGTCAACTGTATTTTATATTACTCGGAAAAAATATTACAGAGATCAAACATGATACAGAATGTCCGAACTTCTCTGAATTTAATCCGACTTGTAATACGGAAGTTGGAAAAATTCCAAAATATCCTTATAAAATGAGGGATATTACACTGGGATTCTAGCCTACGTCTATCGCAACTTGGGAGAGGCGTCTAGGCGTGGAGCACAGGGCATTGCATCTTGCGGGATTCTGATTAGGATAAGATATTGGATGGATTAGTGAAATATTAAGTTACGTTTTAATATTTCGGTCATTAATAGCCTTATTTATTCATTTACAATGCTGGGTTTGGGCATATTTCCCACATTTTCGGGAATAATATGTTACGAACCCCCAAGCCTTTAGAGTAGTTGTTCCTGGTGCCGCGGAGGTGCCTAACAATAGAGACACCGGCCGTTTGATCGCCATATGCCGCATTCTAGATGACATGAGATATGAGGAGGTAGAATAGTACACGTAATTTTCGATATCTTAGTCTTTAATGTTCAAAAAATAAGTATGTATTGACTTTGCCTTTTTGACTTTACAGGTTACTTGGACCCCTTGGGTGGGGCTGGACTTCCAGGCTCATGAGGTAGCTTCTACTAGGTTTTGCGGTATACTGCGCATTATAGATGTTCAGGAGCCGTACCACCCGGACAGAGTCCTCAGGCAGTTTGGGCTCATGCAGCCAGTCCCAGTTCTGCCCATTCAGCCGGACAAGGCCGTCAGGAATGCTGAAATTAAGGGATACGAGGTCAGTTTTGCTGATGAGCTTCAAGTAGCTTAGGATGCAGATCCGAGACCGTTGATTGATCTGCATGGATCGGATGCGACTCACTTTTGGGACATGTATGCCGACTATTTAGATTGGTATGACGAGTGTTCTCATCCCTTGGTCGATCTTGGTTCCGTCAGACGTGATCGTCCGGTCGGCCCTATCCATGTCTCTCCAACTGTTGACGCAGTCGCGGTACGCTTACTTTTGTTGAATTGTTTGAATGTTTTATCTCTTATTGTGTATTTTGCAATAGTTTGACAAATATTACTTACTTTGTATACAACGCATTCAGGTGGTTGCTGCTGATATCCGCAGTTAGTTACGCACACTTGAGGCGGCGACACAGACATTCGAGGGACTTGTGAGATTATGGCTTGATATGCTGATTGGGCAGCCTCCACCCATGGCCCCACCTCCACCTCCACCTCGCTAGTCCCAGATGTTTTGTGATTCTGTCACGGAACCTGGCGAAGGTAGTGGCTCGCAGCCACATTAGTTTTTATGTTTGGATTAGATACGATTCATATGTAGGGAGTGTTTCTGTAAATGTTATCTATTTTATATTATTTGGTTTAGTATGTTTGTTCATGTTTATTATGTCGTTTGATACTTACCTCAAAGTACGAAATAGCAACATAACTTTACCGAGCCATAACAAGATGTATGAACAACTATAAGAAAATCGACACAGTACGAAACGATTAACATCGAAAAACAAATAAGTACAAAATGGAAAGTTAATATGAACAAAGATTGCAATCTTCAAATAATGAAGTATATGCATAACCACACGCTTAGCTTAAGCGTATGGTTACACGCTTAGCTTAAGCGTCTGTTTACCCGCTTAGCTTAAGCGTCTGGTTACACGCTTAGCTTACGCGTGTGGTCTTTCGCTTAACATAAGCGTGAAATCATGCATGAACTTGTTACATGTTAGCATACTTATGTAATACGAGAAAGTAATAGGAACTTAGATCATGTTAGCATACTTATGTAATACGAGAAAGTAATAGGAACTCGTTACATGTTAGCATACTTGTGTAATACAAGAAAGTAATAGGAACTCGTTACATGTTAGAATACTTATGTAATACGAGAAAGTAATAGGAACTCGTTACATGTTAGCATACTTATGTAATACGAGAAAGTAATAGGAACTCGTTACATGTTAGTATACTTATGTAATACGAGAAAGTAATAGGAACTTAGATCATGTTAGCATACTTATGTAATACGAGAAAGTAAATGGAACTTAGATCATGTTAGCATACTTATGTAATACGAGAAAGTAATAGGAACTTAGATCATGTTAGCATACTTATGTAATACGAGAAAGTAATAGGAACTTAGATCATGTTAGCATACTTATGTAATACGAGAAAGTAATAGGAATTTAGATCATGTTAGCATACTTAAGCGTCTGTTTACCCGCTTAGCTTAAGCGTCTGGTTACACGCTTAGCTTACGCGTGTGGTCTTTCGCTTAACATAAGCGTGAAATCATGCATGAACTTGTTACATGTTAGCATACTTATGTAATACGAGAAAGTAATAGGAATTTAGATCATGTTAGCATACTTATGTAATACGAGAAAGTAATAGGAACTCGTTACATGTTAGTATACTTATGTAATACGAGAAAGTAATAGGAACTTAGATCATGTTAGCATACTTATGTAATACGAGAAAGTAATAGGAACTTAGATCATGTTAGCATACTTATATAATGCGAAAAAGTAATAGGAATTTAGATCATGTTTGTATACTTATGTAATACGAGAAAGTAATAGGAACTCGTTACATGTTAGAATACTTATGTAATAGGAGAAAGTAATAGGAACTCGTTACATGTTAGTATTGGGCCCATTAAGCTTTTTTTGGTAGTATTGGGCATAGTTTGGGTCCATTAAGCTTTTTTGTACTATTGGGCCTAGTTTGGGCCCATTAAGCTTTTTTTGTACTATTGGGCCTAGTTTGGGCCATGTCATGAATTAAAACACAATTTCTTTTACTAATGCGTAGTAGTACATGTCATCCGAAAAGTACATACATAACAAAGAGTTTGGATCATATGCGGAGCACTCTTCCCGTGCGGACGTGCGGAGCATGCACTTTAGGGCCTTATTTGTGCACTTTAACGTCTTATTTGTGCACTTTTTCAAAAAAAAAAAAATCTTTTTCAAATTTTTTTCCAAGTATTTTTCAATTTTTTTCGATATGAGGAGGTAGAATAGTACACGTAATTATGAAACTCTTCTGAGGATCTGTAGAGATCACTGGATTTTTTTCCATGCTCTGGGTAGAGCATGGTTTGATTTAGTACAATAATGAAACTCTTCTGAGGATCACGTCGCATAGCTTCAGCTCTTTCTAATGCTGAATTTCCAACATCTCTAGCATCATCATCAGAGGTGTAGCTGCTGTCTTCTTCGACGACAGAGGAATTTGAGTCATCGCTGATTACTATCACATTTATCGACGAAGAGGCCATACTAACTATTGGAGAATTAAAACACAATTAGCTAAGAGAAGGATAAGAGTAAGAGAAGGGTGTAATTGTTTGTATGAAATTGTTTGTATTTATAGGGTGAAATAGAGTTGTTGGAAAACGGCCGTTACATCAAAGTAATATGAACACATCAAAGCCGTCTAAATATTACATTACATACTCGTATCATCAATCAAGTATATGAACGGATCCGTCTCCCACATACATAAAAGGATCTGGTGCCTGACCATTTGGAATGCGGTAATCTCGATACGTCTTCAAATTCCACTCAAACTTTGTTGTCCACCATAAAATGTTTCGATCTGCGTTTCTACGCCACGAACCAGGAGTGTGCGGTATTTGCGACCTTTCCTTAAGCACCACCTACATATACACACACAAACTATTTGAGTAGTGAAAACAATGTAACCTAATTTCATAAATATTTTATTAGAAAAAACCTTTACCGGTATGAAGTGATCATGATTGCCTACGTGTGCCATGGCAAGATTTCTTGTCTGGAAGTCATATGCTTGATGTCCTATTCCTCAACGGTAAGCAAAACGTCAGAGCTTCCCACGTTAATAAGATGAGACCAACCTGATATAGTATGGCAAACACTAAACCCATCAATGGCATGTGAAGCCAGTATACTTCTGAGCAAGGGCTTCTGCAATAGTTCACTTGAAAGATAAGATCATCCCAAGACCCTTGTCGAAGACAGCAACGTATCGGCTCATATAGCTCTCGATTGTCAAGAAACTCCGCTACCATCTCGCGTCGGATGTTGGGATATTCCTTCTCTTGCCTCCCCAACAATACAGCCATCGACCGATATCCACAATGTTCGTCGGGGCGTACATATCTAACATTCTTGATGTACGAAATCCAAAAGTCATCCACATTGTCAATCCCAAAGTTCACCCCCATATGAACAATGGGAATACTAGGTTCTTCAGGCCACTGCAAATCTTCTGGTTGTGATTCTTCTAGTATGGGTTGGGATTGCAAGTCGTCAAAGTCCATCACTACTGTAGTAGATGCACTTGCTTGATTTTTAGGACCACCTGGGCCTCTACTAGTGCTCGCACTTGCCTTCCCCTTCGCCTTTGTCTTTGGCCCCACCTTCTTCTCATTCTCGTGGAGCTCATCCCGTCTATGCTCAAACAAGCACTTATCCCTCTTCTCCACCTTCTCATCCACCTTCTCCTTGTTCCTAGCACCACTTGGCCTTCCTTTTGACTTGATCCCCGTCGGCTCTAACAAAGTACTCTCTTCTGGATGCTCCAATTCGTGGTACAACTCACCTAGTAGGAATGCAGTGCCTTTCTTCAATGTCCCAACCTCCAACCTGGCAAATATTTCACGAAGTCTCATCTCTGTAATGTCCATTCGAACGTAGGCAGAAGGGCCAGGAGTTGTTGTTGGAGTCTCTTCCCATTACAAGTCACTCCAGAACTCGTGAACGTCTGACAGAATGAGAGGTGTTCTTGAAACGATGGCTCTTGCAATGCTGTGTACGCAAGGCAACCCAAGGCAATCTCTCACCCAATGGTCGGTGCATTCTTCTGAGAACTCCCCCTTCTTCAAGATATCGTAATAGCCCAACAACATATCAAATCACCTATCCGACACTTGGTAGAAGAGCCTAGAAAAAGTAGCTCGTACAATTGGAGGCATCGATACATCATCGAAATCCGTTGGTCGTTTGGAAAGTGAAAGGTTCATGCTCCCCCTAATCTGATCTATTTGAAGGATGATGGCTAGGTGAATCCTCACGATCACTCTGTTGAAGCCCCCTCTACTAGAGCCAATAATATCTTTCAAAACCTTGTGTATCCCCTCAACCTTGTCAAATCACATGACGTTAGTACGACAACATTAACAACTATGAGTACAAAAAACAACATATTGTGAACGTCATACCTGTTTGAAGTCCTCGTGAAGAAGTGAAGATGATGAGCCATCCACGCCCTTACTATGCTCGTCTTGTACGGAATAAGCCATGTGTCCTCCACGTATCCGACAAGGCTTTTCTTCCATGATATCCGTAATACGGCAAGCCTCTCTTCATAGCTTTCTTCACTGGTTGAGCAAAAAAGTGCCCAACATTGGTTTGCAAAGGCATCCACACTTTCCTTCTTCTTCAAGATGGACAAGGCACGTGCCTCGATGTTGTGCTTTATATGCACCCAGCACAAGAGGTGCTGAACTTCGGTGCCGAAAACACTCTGGATATCAGTTATGAGGGCCTTCTCACAATCTGTCATTATTGCAGTCGGCATCACTCCCAAATCCAAACACAATGCTCGAACTTTCCTCATTATCCACGTGTAATGGTAAATCCTTTCCGCCCGGGTGAATGCATAAGCAATGTTGAACGTCTTATGAGTGTTGGTGAAACCAACAATCTCCACAAGTGGCATTCCATATCTATGGAAAACATTTCATAATACCAAACACATTTTTAAATGAAATACTATAACAATTTATTTCATAAACTACACATTATTACAATTTAGGACTTACTTGTTTGTCTTGTATGTCGCGTCAATGATTAGCACGTACGGGAACTTCTTCAACAACCGTAGCGACTCCGGATTAGCAAAAAATAAGATTGCAACCTCATCAGTCTTCGCATCCCTCAAAGGATGAACTACGTATTTCTGCTCAACCATAAATCTTAGGGACCACTGTGTAACTGTTAACTCTCCCCGATCCTCGTACTTCAGCTTCTGCAAGAAGTTGGCCACTTGCTTCCTGGAAGTCACATTTCCCGGGAAGTTTTGCCTCAATTCCGAAACAATTTGATTTGGCGTCTTGCGACCGTCTCCCCACCTCCTTGCGCACAGCTGCTCCGCCTCGGTCATTCGACCCATGAATGCATGGCCTTTAAAGCTAGTTCGTAGCTTATGGTTGTGCCGACCTTCAATCACACCCAAGACCCACTTTTCACCAACCGTCCATGCCTCTTTCTTCATGCGAACACCCATTATCTCAAACTTACACCCACACTTTTTGGATCTCGACTTTCAGATTTTAGCAACCGGCAACTCTGGATTCTCTTCGTTCACCTTCGGCCTCCGTGATCTCCAAGGCCCAAACCTATCGCACACTGTACTAATTTGGTATGGACTTGAGTTACGCTTCACCAAAGCTATCACAAGCTCCTTTCCTATTTCTTTCGCTCATTTGTACAATTCTTCCTTACTATCCCACACTAGGTCGGTAATAAAATGCTCTGTATAGTCTTTCCCCTATAAATGTAGTGGTTTATGTTAACTACAACTCATCATAACTACATCACTATGTTACACTACATATAATTTCCAATTATATAACTAAAAATTCATGTTAAATATTGGCTACCTAATTCAGTGCAATACTTAAGACACTAATTACGTATTAAAATACAGATGAAGGAAAGAGCAAAACTAATTTAACACTAACCACAAATTTACCGCTAGGGTCCCAATCGCCAGTCGCTTTGTCGTCTTCCACATCTAAGAAAAAATTCGACTCCATCCATTTGTCGTCCTCCTCCTCTTCTTCTTCACTTTGAAACAAATCATTTTTTTCGTCACTACTATCCTCACCACTATCATACATCTTTAAAATTAGGAGAAGAACAATTTCGGTTTCTTGGACATGGAATGGCAAGACCTCCGACTATTAATAGGAAGAAATAGATCCGTTAGTAACTTCAGCGCACCAACGGAACTTTCCAACGGCTATAATTTTACACGCATAACGTAAGCGTATAACAAACACACACTTAACTTAAGCGTGTGGCTATGTGCCTAACGTAAGCGTGTAAAATAGCCTATCCTTCGAGGCAACGGTGATCTGTCTTTTTAAAATACCAACTATACCCCTACGCGCCTACATTAAGCGTGTAAAACCACATGCTTACGATAGGCGTATAAAATAGCGTCGATATAGACACTATTTCGCGTGTATTTAGCTATTGCCTTTTTTTATTAGCCCAAAAAGACATCCCTACGTACCCTTGCCACTTCTTTCTCCATCATCGCTCTGATTCTCCCTCTACCATAATGAAGCTCTGATTCTCCATGTACCCTTGCCCACTTCGATTCCTCCTCAGCTGCCCCTATTTATTGTCTCCCTCCTCTAGCCACATCCTCTCATAGCAAGAGAGGACCTCAAGCCATGGCTTCCGCCACCCAATTGCGCTCTGTAGTGCATCACTGATAGGCGTTGTCGTGACACCTAAACAACATAATCCTAAACAAACCTAAACTAGTAGCAAAGGCAAGCAAGGGTCGAATCCCACAGGGAGGAAGTAATCTTTCTAAGTGCACAAGTGTATGTCAAAGGTAACAAAGGGGGGTTTTGGTTGGTTTTATTCAAAGTAAAGTAAAACAAAGCAAAGATGTAATCAATTTGGGAAAAATACTTAGCCAGACAAATATCCACCATTCATGAGATTGGTTGATCCTAGATTCTCTCTAATTCCTTCCTATGAATGTTCCTATTCCTTTTCATAAGTTATAAACAGGACAAACAGACCCTGAGAATACTAACTATTAAAAAACTATAAAAACCTCACGCGTCAATTCAATAGCAGCAATGAGCACAGGAATTTCGATAGATACATGCAAGAGTAGCAAACAGTCATACTATTACATGCAATTAATTCTCCCTATAATAAACTAGTCCCAAACAGTTCTTAGAATATTGCAGTTGCTACACATGAATTAGGTAACTCAAACAGTAATTACCAAACCCTAGCAATAGACAATTACCAATAACAACTATTTGCGTCCAACAAGTGAAATCAATAATAATCAATGGGATGAAGCACAAGAGAATCAATACATTCAAAGGAAAAGAAATAGAATTAGAATCTCACAACCGTATATCAATTGAAGGCTTCAATCGTCGGACTAAGCAAAGAGTGCTTAGCTCCTCATAGTTCTTGGAAACAAATAAACTTCAAAGGGAAAACTGCTGAATTCTAAAACGTGATAATGAACAATGAAAGGGAAACTAGGTTAAATAACCTAACCCTAAAACTCAAGTGGAAAGATAAAGAAAGTAGTCTAAAAAGAGATAATACTATAAGGTTCGAAAATAATAAAAGAAATAAAACCGGAAAAGGTAAAATAACGAAACTCGGAAAATCCTCGCGGGTCGCCTGGCGCGTGCTTCCGCGGCCGCGGAAAGAAATCCGCGGTCGCGGAAAATGGATTTGTGCTCTCGACTTTTGCAATGCTGGAATTTTCCGCGGTCGCGGTGGAGAATCCGCGGTCGCGGAAATGTCTTCTTTCGGCTCCGCGTTGTCGACTTCGCCGCAGCCTCTTCCCTTCTTCGCCCTTGGTCGCGGGCAGCTCGTGGATCATCTCTTCTTTGATCATTTGTGTGGCTCTTCCTTCTATTCTTCTGGTTGTATTCAATTAGCTCCTCCAAACCACAATATCTACACTTCTTCTCCTTAACTCCATACTCCACAGTTGTGCTCTAACCCATACAAATGGCACCCAAAACACCGATAACAACTCCTAGATAAGCACTACAAAGTAGAGCTGATCAAACTCCCCCATGCAAACCTTGCTCGTCCTCGAGTAAGCTAAAAGAAACCTACTCCTCTAATCAAATCCCCAAGGTCTCAGGAAGCAAAGAAAAATCATCTCCTCTAAGACTTGCACCTAACATGAATCTCCAAGGCACCAACACAATATGCTCAACACAACACATAACACAACACCAAAACAACACCACACACAACCAAACTAAAAGGAAAGCAAAGTACTTCCCTCAAGCTTATCCCGAACACCATAGAGTGAAATATAAACTAATCCTAGTCTCCTATCTATCTCCTTATACTTCCCAGAGTGACCTACCCGAATCCTCCTTATATCTCCTCTTCTTATGTCACCACGCCAGGTAAAATGATGATTCATAGAAATCATTCTTCTTCTTTTCACTCATTTTGTCAAGGCACCCTTTTGGGTTTTCACCAAGCCACTCATTTCATTTTTCAATAGATAGGCTCACATATAACTCACATTACTCTTGACCAAATATTACCCCAGCCTAATGCTGGTCCAAGCCACCTGCTTTTTACCTAAGCCGCCCTTTCGGGTTTTTGACTTATCCCAGGATTTCTATTTTTGCCTTTTTAAATTTTTTGGCTTTTTCCATTTTTTTTTTATTTTTCTCCTCAATGACGTAGCAAATATAGAATCCTCCCCCATGCTTAAACATTGCATTGTCCTCAATGTAATGAAACACAAAAAGAATAGAAGCATAGGGAAGGGAAAAAAATAACTCACAAACGTCGCCGAGCTGGCTTGGACACGTACGTTGTTGCTGGCGGTATAACTCAATAAAGCTCATGTCTCTGGTGTTGGCGGGCGTCTTCAACTCATTAATCTTCTCCTACCGTGCAACCAAAAAGATCTACTGTGGTGAGTAGTGGAATATCATAGATGTCGGGGTTGCACGGCCTTCAACGAACACATGGTGGAGCCCAGATATAATCGTGGTGGGGGCTCTCGTGTTCCTCCTCCTCAGCTGTCCATTGTAGGGCCATCATCGTTGCCAAATAAAGTGTGGGGCTAATGTCTCCTCTGTGGCAACATGATGCGCACCATCTCTCCATGGGGAACTCGGACAGCTGGCCTTCGGTAGAACTTTTTTTTTTTTGAGTGCAGGGCAATAGGAGGACTTACATTGGTGGTTAACACTGTCTTCAATATGGTTCGGGCCTCCATCATGCAGGTTAGTTTGAATGCAAACAAAACAAAAGCAAAAACACAAATAACTAAAACAAGGAATGAAAAAACAAGAAAAGAAATACATACCTCAGGTTGCCTCCCGGAAAACGCCTTAGTTATTGTCGTGGCTCGACATACTACTCTTCCACATCAACTCGGGTTGCTCACAACAACTGAACTTCTAGGGTCTAGATCAGGGGGGCGTCTCTTTGTATACTCCATGTTGAGCTTTACCCCCATTCTCCTATACTTCATGGTGGGTGGACCACTGTTTACATCAATGAATGCACTTGCCATTTTCAAAAACGGCCTACCCAACATCTCAGGGGCGGCATGTGTGTCTTGCCTCGTATCCAGTGTGTAGAAATCCGCCATTTGTACCACAGTTTCCTTTTTGTGCTTCTCCTTTGGCTTCTTCTTGATCTTGCACAACACCCTTAAAAGTTCTGTGCAGCGAGGGTTGTTGTTTGCCAGTTTGAGCAAAGGGATGTTTGCCTCACAGATACTGAAGGTTTCATAGAGTTCTTTGTTGTTCTTTAGCCTTCGAGTATCTTGTAATGCCTCGGGGAAGAGTGTGACGGGGTGCCGTGAAACAAGTGGAGAGGAGTTGGGACACACATACTCATCATAGGCAGCCGCAAAAGGGTCGGGGGTTGTCGGGGCGTTTCCGAGAGGAACAAACGTCGTAGGGTCGTTTCTGCGATCGCGGCTTGGTGTCTGCGGTCGCGGAATATTCTCGAACAACGCTTCGTCTTTAGCGGATTTTCCGCGGTCGCGGAAAAGCGTCGATTTCTTCATCTGCTTTAGTGTCCAGTCCACGGTCGCGGCTCTCCTCCTCGTGGTCGCTGAATTCCTCCTGTCCCAAAAAATACTCTTCTTCAGACAGCACCTCGCGGTCCAAAATATCGTCTGGAAGACCCAACTCCTTGGGTAAACCGCGGTCAAGATACACCTCCCACGGTCTCGGGTTCTCTTCTGCAGACATCTCACTGTGTTCTGCTCCCGTCTCACAAATTTGCTGTTCCCTTTCAGCTAAGGGGGCGACAAGCAGCTCCTCAGTACTTCGTATGGCCATCGAAAAGGCATCCTCCTCCTGGTGCACTGCTGGGTGAGATAGCGGCGATGTCATGGCCTCCATTATGCTCGTTGCTTGAGCGAATAACTTGATCTGTTGTTCGAAGTTCTGGAGCATCTCCACATCAGACATTGAGGCACTTGAATCAGACACTGGTGAGTGATGCTCGTAGGCTGTATAATACTGGTGTGGAGTACCCTGCTGATAGAACGACTGTGGCTCCGGGTAGAACTCTTGGTAATCATGACCATAAGGAGGGTAATGTTGGTACCCATAACTCGAACTGGGGTGATCTCTCCACCTTGGAGTATATGCGTAGGAGTACGGGTCATATTGCGGCTCCTGCCGAAAATGGGGAAATCTATCCATCTCTGTATCAAAATCAAAAAGGGAAAACAAAAATCAGTAGCACGGGTGTGGACCGTATGATAGGTCCACACCAAAAATTAGCACACAAACACACACAAAGAAAAACAAAACTTGCCTCCCCGGCAACGGTGTCAATTTGATAGGCGTTGTCGTGACACCTAAACAAAATAATCCTAAACAAACCTAAACTAGTAGCAAAGGCAAGCAAGGGTTGAATCTCACATGGAGGAAGTAATCTTTCTAAGTGCACAAGTGTATGTCAAAGGTAACAAAGGGGGGTTTTGGTTGGTTTTATTCAAAGTAAATAACAAAGTAAAGTAAAACAAAGCAAAGATGTAATCAATTTGGGAAAAATACTTAGCCAGACAAATATCCACCATTCATGAGATTGGTTGATCCTAGATTCTCTCTAATTCCTTCCTATTAATGTTCCTATTCCTTTTCATAAGTTATAAACAGGACAAACAGACCCTGAGAATACTAACTATTAAAAAACTATGAAAACCTCACGCGTCAATTCAATAGCAGCAATGAGCACAGGAATTTCGATAGATACATGCAAGAGTAGCAAACAGTCATACTATTGCATGCAATTAATTCTCCCTACAATAAACTAGTCCCAAACAGTTCTTAGAATATTGCAGTTGCTACACATGAATTAGGTAACTCAAACAGTAATTACCAAACCCTAGCAATAGACAATTACCAATAACAACTAGTTGCGTCCAACAAGTGCAATCAATAATAATCAATGGGATGAAGCACAAGAGAATCAATACATTCAAAGGAAAAGAAATAGAATTAGAATCTCACAACCGTATATCAATTGAAGTCTTCAATCATCGGACTAAGCAAAGGGTGCTTAGCTCCTCATAGTTCTTGGAAACAAATAAACTTCAAAGGGAAAACTGATGAATGCTAAAACGTGATAATGAACAATGAAAGGGAAACTAGGTTAAATAACCTAACCCTAAAACACAAGTGGAAAGATAACGAAAGTAGTATAAAAAGAGATAATACTATAAGGTTCGAAAATAATAAAAGAAATAAAACCGGAAAAGGTAAAATAACGAAACTCGGAAAATCCTCGCGGGTCGCCTGGCGCGTTCTTCTGCGGCCGCGGAAAGAAATCCACGGTCGCGGAAAATGGATTTGTGCTCTCGACTTTTGCAATGATGGAATTTTCCGCGGTCGCGGTGGAGAATCCGCGGTCGCGGAAATGTCTTCTTTCGGCTCCGCATTGTCGACTTCGCCGCGGCCTCTTCCCTTCTTCGCCCTTGGTCGCGGCAGCTCGCGGATCATCTCTTCTTTGATCATTTGTGTGGCTCTTCCTTCTATTCTTCTGGTTGTCTTCAATTAGCTCCTCCAAACCACCATATCCACACTTCTTCTCCTCAACTCCATACTCCACAGTTGTGCTCTAAACCCATACAAATGGCACCCAAAACACCGGTAACAACTACAAGATAAGCACTACAAAGTAGAGCTGATCAATCACCGATTCGCACGAGCTCCATCGATATCCTAAGATGCATTATGCTCACTAAGTAAATTTAAGGACCTCAGATAAGTAGCCATGGCTTCCGCCGCCCCCAATTAATTATAAACAATTTATACATCGGGCAAGACTTAGGCTGGAGAGGGGTCCCGACTAAGATCCTCACTATGAATTGCTCGCTTCCGTATCCACCTCCGTCAATCTCCTCTTTGAGACATGGATGGCAAAGATTGTAGTAATCTCTTACATGTTCAATGAAATGTACGTCTCTGTAAATTTTCTTTTGGATTTCCTATATGGATAGCTTGGCTATTATTTTCCTTTAAAATAGTAATCTCTTAGTGTTGCTTGAATGGTTGTCATAGACTGTCATGATCCTCGGCCTTGTGTTTTTGTACAATGCTTAGGGAGGAGGTACCGAAGGAATTGTGTCCTTTAATCAAAGGTGAAATTACCGAACATGGAATAGGACAATTAATGGAGATTTATAATCTGGGAATTTTAGGGGTCGTAGTGCTTTGCTAGAAGCCAACTACGATCGATGGGCTTAATCGGGTTAGACCTATGGCTATAATAACCGGGTCCTATGAGGTCACACACATAGAGTTATCGGGCTGGATCAAACGAACCGAAAGCCCATGTTAGACATGGATTTCGGCCCTATGGTTTATATTGGGAGATAGGCTTTTATTATTAATGGATAAGAGTTACCATTAATAATTACTTGATAAGGAGGTATCTTATTAGAAGATATATGGAAACAATATAAAGATATTATATCCATTACTAATGATAAGATATGATCTTATATAAGTAATCGTTTCTTTTTGGAAAAGAATATACAACACTACTCCTCCTCCAAGAAAGGTGTACGGCCGAACCCTCCTAAGCCAAACCAAGGTTGCGCTTCTTCGTTCATCGTTCTAGCAGACGAGATCAAAGGCGATCCAGATTCCAGACTCGTGTCGACCAAGTAGAGAAGCCACACTTGGGGTTTTCGATCTCCGCTGAAATCCTACGGGAACGTTTCAGGCTTGCATCAAACGGTATGTAACTCTACTCCTAATTGGTGTGTATCAATTCATGCATGAGATCCTTGTTAGATGTAAGAAAATAGTTTTCTGAAATTCCGCTTATACGCATCTAAACCCAACAGTGGTATCAGAGCCTCTTGCATAAATTGATAAGATCAAACTATTAAAAGAGTTAATTTTGATGCATGTCTTGATTCAAATTAAGTGGTAAATTGATATATAGGTTAATTTACATGATTAAAATTATGATTTTGATTGATTGAATTAGTAAAGTTGTAGAACTATATGAACAAATATGCATGTAAAATTGTTCTATCGATACTTGATTCACATGATTTAATTATGCAGAAGAGATATGATTTTTTGGCATGTTTTAAATCATTAGATGAAGATTTTGATTTTCATAAGATGGATCAATTACCCAATTTTTTTTAAATTCTGAATTTTATGAAACTATTTCATACAAGAAAAAAAAAAGCTGAAAAAAAAACAATACCGAACCGAACCGGATCCACCATGGCTTGCTCGGCCGGGTTTGCACAGTGCAGACCGCGGATGGAGCCCTGGGCACCTGTGAGACTCGGCGCGAGTCAGGCGGTCAACGGTGGGCACGGCTCAAGGGCGGCTCGATGGGCCCCGGTGGACTGCGGTTGGGCGCGGTTCTGCACATTGCAGACCGCAGTCTATGCGTGGTCTGGGTTGGCCTCGGGTTGTTTCTGCGCAATGGGTGCGCGGTTCGGTGGGAGCGGGTTGGTCCGGGCTGGGCTCGGGCGCGACTCGGTCCGGTTGGGTAGATTTTGGATTTTAGGATAATTTCCTAAAAAGTATAAGATAAGGTCTTATTTTCCCAATTGGATAATATTTGATATTATCTACAATATAATTTCCTAAAAGTTGTTAGGATAGATTCCCACTTGATTAAGATAAGGATATTTGATATCTTACCTTGTTTATACATATCTTATCCAATAATGCATTTTAATGATTAATTATGATTAATTCTATATATATTGATTTTAATTTTAATTAAGAATTTGATATTGAATTATTTATCTCATGGGCGGATTTATTTAATTTAATAATGCTATATTTAAATTTATTTAAATTGCTTATTGTTATTAATTAGATTATTATTGTTGGCAATATTTGATATTATTATTGCATGCATGTTCTTTAATATTATGATATTATTGCTTGCATGAGGTGACTTGTATGGCCCATTTTAGGATAGAAAATACGAGTTGCGTATCATTATATTTTCTTGTACACGATATGCGTATCGTTATGTATTTTTATAATTTAATTTTCAGCAATTAGATTATTTAGAAAATTATAAAGTACAAGAAGAGAAGATCCAAAGAAGACCAAGGATGGAGATCCATGAAGGGTACCAAGGATGGAGATCCATGAAGTACAAGACTCTTGAAGATTAGATCTTTAATATCGGTTTTTAGGAGCCATACTAGGATCACATTTAATTATTGCATTTTGAATGATTTATTATTTTAAGCCTTGTATGATTGTTTGTTTATGCTATTTTGTTCACTAGTAAATAGACAACCATTGCATGCTTAAGTCCCTAAAACAATATTGAGGTATTGCCTTTCCGTGTCATAACCCATGAGGCCCTAGGAATTCGTTGGATAGGTTTCGCCAAAGCGAGGTGTCCTTCTTTGACCTTGGGATAGTGAGGGTAGATCTATATAAGGGATTCATAAATCTTGATATGGTTATACTCAACAAGAGACAAAAAGGCAAAGTTTTGGATCTTGAGGCATGGAGATGAGTCTAACATGGGATGTGGGCCATCAACCAAGAATTATAAGGAGTTATAATTAGTAAATGTTACTTACCTTGATTACATGAGACTTAGGAAAGTGCCAAAGTACGCTTAGGTCTTATCTGAGATAGGGTCTTGGAATTATTTTATTCACTAGGGACAAACTTAATTTGAATAAAATGTGCATCTGCTTAAATTTTAAAGCATGTTTAATTTTGAGCTTTTGCATGTCAAGCATAAACTTATCTGCATGTTACTTCCTTTGTAGATATCATGTCTAGCAACGATAACTTGAAATTCACCATGCGCTCAATTGTTGAGAAGAACAAACTCAATGGAACAAATATCCTTGATTGAGAACGAAACTTGAGAATTGTTCTCAGATCCGAAGGACGTGAGGACGTCCTAGATATCCCTATCCTTACCTTGAATGACGCTTCTTCTGCTGAGGAGAAGGCGAAGGAAAAGGAGATTAGAGCTAACTCGGTGCTTGTCACCTGTCTTATGCTCGCTGCTATGGAGCCTGGCCTTCAAAAGAGGTTTGAACGTCAGGATGCTCATACAATCATGACCAACCTGAAAGTGTTGTTTCAGGAACAGGCCATGATTGAGAGGTATGAGACACACAGGGCCATATTAGAGCGCAAACTTGAGAAGGGTAAACCAGTAAGTGCCCATGTATTTGACATGATTGGTCTTTTTGACCAAATGGCAGCACTGGGTTCCCCATATAGCCAAGAGTTAGTCACTGACATCATATTGCACTCTTTGCATGATGGATTCGCCCAATTCAGGTTGAACTACCATATGCATGGAATTGGAAAAAACTCTAAATGAACTCCATGGTATGCTTAAAACAACTGAGCAAAACAGCCAAGTTGACAATAAGAAAGAAGTTCTTATGGTCAACAAAGGAAAAGGGTTCAAGAGAGGCCTAAAGGGAAGCAGCAAAACCAAGGAAAAGGCAAGACAATTGCCAAGCCCAAGGCAACTGGGAAGCCAAAGGTGGTTGCTGAGCATGACTGCTTCTACAGCAAGGCCAAGGGGCACTGGAAGAGAAACTGCCCCAAGTACATGGAAGACAAGAAGAATGGAACTATGAGCTCCACTTCAGGTATTTTTGGTATAGAAGTCTTAACAACCAAAGCTACTACTTGGGTATTGGATACCGGATGTGGTTCTCACATTATTTCGAATGTGCAAGGACTAAGAAGTATGCAGCAGTTGGAGAAGGGAGAGATAGACCTGTGCGTTGGAAATGGAGCAAGAGTTGCTGAACTAGTTGTAGGAAATTATAGTTTGTCTTTACATTTGGTTTAGTTTTAGAACTGAATAATTGTTATTTTGTTCCTTCAATTACTAAAAACCTTGTTTCGATTTCGGTTTTGCTTCGTGAAAGATTTGAATTTATCATTAAAGATGGAGGCCTTTCTATTTTTAAGAATGATATCTTTTATGCCAATGCTCCTGAGAGTAATGGACTCTTTGTGTTGGACCTCAAGTCAGAACTATATAACATCAATACTAAAAAGCAAAAATCGAATGATTTGAGTGAAGCTTATCTATGGCACTGTCGCTTGGGTCACATTAGCTTGAACCGCATGAAGAGACTCCATAAAGATGGAATTCTCAAATCAATAAATTGCGAATCATTTGAGACATGTGAGTCATGCCTAATGGATAAGATGACAAGGTCACCTTTCACTGGGACAAGTGAAAGGGATACTGAGCTATTGGCCCTAATACATACTGATGTTTATGGTCCAATGAGCACAAAAGCTAGAGGAGGCTATCGATACTTCATCACATTTACTGACGACATGAGTAGCTATGGGTATATCTATTTAATGACGCATAAATCTGAATCCTTTGAAAAGTTCAAAGAGTTTCAAAATGAAGTAGAAACTCAAACTGGCAAGAAGATAAAGGCACTTCAATCAGATCGTGGTGGGGAATATCTGAGCCAAGAGTTCGATCATCATCTGAGAAGTTGTGGAATCATAACACAACTGACTCCACCAGGCACACCACAATTAAATGGTGTATCTGAGAGGAGAAACAGGACCCTGTTAGACATGGTCCGATCAATGATGAGTTTTGCTAACCTTCCAGTATCCTTCTGGGGATATGCACTTACCACCGCTGTGTTCACACTAAATAGGACTTTGTCTAGGACTATAGACAAGACACCATATGAGATATGGACTGGAAGAGTTCCAAGTCTGTCTTTCCTAAAGATTTGGGGATGTGAAGTTTATGTAAAGCGTTTATTATCAGATAAACTTGTACCTAAATCAGATAAATGCTTCTTTATAGGGTATCCTAAGGAAACTAAGGGATAATACTTCTATAATCCCACTTAGCACAAAGTGTTTGTTGCAAGGGATAATGTCTTTTTGGAAAAAGAGTTTATTTCCAAGAAGCCAAGTGGGAGATATGTTCATCTTGAAGAAGTTCAAGATAAGCAACAAACCCAATAACAAGTTGACATGGACGATGTCGATAAGGAGATGCCATTATCTGGAGGCATAAATTTCCAAAGGGAAGTCGTCCAAGTATCGGAACCAATCCCTCAAGAACCAGATTCAAATGAGGTCCCACAAACAGTTGTGAAAACTGCTCCAGTTGTTGAACCCACATGTAGATCAAACAGGCCAAGGGCTCAGCCAAGGCGATATGATGATTTCATCTTGACTGCAAGCCTTGACATTCTGCTTTTAGAAAGCGGAGAGCCTGCTACCTATAAGCAAGCAGCGACGGGTCCAGACTCTGAGAAATGGCTTAAGGCCATGAAGTCCGAAATGGATTCTATGCCTGAGAATCAAGTCTGGGACTTGATAGATTTGCCAGATGGGGCAAAACCCATCGGATGCAAATGGGTTTTCAAACTCAAGACAGACAAAGATGGAAATGTATATGTTTACAAGGCAAGGTTAGTTGCCAAGGGTTTTAAACAGATTCATGGTGTTGACTATGACGAGACATTTTCACCGGTCGTTATGATCGGGTCCATCAGGATACTCCTAGCTATTGCCGCTTATTATGATTATGAGATTTGGCAAATGGATGTCAAGACCGCTTTTCTAAATGGGTATTTAGAAGAGGATGTGTACATGACACAGCCAGAAGGTTTTGAACATCCACTAGACCCTAGGAAGGTATGCAAGCTTAAGAAGTCCATTTATGAACTTAAGCAGGCATCCAGGAGTTGGAACATTCGATTCGATGAAGCTATCAAAGAGTTTGACTTCATCAGATACGAAGAAGAGCATTGTGTTTACAAGAAGTTTAGTGGGAGCAACGTGGTCTTCTTAGTCATGTATGTGGATGACATACTACTCATTGAAAATGACATTCTGATGCTAGAGTCCATTAAGGAATGGCTGAAGAAATGTTTTTCAATGAAGGACCTAGGAGAAGCGGAGTACATACTGGGTATCAAGATCTATAGAGATAGATCTAGGAGACTGCTAGGATTGAGTCAAGGAACTTATATAGATAAGGTTCTTGACAGATTCAAAATGCAGGACTCCAAGAAAGGGTTTCTACCCATGCAGCATGGCATATACCTCAGTAAGAAGCAGTGATCTAAGACACCTGCTGAGCTTGAGAAGATGAGCAAGGTCCCTTATGCTTCTGCTATAGGATCTATCATGTATGCCATGATATGGACACGCCCTGATGTTGCATTTGCTCTGAGCATGTGTAGCAGATACCAATCGAATCCCGGAGAGGCACATTGGTGTGCATCCAAGAACATCCTAAAGTACTTAAGAAGAACCAAGGATGACTTCTTGGTGTTTGGGGGTGATAATGAGTTAGTCATTCGAGGATATACTGATGCAAGCTTCCAGACAGACCGGGATGATTTTGAGTCCCAGTCAGGAAATGTCTTCATTTTTAATGGAGGAGTTGTGAGCTGGAAGAGCTCCAAGCAGGACACAGTAGCTGATTCTACGACAGAGGCATAGTACATCGCTGCTAGTGAAGCGGAGAAAGAGGTTGTCTGGATTAGGCAGTTCATTGATGAGCTCGGCGTTGTTCCTAGCATCTCAAGGGCTATTGACGTCTTTTGTGACAACAACGGCACCATAGCCCAAGCCAAGGAACCGAGCTCAAGCTCCAAGTCCAAACACGTACTGAGGAAGTATCACCTTATTCGACACATCGTTGAAAGAGGAGATGTCAGAATGTGCAAAGTGCACACAAATGACAACATTGCAGATCCACTAACCAAGCCTATGCCTAGGCCTAAGCATGATAGTCACACTAGGGCCTCAAGCACATTGGAGAATGGCTTTGAGATTGTATTGTCTTACATTATGAACCTTGTTTTATGTATGTCAAACACATCTTATGCTTGATTATATGATATACAGTTTTCATGCTCAAATAATCATTGCTTGGAATTAAATAAAATGTCCAAATAATTTATAATTCGCAAATGGGCTCATCATATGTGTTTTGGTGAATGAAACCCTATTAAGTGAACTGAAGTTATGAATTATTGAAAGTCCATAGTCTAAGTCATTAACTAGGACATAAATGACTTC
Source organism: Rheum nobile (assembly GCA_027886185.1). NCBI lineage: Eukaryota > Viridiplantae > Streptophyta > Magnoliopsida > Caryophyllales > Polygonaceae > Rheum > Rheum nobile. The sequence goes on along the minus strand of WOAB01000306.1, from coordinate 999,815 downwards.
ATTGAAGACTATATTGTAAGTTGACTGATAGCACCAGGTTTCATGGGCTATAGGGACATGGAGATGTCTAGTCAATTACATAGATATGTATAGATGATACGTATAGGACTGACCCACCTTAAGACTCTCCAAAAGGGATTGAAGAGTTTTAAGTTAAACCATGATTGGTAGATTCCTCAGACATGAGTATGATATGGTTTCTCTTGATGATTGATATGTCTTTGATGCTGTCAAACGCTGACCGTAACAGACAGTTATATAGGCAGTGATTGGGATTGCCAAAAGTTGAGTGGGAGCTATAGTCATACAAGACTGGAGAAGTCCTCCTACTTCATCTATACTGTGATACATGGACAGGAATGGTGTCTCGGCCACTTGAAGAGTAAGAACTGAAAAATACATGGCCATGCTCGGATGGATTATCTATAATCATCCATTATTTGACAGTTCAAACTCAAAAGTTCAAGAAACGCATTTGATAAGAGATATGAATGTCATCATATCATCAAATCAGACACTGATACAAAGGGATTTAACATTGCACACTTGTTTTAAGGACAAGTGGGAGATTGAAGGAATTGTGTCCTTTAATCAAAGGTGCAATTACCGAACATGGAATAGGACAATTAATGGAGATTTACAATCCGGGAATTTTAGGGGTCGTAGTGCTTTGCTAGAAGCCAACTACGATCGATGGGCTTAATCGGGTTAGGCCCATGGCTATAATAACCGGGTCCTATGAGGTCACACACATAGAGTTATCGGGCTGGATCAAACAAACCGAAAGCCCATGTTAGACATGGATTTCGGCCCTATGGTTTATATTGGGAGATAGGCTTTTATTATTAATGGATAAGAGTTACCATTAATAATTACTTGATAAGGAGGTATCTTATTAGAAGATATATGGAAATAATATGAAGATATTATATCCATTAGTAATGATAAGATATGATCTTATATAAGTAATCGTTTCTTTTTGGAAAAGAATATACAACACTACTCCTCCTCCAAGAAAGGTGTACGGCCGAACCCTCATAAGCCAAACCAAGGTTGTGCTTCTTCGTTCGTCGTTCTAGCAGACGAGATCAAAGGCAATCCAGATTCCAGACTCGTGTGGACCAAGTAAAGAAGCCACACTTGGGGTTTTTGATCTCTGTTGAAATCCTACAGCAATGTTTCAGGCTCGCATCAAATGGTATGTAACTCTACTCCTAATTGGTTCGTATCAATTCATGCATGAGATCCTTGTTAGATGTAAGAAAATAGTTTTCTGAAATTCCGCTTATACGCATCTAAACCCAACAGGTACACCCTTCATTCGCCTTTTCATCTAAACATTCTAAATATTTTAAGATGTTTAATTAAAACGAAGAGTTGGGAATATATATGGCTAGCTTTATTAGCTAAAAACAATGAGCTGAGGAGGTTGATCAGCTCTACTTTATAGTGCTTATCTAGGAGTTATTACCGGTGTTTTGGGTGCCATTTGTATGGGTTTAGAGCACAACTGTGGAGTATGGAGTTGGAGAGTAGAAGTGTGGATTCAGTGGTCTGGAGAAGCTTAAACGAAGATTTATTGAAGACGAGGAGTAGACCACTTGAGGAGACCAAGAAAGATAGAAGGAAGAAGCCACACGAAGGAGAATAGGGGGGAGCCGCGACCGCGGACGGAGGTAGAGTTGATCGCGGCCAAGTTGAAGCATAGACCCAGCCGGGTCTACAGGCGAAAATCCGCGACCGCGGAAAATGTGCCGCGCCCGCGGAAAATTCCCCAGCGTCCACGAAGTCGAGAGCAAAGTTCTATTTTCCGCGACCGCGGATTTCTTTCCGCGACCGCGGAATGACACGGAGGCGATCCACGCGAGAAGTTTTGAAGTTGCTTGTTTTGACTCTTTCCGATTTTTCTTTATTTTATTATTCCGTACTTTATATTATTTTCTTTTTAGGATTGTTTTCGTTATCTTTTCCCTTTAGTTTTAGGGTTAGGTTATTTAACCTAGTTTCCCTTTTCATTGTTGAGGATTCATTCAGTATTAATCACGTTACAATTCAGTTTTTCCATTCAGCATTGTTTTCCTTTGAACTATGAAGAACTAAGCACCCTTTGCTTAGTCCGACAATTGAAGCCTTCATTTGATTCATGATTGTGAGGTTATAACTCTATTTCATATTCCTTTGGATTATATCTTTTCTCTTGAGCATATTCTTATTGATTTGACTGGTTTGGCCAACTAGTTGATATTAGTAATTGTCTATTGCTAGGGTTTGGATATTTCGGGTTGAGATTCCTTATCTGTTGTACCATCCATGATATTCTAGGACTGGTAGGACTAGTTTATTATGAAAGAGATTTGATTATATGTTAAATACTGCGGGTCGTGGTGTTGTATGTATCCTGGTTAATTCATATGATTCTTGCTGCTATTGAATTAAATCTTGAAGGTTGGTAGGGATTGTTTAATAGTTAGGATTGTCTGGACTGGTAGGACTGGTAACTAATTCAGAATAGGGACAAGAATAATCAAAGGAAGGAATAGAGATAACCTAGGACCAATCAATCATATGAATGGTGGATATTTGTTTGGCTAAGTGTTTTCCCCAATTGATTTCAACCTTTTGTTTTGTTTACTTTGCTTTGTTTACTTGTTTCACAACAATCAACCAATTCCCCCCCTTTGTTACCTTTGACATACGACTTTGCACTCTGAAAGATTACTTCCTCCCTGTGGGATTCGACCCTTGCTTGCATTTGCTACTTGTTTAGGTTTGTTTAGGATTATTTTGCTTAGGCGCCTCGACAGCGTCTATCAGAGGTACATTTGATAGGGATCCAACAAAGCTTGCTGATGCAGAATCCTTTTTGTACAATCTCTTGAAGGATGTCCCCTCAACTTTCACAAGAGCGAATGCATTAATGTTGTTCAAGCTCAACTATAAATCGAAGATTTTCAATGTCTACGAACCATTGCAAGCGATGGAACCAGAGTGCAATGAGCCGAGGAGCCATGGGATGTTCTAAAGGCTTTTAGAAGCCATACTCAACGCAGGAAACCGTCTAAATACGGATACAACATGAGGAGATACAAAGGCCTTTAATTTCCACACACTTATGAAGCTGTCTAATTTCAAGAGCATTGATGGGAAGACTACTCTGCTCAGTTTTGTTATCCATGAGGTAGTCAGGAATGAAGGGAGAAGGTCTCTTTTGGCACAAAAGTACAGCACAACTAGCAAAAATGACATTGGCTCTGCACCACGAACAAAAGATCCAGTTGAAAAGGAAGAGAAAGAGTAAGAGTTGTTGCAGTTGGGACTGTCGGTTGTGAGTGGCCTTAGCTCTGAGTTCTCGAATGTGAAGAAAGCAACTTAATAGACTATGACGCTCTAAATAACACTCTTTCTTCTCTCAAAAACCGGCTTGATAAAACCAGGGAACTGGTGTCTGTTAATTCCAGGTTCAACAATGTGAATTAATTAGTGATCAACACACCACTAATCCTAGTGTTCTTCGTTCTTCATTCCATAAAATTCCACTCCCATGTCAACCGACTATTGCCGTTACCGAGATGCCTCCCCTCTAGCTTGCTTCAAACCTGAAAAAAACCCGAGGGCTTCCCCGGGCTTGCAACTTCGACGCTCAAGTCAGTTTTCCATACGAAAAGCATATATATATATTTATAAATTGCTAAGGTTGAGAGATTTACTTATCCATCAAATTACCTTGGACGAATACACTCACCCTTTATTTCATTAGTAAGGCGTCGAACCTTGTAGTGTAGATTATTTCAAGGGAAGTCATATCTACAAGGCTAGCACATACTTTCTAGCATTCAAACAAGACATCGAGCATGTATGGATGATCCCGAAAACTATATAGTCGACTCCTATATCAAGCCAAGTGTCTAAAACTTACTAGCCTTATTCATCACTTGTTCTACCATAATTTTAACTCACTCTCTAGCTTATCAAAGGGCGTATGAACTAGCTCCACGGTATCAAGTTTTCACCATTATAGTCCAATCCTAAAACTCTAATCCCATTAGTTTTCAGACACAACTTCGGATCACCATGCTCATTGCATTTTACCACACTATTCTTCATTTCTGGCTAATTAATTAGAGTTTTATATTAGCTTAGTCCCATTCTCCTGTTTCTAGCTCCTTTGGTATGAAATCACGAACACGTCATAAATCAAGATTGGAATTGAATTCCAGCAAGTAAACTTAACCATAATCGGCATAATTTGGGCACACGAAATAAACCTCTGAACTATGAATTCGAGAACACGATAGGAGCAAGGCCTGACGTGAATCTCGTTCAAAACTCCATCGCTGCAATCGGTGATAGATCGTAACAAAGATGAGGTGGACCAGAATGACTCGATCGTCGAACGTTCGATTGAAGATGACAATCAAGATGGAGCGGTAGAAGGAGAAAGAAGAATCACACAATTAAGGTGATGAGGAGGACGATAATGGCGATGGGGTGGAGTATGAGGTCGAGGAGTAAGAGACCGGGGAATACCAAGGAGAGTGAGATGAATTCAGACCACGGGCGGCATGTGTAGAGCATGGATCCGTAGAGAGGATTGAAGCTGAGAGAGGGGTGGTTCTACCGCCATTGCAGGAGCTCCCGAGAAGGAGGGGTCTGAGAGGAAGGTTTTATTGCTTCACCTCCCATGAATTTCTGCTATGGTGTGCAGATGAACGTCAGGTTCATCTCTCTCGCGAAATCGAGGCTTCTTTTTCCCCCCGTCGCCCATGGTGGAGCTTCAGAGATCTCCCACTCTTTTCTTTCCCAAATTGCCGCTCTCGTCTCCCAGTGCCTCCGAAATTGTGGCCCCCCTCCTGAAAATGAAGCCCCCTTTTTCTCATTGCAGACTTTATTTTATTTTACCCTAAAAATGAGTATTGGGTCTTTTTATAGTGGTCCTTGAGCCCAGCTCCCACACAGCCCCTCAAGCCTTTCGCTACGTGTAGCACGGCGAAAGCTTGAATACTGGTGGTGTCTGGTTTCTTTGCTAAGAGGCAAGATGATGAGGGTGGAGTCCTAATGTACTTCGTCAGATTAGAGCTTCAATGTTTTTACTCTGCTTATACCCAAGGCTTTCCTAATGGGGTAGAGCCCTAGTGTTTCGTTGTGAAGGTCGCAAAAGGGTTTCTTAGGGGAAGAGCTCTAATACCGTTTTGTAGTCTAGGAGAAGACTTTTCAGAGGCATAGCATTATCATTTTCCCCTTTTACACAACTAACCTACCTTTTAATCTTGCTTTATCATTTTCTCTCTAATAGTGTAGACATGAGACTTGTATTGAAGGGAAACGCAAGTTTTTCATTGGGGGTATATGGACTTGCGTGTAAGCACATGTATGTACGTCATAGAAAAGAGATTCGTGAAGGAGGTATGCGTTTGTGCATAAGGGAGCCCCCATGCACCGGAGAGAGTGACCCCATAGAGGGTATAAGAGCGAGAGTGATTTCACTAGTTTGCTCGATTTGCTTTTTTGCTCTATCTTTTTTACTTGCTTTCCCGTATTACTTTTTACTTGCTTTTTCTCGTGTTGCTTTCTTGCGTTGCGTTTATACTTGCTCTCTCGTTTTGCCTTATCACTTGCCTTTTCATATTGTCTTTCTACTTGATTTCTCGTATTGTCTTCACGTATTGCTTGCCTACGCATTAAGCCATAGAAAGGGCGCGGAGCCCCGAGATATTGCTTTTGGAGTTCGCGAGGGAACTCATCGAGTGGGCAAGCAATACGTGAAGACAATCAATATCTCGGGGCTCCGCGCCCTTTCTATGGCTTGGTGGAGTATAAACTGAAGTGTAAGTTCGCGAGTGAGTTAATCGAAAGGGCACGGAGCCCCGAGATATTGCTTTTGGAGTTCGCGAGGGAACTCATCGAGTGGGTGCGGAACCCCGAGATATTGCAATTAGAGTTTGCGAGGGAACTCGTCGAGTGGGCGCGGAGCCCCGAGATATTGCACTTAGAGTTCGCGAGGGAACTCATCGAGTGGGAAAAAGCCCATGCACCTAGCTTTTGAAGTCCGGGAAGGACCGAATGAGGGGACAAAACCTCATTCACCTTTTCGAAGTCTGCGGAAGGACTTGTGAGGAGCCTGGCTCGCTTTTGAGTTGCTTTTATACTTTCTTTGGAGCGTTGCTTTTACTCGCCATTTCGTTTTGTCTTTTTGATTTGTATCGTTTTTCTCGAGTACGAATTGCTTTAATCACTTGCATTGCTTTTTCTCGCACATATTGCTTTTGTTACTTGCTTTCTCTAATCTTGTGGAGGGCGTATGGTTGGGAAACCATGAGCGAAGGGAGGCCTTCGTGAAGGCTATGAGGCCATTGAGCAAAGGCAGGGGTCTTCATGAAGGAGGGACCTTTGTGAAGGAATTGTGTGAAGGACCCCTTCGTGTAGAATGTGCCTTCGTGAACAATGGCCTACGTGAAGCATTTCCTGCGTGAAACATTGCCTTCGTGACGAACATTAGACGCAAGCCGGGAGGCCACGAACATGGGCCACGAGTACTATGCGAAGCAACTTCACTAGTTTTTCTCGCGTTGTTGTTCAACTTGTTTTAAATGTATCGCCTTTTTCCTTGCCATTCTACTTGCTTTTCTCGCGTATTGCTCTTTTTGCTTGCTTTCTTGTAGTGCTTTTTCGTAACTCTTTTCATATTCACGCATTTTTTGGCTTGCTTCTCAAGACTTGCTCTTTCGAATTGCATTCACAAATTGCTTCTCAAGACTGGCATTTCACACACCGCGTTCACTAATTGCTCTCACTTGCTTGCTTACACATCACACTTCACATTGCTTCTTAGGGTATTGCTTTGTGATACACACAATTATGTTGTGTGTATAGACGGAGTTTTACCATATATTTAGTGGTGTTTAGGGAAGCATTGGAGCTTTACTGGAGCATTGGAGTGTAGACACTGAAGACGTCACTTGGAGGCATTTTAGGAGATTTCTGGAGCTGAAGCGAAGAACCCCCAAGAAGTGCTCTGGCGGCGACCGCCGCCAGGCTTACGGCGACCGCCGCACCCGTCAGCAGTGGATCCGAACTCTTTTATTTCCTTATTTCATATTTTATTATTATTTGTGTTTTTAATATTTCGTTTTAATTTATCTTTAGAGACTTATTTCCTTTTAGTATTTAAGGGTAGAGGAAAGGCTTGTTTCCTCTCTAGAACTCTACTTTCATTGTTTTTCCTTTCTATGTACCTTGCTATGAAGAACTAAGCCTCCCTTGCTTAGTCAGACAATTGAAGCTTTCGTCTTGATTTAGTTGTGAGATTTTTGTTCCTTATCTATCGCATGGATTTTATCTATTCTCTTGCTTGAATTGCTTATGATTAATATTGACAGTTTCTAGCCTACGCAACTAGGTATTGTCTCTATTGATTGATTGCTAGATTTAGATTGTTACTGGTTGAGCATATCTTTATCGGAGTAGCAACTGCATCGTACTAGTAACTGGTTGTGCTAGTCTTATGTAGAAGATAATTGATTTACATTCTAGGATAAAAGCTGATTGTTTTATGCTAGATTGTATCCTAATTATATTCCTAGGCTTAATGCTGCTGTTAAACTGAATCTTGATGGTTTCATGGTTGTTTAACTAGTTAGTGCTATAAGTATCTGGTTGTGCTTGTAGTTACTTTAGAAAAGGAATAGGAATTTCCATTGCATGAGATATTGAATGACTGTCTAGGATCAACTTGTCATACGAATAGTGGATGTTTGTTTGGCTGAGCTCTTTCCCCAATTACTGAATTCACAATCTTTAGTTTGTTTGCCTTCGCATGCTTAGATCTTCTAAAACATACAAAAAAAACCTCTCGTTACTTAATATTGACATAGAAATTGCATATAAAGATAGAATCTGTCTCCCTGAGGACTCGACCCTTACTTGCCTAGGACTACGTATTAGGTTTGTTTGGATTACTTGCATAGCAGTAATTAGCATGACAAATTACTGTTATCACTTTGTATCGCGCATTTCGTATTGCTCAAACATGTTGCTTTTCTCGCGTACCTTGCACTCACATATTGCTTTCTCATATTGCTTTCGCGTATTGCTTTTCTCGACTTGCTTTTCAAGACTCGCGCACGTTCTGTATTGCTTCTCAAGACTTGCTCTTTCGTATTGTTTTTCTACTTGCCATTTCGTATTGCATTCACATATTGCTTTGTTTTTGCTCGTTTCATGCATCGTCTTAGTTTTAATTTACATCTCATTCGTTATTCGGTTCTAGAGCTATGAAGACTTGTTATGACGGGTTGAAAACTCATCGTCTTATTTTTGTAGTTCACGAATGGAACACGTGAGGGGGTGAAGCCCCAACGTTTATTATTTTGAAGGTCCCCGAAGGGACTGAGAATCTCGACGTGTCATTTTTAGGGTCCGCGAAAAGACTCTAGAGGGGAAAGAGCCCATGCGCTTAGTTTTCGAAGTCAACGAAAGTACTTTTGAGAAGTCTGGCTTGCTTTTTAAATCGTTTTTATACTTTCTTTTGAGCGTTGCTTTTACCCTCCATTTCGTTTTGTCTTTTAATTTGTATCGTTTTTTTCGAGTACGAATTGCTTTAAACACTTGCATTGCTTTTTCTCGCGCATATTTCTTTTCAGGGGTGTTGCTTTTCACGATTTGCTTATACAATATTGTTCAATATATATTACTTTACACGCATATTGGCTAATACTTGCCAAGCCCAATACCGTTAAATATTGCGGGTATTGCTACGCATATTGGCTCGATGGGGCTGAGCACAATACCCTCTGGTATTGTTCCATAACTTGTCGTGCATGCATATTGGCTAATACTTGCCAAGCCCAATACCGTTAAATCTTGTTGGTGTTGCTACGTGTATTGCTGTCGGGTATTGCTTTCACATATTGCTCTTCAGACTTGCTTTCAACACTCGCTTTTAACACTTGCTCTTACACTTGCTCTTTCTAAGCCCGTGGAGGGCGTATGGCAGGGAAGCCTTGAGTGAAGGGAGGCCTTATGAAGGCCATGAAGGGAAGACCTTCGTGAAGGGGACCCTTCGCAAAGGGGGGACCCACGTGAAGGGAATGGGCTCAAGTCGGAAGGCCATGAGACATGCTAGGAGTTCTTCGCAAAGGCCGGGAAGGCCAAGAGCGAAGAACGGGGAGGCCAAGGGCGAAGGTCGAGTAGGCCAAGGGAGAAAGCCGGGGAGGCCTTCGCGAAGGAAACTCCGCTAGTTTTTCTCGTGATGTTGCTCAACTTTCCTTAAAGTGCAGCGCCTCTTCCCTTTCGGCCTAATATTGCCTTTCAACTTGTTCTCTCGTAAAAGACATAATGGGTGGCGAGTGGAGTGATACCATAGATTGCGTCGGCTTGAGGGACGTACGAGCCCCAACCATTGTAAGGCATTGTGAAGCCTACACAAAAATAAAAGTAGAGCATATCGAGAGTTACGCGAAGCATAAGTGCAATGGAGTGAAGGTTAACCAAGACCGAAGTGAAGTGTAGTGGAACTTGGTTATTTGCTCCTTGCTCCTAATCAAGCTCGTCGTTGGAAGTTCTCCATAGGGTGGGCATCTCCGCATGACATGAGCATTCCTAATGTGTCAGGAAATCCCCACGGTCGGCGCCAGTGTTGATTCCAGGTTCAACAATCGGAATTAATTAGTGATCAACACACCACTAATCCTAGTGTTCTTCGTGTAATAACCCTCAATTTTAGTAAGGGTATTTATGTAAGTTTCCAAGTCTATTAATAATAAAGGAATTTTTGGTATTTAATTCCTCATTCCAAAAATAGAAATGAAATGGAGAATTTTAATATAAGCCGTTACAACCATAAAGTTATGGGTTATTTAAATATTTGGGTAACATTATGTTATTATTAAAGTTAAATAAAAACTATAAAATTTAACATAGAATATTTAGATCAAGTTTAACAATTTTTGTTAAAGGATTTAAATATGGTTAAAGCCATAGGAATTGTAACTTAAGCTTGTCTTAGCCTAAGTTAAGCTTATTTTAGCCTTGGTTAATTTTTCTAATATTAATTTTGGGCTAAAATAATATTAGAAACATAGAATTATTAAAATAATTAAGTTTGTGAAATTTTGGGTTAGTTTAGTAATTCTTCAAGAATTATTCAAGGGCATTTTTGCCCCAACTTAGAAAGTTGGGGCCAAAAAATGCAATTAAGCTAAACGTTGGGGGGCCCGATCGTGGCACTGTTCATCTCTTCCAGCAGCTCCATCGTGGCATTATTCATCACCAAAATTCGTCGACCACCGTTGGAGTCGCCACCACCACCAAAAATTGCGCCTGGAAGTTAGCTTCCAAAGCCCTAAGGTCTCGTCTCCGATTACCCACCGCCAGCCACCGCAGTAGCCGGAAAACCGCGACCTCCCTACGCGTCGATCCGATCCGGGTATTTTTTGGATTTATAAATAAATTGTTATTATTATTATTATAGGGTGCTAGTTATAATTGGTGTGGACTTGTTGTGTATTGGTGTGGACATATAAATGCTAGTTTTGCACGAGTATTCGTAGGAACGTTATTTCCTTGCGAGGTTTAGTCGTTTCTTTATAACTTTGCGTTAGGAGGATTATTGCCCTAATGCTTTTGGTCATGACCTACCCCTATCCGAATATAGGTGGTGGTGCACTTAGCTAGTGCCAATCTTCGGGATTTATTCCCAATATTCGGGATTTATTCCCAATCTATATCTCATTGCGAGATGTGAAATTAAAAGCTTCAATGTTAATGCACATTTTGAAATTAAATAAGATTAGTGCCTTATTGCACATAATTAATATACTCTCGGGCGAGAAGTACAACGTGGAACCCGCCCGGACTCTTGTATTAGAGTAAGTCCACTTTCCAATCTGGATTCGCATTATGCGGTGAGGTTGGTCGTGGACCCAAATAGTCAAGGTCGTTTTCAAACTTTGTGTGAAATATAATGTTCCCAAACAGTCATAAGTATTCCTGTAAGACTCATTTCTTTAGAGTCTTCTCTTGTTGTATTCCTATTCCTATTTTCAGTGAGAGTGTCTGGTTATGTATCGTCTGTCGGTTCTCATTCGAGAGACAATGATAGTAACCAAATGCAATCACCAGAACCATTATGTTTGAGCCCTTGTTTAGTCTTTCATTAGACTAACCAATCTTTCCTTTTCCTTTCATGGTTGGCTGGTGTCATCCGTCCTATACGGCACATCAGGTACAACTTCCCAGATCAAAACCCAGGAACGAAGACGTTGAAGGCAGCTGTATTTTCTCTACTATTTCATCTGAATAAGGTTTAGATCCTGTTTATGTTTCAAATGTTTAAGACTTCCGCTGATATTTTGATATACCTTTTGGGTTACCGTTTTTGCAACGTCGAATTATAATATAACTTGATTTCGATATTATATTTGTTATTGTTCGTTATAATTTGTTATTTTGCGATCAATACTATAAAGCCTTGGGTGATTTTGGATATGTGATCCGAGGTCACTGGCAGTAATATTCCTAAGGTAATTTAGGGGTGTTACAGTTATGGTATCATAGCTAAAAGTTTTTAAAACTCAAAACTTTTAAATCGTTTTGTGTTTTACAAAACAAGAACTTGTTATAAGAATTTTCTTTACTATAGGCCCTAAGTAAGGCTTAGTATAAAAATGTCTTTCAGTGATTTTAGAACCACAGTTATTTGGTGGGGTTTATTTCAAAAGTATAATATTATAATATAACTGGTTTGAAATGGAAGACAAGGTCAAGTTTAACAATGAGTGAAATTTGTCTTAGGAATTCTGTGTGAACTTCTTTTTTTAAACATCTGCCAACGCTAGTAGTCCAACCATTCATGCTTACTATAGAAGATAGAATTTCTATATGGGGAAAGTCATAACCTCTCCTTGTCTCTTTTCAGACAATGGTGTTTACTAGAGCCCAGCTTAAGACCCAGGAAGAATCTAAGACCGCTCTGACGATCAAGTCTGAGTCTGATTCCGTTAAGGTGGTCCAGAATGATGGCCCAGTGGTAGAATTCACTCCACTTGGAGAAGCCATGAAGGACTTAGTGGTAGTTGAGACCACTGAGGAGGAGGATCCAATTGAGGATCCCGAGTACGAGAGCAAGGGAGAACGGGAAGTGCAATCCAAGCAATCCCTAACCCCCGAGGTCGTTGATGAAGATGAGGACCCAATCGAGGATTCTGAGAGTGAGGAGGAGCCGTTGGATCCCTACTATGAGAGTTGGGAAGAAAGGTACGAGCCAAATCACCCAGTTGGCGCCTTGTCTCCCACGTACATGCCTCTGTCTCCAGCTGCTTATGAGACTATGGGGATTTCTGGTGATGCACGGGAGGAGTATGACCCGACTTTACCACCAGTCGTCATGGATCCCTTTTCTGACTCTCCGCCTCTTCGACCCCTGGAAGGTCCAATCACTCAGGAGATGCTTGATGGGATGCCTACCCTAGAAGCAATGCGACTTATCGATGAGAAGACCGAACAGACCAGGTTGCTAGTGTGACCTTGGGAAAGATACTTCGCTTGTGGTAGTGCTGAGCCACCGGTAATTAAGAGACCTCGTACTTGGATAGAGTATATGGATTCTGAGGGCACAAAGCCACGTCAAGCTCGTGTGAATGTTCCGGTGCTGCACGAGTATATGAAGGGCTAGAAGGACTCTATATATGACATGAAGGCTGAAGCTCGAGAATATGTGTCGACTCTCAGCACTTGGCAAGAGTGCGCTCACTCAGTGTTGGATGAGCTTGAGGATGCCGATAAGTTCTTGGAGACTCTTTGGGGGGAAACTTGGAAAGGCTCCGAGCCTCAAAAGGGCGATGTGGGCATGTCTGGAGAACCAGCAGTACCAATTGAGGAGTCGAGGGACCCGAAGCCTAAGAGACTCGCGGATAAGTCCGGGGATGGGCTGCCTCTAAAGAAGAGGAAGACTGGAATGGCCAGGGATTATATAGACCTGTTTTGGGCCCCTACGAAGGAGCATTGAATCATAGTACCTTAGTGGTTTTTCCTTTCCAGTGTTTTTTCCATTTCGAACAATATCAGAGCAGTAGTCTCCTAATGTTACTTCTTCTTTCCTTTCTGTTGTTGTTTGACATTTGGTGTGTTTTTCATTAATGAAAACTTGAGTTTATTAGATGGTTGTCTTAATTATTGCATCTAAAAGTATTTATTACTAGCAATTTAAATTTTGATTGGCTTAGACCTAATAAACGTAAACGCAATTAGATTGTGAACACTAGGAACACCCCTCGTCAAGAAGTTGGTCCGAGCAACGCCTCTAGGATTCAAATAAGGAGTACGGCGAACCAGGAAGACGAAACTGGGTCTGGATCCCATAACAACCCCGTTGTGAATGTACGGCCTCAAGTTAACCCTCAAGTGGGAGAAGAAAGGGGAAACATACCTCATGTTGCCCCAGTTGTCTTCGACAATGCTGTTGTCGAAGCGATCAAGCAGATTGTGATGCAAGCGGTCACAGAGATGGTTGGGCAAGGGATGCCTCGAGCTCAGGAGGACCCTATACCTCAGGTTGTTCCTAATGTTGAAGAAGCGATGAACATTGTGCCTCCCATGCATGCTCAGAGAGATGAAGGGAACTATGGTCGTGCACTGAAAGTGATCAATTCCATGAGACCCGATTCATATGACGGTACTAGAGAACCCGTCAAGGTGGCTTACTGGTTCTTGCAGAGGGAGCGCTTGTTCAGGAACATTGTGTGCACTGAGGCTGAGAAGGTGCACATTGCCTCATTACAATTAAAGGATGGGGCCAGTGAATGGTGGGAGAGCACGAGGTTAGTTGATCATCCCGAGTTGACTTGGTCGATGTTTAAGACCAAGATGACTGATCGTTTCTTCTCTCGGGCTATGAGGGAGGAGAAGCACAAGGAGTTCTTGTACCCAAAAACTGAAGGGTTGAAGGTGACTGCTCTGGTTGCCAAGTTTAATCATCTTTTGCACTACGCTGGAAGTGAGGTGGCAACAGAAGAGCAGAAAATCTGGCATTTATATGAGTGGATAAACCCAGATATCAAGTCATTGATGGTGCGCATTGGTTGTACCACACTAGAGCAGTATGTTGACGTTGCTTATAAGCTAGAGGTGACTCTAGAGGAGTCAGCCAAGAAGCGCAACCGACAGAGGTCGGGGAATAACCATAGCAATCAACAGCATAATGGTGGATTCAAGCGTCCAGCTCCGCCGTCCAACTTCTCTAAGGCTAGTCGACCTAAGTCGGAGAGGACCTAGTCTGGATCTACTCAACGTTCGGGCCAGAGTAAGGGCCCCATCCAGTGTTATAACCGTGGAACACCTGGACATAAGAGCAATGAGTGTATGAAAGGGAAGCGGACATGCTTTACTTGCGGAAAGGAAGGGCATCAGTAAGCTTTTTGTCCTAAGAGGAGAAATCAGGAAGCTGAGTCCAAACAAGGGTCGGTTAGCCACAACAATCGACCTCAGCAAAGGCTTGCAGGAAGTGCTGCGACACAGTCTATTATGCAGAACAATAGGGAAAGCCCCGATTGCATCTGGAAGTCAAGGTTAGTGGCTCTACGAGATGCGGGAAGTCGATGGACCAAACGCGCCTATTGCTCAAGGTACCTTATACCTACATTCTACATTAGTCTGCATATTATTTGATTCTGGTGCTACGCATTCGTTTGTTTCTGAGAATTGCATGAATAAGTTAGGGCTTAGATGCAATGAAGCCTGTGAACCATTTGTAGTTAATCTTCCCAATGGGGAACAATTAGTAGGAACCAAGCGGTTGTCGGAATTTCCAGTAACCATTCAGGGTCGGAAATTCGAAGCTGACTTAATCTGTATAGCCATGGCTCCATACGATATTATTCTCGGGATGGACTGGTTGACGCGTCACGGGGCGGTAATCGACTTCAACACAAGGATAATGACAGTTTCATCTGGGGGCCAGTTTGTGGGTAAGTTCAAGGGTCGTAATGACGCTGATAACGGAAAGCTTATCAATGCGATGGATGCGTTTAAGTTACTTCGACAAGGTTGTGTCGGGTACTTGTGTTATCTGGATAAACCCAAGAAGGATGAAGTCTTAGTTCACGATATTCCTACCGTGTGTGAATTTGCCGATGTTTTTCCGGAGGAAATTTCAGGATTACCCCCGAATCGTGACGTGGAGTTTACTATTGAGTTGGAACCTGGTACGGCGCCGATTTCTAAGGCACCCTATCGTATGGCTTCGGTGGAGATGCAAGAACTGAAGAATCAACTCGAGGAGTTGCTTGAGAAGGGCTACATAAGACCAAGTGCGTCACCTTGGGGTGCTCCGGTCTTATTTGTCAAGAAGAAGGATGGTTCATTCCGGCTGTGTATTGATTATCGAGAATTGAACAAGGTCACAATAAAAAATAAATACCCATTACCGCGGATAGATGATCTTTTGGATCAGCTGCAAGGGGCTAAAGTTTTTTCCAAGATCGATTTGAGGTCTGGTTATCATCAGCTCAGAATTCGTGAGGAGGATATTCCGAGGACTGCATTCCGGACGAGATATGGTCACTATGAATTCGTAGTCATGCCATTTGGACTTACTAATGCTCCAGCAGTTTTCATGGATTTGATACACAGATGTTTTCATCAGTATCTGGATAAGTTTGTGGTGGTGTTTATTGACGATATTTTGATCTATTCGCCAAATGAAGAGGTTCACGAGGAGCATCTTCGCATCGCGTTATCTATCCTTAGACAAAATCAGCTATATGCTAAGTTGTCTAAGTGTGACTTCTGGTTGAGGGAAGTGGCTTTCTTAGGCCATGTGATCAATGAGAATGGGGTAATGGTTGACCCTCAGAAGATTGAAGCGGTAGCTGACTGGAAGCGGCCTCAGAATGTGAAGGAGGTGCGCAGTTTTCTTGGACTTGCTGGTTATTACAAATGGTTTGTAGAGGGATTTTCGAAGATCGCTCTACCAATGACTGTATTACTCTGTAAGGTCCACAAGAAGTTTGTATGGGATGAGAAGTGCAAGGCTAGCTTTCAGAAATTGAAAGAGTGCCTGACGTCAGCACTTGTACTGGCACTGCCAGAAGGAATGGATGGGTATGTGGTCTATAGTGATGCTTCGAAACAAGGTTTGGGATATGTATTGATGCAGAAGGGGAAAGTTATTGCATACGCATCTCGGCAGTTGAAGCCTTACGAAGTGAACTACCCAACCCATGATCTGGAGTTAGCAAGTGTGGTTTTTGCGTTGAAGATTTGGAGACACTATCTCTACGGTGTCAGATGTCAGATCTTTACCGACCACAAGAGTCTAAAGTATGTTTTTACTCAGAAAGAGTTAAACATGAGGCAACGACGCTGGTTAGAGTTGGTCAAGGATTATGACGTAGAGTTATTGTATCATCTAGGCAAGGCTAATGTGGTAGCAGATGCATTGAGCTGAAAGACGTCGCATGAGACTATAGTATCTCTTCTCACTGATCAGACATAATTGCAGCAAAGATTGTGTGAAGTAGAGGTCTTGTTGATCATCGACATGGACGTCTGAGTATGCTTGAAATTCAGGCTACGTTGCTTGACCAGATCAAGGAAAGACGAGTTGATGACTTGGTTTTGGTGAAACTGTGTAGCGAAGTTACGGATGGGAAAGCTCCAGGATTGTGATTCAGGATGACGGATCCCTTTGGTTTCAGGACCGGATCTGCATGCCTGATGATGTCAACATTCGTCAGCTAATCATGAAGGAGGCCCATTCCTCTTCTTATTCTGTACATTCGGGGTCTAGTAAGATGTACAAAGATCTGGGGAAGAAATTCTAGTGGCCCAATATGAAGTGGGATGTAGCAGAATTCGTGGAAAGATGTTTGACCTCTCAGAAAGTGAAGATTGAACATCGAAGGCCAGGTGACAAATTGCAACCTCTTCCGGTGCCAGAATGGAAGTGGGAAGATATTACAATGGATTTTGTGACGGGTTTGCCGAAGACTCAAGGTCAGAAGGACGCTATTTGGGTGATCATTGACAGGCTCACGAAAAGTGCCCATTTTGTGGCCATCAAGTCAACCTGGGGAACACAGAAGCTCTCTGAAGTGTTTTTACACGAGGTTGTGCGCCTGCATGGTACGCCCAAAACCATCGTTTAGGATCGCGATGGTCGATTCATGTCGAGATTCTGGAAAGAGTTGCACAAGGCAATGGGGACTGAGTTGAGATTCAGTACTGCGTTTCATCCTCAAACGGATGGACAGTCGGAGAGGACAATCCAGACACTCGAAGATATGCTAAGAGCATGTGTGTTGGATCGTCCGACCAGTTGGGAGAACAGTCTGAGTCTGATAGAATTCACATACAACAATAGTTGGCAATCCACCATCAAGATGGCTCCATTTGAAGCCTTGTATGGTCGGAAGTGCAGATCACCAATATGTTGGGATGAAAATGCTGACAAGATATTGTTAGGACCTGAGTTGGTCGAAAGGACTGCCTCATATATTGCTTTGATCAGACAAAGAATGCTTACCGCTCAGAGTCGACAGAAGTCTTACGCTGATTTAAAGCGAAGGAATGTCGAGTTCGATGTTGGAAATAAGGTCTTCGTTAGGGTATCTCCAACTAAGGGTGTGTTCAGGTTCGGAAAGCGTGGGAAGCTCAATCCGCGCTATGTTGGACCATTTGAGATCCTTGACAGAGTCAGATCTTTGGCATATCGGTTGGCATTGCCACCTTCAGCACATCCGGTGCACAATGTGTTTCATGTCTCTCTGCTGAGGAAGTACGTGTCAGATGAGTCTCATGTTCTGAGTTACGACGACATCGAGATTCAGCCGAATGGTACATACGAGGAGAGACCGATACGTATCCTAGAGCGTCGAGAGAAACATCTGCGGAACAAAGTGGTCCCATTGGTGAGGATTCTTTGGTCAAAGTCTGGAACCGAGGAGGTAACTTGGGAAACTTGGGAGAACGAGACTGATATGCGTAGTCGTTTCCCTGAGTTGTTTTCGACTTAGTTTCGCGGTCGAAACTTTTTCTTAAGGGGGTAGTAATGTAATAACCCTCAATTTTAGTAAGGGTATTTATGTAATTTTCCAAGTCTATTAATAATAAAGGAATTTTTGGTATTTAATTCCTCATTCCAAAAATAGAAATGAAATGGAGAATTTTAATATAAGCCGTACAACCATAAAGTTGTGGGTTATTTAAATTTTTGGGTAACATTATGTTATTATTAAAGTTAAATAAAAACTATAAAATTTAACCTAGAATATTTAGATCAAGTTTAACAATTTTTGTTAAAGGATTTAAATATGGTTAAAGCCATAGGAATTGTCTAATATTAATTTTGGGCTAAAATCATATTAGAAACTTAGAACTATTAAAATAATTAAGTTTGTGAAATTTTGGGTTAGTTTAGTAATTCTTCAAGAATTATTCAAGGGCATTTTTGCCCCAACTTGGAAAGTTGGGGCAAAAAAATGCAATTAAGCTAAAAGTTGGGGGGGCCCAATCGTGGCACTGTTCATCTCTTCCAGCAGCTCCATCGTGGCACTGTTCATCACCAAAATTCGTCGACCACCGTCCATCGTTGGAGTCTCCGCCACCACCAAAAGTTGCGCCTGGAAGTTAGCTTCCAAAGCCCTAAGGTCTCGTCTCCGATTACCCACCGCCGGCCACCGCAGTAGCCGGAAAACCGCGACCTCCCTACGCGTCGATCCGATCCGGGTATTTTTTGGACTTATAAATAAATTGTGATATTTATTTATGTATGAAAAGATTATTTAGAATATATGATTAATTGATGTTAATCGTATAGATAATCATCCTACCGATTAAGCCTTGAGAATTGAATTAATTTGAGATGTATTAATTCAATATTGAGACATATACCCTTCAAAATTCAGTTTTAAATAAATTATCTAATTATAATTATAAAAAATTGTGTTATGGGTACGTCTCGGATTCGCTTCTGGAACGGAAATAGAGCAGGGATTCAAGTTGCTACTTGGAAATAACCATCCCCACGTTACCGCTCATCTTCTGTGATTCAAGGTAAGTGGTGGTTCGCTATTGCATATTTATTCCATTTTTATCTTAATTGTCAATGAATCGGTTGTGCTATTAAGTTGGGATAAATAATTCTTTTCTTGTTTGGGAACTTGTGTGAATAAATGGTGTGTCAATTGAACCTTATTATTAGGTTGTATAATATGCTAGCTACGACCCTTATATATATATATATTATTATTATTATAAGGTGCTAGATATAATTGGTGTGAACTTGGTGTGCATTGGTGTAGACATATAGATGCTAGTTTAGCACGAGTATTCATAGGAATGCTATTTCCTTGCGAGGTTTAGTCGTTTCTTTATAACTTTGCGTTAGGAGGATTATTGCCCTAATGTTTTTGGTCATGACCTACCCCTATCCGAATATAGGTGGTGGTGCACTTAGCTAGTGCCAATCTTCGGGATTTATTCCCAATCTTCGGGATTTATTCTCAATCTATATCTCATTGCGAGATGTGAAATTAAAAGCTTCAACGTTAATGCATGTTTTGAAATTAAATAAGATAAGTGCCTTATTGCACATAATTAATATACCCTCGGGCGAGAAGTACAACGTGGAACTCGCCCGGACTCTTGTATTAGAGTAAGTCCTCTTTCCAATCTGGATTCGCATTATGCGGTGAGGTTGGTCGTGGACCCAAATAGTCAAGGTCGTTTTCAAACTTTGTGTGAAATATAATGTTCCCAAACAGTCATAAGTATTCCTATAAGACTCATTTCTTTAGAGTCTTCTCTTGTTGCATTCCTATTCCTAGTTTCAGTGAGAGTGTCTGGTTATGTATCGTCTGTCGGTTCTCATTCGAGAGACAATGATAGTAACCAAATGCAATCACCAGAACCATTCTGTTTGAGCCCGTGTTTAGTCTTTCATTAGACTAACCAACCTTTCCTTTTCCTTGCATGGTTGGCTGGTGTCATTCGTCCTATACGGCACATCAACTACAGTTTCCCAGATCGAAGCCCAAGAACGAAGACGTTGAAGGCAGCTGCATTTTCTCTGTTGTTTCATCTAAATAAGGTTTAGATCATGTTTGTATTTCAAATGTTTAAGACTTCCGCTGATAATTTGATATACCTTTTGGGTTGCTGTTTTTGCAACGTTGAATTATAATAGAACTTGATTTTGATATTATATTTGTTATTGTTCGTTATAATTTGTTATTTTGCGATCAATACTGTAAAGCCTTGGGTGATTTTGGATATGTGATCCGAGGTCACTGGCATTAATATTCCTAAGGTAATTTAGGGGTGTTACACTTCATTCTTCATTCCATAAAATTCCACTCCCATGTCAACCGACTCTTGCCGTTATCGAGATGCGTCCCCTCTAGCTTGCTTCAAACCTGAAAAAGACCCGAAGGCTTCCCCGGGCTTGCAACTCCGACACTCAAGTCAGTTTTCCATACGAAAAGCATATATATATATTTATAAATGGCTAAGGTTGAGAGATTTACTTATCCATCAAATTACCTTGGACGAATACACTCACCCTTTATTTCATTAGTAAGGTGTCGAACCTTGTAGTGTAGATTATTTCAAGGGAAGTCATATCTACAAGGCTAGCACATACTTTCTAGCTTTCAAACAAGACATCGAGCAAGTATGGACGATCCCGAAAACTATATAGTCGACTCCTATACCAAGCCAAGTGTCTAAAACTCACTAGCCTTATTCGTCACTTGTTCTACCATAATTTTAACTCATTGTCTAGCTTATCAAAGGGCGTTTGAACTAGCTCCACGGTATCAAGTTTTCACCATTACAATCCAATCCTAAAACTCTAATCCCATTAGTTTTCAAACACAACTTCGGATCACCATGCTCATTGCATTTTACCACACTATTCTTCATTTCTGGCTAATTAACTAGAGTTTGATATTAGCTTAGTCCCATTCTCCTATTTCTAGCTCCTTTGGTATGAAATCACGAACACATCATAAATCAAGATTGGAATTGAATTCCAGCAAGTAAACTTACCCACAATCGGCTTATATTGGGCACACGGAATAAACCTCTGAACTATGAATTCGAGAACACGATAGGAGCAAGGCCTGACGTGAATCTCCTTCAATACTCCATCACTGCAATTGGCGACAGATTGTAACAAAGATGAGGTGGACCAGAACGACTCGATCGTCGAACGTTCGATTGAAGATGACAATCAAGATGGAGCGGTAGAAGGAGAAAGAAGAATCACACAATTAAGGTGACGAGGAGGACGATAATGGCGATGGGGTGGAGTATGAGGTCGAGAGTAAGAGACCGGGGAATACCAAGGAGAGTGAGATGAACTCGGACCATGGGCGGCATGTGTAGAGCATGGATCCGTAGAGAGGATTGGAGCCGAGAGAGGGGTGGTTCTACTGCCATGGCAGGAGCTCCCGAGAAGGAGGGGTCTGGGAGGAAGGTTTTATTGCTTCACCTCCCATGAATTGCTGCTATGGTGTGCAGATGAACGTCATGTTCATCTTCCTCCTGAAATCGAGGATTCTTCTTTCCCCCGTCGCCCATGGTGGAGCTTCAGAGATCTCCCACTCTTTTCTTTCCCAAATTGCCGCTCTCGTCTCCCAGTGCCCCCGAAATTGCGCCCCCCCCCCCCCCCCCTCCTGAAAATGAAGCCCCTTTTTTTCTCATTGCTGACTTTCTTTTATTTTACCCTAAAAAATGAGCTTTGGGTCTTTTTCTTTAGTGGGCCTTGAGCCCAGCTCCCACAATGTCCAAATGCATGTCTTATGGTGGAGGTGGAGGATTTCTCAAGGAAATGGAACAATTTATGGAATCAGCTCAGCTCTTAGCTATGAAATCATTTATTAGCTCAAAAGATGCCATATATATATATATATATGTGAGTTTGTAAAGAATTTGTAGCTCTAAGGAAATCCCATGTTAGTTTGGAAGAGGTTCTTCAAAATCTTTACTTGTTGAATTAGTGTATATCTACAGGGGAGTCACTAAGATTGTTTGAGTCAAGGCATGGGCACAAAATTTATTCGAGCGATTCACAAACTTATACAAGAGGTTCAAAAATCATACGACATGTTCACAAAGTTTTATACAATAGGTTCACAAAACATAAACTCCTTGTTCAAAAACTTCATAGTAGAGGTTCACAAACTTTATAGTAGTGGTTCATAAAATTTATACAAGAGACACGAAAACTAACTTTATATTATAGGTTCATAAACTTTATACAAGAGAATCGAAAACTAACTTAATATTAGAGGTTCATAAACGTTATAGTAGAGGTTCACCAACTTTATACTAGAGGTTCATAAACAAACTTTATACTAGAGATTCATAAAAAATTTACTAGAGGTTCATAAACTTTATATTTTTTATACTAGAGGTTCAGAAACTACCTTTACACTAGAAGTTCATAAACTTTATATTAGAAGTTCACAAACAATATACTAGCGGTACACCAACTTTAAACTAGAGGTTCATAAACTAACTTTATACTAGAGATTCATTAACTTTATACTAGAAGTTCATAAACTTTATACAAGAAAATCACAACCTAACTTTATACTAGAGGTTCACAAACTTTATATTAGAGGTTCACAAACTTTATACTAGTGGTTCAAAAACTTTATATTAAAGATTCATAAATTGTATACTAAAGGTTTAGAAACTACTTTTACACTAGAAGTTCATAAAATTTATATTAGAGGCTCGCAAACGTTATATTAGCGGTACACCAACTTTATATTAGAGGTTCACAAACTTTATACAATATTAAATTGTATGTTTAATAAAATTGAAACATAGTATATTAAGTATGAACTTTAATGTACGACATATGAACATCTAGAATGCTAATTGTGAACCTCATACATAATCTATAACTATTAACCACGCACGGTTAGAAGATCAGATGGACGGAAGATATAACTCTATTACGCATATAATTGACTTCTTTGCTGATTGTAATAAGATAAACTAAAGTAGAATTCTTCATCTAATAAAGTAGTTAAAGATTATTGTTATATTCGTTCAGCAAATGTACAATATTTACACACATTTACATGTTTACATAGACAGATCTGTTGTAGAAGGGTGTAACATTGATCAAACGTTGGTTCGACTTGGATATAGATTGAATCGTGCCAACGCACTTTCCAAAACCAATATTTGGACCCTTACTCTTGTAGCCTTGGGGTTGCACGAAATTCAATTTGTGATAAGACAATCAAACCTCTATTGAACAAGGCAATATCAATAGAGAGCACTTGGTGTTTTTGGTGTTTGTTCGATACAAGAGATCGTTCTCTTCTGGATATCCCAAGACTTGCCCCAACCTCACCCTTATATAGGGCATAAGTACTTAGGCGGTTGCATGACGGTTGGGCGGTTGCATGGAGGTTGAAATTGGTTAAAATACCGCCAAAATTGGTTAAAAAAAACCCGCCTAACTACTCAACCATATATAACCAACAAGCTCTGTAACCCCGAGTCCGAATCCACGTACACGAGTGTGCACTCCGCACCCCCGAAACTCGTTATGCGCCAAACGAACTCCTTAAGTCTTGAGCGAATCCTGACTATACCAAATGGCCGATGACACTAAAATCACCAACATTCCACCCCCATTTTAGTGTAATCCTTGATTCACTTAAAAACATACATCAAACACAAACTTATGCATAAATGAAAATGTCCTTAGGATTGAATTTCCACATTAGTGTAGTACACATTTCAAATAATCGAGAATCAGGGTGTCCTATGGATTGAACCCTTCAACTCATCTGAATACTTGAAGATACAACACACACAAGTTTCTACACTACTCCAAGTGCTAGCTTGACACTATTATAGCCATGTGTCCTTATCCATTCATGAGTGTATACAAAGCCAAGCCCGGGCTAGTTGAAGCGGCACCACTTCACACTCGTATAGGTGGACTCTTTTCAATCATGCACCTGCAAATGAACTTTTTCAAAAGATCCATTAAGAAGATAAACTTCAACCTACATTTCTTGCAAGTCCGAGCACATACCTTGGGATGACATTGACCATGTGCTCCAAACTCTAAGTGTAGGCTTTCCACATTGAATTCAGCCTCTAACGTCATATTAAAGGGGAATTGGGTATCCCACCATTAGGGATTTCAAACGGACTTTAAACTCATCCCGATAGACGACTTGATCACCAAGTCCCTGGCTAACCCCTTTGTCAAGTGGTCCGCCAAATTTTGTTGAGACCGAACAAACTCAATAGTGATCACCCCATGAGTGATCAACTCACATACCGCGCTATGTCTAACGCCCAGGTGTTGCGACTTACCATTATACACTTCGCTATAGGCCTTAGCCAAAGTAGCGTGACTATCACAATGGATAGATATGGGTGACACCGGTTTCGGCCACAAAGGAATCTCGTAGACTAAGTTCCTTAGCCATTCCGCCTCTCTACCGATAGCCGCTAATGCTACGAATTATGATTCCATAGTCGAACTTGTAATGCAAGTTTGCTTCTTAAAAGCCCATGAAATGGCACCTCCCCTAAGAAAGAATACACAACCACTTGTAGAAGAATGATCTTCCACATTAGTGATCCAACTCGCATTCAAAAACCCTTCTAGAACTTAAGGAAATCCGACATATGACAAACCATAATTTATGGTTCCCTTTAAGTATTTGAGCACCCGCCTTATTGCTTGCCAATGGTGAGTACTAGGATTACTAGTGTATCTATTCAACCTTCCTACCGCATAAGCAATATTCGGCCGTGTACTCGTCATGGCATATATTAAGCAACCAATCACTTGTGAGTACTCGAGTTGTGATACAGCTTTACCTGTATTAGGCATAAGCTTCACACTCGGATCCATGAGAGTGCTTACTGGAGAACAAGTCTCACAATTGAACTTCTTAAGCACTTTCTCAATGTAATGATTTTGTGACAAAGATAGTCCCTTATTCTCACGTTTGATTCTAATACCGAGGATCACATCCACCTCCCCCATGTCCTTCATGGAAAAACTTGATGACAAAAATGTCTTCGTAAGGTCTACTTGTCTTTGGTTTGTACCAATGATCAACATGTCATCAACATACAAGCAAATGATTACTCCATTACCGGACTTATCAAATTTGTTGTATACACACTTGTCCGACTGATTTAACTCAAATCTGCTCGACATGACAACCTCATCAAACTTTTGATGCCACTGCTTAGGTGCTTGCTTTATCCCATACAATGACTTTACCAACTTACACACCTTATGCTCATTACCAGGCATAACGAACCCTTCAGGTTGCTTCATGTACACATCCTTCTCCAAATCACCATTCAAAAATGCCGCTTTGACATCCATTTGGTGAATCACAAGATTTTTAATAGCCGCCAAGGCAATCAATAACCTAATGGTGGAGATCCGAGCAACCGGAGCATAGGTATCGAAATAATCAATACCTTCCCTTTGTCTAAAGCCTTGAATAACCAAACAGGCCTTAAACTTATCGATAGTACCATCGACTTTCATCTTCTTCTTGAAGATCCACTTGCAGCCCAAAGGCTTGCAACCTGGTGGGAGATCCGATAAGACCCACATATTATTTCCCATGATGGAATCCATCTCATCATTTATTGCTTCTTTCCAGAAAGCAACATCTTAAGACCTCATTGCCTCACCAAAAGTCCTAGGATCCTCATCAACATGATAACAATATGAGTATTGGAACCCAAGTTCATCTCTAGATCCTTCCACCAAATAAATTTGGAAATCTGGACCGAAAGACTTTTCAATCCTCCCTCGCTTGCTCCTACGGAGCATAGGTGACTCGTTCCGAGGTACGACTGAGCCGTCTCCTTCTTTAGTTCCACTAGTGCTAGGAACCAAATCCTTTGGTCTAGGTATGGACGAGAACCGATTCTCATCAAATATCGCATCTCTTGACTCAATCACGGTGTTAACCGAAATAGAATCATTAGGCTCTATTACATAGAACCTATAAGCCTTGGAATGCTCAACATATCCAATAAAGATGCAATCAATACCTCTTTCCCCCAAGGTTTTAATCTTGGGCTGGGGTAGTCTAACAACCGCCCTACATCCCCAAACACGAAGATAATTCAAGCTTAGTTTCTTTTTGTACCAAAGTTCATAAGGGGTGACCTTGTTCCTTTTGTTAGGAACCCTATGTAATAAATAGCAAGCCGTTAACATGGCTTCACCCCAGAATCCGTCACTCAATCCCGAGTAGGATAACATGGAATTAACCATCTCTTTTAGGACTCGATTCTTCCTCTCCGACACACCATTTTGTTGTGGCGTATAGGGAGCCGTAGTCTCATTTATAATGCCTACGGAATGGAAATACACATGATCATAAAATTCTTCACCTCTATCGGTGCGTAGTTTCTTAATCAAGTCATTTTGTTGCAATTCAACCTTGATTTTATAAACCTTAAATTTATCTAGGGCCTCATCTTTAGCATTCAATAAATACACATAACAATAACGAGAATAATCATCAATAAAAGTGATGAAATATTTATTGTTTCCTAAAGACGGAGTAGCATGCAAATCACATAGATCACTATGTACAAGTCCAAACACCGCAGAATTTCTTTCAATGCCTTTGAATGGTTGTCTAATTAATTTTTGTCAACATGCAAGTTCTACACTTCTCTAAATTCATGTCAAATGCAAGGATTAATCCTTCCTTAGACATATCAGTCACTCGCTTATAATGCACATGACCTAATCTTACATGCCATAGAGAATATTCATTTGTACTAGAACAAGCCATATAAGTAGAATTGACAACTTTATTAATATTCAACATAAACATGCCATTACAGAAATATCCAAATCCTACAAATACACCACACTTCAATAAGATATACTTATCGGATTCATAAACTTTCTTAAAGCCACACTTGTTTAAAACACTACCGGAAACTAAGTTTTTCCTAATTTTGGGTACATGTAAGACATTCTTGATTGAGTTCAAGGGTCTTCTCGAAACTAAATTCTAACACCACTTTTCCACGGCCTAGGATAGGGGCGGTTGACTCGTTGCCCATATGAAGGATGGACCCATCATTCACCGGTTCATACGTCTTAAACCAGCCACAATCCTTGCAAACATGTTTAGTTGCACCTGAGTCAATCCACCAAGCCACTTCATCATCATGTACATAAAATGCCTCAGAAATTAATGGTACATAATTCATAACCGAACTTGAACCAAAATCTAAAAACCAGCCTTGATGAGTGGATGGGCCTTGGTCCTTAGACCCTTGCCCCGAACGGTTTTGTCCCGCTCCATTCCTATCCTTTAAAGACCGGCAATCATGCTTGAAGTGACCCGGTTTGCCACATATCCAACAAGCGCCCTTAGACTTCTTGTTAGACCCACCGTTGGTGTCCTTAGAGGATTGTTTCTTCCTCTTGTTCTTCTTCTTAGAACTCCCATCCTCCTCCATCATATTCACGGAGGAAGATTCGGGAGTCTCCTTCGGTTTACCGCCCTCTTGCGCCCTTAGAGATTCCTCTATACTTAAATGGCTTCCAAGTTGTACAAGAGATAACTCTTCCTTCTTGTGCTTCAACATGTGTTTAAAGTCTTTCCATGAAGGTGGAAACTTGTCGATAATGCTCGACACCGAGATAGATTCATCCATCTTCATGTTGTGCTGGGCGAGTTGCCCTAGGATACGAAGCACTTCATTGAATTGCTCCATAACCGGCCTGGAATCACACATCTTATAATTGTTGAAATTACTCACGATGGACTTCTTACTAGAAGCATCCTTCGCCATGTATTTGGACTCCAGCGCATCCCACAACTCCTTTGAGGACTCGACATTCAGGTAGACATCAAACAGCGAATCCGACATACCGTTTAGAATGTGGCCACGGCATATGTAATCGTCGTTCTCCCACTTGTTACGCTTCCTTGCCTCCTCCACGGGTTCGTTCCCCACGTCCTCCGGCACGGGGGGCATTGGCATACTAAGGACGTACACAACGTTGAGCGTTGTTAGGATAAAATGCATCTTCTTTTTCCATCTCCGAAAGTCCACGCCCTCAAACTTCTCCAACTTTCTGAACTTGGACGTCATCTCACGCACTGATGAAGCCGCCATTGATCAACATGGAAAATATTGGTTTTGAATGTTGTATCGAGGGAGTAAAGTTGATCAAACTTTGGTTCGACTTGGTTATAGATTGAATAATGCCAACACACTTTCCAAAACCAATATTTCGACCCTTACTCTTGTAGCCTTAGGGTTGCACGAAATTCGATTCGGGATAAGACAATCAAACCTCTATTGAACAAGGCAATATCAATAGAGAGCACTTGGTGTTTTTGGTGTTTGTTCAATACAAGAGATCATTCTCTTTCTGGATATCCCAAGACTTGCCCCAACCTCACCCTTATATAGGGAATAAGTACTTAGGCGGTTGCATGGTGGTTGGGCGATTGTATGGTGGTTGGGAGGTTGCATGGAGGTTGAAAATTGGTTAAAAAACCGCCAAAAATAGTTTAAAAAAAACCGCCAAACTACTCAACCATATATAACCAACAAGCTCCGTAACCCCGAGTCTGAATCCACGCACACGAGTGTGCACTCCGCACCCCCGAAACTCGTTATGCGCCGAACGAACTCCTTAAGTCTTGAGTGAATCCCGACTACACCAAATGGTCGATGACACTAAAATCACCAACAAGATCTTGGGATATAAAATCAAAAACTTGGTTGAGTGACAACAGTAAATTGGAAGTAAATTAAAGCAGATTGTTCTTTTTGGTAAGTAGGGGGTAGTAACCCATTTTTTTATAATAGATAGTCATTAGGCATTACAAGTATCAGTCATGAGAATGGCCTTGAGAGCACTAGGTGGTCCCTTAAACAAGAAGAAATGTAAGGGAAGGACTAGTTTTAGCAACCCAATCTACAACAACATTACTAGTACAGAATTTTCCATAGATAGCACTAAAGTTAGGGCGCTTTAAAAAGCGCAATAAAAATGAAAAATGCTTAACAGTTTTTTAATAAAACCGCTAAGAAATATTTAAAAATTTTAATTTAGAATTTTCAATTTCTTAGCGCTCTTTTGAAAAAAATACTAAGAGTTATAAAACACTCTTAACATTTTTTTTTTAAAAGCGCTATAAGTTATTCTGCTTTTTATTTTTAAAATATTAATAATTTTGTTAGTGATTTTTATTAAAAAGCGCTATATTTTTTTACTACTCTTAGCGCTTTTTTTCTTTTTAGCGCTATAAAATTTCGCCTTTTACAGCGGGAATCTCTTATATCTCTCGCACCCTAGCTTCATCATGTACCCTCGCTCTTTCGACTTTTCTCTCCCAGTACGTCCATTGCCATATCAACCTTGTCTCCTACGGCTGCACTTTCTCGGTGGCATCTTCTCAGGCCATATTCTTTCGACGGTGAAGATTCAAGCAGAAGAAGATGCAACAAAGTGGCATATCGACGCTCTCTCACCGGGTGCGTCTTTGCAGAAGCTTCTCTCGATGGGTGCGTCTTCGCAGAATCTTCTCTCAACAGCTCTCTCGTTGGCGTCTTCGCATCCCATCATCTCTAGCGGCGCACGGTATGACACTTTGTTGCATCTTTTTCTGCTTGAATCTTGTTGTTGTTGTTGTTGTTGTGATCTTTCTATACACAATGGACATGGTTCTACTTGAATCTTCTGCTTGAATCTTATTCCTTGTACATTGCTAAAACCCTAGCTAAATTGCGGTATTTTTTGGGCTAATGTGTGGAAAACCAGGGTACAATTGCGATCCTGTGACATGATTAGTAGTTTCTTGGATTATTCTAGGGCTTAATTTGTGTTTATCGTAGCGTTTTGAGGTCAATTTGTGATCTATTAAGAGCAGTAGAAGTGCCTTGCTTCAACTTATGTTCTTCTATATACTAAATCCTGGATTCCTTGTGATATGGGCACATTGCTTATGTTCTTCCATATACTGCTTAATTGATTCTAGTGAGAGGAACTGGCAATAAAATCAACTTAGGATGAGTATGAATTGGGTCTCTGTCACCGATGATGTTCCTAAGGACCCCTAAAACTTGTCTGAGACAATGTGGTTGATAACTCAGAGTTTATTTTGAAGCTACCATCATATTTCTTAAGCTATGTTCTATTCTTCTGTAATAATATTGTTTTTTGTGATTTTGAGCACTTTTGATCTCATCACTTCTTTTGTAGTTAGTTATGTTTGGCTACTCAGCTTTGCTAATTGAATGTTTATCGTCTTCATGGTTCCGAGTGTTTTCATTTATCGTTTTTGTGTCTGGCATGCATAAATGATTGAATTGACTCTCATTTAAGAGCAGTAGAAGTGTTCATTTATTAAACATGGTGGCATTTAGCATTTAAAGTTCATTTGGGTGAAGTATTTCAGTCAACAAAGCCATTAGTTTAACAAAGGCGTCTAACATATTCCATTTTTGCATCCAGGCAACCACATAATGGCCCTTTACTTCCCTTTGTCTTTTTCTCTTCTGTCCATGATTTTCAAGTCACCTTTCAACTTTATTTATCATCTATGTTAATAATAGATTGAAATTGTTGCTAAATGATCATTTTACTATCTGAACTTAGAATATGAAATCTTTTGTTGGCATCAAGGATTTAGTGTATTTGCCTCCAAGGATACTTTGCCTCTAGTTCCCCACACCGTTGCCCTAGAATATGAAATCTCTGTCACCTTGAAAGTAATCTAGGATTTAGTGTATTTGCCTCCAGCTTCCCACACCACCACTTCCTTGTCCCCCCTCACCTTTGCTTCGTGAATCTGACGTATCAATGCAGGCAAAACATGTGAATTTTCAAGATGGAAATTGTCATTTGGACCATACAAGTTTGTTTGGTTCTAACCTAACTATAATATGTCAGTGCAGATCAAATGAGTTTGATTGTGTAATTTAATCTCATACTTGTATGTCTTCTTATTTTAATGTTCCTTAGATGAGATTCCTTTGCTCTTGTAGGAAATAGACTTCTGGAAAAGCTGAGTAGTAGGCAGAAATAGATTTCGTGGTTCATTTTAGCTATTTTGTTTCAAAAAGACGAAAGAACAACTAATTACTAAGCTCTCTTTAATGCAGCTTCAGTGTGAGTAAAAGTAGTTGTATCTCAAGGTGCATGGATCGTTACATCGAAGCTACAGGTATAATTAGCAAAGCTCTCTTTAATGCATCTCCACGTTGAGTATTGAAGGGAAGCTTGAGCTTGAATGATGCCAAATCTTAGCTAGTCAAGAAATTTATAAAGTGACAGAGACGCAATGCATGTCCCTTTTCATGATCAATTTCATCTGTTTGATTATGATTCTTATAGTTACATAATCTCATAATATTTGAGAGAAATCTTTTGTTCTACATTTGTTGTGACAATGATGATTTCATATGGTAGAATCTTTCGTTCTACATTGGCTGTGTTTATTCATTGGTTTTAGCGTTCAC
The DNA here is from genome assembly GCA_027886185.1 of Rheum nobile. Lineage (NCBI taxonomy): Eukaryota > Viridiplantae > Streptophyta > Magnoliopsida > Caryophyllales > Polygonaceae > Rheum > Rheum nobile. The sequence continues at coordinate 968,297 of WOAB01000306.1, read as the reverse complement.
TTGCTTCGATTTGGTACTACTTCCACCTACCAAGTTAGTGTCTTTATCATCCAATTCAATACCAGAAAAAAATTATTATTTGGTTTCAACTGCAGTAAATGCCGTAGACAAAAATCCTCCATCATGCCTCAAGCACGAGTAATATGGAGATAGATAACATTAATTGTTTGTGTTTTTATATACGACTTCTCATAGTTTTAACAAAGGGTAGTTACATTCATTTCCAAATAATAACCTAACCAAAGGGTAGTTTTAACAAAGGATGCGCCGTGTGCTCTTTAGAACCTTGAACACTGACAGGTACCTTTGTTCTTTTTCGCCAATTAACGGTATTATTGTCTTCTGTTTTCTGGACCCCCATTTCATGTTTGATTTAACATGACTGATGCTGTTTTGTTGAACTATGATTTCAAGAAAGAGTTTGACACTAGCTATGCGGGTTTCGTCAAGGATGGGGCATAGTGGCTGGTAGATAACACAAACATCCATAAGTTTGTTTTTGTGTAGAACATGATGTTTGTTTTTTGTGTAGAGCATGGGTACATTGAATTCTAAATTTAGGGATATATAAGTTCATATGAATACGATACCTCAAAAAGTGAATAAAATAGTCCTTTGTTCTTATAGGGTATGGCCACGCGGCTTAATCCAAGACTTAGCCGAGCGTTAGCAAAGCGGAACGAATCGTTGGTAGAAAAGCTGACAACGCAACGCGTTAGCAAAGCCTCATTAGCTCAATCCGCTGATCTACGACCACAGTTCGCTAACGCTCACATGCGCTGCTGTTCTGTTGGTTGGTTAGCATACCTTCACTGACAATCTAAACAAGGATTGTGTCGACAATGTAAATTTGCAAGTAGGTGGTCGGTGTAAGAGCGGGTGGAAGCAGGGAATAAAAAATAATAATAAACAAATTATAGCGTTTTGTTGAAGAAAGCATTGAGATTTCAATTTAACACTCATAGCGTTTTTTTGTAGAAAGCGCTAAGAGTTTATATCATACTTATAGCGCTTTTTTGTAGAAAGCGCTAAGAGTGTATATCATACTTATAGCGTTTTTTTACAAAAAGCGCTAAGAGTTTCGAGATTTAAAAAAATTAAGAAAAAATAAAAACATAGCGTTTTTTACAAAAAAATGCTATGCGTGTGTTTCTTTATAGCGCTATAATTCGTTTTCAATATAGACGCTTAGATAGTGGTTGGAAAACCGTTATCCGTATCACACACAAAAAAAAACACTATACCAAGGTTGATCTGTACTAGTGATTAACTTCACGATACACACATTGAATCATGTTTTTCCTTCAAGGATTACGCAACAGCTCCTTACACTTCGTGGAAGCTCTCGAAGAGGCGTATGAGGGAGTTCAGCAACAACAATAGCATTTAACAGCTCCATAGCATCAACGATAGCATTTACTTGCCTATAGGTAGTAAATTGCAAATAGAAGACGGGTGGTTTAATGCGATTTTGCATGGAAGATATGTCGCTTGTTATTTGACAATAAAGGAGACAAGATTACTCATATAAGCATACCTATAAAATTTAGCAAAGAGGTACTTGTCATCAACAAATGCAAGAATCTTCACCGCCAACACATATAGTGACAACCTAAACATAAAGCTACTCACTTCTTACACGACAAAATCAAACAATGTTGCTAGCTATAGTCCAAAGCAACACATCATGACCAAAAAACAATCAACGAAAACTGAACAACAAATTACCTTATCCAACAACTCCTCAATGTTCATGAATCTACAAAGAGAATAACTTATGCTCTCTTATTGTGAATCATTAGCATCATCATCATCATAGTTTGTTAATGAGAAAGAAAACTTGCACAAAGTATGTAGCTTCAAAGTGCAAAATTTTCATTATGAATTTTAGGTGCATTATCATTACATTGGGGCATGTCAAATTCCTACAAGTCCTCCAACATAAACTGGTATGCTTTTACAAGTTGTTTTCTTGACAGTTTGATTGTACCATTCATTTGAACTTCATAATTCATTTCTAAGGTCCAGTTATTATAACTTGTGCACCAAAAATTGTTTGTAGCTCAATGTCACAAGCCAATAGATAGTGTTGTGTTATCTAGGATGAAGCAATTCATAGCAATGAACAAATTCAAGCAACTTGCCCTGAAGGTATGAACACATCAAATACATACAACACATAATGTGTATCAGATGCTATTGTTTGAGGTGGCTCATTGTTTTCTTTTTTCATCTGAATTTACTAGGTCATCGTTGAAAACCTTTATGGTGAAGAAATACAAAGGATGAAACAGAACCAGTTCCATAATAGCACACAAAAGTAGAAATCGAAAAACAAATCTATTGTTGATCCATAAATTTTCTCACCTGCAACGAGGTCGATGCCACTGGTGGATCAAGACTCAGAATCGAGATCCAAAACCGAAAATTGGGACCGTTGAGCGGCAAAAACAACAAAACAAAAGTGAAGATGATCCGAAAAAGTGGATTTGTAGCTTGTGAGCCATCTCCTTCACCTCCTACTCAAAGCTTCTCCAACTCCGCCTCTTCTTCTTCTTCGGCGCTTGATTCTTTGTCGTGGTCTCCGAGGGCCGAGCGAGTTGACTCAGCGTGGTTGGAAACCAATTCGTCATTGCCAGACTCAGGGAGGGAGGACATGGGAGGAGGGGGAGACGAGATGGTGGCCATGGAGTTGAGAGGCAGCGTTACCAGCATATTCCTTTTTGTCACCTTGGGGAAGAAAGATTTTCATATGCTATTACCAAAATACCTTATAGGCTTTTAAAGAGGAAAAAAGCCCAAGCGTTAAATTGAGACGATCTAACGGTGCACACGCGTCCGCATGTTGTACAATAAATAAAGCAAGTTTGCATTTGATCCGAACTCTAAATTCCACTGTCAATGCAAACCTTCTTGAATACGTACGTACATGTATTTAACCAAACTTAAAGTACTCATCCTTGCCTTAGTTATTTTTATATTCAAAATTAATGCATACGCATCTTGGACAATGGACATATATACTTTACGTTTCAATTTATTCTTGTATATGTTGTTTTCCTTTCCATTGTAAATGAATGTTGACTGTAAGGTAGAAAGTATTTACAGATATACTATATACAAATTAAAAACGCACTAGAGCGATTTGAATTATTTTTCTTGTTTTGGATTCGTCCGACCTAACTAACAGTGTATGCTAATACAAACACTGAGTTTGGATCATATGCGGAGCGCTCTTCCCATGCGGACGTGCGGAGCATGCACTTTAGGGCCTTATTTGTGCACTTTAATGTCTTATTTGTGCACTTTTTCAAAAAAAAAAAATCTTTTACAAATTGTTTTCCAAGCATTTTTCAAATTTTTTGCAAAAGTGCACAAATAAGGCTCTAAAATGCACAAATAAGGCCCTATAGTGCATGTCCGCACGTTCGCACGGGAAGAGTGCTCCGTACCGGAACCGCACTCTACAAACACTACCAGAAAACAGGTAGAAATGTGACGCTTTTCCCTCGACCCTTTTAAAATGTGTCCAAGGAAAATCCAAACGCGCTATAAAACTAGATGCTTTTTCCGATGCATTTTTATCATAGAAAAAAATTCACGCTTTTTGTTGTCGAAGGACTTTACAAAAAAACATCGTAAGCATCATGCCCTATGCCCAAAATGTTTTTAAGGGTATTGGTTTATATCACATGTCAGCAACGACTACGACGCAACATCAAGGAAAGAAGATATAGATAGAATACTTATACCTCTTTGGGGGTGGTGTCGCTACGACAGTTTCCTCAACCACAGGATCAGAGAACACGACTTCCGTGAAGGTCCTTTCCGACACCGAGAGCTCGAGCATTCTCTCCACAATCGCCCATGATTCCTCCCTTGTTAGAATGTCGTCATTGTTCACTACCAATAAAGAGATGTGAGGACAGAGTTAATCAAACATAAAAAAATACAAAGAAATTAGAGCAAAGTTACCCTCTTTTCGCCATGAATCATTTAAGAAGCTACACTCTTCTCCCATGGAAGTCTTTTTGACAAATAAGAAACGGTCATACCATCTGCGGTCGTTCTTCGTCGCGTCAATCACCAAGGTCGGTTTCTTAGGTCAAAGTTTCAAGGTGATATGACCCTGACCACAAAGGGAAATGGAGTATGAATAAAGCAGGTCTTGGACTAAGAAAGTAATGTTGTGTTTGGCGATGATCTGATCCATGGTGAGGAAGATCCTCCATGTTTGTGGGAGGATTTGGCCTATTCCTATGTCTAAAACAGCCAAGAAGGAGCGTACTTGTAACACTACGAACCAGAGGTATTACAGTGCCATAGACCCGAAGGTCTATAAGACGATTTTAGAAAAATGAAAACCCGAAATACTACCAAATACACAAAAGTTATCATAATCAAAATCCATGTTCGAGTTTGAAACAACATTTAAACATTTCATCCATTTCAGTGTATCAATTTATATCCCAAAACACAGGTGGCTAATACAACATTTTCAAATCCAATGCAAAATTGAATCTTTAACTGTGAAGACGAATCTGTGATCAAGAACCCCCTTGCTGCTGCCAATCTGCAAAGACTAGTTGACTGGTGGACCCGATACACCAACCAACCGCGGAAACATAAACCGAGGTTAGTTAGTCTACTGAAAGACTAGCAAGAATCATCCAACAAAAACAGTATAACACAGGAAAGAATTATCATACCATCCAAACAACAACACATCACAATGTACTATTACTATCACATAACCATTACTTAACCATTCCTATCCAACTCTTCAATATGCTAACCTCCTTCAATCCAATCTCAACCTCACACGAGTATAAACGGATGAGACGATCCAATCCAGCTTACTAACACCTCATATCCAACTTCCTCTCTACAACTAACACGTCAACTAACAACACTACGAAATATATATACATATACTACTACTACACGTCAAATAATAACACTACGGAACATATATACATATACAACTACTAACATATAACCAGCGCTAACCAATTCTATCAACTCACTACCGCACCAACACACCCAATCCAACCTTCGCATCAGCGAACACATACGCGTAAAACAAACATCACATAAGTAACCTACTATCCATGGCTAATATAAAGAGGGGACGATCAACCCAAGGTCACACCCTCACGTGGTCGGTTGATACGCAGAATCAACCCCGGCCCAACTATGAGGAGTACTATCCGCCTACATAACTGAAACACACAAGCAAGATACAAGGTGGGACACTCACCACCGAATTGTGGCCATTAACCAACGCAAGGTCACACCCTCACGTGGTCGGCTGAGGCAATCATCACCCCGGCCCAGCCTTAACCAACGTAGGTCACACCCTACGTGGTCGGGTGATACACATATCAACCCCGGCTCCACTAACAACCATCAACAATCAACCAATACTAATCAACCATCCAAAACCAGCTACAACCAATCAACCACAACCAGCGGAAATCCACAACCACAACTAGCTACAATCAACTACCACAACCAACGGAATTCCACAACCACAACCAATGGACAACAATAGCCCACAGCCACAACTAACAACAATCAACAACGACCACTAGCTACAAATAACCAATATTCGACAACAAGTCAATAACTAGCCAACAATCAACATCCAACACAAAACCACTTAACCAAGCACACAACCAATATTCACCAACAAAACTACTTAACCAAGCACACAACCAATATTCATCAACAAAACCACTTAACTAAGCAGACAACCAATATTCATCAACAAAACCACTTAATCAAGCACACAACCAATATCCAACACAAAAACCAATATCCAAGCACACAATCAATATCCAACAACTAAACCAATATCCAAGCACACAATCAATATCCAACAACTAAACCAATATCCAATCACACAACCAATATTCATCAACAAAACCACTTAACCAAGCACACAACCAATATTCAACACAAAAACCAATATCAACACATTTAACCATTTAATTCTACGCCTACAATTCTAGATCAATTAAACGGACATGAGCATATATCATTATAAAAAATAATAATATACGAATTTAATTATTTTTAAAAGAGAGAGGTAAAAGTATGAGCAAGAATCATCTTGCCTCAAGCTCAACAACAACGTCCTCAGAAATCGCCAACCAAACTTGAACGAACCTGTGACAATAATCCGAACAATTTCTGGCATTAATTAACCCATACCAAGCCATTACTAATAAACCCCCAATTCAAACCCTAAAATCATACCTCCAAACCCAATTCAGCAAACCCCAATATCAACCCGTATCTCCAAGAGCAGATTATGGCTGCACAAAATCAAAATCAAAACCAGTCGAACAATACACTTGCTGTCCAATCTGCAATTCAACCAAAAAGAAAAATTTCAGCAGCACTTCGAAGCACTCCAACCCTCACAAAAATTCACCCCAATCTGCACTCACAAGAGTTCAGCTGAATTCAGCCCTAAATCTGATATCGAAGGAGGAAAAACCCACACTTACCTTGTTGACAACCAAGCCACTGCTACCGGACTGGTTCCCTCGTCGCCGGAACACAGCAGAGCTTCAGCAGCAGCACAACAACAGCACGCAGCAGCCACGAATAGCAGCGATTTCGCCTAGCAGCTCACGGCCTTCAAATCAGCGCAGCCAGCAGTAGCGACGCACACAGCAGTAGCTTTCGATCTGGTTCACCGGCGGGAAGGAGGTTGAACACAAAAGAGAGTCAGGGAAGGCTCGTGTTGCTCAGCTGTTGTCCGAGGAGAACGAAGACAAGGATTTGAAGGCAAGGGTTTCTTTTCCCTTCTATCTGCCCATTTGCTGACTTTATAAGGTAAAAAAAATATTTTTATTATCCCATTTAATATATACATATATATAACCTTTCGGATATTTCATTCTCCCTCCCTTATAGGAGTTTCGTCCTCGAAACTAAGATCAAACAGGTTCGGATATCTGTCTCGCATGAGTGACTCCAGTTCCCAAGTCTCTTCTGTCGTTCCATGCTTAGACCATAAGACTTTCATCAAGAAAATGACCTTATTCCTCAATTTCTTCTGATCAACCGCTAGAATCCTTACGGGTGATTCCTCAAATGTGCCATCAGGTTGAAACTCTACCTCTTCAGATCTCAGAACATAGTTCAGGTGATACACATAATTCCTTAACTGTGACACAAGAGACGCATCATACATTCTACTTATTTTCAGCGACAATGCTACTTGGTAAGCTACAGCATCAACTCTGTTCAAAACTTTGAATGGACCAACATAACGAGGACTCAACTTACCTCGTTTCCCTAATCTGAATACTCCTTTAGTCGGCGAGACTTTAACAAACACATGATCTCCAACATTGAATTCTAAGGGTCGTCTACGAATATCTGCATACGACTTCTGTCTACTCTGAGCTGACAACAACCTCTGTCGGATTACCTCAATATCATCCCTAGTCTTTTGCAAAAGCTCGGGAGCAACTAAAACAGCATCAGTCAAATCGTCCCAACACAATGGCGATCTACAACAACGACCATACAGAACCTCATAAGGTGCCATCTTAATCGATACATGCCAACTATTATCGTACGTAAACTCCACCAGATGCAATCTGTCTTCCCAATTTCCTGGCCATTCCAAAGCGCAAGCTCGAAGCGTATCTCAGTAGTGTCCCCATTGCCATATGAAAGGACTTCTCCCAGGTCTCAAGTAGTCTTGATGGGTACATAATGCAAAGATTTCGTTAACCGATCCACAATGACCCATATAGTATCGTTTTCCTTCCCGCTTCAGCTCACTCCACCAATAACTTTGTCTCAAGTCCTTGTACACCTTACTGGCTCCAGGATATACAGAACATGTTAAAGAATGACCTTTCTTGAGAATCAACTCTCTAATATCTTTATCCGCTGGCATACACATAATTGATTATGAAATCGCAATATTCCATCCTCATGAATAAGAAATTTGGGCACTCTTCCCTGACCAATCTCACTGCATATCTTACTCAACATTCCATCACATTCAGCTGCGTCTGCTCTTTCCCGAACCCACTTTTTCAGACGCATCTGATTCGGGATTGAACGATCCCACTTTTTCAGTGCAGACTGAGTCCTCTGTTTTCTTACTGCCGCCAACATCAATAATCTGATTAGAATCATCTATAACAGCCTCTCTAATCAAGCACTCATCAGTATACTAAAAAATCGTACAGCTATGCCTCACCATCAAGGTTTCATCTCTGAATACAACCATCTATGAAAGTGCTTAATCTTGTCCTCCTCATCCTTAACAATTACAATAAAATACATCAACTTTCTACTGAATCATCAATTACTAGACCACCTGCATCTACCACTTGACGCTAAGCCCGAGGGCCTCGTTCTCTATCACACACACACACACTTGACCTCAAACACATCCCGCTCACGGGGGCACACAGCATGAAATTACTCATCAATACTAAACATCACATATAAAATTTATCAAACACAACTTACCTATGCGTAACAACAAGGGTCTCCGATCACACGATTGTTTCACAGTTTTAGCGAGTGGGCTTTTCCACGTCAAACTTTTGGAAAACATTTTTGAACGAAAGGCTCTGATACCAATTTCTGTAACACCCCGAACCAGAGGTATTACAGTGTCATAGACCGGAAGGTCTATAAGGCGATTTTAGAAAAATGAAAACCTGAAATACTTCCAAATACACAAAAGTTATCAACATTAAAATCCCTGTTCGAGTTTGAAACAACATTTAAACATTTCATCCATTTCAGTGTATCAATTTATATCCCAAAACACAGGTGGCTAATACAACATTTTCAAATCCGATGCAAAATTGAATCTTTAACTGTGAAGACGAATCTGTGATCAAGAACCCCCTTGCTGCTGCCAATCTGCAAAGACTAGTTGACTGGTGGACCCGATACACCAGTCAACCGCGGAAACATAAACCGAGGTTGGTTAGTCTACTGAAAGACTAGCAAGAATCATCCAGCAAAAACAGTATAACACAGGAAAGAATTATCATACCATCCAAACAACAACACATCACAATGTACTATTACTATCACATCACCATTACTTAACCATTCCTATCCAACTCTTCAATATGCTAACCTCCTTCAATCCAATTTCAACCTCACACGAGTATAAACGGATGAGACGATCCAATCCAGTTTACTAACACCTCATATCCAACTTCCTCTCTACAACTAACACGTCAACTAACAACACTACGAAATATATACACATATACTACTACTACACGTCAAATAATAACACTACGAAACATATATACATATACAACTACTAACATATAACCAGCACTAACCAATTCTATCAACTCACTACCGCACCAACACACCCAATCCAACCTTCGCATCAGCAAACACATACGCGTAAAACAAACATCACATAAGTAACCTACTATCCATGGCTAATCTAAAGAGGGGACGATCAACCCTCCGGTTGTGGCCATTAACCAACGCAAGGTCACACCCTCACGTGGTCGGGTGATACGCAGAATCAACCCCGGCCCAGCTAGGAGGAGTACTGTCCGCCTACATAACTGAAACACACAAGCAAGATACAAGGTGGGACACTCACCACCCAATCGTGGCCATTAACCAACGCAAGGTCACACCCTCACATGGTCGGGTGAGGCAATCATCACCCCGGCCCAGCCTTAACCAACGTAGGTCACACCCTACGTGGTCGGGTGATACGCATATCAACCCCGGCTCCACTAACAACCATCAACAATCAACCAATACTAATCAACCATCCAAAACCAGCTATAACCAATCAACCACAACCAGCGGAAATCCACAACCACAACTAGCTACAATCAACTATCACAACCAACGGAATTCCACAACCACAACCAATGGCCAACAATAGCCCACAACCACAACTAACAATAATCAACAATCAACAATCAACAATGACCACTAGCTACAAATAACCAATATTCGACAACAAGTCAATAACTAGCCAACAATCAACATCCAACACAAAATCACTTAACCAAGCACACAACCAATATTCACCAACAAAATTACTTAACCAAGCACACAACCAATATTCATCAACAAAACCACTTAACCAAGCAGACAACCAATATTCATCAACAAAACCACTTAATCAAGCACACAACCAATATCCAACACAAAAACCAATATCCAAGCACACAATCAATATCCAACAACTAAACCAATATCCAAGCACACAACCAATATTCATCAACAAAACCACTTAACCAAGCACACAACCAATATTCAACACAAAAACCAATATCAACACATTCAACCATTTAATTCTACGCCTATAATTCTAGATCAATTAAACGGACATAAGCATATATCATTATAAAAAATAATAATATACGAATTTAATTATTTTTAAAAGAGAGAGGTAAAAGTATGAGAAAGAATCATCTTGCCTCAAGCTCAACAACAACGTCCTCAGAAATCGCCAACCAAACTCGAACGAACCTGTGGCAACAATCCGAACAATTTCTGGCATTAATTAACCCATACCAAGCCATTACTAATAAATCTCCAATTCAAACCCTAAAATCATACCTCCAAACCCAATTCAGCAAACCCCAATATCAACCCGTATCTCCAAGAGCAGATTGTGGCTGTACAAAATCAAAATCAAAACCAATCGAACAATACACTTGTTGTCCAATCTGCAATTCAACCAAAAAGAAAATTTTCAGCAGTACTTCGGAGCACTCCAACCCTCACAGAAATTCACCCCAATCTGCACTCACAAGAGTTCAGCTGAATTCAGCCCTAAATCTGAGATCGAAGGAGGAAAAACCCACACTTACCTTGTTGACAACCAAGCCACTGCTACCGGACTGGTTCCCTCGTCGCCGGAACACAGCAGAGCTTCAGCAGCAGCACAACAACAGCACGCAGCAGCCACGAATAGCAGCGATTTCGCCCAGCAGCTCACGGCCTTCAAATCAGCGCAGCCAGCAGTAGCGACGCACACAGCAGTAGCTTTCGATCTGGTTCACCGGCGGGAAGGAGGTTGAACACAAAAGAGAGTCAGGGAAGGCTCGTGTTGCTCAGCTGTTGTCCGAGGAGAACGAAGACAAGGATTTGAAGGCAAGGGTTTCTTTTCCCTTCTATCTGCCCATTTGCTGACTTTATAAGGTAAAAAAAATATTTTTATTTTCCCATTTAATATATACAAATATATAACCTTTTGGGTATTTCAGTACTAGGTGTGAGAAGGGAAGGCGGTGACCTATTTAGAAGGGATACTCGAATATGCAAGCCCAACCCTTGCAAAAGTGGTCGGGAAAAACAAAAGCGTCGGATACCGAAACCACTGTGTTTTCAGGAATTCCAGTGACCGTGATGAAAGCTCTAGGGTCGGTGACGGAAGAAGGGCATTTATAGGGGTCATTCAGGATGTATTGGGGAAAGAAGAGAGGAAGATCACCTTTAGGATTTTGTATGTCCACGATTGAAGGAAGTTTAGAGGAGAAAGAAGGTGAAAGAAGACGAAGGAAGAAAATGAGAAACTATAGCTGTGGATTTGAAGAGGGGGAGGAGAATTGCAAGAGAAATGTGAAGGAGAAAAGCGAGATTATGTTGCCATAAATAGGAAAGAGAATCAGTGTTTGAAAATTTGAAAAGATTTTATGAGACTTTTTATTTGACTGGGCTCCGAGTTCTAATACGGCGTAATGAATACGTTTCCCACACATATGACGATTCACCTGCCAAACGCATTTGGGGTATTGTTAGGGCCCTAGGATCGTGTCCGCGTGTAGGGTTTAGACACGTTGAGATGGAGAGATACGGATCGAGCCTGACACTGATTAATGGAAGACAAATTAGCCATGACTGTCATACGAGATCGTGAAGACTGAGTGCTACACGACATGTTGAGGAAGATCTTCTTTCCAAATATAGTGCGCCTTTATTCTGGAGGATCACGACAGCTGGCATGACTTGTGCGTCAAGGTTTATGTCCGTTAGAGATATACTTTCCTTATTTGATTAAAGGAAATATTTAGTACCATGTATATTTATCTTATCTTAAGCTCTAAGATAGAATATCTTTCTATCCTTATAGTAAGATCTTATTCCTTATAGAACTACCCTTGGACTCCAATATAAGGGCGTGTCAATATCTTGTAAGACACATTCAGATACATTCATACACTCTCAAAATAACACAATTCCTACTTTTATCATGATCAACTCGTTCTTTATTTATTCGGTGTGTAACTCTTGACCCTATACTCCACAAATAAGCGGATAGCGTCACGATATGAAATTTGTCCAAAACACTGGTAATTTTATAACCATAATAGCAAAGCGGACTATTGTTTATTTATGTTTTTTTTTTCTAATTTTTATGTTTATTCCAAAAGTCTTCATAGCTCTATTGTCCATGTTTGTACAAATAGATAACTTCTATCGCGTGGACCTTCATATTCTTTATCTGAGCAATTCTTAGATATCACATTGTTAAAGCCGATTGATGAGATTCTAGATATCAACAAGGTAATTTATTATTTATTGTATTTTTATATTGGTAGTTAAAATATTTAATGTTTAAGGTTAGTGTTTGATTGTTTATCCCACAAACTGTTATGTTATTCTATAACCATGTTAATGTAGCACTATTTCTATGGCAGAGGGCATTGACAATACATATGAATGGTATTATCATTTGTGCAAACAATGCAAAAATATGGTCCGACCTGAAGGAGATCAATTCCATTGTAGAAAATATGAAAGCATTGTCAAATTCGCCATCCCTAGGTATTTAATGTAAAATCTATGCTCTATATACTATTATTAAAGCCATTAGTATTTTTTCTAAGTGTCAACCATCTAGCTATGTTAAGTCATCAACTTAATTAACTCATTTACCTATTTGCCCTTTCATTTTCTACAAATTAAAACCCAATTATCAACTTCAATTAGCTATGTTTTTCTTACCTTATTTATTAGTAGTATGTTATATAATAAATCTAGGTGATATCATTAGAGATGAATAATTAAATATATATTATATCTATACATTTTACACATAATTTACCTTTTTATATCTATATATTATTTTACACTTATTACATTGTGTAATACCATTATATAATAAGTTTTCCGTATTCATTATGAAATATATACCGTAATAAAATTGCTTACTCTTATGTTTTCACTTTCCGATCATATATATCTTAATAAAATTGATTACTCTTATGTTTACACTTTCCGATCATTACTTAGAGTGATACATGGTCGACGATCTAAAGTTGGTATTTTTAGTACCAAAATTATATTATCTATATACTATAACTAAAGTCATTAATCTCTTTCATATGTGTCAACCTTAGAGGTATGCCACATCACGAATCTAAATTATTCGTTTACGTATTCACTGTCCCTATCTTCTACAAATTACATTATCTTTTTTTATGAACAAACATTGCCTTATTTACCAAACAATCAACCATCCATGTATTATAATATTTGACTCGCAAGATTGTAAAGTAAATAAGGCTTAATAATTTGGAAATAGATGAACTTGTCCAAATTAAATGTCACATATCAACCTAGACATGATATATTTTTATTAACTAAATTAATGAATATTAATAGTTATAGTATTAGGTTATATATTATGTCATTGTTCTCCACTCCTTAACTATCTCAGTGATACATCTTTCTTGTCTAATTTAATGAGTATTAACATTGAACTTAAGTTATAGTATTAGGTTATACAATATGTCATTCTTCTATATTCCTTAGCTATCTTGGTGATTCCAAACAGCATAACAATCTTTGTCTAATCAATTTATTATCTTGCTAATTTCCTAATTAGGGGATCAAGGTCCACGATTTCCCTTATTTATTTTCTAGTAACTATTTTCCCTTAAAAATCACCATAGAAATAGAGTTGATTCTTTCCTGGATGGAAAACTCTTTTTGGTAAACAATAAAAGTCTTACAAAGTATGTATTAATATCGAGAGTCTACTAATGCAATATTGGTCATGTAGAGTTCATAACGGATATAATATGTATATGTATTTTAAATAAATAAAAATTATGTGTATGGTATTATTAAAGATTTATCTTCATATCAAATATGTAGGTTTGGATTGAAACTATATGATATAATACTCTATAATTATCATGTGCAAGAATCTCAATAGGATTAAATAAGAGAAGAGATATTGCCTTAGTCAACTTATAATTTAATATTGCCTTAGGTGAAAAGTAATGGAAATGATACGTGGAAAATGATGAGATGTCATATTATAGGGTATACATGTGATAATAAAATTCTTTATTATATACTAAAAAGGAAATCAAATTATCTCATAGATATTAAAATAATTATATATAATAATTTATATTGAAAATGAAACCAAATCATATCAAAGTTATTAAACATAATAAAAAATATAATAAGATAATAACACGTGGCACAACATATGATGGACATGTGGCAGTAGTTGTCGTAGCTTAATATGGTGATGACATTTGGTCTTAATTCATGTTGCTTTAGTATTATATAGTAGATTAGGAAATATATAAGGAGTGTGATATTACTAAGACATTTTCTTCAGTAATTGGTATTATTTAGGTAGAATTCTAGATTATAAAAATTATTTTATAACTATATTACCTAATTATAGTCGAATACTTTGATTCAAAAAATAATAGTTGGATACTTTTTATATAATCCACCATATATAATTTAAAGTACCACATTTTTAAATTCAAAAATCTTAATCATTCATAACATTGTCATATAATTACGAAAAGATGTAAAAAAGAAAATTAAAAATGGACTTGGCCTTTTTTAACTGTAAATAATAAATTGACCAAATTTTAATACTATACAATTCTATGTAATGACTTTTACTTGATTTAGATAATATCTTGGTATGATTTGATTAATATATTATTATACTTATTTATCTAGATAGTCAAAGATCAATCTTAATAATTTTCAAATCAATTTGTTCTCTATTTATGGATACAAGATTGTATATTGTCTATAATATGTTAATATAGTAGGAGAGGGTTTGGGTAAGAATCCCCTCATGCGAGAAAAAAATTAACTTGAGACTATCTATATACGCATTTGACTAAAGGGTGCACTGCAAGTCTCTTTTTTGGTCCATAGGTGGGTAGATTCGAACTCGCGAAAGCTATCTTTTGTTTTCCTTATAAAGTCAAAATGCACATATATAGTACAATTCAAATGCACATCTTATGTAATTTGTTAAAAGGTCATTTTTGTTTGCCTTATAAACTTAAAATGCAGATAGAGTATATCTCGATTGAACCATATATATGTGCATTTGGATAAGTCGTATGTGCATTATTAACTATAAGACAGACACAGGTTATCCAGAGGGAAAAAAATCGAATGTTTCCTTTTTGAATATTTGAAGACAAACAAAAGTTGGATGAAAAAAAAAATTACAACGAAGTGTGTCTCAAAATGCACATATAATACAACTTTAAGTACACATATAAGTATTCTCAAGTTAACAACTATTCTCGTGGGGAGCGGTAATCCCATCGAAAGCGTTCACACTACAGTATATATAATATCTCTTATATTTTGACCTTATTTATTTTTATTTCTATTTATGAAATTGTAAAAGTGTTGACCAATTTCCCCAATTATAGTAAAATGACAACTTTCTTAGTTAGAGTTCCGAACCAACAAAAGAAAAGATAGTATTTCACAATAATATTCTAAAAAAATGTCAAAATCAATGTGACTTATTTTGTATATAATTGTTATGCTTAAATTAATAATTTTGGACATATTTGATTATAGTAGTTTATTAATTGGTATTTGCGGGTAGTTTATATGATATAATTGATATCAAACTTATATTACTTTGTTGTTATCAATTGATGATTTTATGTTAACTTGATAATAGAAAAAAAAAACATTTTCGCAAAGTCCCTTAATTAAGACAAACAGTCAACTCTAAGCAAAAATAATATGAAATTCAAATTATTAAAATTGATAGTCATACTATTGCATATATATCGGGAAAAAAATGATCTATTATTCTGGTGACAATTCTCATAAAAGTGATGGCATAAACATTAGAAGACCGGACTAATGGAATGGCCAAAGAAAATATGTCGTTATAAACATGTTTAAATACAATACAATTTTCTTTTGTCATTGCATAAGTCCGGTCATATTTCTGATATCAACCTTATCACTATCATTGAAATTGTAGCCGCAAATTTTAATCAATTTATTTTCAATATATCAATCTATAATTTGACTACTAACTTACAATTTATGGAATTAGTTGTGTTTAGTTGATAGTTAATAGTTTGTATTATTTAGACTTATTTTTTATAATATCAATGAAAATGAATATTTAAATTATACTTATAAATGAATTTAATTTAATAAAAAAGGCATCGTACAAGACACAATTTATCAACTAATTGAACCCCATATTTCAATTAAAATTTCTATGAATGCAACCTCTCCTTACAAAATTGGATAATCTACGCTTATATAGGTATAGGATATCCTCCGAAAAATAAATATCGTACGTCTTTTTTATGTTTTTTTTTCATTTATTCATGATTATTATGACCCGATCCTTTATCCCTCAGTGGGGCTCTTATATTAGGGTCTTATATTAGTGCTTATTAGTGCTTATTAGTGTAATTATCGTGTCAAGCACGGATTTTTATGTCATATATATTGAATTAAAAATATTAATAATTATTAGCATTAATTTATGTATTAAAAAATAGATCTAGATAATATTGATATCAAAATCTTTGAATCATAATTTTGTATCTCAATCATCCATTAATTAGGAAGTTTTGGATTTATATATAATTAGGAAATTTTGGATTTGTATATAATTAGTAAATTTTGGATTTGTAATCTTTGTGATTAACTTGTAATCTTTGTGGTTGATTTGTATTTAAATTAGGAAAAATGAGTGATAGGTTTAGGATAATAATCTTTGATTTATAATTAAATTTATTTTAAAAAAATAAAAATAAAAAACATAAAATGACATGTGGCGATTTTAATGAGAAAGTGACATGTGGTAGTTTTAATGAGGGAGTGCCATGTGGCGTAATTAGATTCTGATTTAGTAGATATATAGTAGATTTGAGATGTTTTTTATTAGTGTCCCACATTACTCCCACAACTAAGGTGGCTTTTATCTCAAAGTAGGGGCAAAGGTGAGTGAGGGCTTAGAGAGAAGGGCTCTCCCTTCTCTCTAAGACCCCTCAAAGGAGAAACTCTCCATCCAACCAAAGGATTAAACACCTACATCATCAGCAACAACAAACAACAATCGACAATACCATTAGGTACTGTAAAGTGCTTGCAACTAGCAAAGTAAAATCCACCCAACCACCTATGGGATGACCTTCCGTCCAACCCTTTGGGATGACCTCTCAAACCAACTCTTATGGGATAAACTCCCACACACCAATAACTCATATTTCTACCACTATTTGCTTCCACCAAATCAAAATCATCCTATAATACATATATCAGTTGCTGAGTAAAGCAAAATCTGACGCATGTATCATATACAAATTTTCCAAAATTCCATTCTTATAGACTTCTCATTAGATCTGGGTGCGGATTCCCACCTCCGATTGAACTTCTCGGCAGTCCGCCTCCTCTCCGGCGATGCGTAATCCTTGAATCTCTCAAACGCCATTAGTCGTAAGACTCGTAACCAAACATCACCTTTTCTCAATCCAATCATTCCAGATCTGAAAACTCCTCTACCCTAAAACTCACCACCACGCTTAAACAGTGGTTGTCTGGTGTGGATGCTCAGATTCGGCTCGACCCGTGCGAAACCCCAAATTAACGGATCTACCCAAGCCTGATTATTGCCCACTTTCAATTTCTCATGTTAATGCTCAGATCCACCTGTAAACCAAGTTGAACAAGAAGAAGTTCAAAAACAAAAACAAATAAATTGTATCCAGCGTTTTGCTTACGCCACCTCACCTACAATTTGACTTATTCTGCAAGTCAAGATAATATAATAATGGGGCTCTTATTTGCACCACTTTTTTCTTTGTTTTCGCACCACTCTTAAACGCCATATTGTGGCGTTTAAAAAAAAACTTAAACGCTACGACATGGCGTTTAACATGAACCGGTTGAGAAAGTTGAACCGATTCAATTTAAACGTCATGCTGTAGCATTTAAGCTTTTATAAAAAAAATTAAAAAATGTAAACCAGTTCAATTTAAAAATGAAAAAAACACAATGTTGTGGCGTTTAAAATTTTATTTTTTTAAAAAATGAATTTTGCGATCTTAATAAAAAAATTGAATTTAAAATTTGCAATTTTAAACGCTATGTTGTGGCATTTAAAAACGCCATAACAGAACGTTTTTAAACGCCACAACATGACATTTAGACCTTAAACCCTAACAATAGTATATAACTATACGATATAGCCATAGTATATAACTATACAATATAACAATAGTATATAACTATACGATATAACAATAGTACATAACTATGCGTTAGAACCAAAATATACAATTATAGTATATAACTATACGATATAACCATAGTATATAGCTATAGTATATAACTAAACGATATAACAATAGTATATAGCAATAGTGAATAACTATACGATATAACAATGGTATATAACTATACGATATAACAGTAGTATATAACTATATGATATAACCATAGTATATAACTATACGACATAACAATAGTATATAACTATACGATCGAACCATAATATATAATTATAGTATATAACTATATAATATAAAAATAGTATATAACAATACGATATAACTATACGATATAACAATAATATATAACAATACGATATAACCATAATATATAACTATAGTTTATAACAATAGTATATAACTATACGATATAACAATAGTATATAACTATACGATACAACCATAATATATAATTATATTATATAACTATACGATATAACCATAGTATATAGCTATAGTATATAACTAAACGATATAACAATAGTATATAACTAAACGATATAACAGTAGTATATAATTATACAATATAACCATAGTATATAACTATACGATATAACAATAGTATATAACTATACGTTATAACTATAGTATATAACTATATGACAGAACCATAATATATAATTATAGTATATAACTATACGATATAACAATAGTATATAACTATACCATATAAAAGTAGTATATAACTATACGATATAACAGTAGTATAACTATACGATATAACCATAGTATATAGCTATACGATATAACAATAGTATATAACTTTACGATAGAACCATAATATATAATTATAGTATATAACTATACGATATAAAAATAGTATATAACTATACGATAGAACCATAATATATAGTTATAGTATATAATTATACGATATAACAATAGTATATAACTATACGATATAACCATAGTATATAACTATAGTATATAACAATACGATGTAATATATAACTATAGTATATAACAATATATAGTATATAACTATATGATATAACCATAGTATATAACTATACGATATAACAATAGTATATAACAATACGATATAACTATAGTATCAAACTATACGATATAACCATAGTATATAACTATAGTATATAACTAAGCGATATAAAAATAGTATATAACAATAGTATATAACTATACGATATAACCATAATATATAACAATAGTATATAATTATACGATATAACCATAGTATATAACTATAGTATATAACAATACGATATGCATTACTAAGGTTGTAATTATAGTATATAACTATAGTTATATACTATACAACTATAGTATATAACTATACAAGATCTCCATTTTCAAGCGTTTAATCCAAAATAACCCTAAACAATTATAATTATACAAATATTAAATTCATTATAATCTTTAACGAACAATTATGCATTACTAAGGTCACAAGCTAACTACGTACGAAATTTATACATATAAGTACGACAAAAAGTTTCTGTTAATTTGGTATACATATATAACACTCAAATACAAGGATACGAAACCCTCTCAATCGATCAATCGATATATAACATCACAACCTTGTATTACGCGTTACATGATGGAACAACAGTGCAAATTACCTATTGTTATATATATTCAAACAAAAGCTTTACAATTCTAGCTAATTATATAATTTATCACAATTGTACACTAACATAATATTCAAAACAAAAACATGTGTTTCTTACGGCCGAAAATCCACTTTTTTAAAAAATGCTATGTCGTAGCGTTTAAAAAAATGTGTTTTTTTAAACGTCACGTCGTAGCGTTTAAAAAAATGTGTTTTGTTAAACGCCACATCGTAGCGTTTAAAAAATGTGTTTTTTTTAAAGCTACGACTCACTCGGCTCATAACGTTTAAATCCGACCCGATTTCATCGAGCCGGTTTCATTTTTTTTAAATCTCAAAAAATTCAAAAAAAAACAAAAAAAAACTCTCATGCCACCATATGGCGTTTAAAAAAAAAAGTGAAACGCTACCTCGTAGTATTTACTGTGCAGTGCGGAAAAAAAAAACGGTGCGAAACTGAATAGTCTATAATAATGAAAGAAAACATTTGGTCTATCAGCCGTTTATGGTCCATTCAAGTTTGGCTTGAATTTTTAATAATTTGTAAAGCCTATACCTTATACCTGATTTAATTTTTTCTAAACCTTGGCATTCTAATTTGGTCCAATGGGCCAACAAGCCCATCACACACACCCAACTTAAAGAAGAATATAAAAACCATATTAAACTTCTATTTTTATCAATATTTACGTTTTAAATAGTGATTCAAATAGAAACACTAATAAAAATTAAAATGATATAATCCATCATCCTTTCCAACTTTAAATTAAATAATCAATACTCCTAGGTTTTCTAACTACCAAGCTTCAAGTTACACCTTTAGTATTCAAGGTAAAAACAAAATATCCATACTTCAAAAGATTAAGAAACCATTATCCCATTATAACAAAACCGAAATTACACATTTTCAAGGATTTGGATCCACTCTTGTGCATAGTTATTATTGTTCAAACAATAAATACTTTACAAAAATTAACCCAAATTCCTGTACCAACTACTCATACCAACTTTAAACATATATTGGACTTCTCTACCAAAACACTACAATCACTATTATCAAATAACAAGACTAATTGATGATCCATTCTCACATCAATTTTCTCCCTTGTTTATCTATTGTGGGTTCGCTTGTTTCGAGTTTGGATGTCAAATTTTTCGCTGCATTTGTGGAGCTGAACTAGGGTGATGCATGAGTGTCCGCTGTGGTTGTGGTCGTGTCTGTGACTCAATGAAGATCCCTCTTGTACGGGGGCAACGTCATGGTTGAGGCTCCTGAAGATCCCTCCTAGAAGAGATGGCAACGTCATGGTAGTCCGTTCAACACTTCCGCAGGATTGCTCCTGTCTGACTCGTCTTCCGGTGGCGCTTTCGTCTGATCGTGTTGTGCTCACCACTCGCTCTAGGCCGTTTTAGCTCTATGATTGCTTTGTTGTAATTTTCATACTTGACTTATTGTTCTTATTGTCCGGTTTTGACCGGCGCCAATTTATCGACCTCTCAATTTACCCGATATTATTATGTCGGGTAATTCAAATTATTTCCTCATCAAAAAAGTGGCTTTTATCTTTCCCCGAATGCGAATAAACATTTATAGAATATGTATTATAATATTTGATATGGTTGAAGGTATGCTATTCTATTATTGGTTGCTATTAATTTGCTTGTACATGTGGAGAAGCATTTACGACCAATTGTTTTCCTGCATGTCTCTATTCTAGGAAGGTACGTGGTAGAAGACAAAGATGAAATATATCAAGGGAAATTTTTGTTGGTGCCTCTGAATTTAGAATTATTCATGTTGATGTCTCACGATTAAGTTTTTTTCGGTTGGTACACTTAAGGTTTTGGTTTGTTCACTTTGTAACCAAAAATTTTCATATCCGTATCATTTCGGTTCAAATTGATCAAATCGAAGCTCATAATTATGTTTATTGACTTCAACTTAGTAGGATTCGACTCCTAAAACAATCAAATCCAAACTCGAACGATTCTGATTTGAATTCTTAAGGTCGAATACGGGCTGTTGCTTCGGAATTCAAATCGACATGGTTCAGACATTGATTTGGATAGTTTAGGATTCAAATCTTATAAATTCAAACTTTAGGGGTACCAATTGAAAAAAAAACTTAATTATGGGACACCAACAAGAATAAGTCTAAACTTAGGGTTACCAATAGAAATTTCCCATATATTAACTATGGTAAAGTTGCATTATTGTTTTGTATGGAGGGCTTGCAAACTTTATGAAAGTACTGAATGTTTCAATCTATATATAATGAAAATAATTTAAGAAGTTGTTGAGTTTCCACGTGTGTTATTTCTTAGCGTATAAGAATGTCGAACATGATCATCCAATGCCCAATGGAGTGCAGTGATTTGATTTACTTTTAACCACTTGTCCATAAAGTTAATAGTACAATAGAAGAGCAATAATAAAAAGAACAACAAAATGAACTATAGTTCACTTAGCCAAACTATCTACTTAATTAACAAAAGTACATACTTTAATTTATATAAAACTAATGTAGCACTGATCCATAATGGGTAGGACAACAATGGCTCTTTAAAATAAATAGATTTGGAAAATATTGCAAAGAGTTTATAAATTGACAAGATGGAACTCCTAAATTGGTCACTGTAAACAGTAATAAAGTTGGCAAACTTGTATAGTTTTTTTTTTTTTCTAATACAAGGCAAACATTAGGGCTCATCTAACACGATAGCTATCTTAAATTATCCGAATATATGATCTTTACAAACAACATAAATTGTAGATCAAGTCTTCCGAGATCTTATTTCTCCCTCCACTAATCATCATCGTACTCGTCCAATTCTTAGTGATTAGATATGAATTCTTATAACTGAACTCTACCTTCAATTCTTTTGGAAATAAAGAGGCGCTTGATCTACAATTTGTGTTGTTTTTGGGGATTAAGTTTTGGACTGGTGGGGGCACACTAGAGTTCAGAAAAAAATAGTATGGTTCGCAAAAAATTAAGGTGAGACAGCGGTTATTTGAAGAAAAAAAATGATGTCCAACCTCCTCTTACAACACATTAAGTAACATTATTTACAACGATTTTTATAAAAACTAATTTTCGAGTTCTAGCATTTTCAAAAGACCTTTAGACAATGTTTCTTTATTCAGCATTTTCCCGATTTTCTATTTTTCTGAAACAACTAATTTAGTTTGTTACAATTTTTTTTTTTAAAATTGTCTAATTTTACTTATGATATATATGATTAAAGTAATTAGATATTAATTAAATTAATTGTGTTTATGGGAAAGTTAATTGTTCGAAGAGGTCACAATTTTCAAATATTTGACTTTAAACAATACTAATGAGTCAAAATATTAGTAATAACATCGGTAAAGAGATCATCCAATAGAAGAGAACGTTTTTTACTACTCGTACTTCCGCCCTCCTTCCGAATACTCATGGATCCGCCACTGCTCTTAGATCATTTGAGTGCGTAACATATACTCAAAAAGAGGGTTGAATTGTGATTATGTTTTGTTACTATTTGGAGCAATATTGTTCCTTAATGAATTAGTAGAGTAATGAAAATGAAATAAAGTAAATATGAGCCAAGAAACTACGGGATTTTCCTTACCAAACCAACTAGCTAGTTTGATAGATTAAGAAGAAAAATCAACTAGTTTCGTAAGGGCAAAGTCATCTCCTATTTGAGAATCAGTCGAATAGGATCCTGAAGTCTCTCCTAGTTTGTACTTATAACAAGAGTGAAAAAATGGAAACGTTTTGAACAACTCTTTTTTTCTTTTTAACTAGTTACATGTGTGCTCGTGTCATGTACGTGTCCATTTTTATTTTATGATTAAATTAGTTAATATTTTGCATAAATTAGTGTAATTTATAAAATTTCTAAATCATTTTTTTGTAATAGAAAAACGATATCTATGAGTGATACGCTCTACTTTGTAGTGCGTAACTAGGAGTTGTTACTGTATTATTAGGTACAATTTGTGTGGGTTTAGGAGACAATTTAGGACATAGGAGGTGAAGAGTTGAAGTGATGAAATATAGAGAATTACAGAAGACATGGAGCTGGAGCCTCAGATGCAGAAGAGACGCTGAAGATCGGAAACAGAAGCTAATACGCGGCCGCGGAAAATGTTAACACCCCCAAAACTTAACCCTTTTGGAAAGGTATTACCGCCAGTGACCCCAGTGTTCCTTACCGAGATCACCCAAGGCTTTACCGTTTAAATACAAATTATTAAATACAATGATACAAAATGATAACCTTATTTACATAAAACACGAGTCTCGGGATTACATCCCAATCCCGAATAGGACAAACACAGAGTTTAAATAAATTACAACGGAAATCTTAAACAAGGCACAGCGGAAAACTTTTAAAAGATAATACAAAAAAGGTTGTGATCGTAATGATCACCTGCCCAAGGATCTCAACCTGATTAAAAGAAATTATTAAAACGTCGGAAAAACCACCGTCGACTCCATAGTCCTTCTAGTCTTCTCATCTACACTCCATCTGATGGGCCGAATCGAACGGATGACACCAGCCCACATGCGGAGAACAAAGTTCGTGGGTTAGTCTACTTGAATAGACTAGCAAGGGTAAAAAGTAGAGTGGTTCGAGTGATCGTAACCATTTACTATCATTGTCCCTCGAATAATAACCGAAGGGACGATACATAACCCGACACTTTCACGGAATAACAACAAAGGTATGCATGAGAGAAGATTCTGGAAGACTTCATCTTCACAGAAATCGACTCGAAAATAGACTCCAAGAGATTGAGTCTTTAAGGAAATATGACAAATCTGGAATCTTTAACAGAATCATACAACAATGATTTAAAAGTTGACTGAGATGCTTCAGTTCACGATCAACCTCATCGCATACAGCGAATCCAGATCGGAAAGAGAACGTACTACATTCAAGTCGAGACGAGCTTTCCTAGCTGCACTATTACTTAGCTATACTACTCGCCAAAGGTTTATTAATCATGTGCACTCGGGCACATATCTTATTTAATTACAAAACACACATTACTGAAACACGTTAATGTTATTAAGAGCGACAACAAGGCTTAAATCTCAGGGTGACAATCATGTCAACCCAAATTAAAACACACACAACCCACACGCGGGACTTAACTTTATTATGCCGAGAAACAACGGCGATTAATATTACACCGGGTGACCTTACGTTCACCCTGATTGCACTATACAGCGCTTACAGTTTAATTATGTGCTTAACTGCACTTATCTTATTAAATTACAACACACACACACAGTGTTGAGGCTTTTAAGAATATTCCGAGAACACGGAAGTTATGATGACACCGGGTGATCTTACGTTCACCCTGATTTGCACTGCCACAACGCTTACAGTTTATTTTACAGGGTGACAGTTATGTCCACCCCAATGCACTAGCTAAGTGCTTAAAACACAGGACTGCAATTAAGCTCATCCAACGGCGCTTGCAAGGCGCTTAAAACACTTCAGATCCTTACATGTGGATAAGAAGCATAGGTCATGACCCTTAAATTATTCGGCAATAACCTCGAGGAATATTATGATTTAAAGAAACAATAAATCCTTACTTGGATTAGCGTTCCCACGAATATTAAATTATAAAGAAACGACTAATCCTTACTTGGATTAACGTTCCTACGCACATTAAGTTATAAAGAAACGACTAATCCTTACTTGGATTAGCGTTCCTACGAGCACTCGCGTTAACTAAACAGTCTAACACAGCAATTATTCAATTTAAAGCCATCGAGGCAAACGACTTAAACAAAGAGATAATAGAAACAGCTAATCCTTACTTGGATTAGTTTTCCTATTAATCCACATAAATGCCCGGAAGGCGATCACAGATAATAGCGTCGTTCTAACAGATATACAACCTATTATATGATTTTCCAAAACAGTTTATAAAACCTTTTCCAGACAAACACAGATAATCATTCCAAATTAATTACTCAGATAAACAGCTGATAATTAATGTAAATATGGAACGATGAGCAAGAGCGAACCGCCACTTGCCTTAGTCCGCAGATCTGGAACAAAGCAGAGACAACGGGATTCCGGGCTCGACACGCGTATAGCTCCACTAGCATAAACACCTTCGAGTCGACCCAAAAGGAACCCTAGGTTAGATTCGACAAAGAATAGTACGAATATACGAAAGGACGAAATAAATCGAAGGATACGAGACCCGATCGAAGGTCTCGGAAGCCAACGCAACAACTCCCGGGCAACAACCCTTCACGGCCGGCCACCAACAATTACGGCGGGCGCCGCCACCATCACGGCGGCACCAAGAACTTCACGGCGGTCGCCGGCCACAACACGGCGGTCGCCGTCCCCAACACGGCGGTCGCCGTCCCCAACACGGCGATCGTCATTCCTGGCGGCGGTCGCCGTCTCTCTGGCGGCGGTCGCCGTCTCCCTGGCGGCGGTCGCCGTCGCTGAACAGAAACTTAAAAACGGACGAGAAATCTTACCCGCGACGCTCGATTTGGTTCGCCTTTCGCCTTGCTTGGCTTCTAGGCTTCTAAGGGCCTTCCAAGTCTCCTTTGGCCACCGAGAACGACACCAAACGAGCCTCCAACGATCCACGAGAGCTTTCCGAGAGAGAGAGCGTTTTTCTTTGGGAGCGTTTTTGAGAGACGAGAAATGGACAGCGTAATGGCGTTTTTCACACCCTTTCTAGCTTCACTCATGCCCTCTATTTATAGGCAAAGATGAGGCTTGTTGGGATCCAAAAAGCCTTCCAATTGTGCCCTTGGGTATTAACCCATGGTTAATCCATTTGCACCTCTTGGGCAATAACCAATTGGGTAGAGATTGGTATTAATCTTAACTCGCGATAATAAAAGTCGTACATGAACGAGTATAGACTTCCAACAGGTCTTAACTGTATAATTCTTCGCTGAGAAAAATATTACAGATACAGAGCATATTACAGAATGTCTCCGACTTTCTGAATTAAATCCGACGTACTAAACGGGTGTTCGGGAAAATTCCAAAAATTCCCAGAATAATCCTTACAGAATTACGGGGTATCACATCACCTCCCCCTTAAAATAAGTTTAGACCCCGAAACTTGCATTAAGCCAATGAGGATACTACCTCAACACCAATCTTACCACCTGGATCCAACATCCTTAATCAATTCATCCTTGAAATGGATCACACGAGATATTACTCTTAATTCCTTAGGATATCATTCTGAAAATGATTCATCCGCCTTAATGCTCATGGCACAAACTCATGCATGAGAGATAGCTCCTGATCTCTCCGAACAAAACTCTACAAGTTCATTCCCTTTCCTTAAGAAATCTCAGAAGAACTCAGCGTATGAGATAACGCTTACCACAGTACTCCTTAGATGCGTAGACAATTCTCCTTACTGAATCTTTAATACATCGGGATCATCAACATATCCTTAACTGCAACCTTTCTTCTTAGCATAACAACTCCATAACTTAATCTTCCTCAAAGAGTTGCACCTAGCCTTGTAGATGACATACTCTATGTATGAAGAAGAATCTTAGGAGTGGATTTAGATTTTAACAACAGAGTCGACCCTGGGATTAACCACATAGGGAACGAACATCTAAGTTGTCCACAAAACTTCACCACCATAAGTCCGACAGTCCTTATCCTTACTTGGCATAAGCTGTTCTCGACACTTACGAGGTTTCGTATGAACAACTAATTCGCAATGATAACACATTCTGAAATTTTCCAAAACACGGAAACACTTCATTAAAATCCAAACATTACATTAATTGACAAAAGTCGATCATGCAGATCTTAACACCACGGAGATTACCGACACACGTCGTTACTCCTTAATCTTAAAGAAAGTCTTAACACAAATACAACTTAATGGATCAGGGTTCTTCTTCGTTGGCTTGACTCATTACAAAGAGTCGTTGCCCTTGGCCTGAAGACCCCATAGGCGCTTTGCCTTTACTACGAGCCATAGACTGCTCATGAGTGGATACCACTGGCCTTGGGTTCTGTCCACCTCCAACATTTGACGCCTGATAAGACTGCATTGGTCCCTGAACCTTCAGTCTGCAGTATGTTTTTATGTGGCCTTCCCTTCCACAATTATGACACATCCTCTTGTCCTTTTGGCAAACAAAACTTTTATGCCCCACTTCACCACAATTGTGGCACTGAATTGCTTCGCCGCTCCAACCTGAGCCTCTGGCAGAGTCCGACTGAGTTGTCTCGGTCTTAGCACGACCGGACCTTTCAAACTTGGTAGGCGATGCCGGTCGTTTGAATGAACCAACCTGGTGATCCTGTTGCCCACCCTTTCCCTTAACTTGCTTCTCCCTCTTAAGGGCAGACTCCTCCAATGTGACTTCCGTCTTGTAGGCTGCATCCACATATTGCTCTAACGTAGTACAGCCATGACGCAACATTAGAGGCTTGATCTCTGGATTCATCCATCCATGGAAGTACCAGATCTTTTGCTCCTCGGTTGACACCTCAGGTCTAGCGTACTGCATCAAGTGATTGAACTTAGCTGCGAGCTCAGTCACCTTTAACCCATCAGTCTGCGGGTACAGAAATTCCTTATGCTTCTCCTCCCTCATAGCACGGGAAAAGAAACGGTCAGTCATCTTGGTTTTGAACATGCTCCAATTCAGCTCGGGAGGGTCAGCCAGACCGGTGCTCTCCCACCATTCGCTAGCCACATCCTTGAGTTGAAGAGAGGCGATGTGCACTTTCCCAGCCTCAGTGCAATTAATGTTCCGGAGCAACCGCTCCATATGTGAGAACCAATAGGTCACCCTGACCGGTTCTCCAGTACCGTCATAGCTGTCAGGCCTCATTGAACTCACGGCTTTTAACGCTTGCCCGTAAGTTCCTCTGTTTCTGACAACATTGATCTGAAGTACTTGCTCCACTGACTCCTCAACTTCAGGAGTAGTTTGAGGAACTGGACCACCTTGAGCTTGTGGTGCAACTGGTCGCATAACATCTGTGATTGCCTACATGACAATTCCTCGAATTGCCTCCACTGCTGCAGCATCAAACATTATCGGAGCGTTGGCCTGAGCTTGGCCATTGTCTCCCTGGTTATTGTTAAAGACAGACTCACGCTCTTCTGTTGGGTCTGCAATATTCCTTGCATTTGGTCTAGGGTCATTACTCGGCCCAGCACCAGCACGGATAACGTTCCTTGTGTTCACCATCTGTTTACCGATCAAATTCCAAGGATTTTATCACGTTAGTATCTTCTGATATACTTATTGTAATAAAATCAACTTAGAATAGATCAACTTGGTAATTTCTATTGATGAACTCAAACCGAGTTATTAGGTTCTACAACCTTAACTCAAAATGAGAGAACTGGGAATTCAAGCCTTATTGGGTATAGCAAAACCACCTTGGCTTCTCTCGGTTCCTCTGTAGAGAATAGAATGCACCCATATCATACGGGGTAACGGGGAAGGAATTAGTCTTTCTAGATATAGAAGCAAACTTACTATATCAGACCATATAGAAGACATGACTATGAACGGTGTTTTCAAACTCTTTTCACTTTGAAAAAAAAAATCAGAGCCCTTCTTAAAGCATTTTCAAAAACGGATAAATGATTTATAAAAATCCAAACCCGTTTTAAAACAACCTTTGGCTCTGATACCACAACTGTAACACCCCCAAAACTTAACCCTTTTGGAAAGGTATTACCGCCAGTGACCCCAGTGTTCCTTACCGAGATCACCCAAGGCTTTACCGTTTAAATACAAATTATTAAATACAATGATACAAAATGATAACCTTATTTACATAAAACACGAGTCCCGGGATTATATCCCAATCCCGAATAGGACAAACACAGAGTTTAAATAAATTACAACGGAAATCTTAAACAAGGCACAGCGGAAAACTTTTAAAAGATAATACAAAAAAGGTTGTGATCGTAATGATCACCTTCCCAAGGATCTCAACCTGATTAAAAGAAATTATTAAAACGTCGGAAAAACCACCGTCGACTCCATAGTCCTTCTAGTCTTCTCATCTACACTCCATCTGATGTGCCGAATCGAACGGATGACACCAGCCCACATGCGGAGAACAAAGTTCGTGGGTTAGTCTACTTGAATAGACTAGCAAGGGTAAAAAGTAGAGTGGTTCGAGTGATCGTAATCGTTTACTATCATTGTCCCTCGAATAATAACCGAAGGGACGATACATAACCCGGCACTTTCACGGAATAACAACAAAGGTATGCATGAGAGAAGATTCTGGAAGACTTCATCTTCACAGAAATCGACTCGAAAATAGACTCCAAGAGATTGAGTCTTTAAGGAAATATGACAAATCTGGAATCTTTAACAGAATCATACAACAATGATTTAAAAGTTGACTGAGATGCTTCAGTTCACGACCAACCTCATCGCATACAGCGAATCCAGATCGGAAAGAGAACGTACTACATTCAAGTCGAGACGAGCTTTCCTAGCTGCACTATTACTTAGCTGCACTACTCGCCAAAGGTTTATTAATCATGTGTACTCGGGCACATATCTTATTTAATTACAAAACACACATTACTGAAACACGTTAATGTTATTAAGAGCGACAACAAGGCTTAAATCTCAGGGTGACAATCATGTCAACCCAAATTAAAACACACACAACCCACACGCGGGACTTAACTTTATTATGCCGAGAAACAACGGCGATTAATATTACACCGGGTGACCTTACGTTCACCCTGATTGCACTATACAGCGCTTACAGTTTAATTATGTGCTTAACTGCACTTATCTTATTAAATTACAACACACACACACAGTGTTGAGGCTTTTAAGAATATTCCGAGAACACGGAAGTTATGATGACACCGGGTGATCTTACGTTCACCCTGATTTGCACTGCCACAGCGCTTACAGTTTATTTTACAGGGTGACAGTTACGTCCACCCCAATGCACTAGCTAAGTGCTTAAAACACAGGACTGCAATTAAGCTCATCCAACGGCGCTTGCAAGGCGCTTAAAACACTTCAGATCCTTACATGTGGATAAGAAGCATAGGTCATGACCCTTAAATTATTCGGCAATAACCTCGAGGAATATTATGATTTAAAGAAACGACAAATCCTTACTTGGATTAGCGTTCCCACGAATATTAAATTATAAAGAAACGACTAATCCTTACTTGGATTAACGTTCATACGCACATTAAGTTATAAAGAAACGACTAATCCTTACTTGGATTAGCGTTCCTACGAACACTCGCGTTAACTAAACAGTCTAACACAACAATTATTCACATTAAAGCCATCGAGGCAAACGACTTAAATAAAGAGATAATAGAAACAGCTAATCCTTACTTGGATTAGTTTTCCTATTAATCCACATAAATGCCCGGAAGGCGATCACAGATAATAGCGTCGTTCTAACAGATATACAACCTATTATATGATTTTCCAAAACAGTTTATAAAACCTTTTCCAGACAAACACAGATAATCATTCCAAATTAATTACTCAGATAAACAGCTGATAATTAATGTAAATATGGAACGATGAGCAAGAGCGAACCGCCACTTGCCTTAGTCCGCAGATCTGGAACAAAGCAGAGACAACAGGATTCCGGGCTCGACACGCGTATAGCTCCACTAGCATAAACACCTTCGAGTCGACCCAAAAGGAACCCTTGGTTAGATTCGACAAAGAATAGTATGAATATACGAAAGGACGAAAGAAATCGAAGGATACGAGACCCGATCGAAGGTCTCGGAAGCCAACGCAACAACTCCCGGGCAACAACCCTTCACGGCCGGCCACCAACAATTGCGGCGGGCGCCGCCACCATCACGGCGGCACCAAGAACTTCACGGCGGTCGCCGGCCACAACACGACGGTCGCCGTCCCCAACACGGCGGTCGCCGTCCACAACACGGCGGTCGCCGTTCCTGGCGGCGGTCGCCGTCTCTCTGGCGGCGGTCGCCATCTCTCTGGCGGCGGTCGCCGTCTCCCTGGCGGCGGTCGCCGTCACTGAACAGAAACTTAAAAACGGACGAGAAATTTTACCCGCGACGCTCGATTTGGTTCGCCTTTCGCCTTGCTTGGCTTCTAGGATTCTAAGGGCCTTCCAAGTCTCCTTTGGCCACCGAGAACGACACCAAACGAGCCTCCAACGATCCACGAGAGCTTTCCGAGAGAGAGAGCGTTTTTCTTTGGGAGCGTTTTTGAGAGACGAGAAATGGACAGCGTAATGGCATTTTTCACACCCTTTCTAGCTTCACACATGCCCTCTATTTATAGGCAAAGATGAGGCTTGTTGGGAGCCAAAAAGCCTTCCAATTGTGCCCTTGGGTATTAACCCATGGTTAATCCATTTGCACCTCTTGGGCAATAACCAATTGGGTAGAAATTGGTATTAATCTTAACTCGCGATAACAAAAGTCGTACACGAACGAGTATAGACTTCCAACAGGTCTTAACTGTATAATTCTTCACTGAGAAAAATATTACAGATACAGAGCACATTAAAGAATGTCTCCGACTTTCTGAATTAAATCCGACGTACTAAACGGGTGTTCGGGAAAATTCCAAAAATTCCCAGAATAATCCTTACAGAATTACGGGGTATCACAGAAATCACATATGCGCCCGCATAAATCACACATGCGCCCGCGGATTCATCACTGGACGAGGGCTGTTACAGAGGCCAATCCGCGAACGCGGAAGTTCTGGCCGCAGCCGCGGATCATGGGTCGGGAATCAGCAAAGTTGTTCCGTTTTGTACTTTTAGTATTAAGTTTAGAAAACCCTAGTTTGAGATATTATTCAGTCTTGAGTTTTACGCTGCCTCTTTCTCTTAGTTTTTGCTTACAAACCATGAGAAGGAACTAAACACTTTTGTTTCGCCTAACGATTGAAGCCTTCAGTTGATTTGGTTGTGAGATTATAACTCTTGTTCTATTTCCT
This sequence comes from Rheum nobile, assembly GCA_027886185.1. NCBI lineage: Eukaryota > Viridiplantae > Streptophyta > Magnoliopsida > Caryophyllales > Polygonaceae > Rheum > Rheum nobile. The sequence continues at coordinate 935,172 of WOAB01000306.1, read as the reverse complement.
TTGGGTTGTATTAATTCTCTTTGAACTTATCTTTATTGAATCTTGTTGATTTCACTAGCATGTGCAACTAGTTGATGTTAGTAATTTTCTATTGCTAGAATTTGGTTATTTTTGGTTGAAATTCCTTATCTAGAGTAGCAACCACAATTTACAGGAACTGGTTGTGAATGTTTATTGTGAAGAGAATTGATTGCATGTTGAATATTGACTGGTTGTTAAGTGTTGCATGTATCCTGCTTAATTCCTATGCCTACTGCTGTTGTTAAATTGAATCTTGATGGTTTCTTGATTGTTTAATAGTTAGTATTTTCAGGGCCGGTTGACCTGTTAATATACATAAGATCAGAATAGGAACAGCCATAAGATTGAATGAACTTGAGATAATCAATGATCAGCCTATCATACTGATGTGTGGATATCTGTTAGGTGAAGCGCCCTCATAATCATATTTACAACAATCTTAACCACTTTATGCTTTAATTCATTAGTAATATTAGAAATCAAACAACAATACCCCCCCTAGTTCCTAGTTGGTAACTTGCTTTCTTACATAGAGATATATCCTTTGATTCTCTTGGGTTCGACCCTTACTTGCCTGCTATACTTAGTTAGGTTTTTAGGGAATCTTTGATAGGCATAATGACTTTAGCCTCGTCAAATTTGGCGCTGTTGCCGGGGATTCAATTTTCTTGTTTCTTTGTTTGTTTGTTTGTTTACCAACTGTTGTATGAACCTGTCTTATGGTTCACACCCGTTCTACTGACTCTCCTACTTTAGATTTTGATACAGAAATCGAGCGAACGCTTCATAGCAACTGCAGGGTAAACAGATCACTCCAACAACGCTTTGATATGGCTGACCAGACCTTAAGACAACTGATCGCGCCCAACTTAGCGCAACAACCGCTTGCTGTGCAGTTTCCTGCTCTAGCTGAGGGAGTGATCTTTGAGTTGAAATCTGGTTTGATTCACTTGCTCCCATCTTTCCATGGTCTGAATGGAGATGATCCCAACAAGCATCTCGCTGAATTTCATACCGTTTGCACGAGTATGAAACCTACTGGAGTTACTGAGGATCAGATTAAGTTGAGGGCCTTTCCTTTCTCTTTGAAGGATGCGGCCAAGGATTGGTTCTACTATTTGGCCCCTAGCAATATTGACACTTAGGCAAAGATGAAGCAAGCCTTCTTAGAAAAGTACTTTCCTGCTACGAAGCTGAATAGCCTGAAGAAGAGCATAAGCAATATTCAGCAACAGGCTGGTGAAACTTTGTATGAGTACTATGAGCGCTTCAAGAGGCTATGCTCAAGTTGCCCCTATCATGGTTATTCTGACCAGGACTTGATTCTCTACTTATATGGTGGTCTGATGGATGATGAGCGTCGAATTGTGGATGCGGCTTGTGGCGGCAACATTCTCAATAAGACAACAACTGCCGCCTTTGAGTTGTTTTCCGAGCTCTCAAAAGGGTCAAGACAATTCAACAGGAAGACAAATGCTCATGGAGTTAGTGCTGCTGATTCCTCACCACCCGCTCTACTTTCTGAGTTGGCTGAGATAAAGGACATGATGAAGAGGTTCATGCTGAAAGGAACCCCTTAACAAGTCAATGCTTGTGGAATTTGTGCTGATGCATACCATGCTACGGATGCTTGCCCACAACTTCAAGAGCCTGAAGCTGAGGTTAATGTTGTAGGAGGTTTCGGTCCTCCAAGACCTCGCTATGACCCATACTCCAACACATACAATCCAGGGTGGAGAGGTCACCCAAACTTGAGATATGGGAATCCACAAAACGCTCAGCAATTTCCGCAGCGACAACAATTTCAACCCGAAGGAGCTCAGCCTGGATCCCCGCTCAACCCAAGACCACAGGGACAAAATCCAAGTCCCCCTATGTCCGCTGAAGACATGACCAAGTCTCTTGCCCAGAGCATTTCATCGATACAAAATACTATGGTTCAACAAAATCAGGAGACTAGATCAAGCATTCAAAATCTTGAGAATCAGGTTGGACAAATCGCTCAAGCTTTGAGCAAGTTGGAGGCTAGGGATTCGGGGAAACTACCATCTCAAACGGTAGTGAACCCGAGAGAGAATGTTTGTGCGATGACACTGAGATGTGGTAAAGAGCTGAATGTCGCTCCCTTAGCTGAAAGGAGCGAACCAATGGAAGAGACATATGCTGCAAACGGAGTCAAAACTGCAAAAGCTGAACAGAGCGCAAAACCGCGACCGCGGATTGATGTCAAAAACCTTGTTGCAGGAAGACGAAAATCCGGAACAGGAGCAGCGTCAAAATCCGCGACCGCGGATGGAAAACCGCGGCCGCGGATTTCCCACTGGAACTCCAGAAATTTCAGAAGCCGATCCGCGGCCGCGGGTCACAAACCGCGACCGCGGATTTCCTGCTGACGTCCAGGACGACTATGTGCGTCCGAATTTTCCTCCCCTCGGCTCTCAGAAGCCACTTGCGCCATTCCCTAAGGCGCTGAAGGACACTAGAAGGCCGGAGAACGACAAGGAGATTTTTGAGCCCTTCAGTAACTGTGAGGTAAACATCGCTTTGATAAAATTGATTAAAAGTGTTCCTCGTTATGCTAAATTTCTTAAGGCATTATGTACGATCAAGAGGAACCAGAAGTTGAAGGTAAAGAAAAAGGTTCAGGTAAGTGAAAATGTATCCGCTATGCTTCAAAAGCGAATGGCTAAGAAGTGTAGCGACCCTGGCATATTTAGCATTCCTTGTACGATAGGTGACACCAAGTTTGATAAAGCCATGTTAGATTTAGGTGCATCTATTAATGTGTTGCCTTACTCACTATATGAATCTTTGGGGCTTGGACCATTGCATGAAACTGGGATAGTGATTCAATTGGCGGATTTGTCTAATGTTTATCCAAAAGGAGTAGTAAATGATGTTCTGGTAAAGGTTGATAATCTGATTTTTCCTACTGACTTCTTTGTGATGGATATAGGACATGACAAGCATGCAACCCCTGTGATGTTAGGTAGACCGTTTCTGAAAATGACTAATACAAGAATTGATGTGAGTAGTGGTTCACTCACTATGGAATTTGATGGGGGGTAAGGGTAGAATATAACATTGATGATGCTAAGAATCACCCTCGTGATAATCATTCTTTGCGTTCTGTTGATGTGCTAAATTAAATTGATCTGAAAAGCACTCAGTCGAGCCACGACGTTAACCAAGGCGCTGCTCGGGAGGCAACCCGAGGTATGTAATTCTTTTCATGTCTTTTATTTTCAAGTTTTTATTATTGTTGTTCGTTTTTAGGCTAAAATGCAAGTAGGAGAATCGAAGACAAATTTAGAAGCAAACCAGAGGGCAAACCGCAATCGCGGCCCAAAAACCGCGACCGCGGATTTATCACTGTAAGTTTCCTCATCTGAAAAAGAAAATCGAAAAAAAACCCGCGGGCGCGGGTGAAAACCGCGATCGCGGCCCCACTGTCCAACTTTATTCTACTACTGAGGCGGAAGGAACGGGATGCTGTTGAGGAGGAGATGTAGCTTGGGATTTTTCTTTGGTACCAGATGAGGAGGAGGATGCAGTTGATGAGGGGGAGCTCCAGGGGCACCTACAGATATGATGAGTGATTTGGAACGCCAGTATGAGATATGATGGACATGACACCTATGTCTACAGATGTGGTTGATGTCAGGAGGACACAGATTCCGCACGGAGAGTGGATAGCTAAGCTTGATGTGATGGACATGACACCTATGTGATGGACATGACACCTGTGTCTACAGATGTGGTTGATGTCAGGAGGACACTATAGTTATATACGATAGAACCATAATATATAATTATTGTATATAACGATACGATATAACAATAGTATATAACAATATGATATAACTATAGTTAATAACTATACGATATAACAATAGTATATAACTATATGATATAACCATAATATATAACTATGGTATATACTATACGATATAACAATAGTATATAACTATACGATATAACCATAATATATAACAATAGTATATAATTATACGATATAACCATAGTATATAACTATAGTATATAACAATACGATATGCATTACTAAGGTTATAATTATAGTATATAACTATAGTTATATACTATATAATACAAGATCTCCATTTTCAAGCATTTAATCCAAAACAACCCTAAACAATTATAATTATACAAATATTAAATTCATTATAATCATTAACGAACAATTATGCATTACTAAGGTCACAAGCTAACTACGTACGAAATTTATACATATAAGTACGACAAAAAGTTTCTGTTAATTTGGTATACATATATAATACTCAAATACAAGGATACAAAACCCTCTCAATCGATCAATCGATATATAACATCACAATCTTGTATTACGCGTTACATGATAGAACAACAGTGCAAATCACCTATTGCTATATATATTCAAACAAAAGCTTTACAATTCTAGCTAATTATATAATTTATCACAATTGTACACTAACATAATATTCAAAACAAAAACATGTGTTTCTTACGGCCGAAAATCCACTTTTTTAAAAAACGCTACGTCGTAGCGTTTAAAAAAATGTGTTTTTTTTAAACGCCACGTCGTAGCGTTTAAAAAATGTGCTTTTTTTAAAAGCTACGACTCAATCGGCTCGTAGCGTTTAAATTCGACCCGGTTTCATCGAGTCGGATTCTCTTTTTTTTTAATCTCAATAAATCAAAAAAATTCAAAAAAACTCTCATGCCACCATATGGCGTTTAAAAAAAATAAAAATAAAATAAACGCTACCTTGTACTCCCTCCGTCCCGGTTTGTTTGTCTTGTTTGACTTTTGGACACTGTCCACCGTTGAAGAGAATCTTTAAGATTTCTTCCAATATATAAGAAAAAACATAGTCATGTGGGATCTTGTTTGATTCGTCTCAACGAGTACTTTGATAATATCAAAAAATTATAATTTTTAAAATTATGTAATTAGAGATATTAACGATACAAAATTCGCATCGACAAATGTGTCCGGTCAAAACAGGACAAACAAACCGGGACGGAGGGAGTAGTATTTACTCGCGAAAAAAATAACGGTGCAAAACTGATCGGTCTATAATAATGAAAGAAAACATTTGGTCTATCAGCCGTTTATGGTCCATTCAAGTTTGGCTTGAATTTTTAATAATTTGTAAAGCCTATACCTTATACCTGATTTATTTTTTTCTAAACCTTGGCATTCTAATTTGGTCCAATGGGCCAACAAGCCCATCACCGACACCCAACTTAAACAAGAATATAAAAACCATATTAAACTTCTATTTTTATCCATATTTACGTTTTAAATAGTGATTCAAATAGAAACACTAATAAAAAATAAAATTATGTAATCCATCGTCCTTTCCAACTTTAAATTAAATAATCAATACTCCTAGGTTTTCTAACTACCAAGCTTCTAGTTTCACCTTTAGTATTCAAGGTAAAAACAAAATATCCATACTTTAAAAGATTAAGAAACCATTACCCTATTATACAAAAACCGAAATTACACATTCTCAAGGATTTGGATCCACTCTTTTGCATAGTTGTTATTGTTCAAATAATAAAAACTTTACAAAAATGAACCCAAATCCCTCTACCAACTACTCATACCAACTACTCATACCAACTTTAAACATATATTGGACTTCTCTACCAAAACACTATAATCACTATTATCAAATATAATAGCAAGACTAATTGATGATCCATTTTCACATCAATTTTCACCCTTGTTTATCTATTGCGGATTCGCTTGTTTCGAGTTTCGATGTCAAATTTTTCGCTGCATTTGTGGAGCTGAACTAGGGTGATGCATGAGTGTCCAGTTGTGGTTGTAGTCGTGTCTGTGGCTCAATGAAGACCCCTCTTGTACGGGGGCAACGTCATGGTTGAGGCTCTTGAAGATCCCTCCTAAAAGAGATGGCAACGTCATGGTAGTCCGTTCAATACTTCCGCAGGATTACTCCTGTCTGATCGTCTTCCGGTGACACTTTCGTCTGATCGTGTTCTGCTCACCACTCGCTCTAGGCCGTTTTAGCTCTGTGATTGCTTTGTTGTAATTTTCATACTTGACTTATTATTCTTATTGTCCGGTTTTGACCGACGTCAATTAATCGACCTCTCGATTTACCCGATATTGTTATATCAGGTAATTCAAATTCTTTCCTCATCAAAAAAGTGGCTTTTATCTTTCCCCGAATGCGAATAAACATTTATAGAATATGTATTATAATATTTGATATGGTTGAAGGTATGCTATTCTATTATTGGTTGCTATTAATTTGCTTGTACATGTGGAGAAGCATTTACGACCAATTGTTTTCCTGCATGTCTCTATTCTAGGAAGGTACGTGGTAGAAGACAAAGATGAAATATATTAAGGGAAATTTATGTTGGTGCCTCCGAACTTAGGATTATTCATGTGGGTGTCTTATAATTAAGTTTTTTCCGGTTGGTACACTTAATGTTTTTGTTTGTTGACTTTGTAACCAAAAATTTCCATATTCGTATCATTTCGGTTCGAATTGATCAAATCGAAGCTCATTATTATGTTTATTGACTTCAACTTAGTAGGATTCGACTCCTAAAACAATCAAATCCATACTCGAACGATTGTGATTTGAATTCTTAAGGTCGGAAACGGGTTGTTGCTTCGGAATTCAAATCGATATGGTTCGGACATTGATTTAGATATTTTAGGATTCAAATCTTATAAACCCAAACTTTAGGGGTACAAACCGAAAAAAAAACTTAATTGTGAAACACCAACAAGAATAAGTCTAAACTTAGGGTTACCAATAGAAATTTCCCATATATTAACTATGGTAAAGTTGCATTAATGTTTTGTATGGAGGGCTTGCAAACTTTATGAAAGTACTGAATGTTTCAATCTATATATAATGAAAATAATTTAAGAAGTTGTTGAGTTTCCACGTGTGTTATTTCTTAGCGTATAAGAATGTCGAACATGATCATCCAATGCCCAATGGAGTGCAGTGATTTGATTTACTTTTAACCACTTGTCCATAAAATTAATAGTACAATAGAAGAGCAATAATAAAAAGAACAACAAAATGAACTATAGTTCACTTAGCCAAACTATCTACTTAATTAACAAAAGTACATACTTTAATTTATATAAAACTAATGTAGCACTGATCCATAATGGGTAGGACAACAATGGCTCTTTAATAAAATGGATTTGAATTTTTTTGCAAGGAGTTTATAAATTGACAAGATGGAACTCCTAAATTGGTCACCGTAAACAGTAATAAAGTTGGCAAACTTGTATAGTTTTTTTTTTCCTAATACAAGGCAAATATTAGGGCTCATCTAACACGATAGCTACCCTAAATCATCCGAATGGATGATCTTTACAAACAACAAAAAATGTAGATCAAGTGTTCCGAGATCTTATTTCTCCCTCCACTGATCATCATCGTACTCATCCAATTCTTAGTGATTAGATATGAGTTCTTATACGTGAACTCTACCTTCAATTCTTTTGGAAATAAAGAGGCGCTTGATCTACAATTTGTGTTGTTTTTGGGGATTAAGTATTGGACTGGTGGGGGCACACTAGAGTTCAGAAAAAAATAGTATGTTTCGCAAAAAATTAAGGTGAGACATTGATAGGTGTCACTGCATGCACCTTAACTAGTGATTATTGACATATTTTAGATGGAGTTTTGGAGTAGATTTAGGCTAAGTCTGTAATCCAGAAGAGTAGTTAAGAAGTGAAGAAATCCAAGGTTTTACAGCTTAGATGGAGATGATGAGGATATGCTGGAGTTTATTGGAGAAGACTACCAACACTTGGTAGTAATGAAGAGCAGAAGAGAAGAAGAAGAGCTGAAGAATGGCGCCCCGCGCCAGAGTCACCGCGGCCCGACGATGGATCTCAGAGAAGGATGCCGCCCAGCGGTAGAAATCACCGCCCCGCGGTGGGATATGGCGCCCCGCGGCCACGCGAGGCAAATCATCTGAATTTAATACAAACCCGTGCCGCGTGATTGCTGGAAATAGAAGAAGTTGGGCCGTGAAGAGGAAATAAGGCCCAATTTGGAGGAAAAGGCCCACGAAGGAGATATCAGCCCACGTGAGTGAAAAAGCTGGAGAATGTGCGTGTTGGATTTGAAGCAGCGAAAGCGGGAGATGAATTGGAGCGTGACGTCATGGTGGCATCAGCGAGAAGCTGTTGGATGTTGGGCCGAGCTGATGCAATTGAAGTGGGCCGTTGCTGTTGATGGTGTTAGGCCGCCGAGCTGCTTATTGTTGGGCCGTGCTGGGACAAGAAGCTGTTGATCGAGATTGCTTGCGAGAGAAGGCGGGGCCGAGCTGTTGGCTTCGTTCGGATGGGATTAATTTCCCTGATTCGTTTATTTACTTACCTTTGATTAGTTTTATTATTATTTCCTTTTATTATTTTTATAATCTTTTAGGTTTAGGTTAAATACTCTTTGTTAACCTAGTTGACATTACGTTAGAATTCAGTTTTAGTTTGTAGTTTTGCCTCCGAGGTTCCAACCCATGGAGAACTAAACACCTTTGTTCTACTAGACGTTTGAAGCAATACAGTTGATGTGGTTGTGAGATTTCTATTCCTTGTTCTTATTCTTATGTGTGTTGGATTGATTTTCTTGGTTATATTGATATTGATTTATGTTGGTTTATCTAGAGTTGCTAACTAGGTTTATCGATATTTATCATATTGCTAGGATTGCATATAGGGGTTCCGAGTGCATATCTAGTGGCAAACACAATTGTGCGTATAGGGGTTCCGAGCGTATAATTGTGTGTGAGAATCAATTGCATGTTAAGTAGGGGAGTGAGTACTTGTACGTCTTTCTACTTGCATGTATCCTATATCCTTGTGTGTATTGTTATTGCTTTGTTGGTGGTAAAGTATCCCGGTCTGGTACCGCGTGACAGGCGTGACTGGCGTATTTTATCATTGGCATAGTAATAAGTCTATCACTGTGAGAATCGGTAGTACTTAAGATCAGGGTGGGAACAACCATAAGAATAATTAAAGAACTTGGATTTAATAGATTTCAGTGATCGACTTATATCTCTGTATTGTGGATCTCGTTCTAGTAGAACTACTTTCCCCATTCATATTTTCTCATCAACTACACTTGTTTGCTTTGCTCTGCTTGATAACCAAAACCCCCCTTTCCTGTTACTTTGCATGCTTATAGACACATAGATTGATTACTTTCTCCCTGTGGATTCGACCCTTGCTTGCCTCTACTACTTGTTTAGGTTTGTTAGGATTTTATTTGTTTAGGTGTCACGACGACAACGCCTATCAGACATCGGTTATTTGAAGAAAAAAAATGATGTCCAACCTCCTCTTACAACACTTTAAGTAACATTATTTACAACGATTTATATAAAAACCGATTTTCCAGTTCCAGCATTTTCAAAAGACCTTTAGACAATATTTCTTTATTCAACGTTTTCCCGATTTTCTATTTTTCTGAAACAACTAATTTAGTTTGTTACAATTTTTTTAAAAAAAATTGTCTAATTTTACTTATGATATATATGATTAAAGTAATTAGATATTAATTAAATTAATTGTGTTTATGGGAAAGTTAATTGTTCGAAGAGGTCACAATTTTCAAATATTTGACTTTAAATAATACTAATGAGTCAAAATATTAATAATAACATCGGTAAATAGAGCATCAAATAGAAGATAACGCTTTTGACTACTCGTACTTTCGCCCTCCTTCTGAATACTCATGGATCTGCCACTGCTCATAGATCATTTGAGTGCGTAACATATACTCAAAAAGAGGGTTGAATTGTGATTATGTTTTGTTACTATTTGGAGCAATATTGTTCCTTAATGAATTAGTAGAGTAATGAAAATGAAATAAAGTAAATATGAGCCAAGAAACTACGGGATTTTCCTTACCAAACCAACTAGCTAGTTTGATAGATTAAGAAGAAAAATCAACTAGTTTCGTAAGGGCAAAGTCATCTCCTATTTGAGAATCAGTCGAATAGGATCCTGAAGTCTCTCCTAGTTTGTACTTATAACAAGAGTGAAAAAATGGAAACGTTTTGAACAACTCTTTTGTTCTTTTTAACTAGTTATATGTGTGCTCGTGTCATGTACGTGTCCATTTTTATTTTATGATTAAATTAGTTAATATTTTGAATAAATTAGTGTAATTTATATAATTTCTAAATCATTTTTTTGTAATAGAAAAACGATAGCTATGAGTGATACGCTCTACTTTATAGTGCGTAACTAGGAGTTGTTACTGTATTATTCGATACAATTTGTGTGGGTTTAGGAGACAATTTAGGACATTGGAGCTGAAGAGTTGAAGTGAAGAAATATAGAGAATTACAGAAGACTTGGAGCTGGAGCCTCGGATGCAGAAGACACGCTGAAGATCGGAAACAGGAGCTAATCCGCGGCCGCGGAAATCACACCCGCGCCCGCGGAAATCACACCCGCGCTCGCGGATTCATCACTGGACGAAGGTTGTTACAGAGGTCAATCCGTGACCGCGGAAGTTCTGGCTGCGGCCGCGTATCATGGGCCGGGAATCAGCAAAGTTGTTCTGTTTTGTACTTTCAGTATTTCGTTTTTAGACTTATTATTATATTATTATTATTAGTAGTAGGTATTTAAGTTTAGAAAACCCTAGTTTGAGATATTATTCAGTCTTGAGTTTTATGCTGCCTCTTTCTCTTAGTTTTTGCTTACAAACCATGAGAAGGAACTAAACACCTTTGTTTCGCCTAACGATTGAAGCCTTCAGTTGATTTGGTTGTGAGATTATAACTCTTGTTCTATTTCCTTTGGGTTGTATTAATTCTCTTTGAACTTATCTTTATTGAATCTTGCTGATTTCACTAGCATGTGCAACTAGTTGATGTTAGTAATTTTCTATTGCTAGGATTTGGTTATTTCTGATTGAAATTCCTTATCTAGAGTAGCAACCACAATTTACAGGAACTGGTTGTGAATGGTTTTGTGTAGAGAATTGATTGCATGTTGAATATTGACTGGTTGTTAAGTATTGCATGTATCATGCTTAATTCCTATGTCTACTGCTGCTGTTAAATTGAATCTTGATGGTTTCTTGATTGTTTAATAGTTAGTATTTTCAAGGCTGGTTGACCTGTTAATATACATAAGATCGGAATAGGAACAACCATAAGATTGAATGAACTTGAGATAATCAATGATGAACCTATCATACTGAAGTGTGGATATCTGTTAGGTGAAGCGCCCTCACAATCATATTTACAACAATCTTAACCACTTTCTGCTTTAATTCATTAGTAATATTAGAAATCAAACAACAATACCCCCCTAGTTCCTAGTTGGTAACTTGCTTTCTTACACAGAGATAGATCCTTTGATTCTCTTGGGTTCGACCCTTACTTGCCTGCTATACTTAGTTAGTTTTTTAGGGATTCTTTGATAGGCATAACGACTTTAGCCTCGTCAAATTTGGCGCCGTTGCCGGGGATTCAATTTTCTTGTTTCTTTGTTTGTTTGTTTGTTTACCAATTGTTGTGTGAACCTGTCTTATTGTTCACACCCGTTCTACTGACTCTCCTACTTTAGATCTTGATACAGAAATCGAGCGAATGCTTCATAGAAACCACAGGGTAAACAGATCACTCCAACCGCGCTTTGAGATGGCTGACCAGACCTTGAGACAAATGACCGCGCCCAACTTAGCGCAACAACCGCTTGCTGTGCAGTTTCCTGCTCTAGCTGAGGGAGTGAACTTTGAGTTGAAATCTGGTTTGATTCACTTGCTCCCATCTTTCCATGGTCTGAATGGAGATGATCCCAACAAGCATCTCGCTGAATTTCATGCCGTCTACATGAGTATGAAACCTACTGGAGTTACTGAGGACCAGATTAAGCTGAGGGCCTTTCCTTTCTCTTTGAAGGATACGGCCAAGGATTGGTTCTACTATTTGGCCCCTGGCAATATTGACACTTAGGCAAAGATGAAGCAAGCCTTCTTAGAAAAGTACTTTCCTGCTACGAAGCTGAATAGCCTGAAGAAGAGCATAAGCAATATTCAGCAACAGGCTGGTGAAACTTTGTATGAGTACTATGAGCGCTTCAAGAGGCTATGCTCAAGTTGCCCCTATCATGGTTATTCTGACCAGGACTTGATTCTCTACTTATATGGCGGTCTGATGGATGATGAGCGTCGAATTGTGGATGCGGCTTGTGGCGGCAACATTCTCAATAAGACAACAGCTGCCGCCTTTGAGTTGTTTTCCGAGCTCTCAAAAGGGTCAAGACAATTCAGCAGGAAGACAAATGCTCATGGAGTTAGTGCTGCTGATTCCTCACCACCCGCTCTACTTTCTGAGTTGGCTGAGATGAAGGACATGATGAAGAGGTTCATGCTGAAAGGAACCCCTTAACAAGTCAATGCTTGTGGAATTTGTGCTGATGCATACCATGCTACGGATGCTTGCCCACAACTTCAAGAGCCTGAAGTCGAGGTTAATGTTGTAGAAGGTTTCGGTCCTCCAAGACCTCGCTATGACCCATACTCCAACACATACAATCCAGGGTGGAGAGATCACCCAAACTTGAGATATGGGAATCCACAAAATGCTCAGCAATTTCCGCAGCGACAATAATTTCAACCACAAGGAGCTCAGCCTGGATCCCCATTCAACCCAAGACCACAGGGACAAAATCCAGGCCCCCCTATGTCCGCTGAAGACATGATCAAGTCTCTTGCCCAGAGCATTTCATCGATATAAATACTATGGTACAACAAAATCAGGAGACTAGATCAAGCATTCAAAATCTTGAGAATCAGGTTGGACAAATCACTCAAGCTTTGAGCAAGTTGGAGGCCAGGGATTCGGGGAAACTACCATCTCAAACGATAGTGAACCCGAGAGAGAATATTTGTGCGATGACACTGAGAAGTGGTAAACAACTGAATGTCGCTCCATTAGTTGAAAGGGGCGAACCACTGGAAGAGATAGATGTTGCAAACGGAGTCGAAACTGCAAAAGTTGAACAGAGCGCAAAACCGCGACCACAGGTGGAAAACCGTGACCGCGGATTGATGTCAAAAACCTTGTTGCAGGAAGACAAAAATCCGAAATAGGAGCAGCGTCAAAATCCGCAACCGCGGATGGAAAACCGCGGCCGCGGATTTCCCATTGGAACTCCAGAAATTCCAGAAGCCGATCTGCGACCGTGGGTCCCAAACCGCGACCGCAGATTTCCTGCTGACGTCCAGGACGACTATGTGCGTCCGAATTTTCCTCCCCTCGTCTCTCAGAAGCCACTTGCGCCATTCCCTGAGGCGCTGAAGGACACTAGAAGGCCGGAGAACGACAAGGAGATTTTCGAGACCTTCAGAAACTGTGAGGTAAACATCCCTTTGATAAAATTGATTAAAAGTGTTCCTCGTTATGCTAAATTTCTTAAGTCATTATGTATGATCAAGAGGAACCAGAAGTTGAAGGTAAAGAAAAAGGTTCAGGTAAGTGAAAATGTGTCCGTTATGCTTCAAAAGTGAATGCCTAAGAAGTGTAGTGACCCTGGCATGTTTAGCATTCCTTGTACGATAGGTGACACCAAGTTTGATAAAGCCATGTTAGATTTAGGTGCATCTATTAATGTGTTGTCTTACTCACTATATGAATCTTTGGGGCTTGGACCATTGCATGAAACTGGGACAATGATTCAATTGGCAGATTTGTCTAATGTTTATCCAAAAGGAGTAGTAAAGGATGTTCTGGTAAAGGTTGATAATCTGAGTTTTCCTGCTGACTTCTTTGTGATGGATATGGGACATGACAAGCATGCAGCCCCTGTGATGTTAGGTAGACCGTTTCTGAAAACGACTAACACAAGAATTGATGTGAGTAGTGGTTCACTCACTATGGAATTTGACGGGGTAAGGGTAGAGTATAACATTGATGATGCTAAGAAACACCCTCTTGATAATGATTCTTTGTGTTCTGTTGATGTGCTAACTTAAATTGATCTGAAAAGCACTAAGTCGAGCCACGACATTAACCAAGATGCTGCTCGGGAGGCAACCCGAGGTATGTAATTCTTTTCATGTCTCTTCTTTTCAAGTTTTTATTATTGTTGTTCGTTTTTAGGCTAAAATGCATGTAGGAGAATCGAAGACAGATTTAGAAGCAAACCAGAGGGCAAACCGCAATCGCGGCCCAAAAACCGCGACCGCGGTTTTATCACTGTAAGTCTCCTCATTTGAAAAAAAAAACAAAAAAAAAAACTACGGGCATGGGTGAAAACCGCGATCGCGGCCCCACTGTCCATCTTTATTCTGCTACTGAGGCGGAAGGAACGAGATGCTGTTGAGGAGGAGATGTAGCTTGGGATTTTTCTTTGGTACCAGATGAGGAGGATGATGTAGTTGATGACGGGGAGCTCCAGGGGCACCTACAGATATGATGAGTGATTTAGAGCGCCAATATGAGATGTGATGGACATGACACATATGTCTACAGATGTGGTTGATGTCTGGAGGACACAGATTCTGCATGGAGAATGGATAGCTGAGCTTGATGAGGATGTGCAGATGCTCCCAGATCAGTCGATGGTGCAGTGCTCTTACAGTCAGCATTGGGACACCTTTGCTTCACACAGGTGAGAGACATATAGAGGACCGACAACCGATGAGAGTGATTACATTGCCTCCCGCCATTGCACCAGAGACTCTTGTTTCCATGACTTTCCATCGCCACGCCATTCGAGACGCAGACCACCTCGGCATCGCTAGTGGGTATCTTTCTTTCCCCACAGATTTTCACTTTTTGTCTTTCATTCCATTGAGGACAATGCAATCTTCAAGCATGGGGGAGAGAATTATACTTGCTGGTCGTCTATACTAATGTTTTTCTTATATAAAAAAAGAAAAAAAAGAAAATCTTGGGCTAAGTCGAAAACCTGAAAAGGCGGCTTAGGCAATAAGCAGGTGACCCAGACCAGCATTAGACTGGGATAAAAAGAGGCTGAAGAGCGATGTGAGGACTGGTAAGCTCATATTTGAAAAATGAAATGAGTGGCTAGGTAAAAACCCGAAAGGGCGCCTAGGCAAATTGAGTGAAAATAAGAGGAGTGATTATTAGGATTCATTCATTCTGGCGTGGCGACATAAGTGGTGTAGTCATAAGGAGGATTCGGGTAGGTCACTTTGGGGAGTTATAAGAAGATAGACTGGAGCTAGGATTAGATGGTCACATTCACTCTATGGTGTTCGGGTTAAGCTTGGGGGAAGTATTCTGCTTTCCTTGAAACTGGTGTTGTGTTGTTGTGTTGGTGCCCGGGAGATTCATGAGTAGGTACAATTCTTAGTGGAGTTTGTTTTGTTGTGCTACCGGAGACCTTGGGTATTTCATTGGAGGAGTAGGTTTCCATTAGCTTACTCGAGGACGAGCAAGGTCAAAGCATGGGGGAATTTGATACGCTCTACTTTGTAGTGCGTAACTAGGAGCTATTACTGTATTATTAGGTACAATTTGTGTGGGTTTAGGAGACAATTTAGGACATTGGAGCTGAAGAGTTGAAGTGAAGAAATATAGAGAATTATAGAAGACTTGGAGCTGGAGCCTCGGATGCAGAAGAGACGCTGAAGATCGGAAACAAGAGCTAATCTGCGGCCGCGGAAATCACATCCGCGCCCACGGAAATCACACCCGCGCCCGTGGAAATCACACCCGCGCCCGCGGATTCATCACTGGACGAGGGATGTTACAGAGGCAATCCGCGACCGCGGAAGTTCTGGCCGCGGCCGCGGATCATGGGCCGGGAATCAGCAAAGTTGTTCCGTTTTGTACTTTCAGTATTTCATTTTTAGACTTATTATTATTATTATTATTAGTAGGTATTTAAGTTTAGAAAACCCTAGTTTGAAATATTATTCAGTCTTGAGTTTTACGCTGCCTCTTTCTCTTAGTTTTTGCTTACAAACCATGAGAAGGAACTAAACACCTTTGTTTCGCCTGACAATTGAAGCCTTCAGTAGATTTGGTTGTGAGATTATAACTCTTGTTCTATTTCCTTTGGGTTGTATTAATTCTCTTTGAACTTATCTTTATTGAATCTTGCTGATTTCGCTAGCCTATGCAACTAGTTGATGTTAGTAATTTTCTATTGCTAGAATTTGGTTATTTCTGGTTGAAATTCCTTATCTAGAGTAGCAACCACAATTTACAGAAACTGGATGTGAATGTTTATTGTTAAGAGAATTGATTGCATGTTGAATACTGACTGGTTGTTAAGTGTTGCATGTATCCTGCTTAATTCATATGCCTACAGCTGCTGTTAAATTGAATCTTGATGGTTTCTTGATTGTTTAATAGTTAGTATTTTCAGGGCGGGTTGACCTATTAATATACATAAGATCGGAATAGGAACAATTATAAGATTGAATGAACTTGAGATAATCAATGATCAACCTATCATACTGAAGTGTGGATATCTGTTAGGTGAAGCGCCCTCACAATCATATTTACAACAATCTTAACCACTTTCTGCTTTAGTTCATTATTAATATTAGAAATTAAACAACAATACCCCCTAGTTCCTAGTTGGTAACTTGCTTTCTTACATAGAGATAGATCATTTGATTTCCTTGGGTTCGACCCTTACTTGCCTGCTATACTTAGTTAGGTTTTTAGAGATTCTTTGATAGGCATAACGACTTTAGCCTCGTCAATAAGGAATTCCATTATACTTTACCAATTATTATGTTATTAGTAAAATGAGATGAAACAAAATCAACTTTATAACAATAATTGTATAATTCTATCTCATATCAAATTATTATACAGAGGTGAATTAAATATTCACTATTTAGGTGTTATTTCAAATCTTATTTAAAGTGTTGCTTTCATATAACGAATTAGTGTACTTTTATCATTCTTTTAGGATATTCTATTAGAAAAAATAAATTATTAATTTTTGTTTATTATTAGAATGGTTGATCTTTTTGATATTTTGATGTAATTTCATAAAATCTGTACATTCAATGTATTATCACATCACACAAATTGTATATTTCATCTCATATTCAATTACTTATTATGTATAACTTAGTAAAAATTCTATATTGTGGTATTTTTCCGAGTATTATATTATTTAAGAGCTATTATAAAGAATCAATATATATATATATATATACCTTTATTATATTGCTAGAAATTATTTATATACATTCTTAGTTAACATGCATGTAATATATAATAAAACATATTGCAAAATAGTTGATTAAGAAAGAGTTGTTAATATGTTTTGATATATTGTCAAAAAATTAACAAATATGTGCGCATTATGATATCTCACATGTCAAAAAGTAGATTAATGAATATATACAATAAAATTATTACACCTTATTACAAGTGAAAATTGCTTATTTATTTATGTTTATATTTTTATATTATTATTCATGAATTCTAATTTTAATTTTGAGCACTTAGTTTAAAAAGACTAACTTTACATTAGCATTCAAAATCCTAAAAATTAATTATGAACAAATTCCAAAATTTACATAATTTTTACTTTTTCCATTTATTTATCTTTTGAGTAAAAACTATTACATTAAAATATAAATATTCAATTTATTGAATTTACATTTGTTTGACCTCTTCATCTTTTAAATATATTTAGTTGTTGATATTAAATATATATTTCTTCTAAAATAATGTTTGGTATTGAAAAAGAAAACTTGATATTAAATGAATACATTTATTGCACACAAATAGCTAACTTTTTATGTATTTTAGATGGTAGATTATAGATTATAGATGTTTCTTGTGGAAAGCTTAATATTCAAGGGGGAAATGAGATAATCTTTAAAAACAAATGACTAAACGAGTATGTGAGTTTTCAGTTTTTAGTTTTGAAGCATTTTTTTTCTATAGTTATTAGTTTAAATGTTTTACAACATGTCCTATCTTATTAGTCACCTTAATTTTCAAAACTGACAACTAAAATTTAAAAACCTAAAAAAGGAATTTACGGAAATTTGCTTTTAGCATTGAAAAAAAAACAAATTTTTTTTTTGAAAACTCACTTAGTTACCAAACGAGCTGAATATCGATCTATTTTCAAAATGTCAATCATTTTATGCCATTTCAAAAACATTTCTTAGGCGAATTGTTCACACACATGGGAAATATTATGCTTCAATTATTGAAATAAAAACAAATTCAAATTGCTATTGGAACATACATGTGAACTAAGACAACCAAGATCTAAGAGAATGATACAAAGTAAACTGCTCGAATGAGATGAGACAAAATAAGGGGCGTTTGGTTACCCGATATAAGGTATCGGGAATCGGGTTGGGGAATAAAAGACCGATTCCATGCGTTTGTTTGGGTGTCAACTGTTCAGTCGACTTGATATCTGTTATTACGCGGCAGATTAGGTCTCCTGGACAACAGGGCCAGGAGCCACAACCCCTGGTCAAGACCTAGGGCCACAACCCTGGACCAGAATCCGGACCACAACCCCCTGGCTCCGCGTAACAGGCCTGCAGGCCGCAACACCCCAACCTTTCCTAGGAACAAGGCCACAACCTTACATGTAGGTTGTTGGAGGGGGGAATCGAACCCAAGACCTCCCTTTAACAAGTTGCCATCAACCAACTTGCTAAGCATATCGATACCTCATACCGGGTGGGTATGGGTTTTTGATACCTGACTAAAAGCTCGGGTATGGATGGGAATGAGATAAAAGGAAGAAAAGAAATATGAAAAGAAAAAGCTAAGAGAAGAACTAGCCATGAAAGCCTTTCTCCCCCAAAGCCAAGGTTTACCCATGGCTGAAACTGAAGGTTTTTGTTGGTTTACGGCTGAAATTGAAGGTCTTCGCTAGTTTAAAGTTCGGTTTGGGTTTGAAGATGGTGAAAGTCGAAGGGCTTGATTTATGGGTTAGGGTTTTGATTGGTTTTACTACTCGAGGAAGAAGATGAGGCAAATGTGACAATCTACACAAGGAAGAGGATGAAGTTAAGGTACAAATTAAGAACTTGCAAGAAGTGATGTTTTGGGATTGTGTGGAAGCAGAAGCAAAAGCAAAAGAATGATTCTGCAGGAAGAAGAAGAACTTGGAAGATGAAGTATTACAAGGGAAGAAGATGAAGTAGTGAGAATTTTTTTCCCCAAATTAAAAATTCTACGTTTGTTCTAAAAATCTTTTAAACATCTAATATCATATCTGGATTTTCAATCCCGGAACTATCTAACCTCATACGGTATTCCAATTTCATATCCAATATTTTCAAACACGCCCTAAGAGAGTTTTCCATCCACGAAAACATGAGGATGGAACTAGCTAGTCACCAATTGCAATACATCAATGAATATGTTACACATTTCATAATAAAAACTTTGAATTTATGTTTAAATGAAAAGATGATTTGATATTATTTTATGCACGACATGTAGATACAAAATACACTAAATGCTAGCCTATAAGCAAAGTGGGAATTTCGTTTTCTGAAGAAAAAGGACACAATAATTAAGAGAAAGTTGCTTCGAAAAGAAAAAGAGAACCCATTAATCCTCCAATTCTCAAAGCAAATGGAATGTACTGTACTATCACAACATCCAAAAGAGAGAAAAATCGCTAAAATTTAATTTGGCACACTTATAAAACTATACTATCATGTACTGATTTCTCCATTAATTCATCTCCAAACCCTTCTTCAGAAGTAGCTTCCTCTTCAAACACTATGCTTTGACAAAACCCCATAAAGCAGGAAGCAGCATTCCTACATGTTTCCGGACTCCAGCTAGTGACACTCTTGAAACGACGCGTTTTACCCAGAGATACCCCGATACTCCCGATAGACAAAATGGTAAAAACGATGCGTTTCAACCACCACCTCAGCCTCGAACAGAAGACAGGGGTGACAACCGCTCTCCTAACTGGCCGTCACCTCCAGAGCATCACAACCCTAATCCGCGGCGTTGAATTCCTCTTCTTCCTGGCGGTGATCGCTCGAATCTCCCTCATGTTTCCGTTGAGCTACTTCCGACAATTATCCGTCACCGTAATCAATCACCCGTTCGTCTTCGTTGCCGGAAACGCCATCGTAGTAACCTTGTTGCTCAGATCTGGCGGCAAACTCTCTCAATCCAACGGCACACCGGATCCGAAGCCGGATACCACGTTTATTGTCAGTGTATACTCCTCCTCCTCAGGCAAACAGAGCGCTGCCAATTCACCGCCGGTGGCGGAGGTCAAGATCAATTGCTATCGAAGGACGAAATCGGAGAAGCTGTACGTGAAGGGGGCGGAGAAGGCGGCGGGGGAGAGGAAATCCGGCGGCGGGGCGCCGGTGCTGAGGAGGACGAAAACGGAGACGGGGGAGAGGCGCGTGAATCTCACTCGCGAGGGGCGTGTTCCGGAGGATCGTATGAGCGGCGCGGAGTTCAGGCAGACCATAGAGGATTTCATCGCTAGGCAGCAGAGGTTTCTCAAAGAGGAGGAAGAGGCAAACTTCACACGTTCATCCGAAATTTCCGATTATAACCTTGGATTGGATTAATGTCCTTCTTACCCTAAAATTTTCACGACTGTCAAGCAGTTTATGTTTTTGGGGGCATGTAAATCTTTTACCCCAAACATTTTTCTTTACATTATTTGGTGAAAACTCATCAAGGTTTGTTAGTAATTAGAAATCGGTTAGAAAAAAGTGTCACAAGACACTTGCATGTATGCCGTTCCACCTAAAAAATCCTTTAAAAATTATGTACTTGCAGATAATTGAATGAGCAAGTCACAAAATGACCCTAACGTTCTCTTGTGTGCATGGAAGGTGGTAGCCCTTTTTTGGTTTTGATCAATTGGAGTCGCAAGGAGTTTGTTGCTCGTTGGTAGTAGAATGCTGACTAACCGGCTCCGTCCTTCTTTGACTAAATGGATGCTTGCTGTAGGAGAGGTTGGGAAGGAGGATATGAGAGGAAAGAAACAATGGGAGGTTAGTTACACCGGAGGAAACCATCACCTAGCATCAGTGAAGATAAGCAACGAAAGAGAAAAGGGACGGCACAGAGAGTAAGACTAAGGAAATTTTATTATGTCACATGCGATGTGTTAATCTTCACACATTCTATCTTTTTACTAAAATGCCCTTGAAGTAATAAAATTACATTTTGTGCCCTAATCCTTTGTTGGCTCTTATCCCATCAACAAAAGTCATATATGTTTTCAAAGAATGAAACGAGACTTGTGTTTGCACTACGTAATGTAATTTTCACACTGCTTTTTAACGCCACATTGTGGCGTTTTAAACAAAAATATAAAAAAGTATGTGCGCCATTAAGTGACGTTCAAGTTGGCGGTTCACAAAGTTGAACCGGTTCAACTTTGAACGCCACAACATGGAGTTTAAAAAAAAGGTTCAACTTAAGATGAACCTGGCTAACAATTCATTTTAAGATGAACCATAAACGCCATTAAAAAAAATTAAAAACGCCATTAAATAGCGAACTTTTCCCTTCCCCCTATCCCTACCCTCTTCAACCTAAATAAACCCTAAAAAGATTTGAGAGCAACGGTGACACGACAGAGATGGCGAGCGAAGGGAACTGCGATGACGACTAATGGGCTACTGCGAAGGAGGCGGTGGCAGTGGCTGAGGCGGAGGTCCCGCCGCCCAAATCTGTGGAGGAGGTGACGATGAGAGGAGATGCGGAGGAGGGGCGGTGGGAGGAGGCGGTGGAGGAGGAGGCGATGGCGGGAGGAAAGACGGCTGGAGGAGGGGCAGCGGGAGGAGGGTCGGGTCGAGGTCGAGCCGAAAAACGCCCAGTGTAATATCCCACATAAATTAGAAGGGTAAAATAGTAATTTTAATTTGATAAAAATAAAGTTATGAAATTTATTTTATTTCTTTTAGATGAGTAATTTAAATTTTCGTTAACTTAAGATCAAAAGTTAAGATAAGATAATTTTATACAACTTATCAAATGGGTTATAATAGTTTGGTGTGAAAATAAATAAATAAGTAACTTTAGAATTTTAAACAATAATAAAGGTCATAAGAATTATTATGTTTATCCATAAGGGGATAGTGATAAATACTCTAAGTATGTTATCCCTTTATGTTATGAATGATCTAAAATATGATTAACCTTATGTTAATTATAACTTAAATCAACTTATAAATTTTAAATTAGAAATGCTTGAACCAAATTAATAAAGTGTTAAATGGGTTAAGTATTGTCAAAATTATAAGGAAGGGTAACTTAAGATAACTTAAGCATTATTTTAGCCTAAGTTAATTTTTCTAAATATTAATTTTGGGCTAAGATAATGTTAGAAACATAGAATTATTAAACTATTTAAGTTTGGGTAATTTTTCAAAAAATATTCAAGGGCATTTTTGCCCCAACTTGAAAAGTTGGGGCCAAAAGTGCAAATATGCCAAAAGCTGGCCGGGTACTGTTCAATTTCTTCTTCAAGTGGCCAGCCGTGAGCTCCCATGCTCAACAATGGTGGATTTCGGCCATTCCAAGCCTCGTTTCGGGCCCGATTCGATCAATTACCCCATGGGATTTTTAGTATATAGGTCCATACGCACATTATAGCGATGGAATCGAAAGGAAACAATAAAAAATGATATCGAATTTTAACATTTAAGGCAATAATTTTATCCGAATATGAGTTTTGGTAAATCGAAGAAATCAGGAGCAATTCGTAATCTTTCTGAGCCAAATTTGAACCCATTGTGGAGTGCTCTCCAAGCTCTTTCAAACCCCTATAAATAGGACCCCAATAGTAGTAGTTTAGACATCCAATTTCGCTCCTGAAGCTCAAGAACCCTAGAATTCGCAGCCCTCTGTTGCAAGATCAATTGCCGCCACACCGGAGCTCCATTCCCGCAATTGCCGCCACCATTAGTTCCGCCTTGAAGTCTACTTTCAAAGCCCTAAGGCCCCGCCACCGATAAGCCGCCGCCAACCACCACATTCGCCGAAAAACCGCAACAGCTCCACCGCGAGCCGAAATTAGGGATTCAAGTTGCTATTCGGAAATAACCATCCTCGTGATATCGTTCATCTCTTCGTGATTCAAGGCAAGTGGCGGTTCGCTCTTGCATATTTATTCCATTTTTATCTTAATTGCCAATGAATCGGTTGTGCTATTAAGTTGGGATAAATAATTCTCTTCTTGTTTGGGAACTTGTGTGATTAATTGAACCTTATTATTAGGTTGTATAATAAGCTAGCTACAACCCTTATATATATTATTATTATTATAGGGTGCTAGTTATAATTGGTGTGGACTTGTTGTGTATTGGTGTGGACATATAAATGCTAGTTTAGCACGAGTATTCGTAGGAACGCTATTTCCTTGCGAGGTTTAGTCGTTTCTTTATAACTTTGTATTAGGAGGTTAAATGCCCTAACACTTTTGCTCATGACCTACCCCTATCCGAATATAGGTGGTGGTGCACTTAGCTAGTGCAAATCTTCGGGATTTATTCCCAATCTATATCTAATTGCGAGATGTGTTGTGGAAATTAAAAGCTTCAACGTGAATGCACATTTTGAAATTAAATAAGATAAGTGCCTTGTTGCACATAATTAATATACCATCGGGCGAGAAGTATAACGTGGAACCCGCCCAGACTCTTGTATTAAAGTAAGTCCTCTTTCCAATATGGATTCGCATTGCACGGTGAGGTTGGTCGAGGACCCAAATAATCAAGGTCGGTTTTCAAACTTTGTGTGAATTATAATGTTCCCAAACAAATTCATTAATTTTCCATAAGACTCATCTTCTTTGGAGTCTTCTCTTGTCTCATATCTTTTCTTCCACTTCAGTGAGAGTATCTGGGTTATATATCGTCTATCGGTTTTTATTCGAGAGACAATGATAGTAATCAGATACAATCACAAGTACCATTCTGTTTGAGCCCTTGCGTAGTCTTTCATTAGACTAACTAACCTTTCTTTTCTCTTGCATGGTTGGCTGGTGTCATCCGTCCTATACGGCACATCAGTGGTTGGTCTCCGACATCTTGAAGTAACGAATCAAAGACAAAGGCTTGCAGTTGAAGATTGAAGATTTTAAGTAATATATTTTAAGTTTGTCTAGTGTTGACTAAATTTTCTTAAATAAATGTAAGACCTAGTCATGTAATTAGGATTTATTTAAAGTCTTCCGCTGTAATTTCAATTTACTAGAGAAATTTTTAAAAAAGATTGAGTTTCCTTATACAAAGTCTTCCGCTATTTACTCTTTATTATTCAATGTCCATTTAAGTATAATTGTTCCGATTAAAGCCTTGGGTGGCTTTGGACTTTATAGTCTGAGGTCACTGGCGTGTGGCAATACTGACGTAAGTCGGGGGTGTTACACCCTGTGCTTGGCGGTGAGGAGCGGAGGCGGTGGCGTCTTCTTCAGCGGTGGCGCCTTCGTTGAGTTGGACGGAGGAGGTGGAAGCTCGATTTCTGGCGAGCAGCTCGAAGGTGGCTTTGGTCGTGTTCAAGGGGACTTGTCGAAAGTGGAGTCATCGGCACACTTATTCGCTACGTTTTCGGATGTTTTATTTATTTAATTAATTTTATTTAAATATTTTTAATGTATTAGTTATTTGTTTAGATATATTATAGATTAAATTGAATTAAATTAGAATAAAATATAGAATTAGGTGTTTACGAAATGTAAGTAATACGGTAGGAATAATTGCTTATTTAGATATATTTTAATTAAAATTAAGGAAATTATAAAAGAATAATTGCTTAATTAAAAGGTTTTTACTTAATTTTGTTTTAGCTTAATTTAAAACATTAAATATTAGAAATCCTAGATTTATTATAATAAATATCTAGAAAATTATAATAGAATAAATGCTTGAATGTACAATAAGTATATATAACCCAAATAACCTAAAAGAAATTAAAGTTATGATTAAACATGGTATAGTTGCCGGTAATCGGCAACGATTCAATGAGGCAGGACGGGATGCGGGGAATCGTCCTGTTACTGCTTCTGGCTGCAAGAGTGGGAGGCCATTGCATCCCGTTCCTAGACATGACGATGTTATGATAGAGGATCCCATCCCTGGATTGGACGATATTACTATGGATGATCCCGTCACCGAAGAGACCATTACAGAGGCTTCTCTTGTCCCATGCGAGGATGCTGGCGATGATGATCCCATCCCTCACCCCCAGCAGCAGCCTGTTCCCGACCTTGTTGGCGGTGCTGATCCTATCCCTCCCCCCCGCAACAGCATGTTCCCAACCCAACTGGCGTTCCTGCACCCATCCCTCCCGCCCCCGAGCTCGCACCTCCACGCGCTCCTTACGATGTGGGAAACTTTGAGATGTTGTCATCCTTCTAAAACCACATTGCTCATCGGATATGGGATCATACGACTAATGACCCTCGTCGTTTGAAGGCATACACATGTCCCATCCATTTTGATTACTAGAGACAGAACCTTATTCCGAGGGGGGAGGTGGTCGAGTGTAGCTGGTGGCACTACGCGGTACTGAGCTCATTGACCGGACTCCACGAATTTCAGTTCGGATCTGTGGACCGCGTCCTCATTTTTGCGTTTGTGGAGAATAGGCAAATAGAGACCAATAATTTCCATTTTCCGTGGGGCGAGATTAATATTACGCTTCATGACGTCGAGAGGATCATGGGGTTGCCTATCAAGGGATATGCCGTCTGTGCGAAACTAGAGGAGGGTCCGTTGATCATCCTTCTTCTTTTGGTCATGCTTCTTCTTTTGCTCCTCCTGCTTGCACTGCAACCAAGTCGGGTCCCTCTTGGTCGAGTCCTTCTTCTTCTTAGGTCTCCCCTTCTTGATCTCTCTGCACAAGGGCTCTTGCAAAGTAGAAGTGCTCGGTTGCTGAAAGTAATCGTACCTCTTCGTGAGGTTGAATAAGAGCTGCGTTGGCATTTCACCTCTTTGAAACTCACGGTACATGGCGTGCATTTAGACTTCTTAGCCTGTGAGGTGCGTATCATCATCAAGTTTGAGTTCTTGAGGGTGCACTCCTTCCCACTTTATCTGTTTTCAGAATAAATGAATTTCATTTGGCAATATCGAGATACCAGCTTATACATATCTCTTGATCATGTGTGTGCATATACTAATATTCTACACCAACATACCTACAATATACTAGGCGATTGCGCGTGCGCTTAATTAATATGTTAATGGAATAAGCGGACTAAGAGAAATGCCATATAGGTATACTCAATTCATTGATCATTTATGTCAAAAGAGTATTTAAACATATAAGTGTAAGGAATAGACAATGCGTGAGGTATCCAGACTATCCAGTGTAGATGGTATTAAACAACCTTCAAACTAAACATCAATATATCATTCAAACATAATCCTCTTTTTCCGTTCCTCATTGCAACTCTAAATCCTTCACCTTTCTTCCTCAATTGTGTACGACACCTTTTTTATTTTTTATTTTTCGAAGTTGGAGTGGAGGAGGCGTCTAATGTTTCATTGTATCAGTGATAATTTTGAATGTACAATATGAGCATTTTGAATATAAACCAATGAAGTTTCTATCTTCTTTATTCGGAATCTTGGTGATCAGCGCTACTTTGTAGGGTTTAACTAGGAATTGTTATCGGTGTTTTGGATACCATTTGGAGATGTTTAGAGCATATTGTAGAGATCGGAGTTGAGAAGTAGATGTACAGATATGGTGGTTTAGAGGAGCTTAAAAGAAGACATTAAGAAGATGAGAAGAAAACCACGTAGAAGACAAAGGAAGAGCTGGAGAAAGAAGCTAAGTGGAGCCACATAGTCAAAACTGCGATCACGGGGCTGAGGCCGCGGTCGCGAGAATCAACGAAAGGCGAGAAGTGAAGAATGCGACAAAACCGCGATCGCGGACGAGCAAGGCATTTGATCGCGGAAAAGTCGAGAGCAAAGGATCCAGGAATGAATTTTCCGCGATCGCGGAAATTCTTCCGCGGTCGCGGAACTATGCATCAGGCGCGCCGCGAGGGTTTCGTCCGAAGTTTTACTTTTATATTATTTTCCTTTTCTTTTATTTTCTTTATTTCGTTTACATTATTTCCTTTTAAGACTTTGTTTGTTATCTTTTTACATTAGGTTTTGGGTTAGGTTATTTAACCTAATTTTCCCAGCCACTCATTCATTCAGATTCAGTTTTAAGTATTGTTTTCCCTTTGAGTTATGAAGAACTAAACACCCTTTGCTTAGTGCGACAATTGAAGCCTTGGTTTGAATTTGATTGTGAGATTATTCCTTTACTCTATCTTTGAATGTTATTGATTCTCTTATGCTTCATCCCATTGAGTTATATTGATTTCTCTAGATTAGCTACCTATTTTTATTGATATTATTCATATTGCAGGCTTAGGATCATGAATATTATTGGTTGATCTAGTTCATCAGTTGTTGTGATTAGTATTATTAATATTAGTTTCCCTAGCCCGACAAACTAGTTGAGATTGGTATTATCTATAGTGCTAGTTACCTTAATCTGGTCAACTTGTTGAGATTAATATTGTTCATACCTAATTCAGAGTAGCAAACACGATTTACAGGAACGAGTTGTGAATGTTTATTGTGAAGAGAATTAATTGCATGTCGAGTACTGACGGGTTGTTAAGTATTGCATGAGCCTATTTATTCCTGAACTTACTGCTGCTGTTAGATTTATCTTGATGGTTTCATGATTGTTTAATAGTTAGGGTTATCAGGACTGGTAACTATTTCAGAACATGGATTAGGACATTCATGGGGATTGAGGACTAGGAATAATCAATGATCAATCAACCAAACTAGAGGTGGATATTTGTTTGGCTAAGTGTTTTTTTCCCAATTTGATTACAAACCTTTGCTTTTGTTTCCTTTGTTTACTTGTTTACAAACAATCAACCAAAATCCCCCTCCCCCCCTTTGTTACTATTGCATGCAAATTGACATAAAGAAAGACAACTCCTTCCTGTGGGATTCGACCCTTGCTTGCCTATTCTATTGAGTTAGGTTTGTTTAGGATTATTTTGATAAGGCGATACGACTTTAGCCTCCGTCACTTGGGAAAAGGAAAAATAAAGTCATTCTCTTAAATTAATGCATAGTGCAAAGCCTTTACATCTTCAAATAAAAATCACCAAAGTTGCTGATCTAAGAAGATGTTATTTGACTATCTAGAAAAGAAACAAGATCCTTTACCTCTTGCTTATGTTGAAGAATTGTCAAAATCTGATCTATATAACAAGCACAAGATTGGGTGCTGCATTTTAATTAACAAGAAAAATATATTAGTGGTTATACAAATTTAAAGGGACGAAAGTTTCAGCTGAAAAATATTCAGGATTCAAATGTCAACAGAGCACATCCATAAACCACATATATCCTTCCGATTCCGGATCACGTACAATTAGAGCTTATCGTGAAATATGCGAAGCATTGAAAGCCGTGCGATTAAACTGATCCAACAGATGCGATATAAACCTTTTTCATTAAAGCGGGGGTGTTTTGGTAATTTTCCCGGTATGAAGCCCTCTTCAATTTTCCTCTCTATTCACCATCCCTCTTCATCGAAGCTTTTTCTTTGATGGTCGCTGTGATCCCAATTCGATCTCTTTGTGGTTCTCTTCTTGCCAACTCTTTTTAAGAGAAGCAATCAGACCTTCAAATGTGCACTAACCTCGGTTATGCCCTCCAAATACACACCTCGAGTATTTCAATTCGATCTCGACGATGATTATTTCGCCATTCCCAAGCTCATTTTCGTTTTCTTCTTTTGTCTAGAAATGGCTTTGTTTTTTATGATTTCTAATTAGGTAGACCGATTTGTTGGTATAGATGGTTAATTTCCACTTTGAGAAGCTTGATTTTGATTATGGGGGATGAGTTGAGACACACCCGCAAACTGTTCAAATAAATGTCTAAGAGTCAAATCGTGAGCTGAACATGGATGAATGTCCTCGATGATGAATAACTCAGTTTCTTTTACAATTCTATGGACAAATGTCATGAAACATTTAAGAAAATCATGATAAAGGCAACAAAATGAACTAAACTATAATACACTTAATATGAACCTTGATGTTATAACTTATGAACATAATAAGACTATATATGAACTACATATCATATGAATACCTAATTTATTTATAAGGTGCATGACATATGAAAAATTATGTGAGATTTTTTAGAGGAATAAGTATGAACATTATATTACTATATATATGAACATTGACATGTTATATATGAACTCAAAAGTTTATATTGTCCCTAGAGTATGAAAAGCAATATCAATTTCATAAAATAATAATTATGAACCTTATATGACTATATATGAACATTGACATGTAACAATACACATTAGGGCATGAGAATTGAATATGATGAGTATGAACATTAGATGGTTATATATGAATAATGACATGTAATATATGAACATTACGGTGTGTGTGGATTTGGTATAAGAAAGTTATAAGAGTAAGTATGCACATTAGATGGTTATATATGAACAGTAAACAGTTATATATGAACATTAACTTGTATCATATGAACCCAAATGTTTCTATGAACCAAGGAAAAATAATTGTCAAACATGAACATGCTTAAAGTATTATATGTGAACATTTACACACATAGAATGAACCTATGTTTCACAGAGAGTGAAAACGTGCACGGATATTTTCATGAAAATAAATATGAACATTAAGTGAATATATATGAACGTGAACATGATACATGTGAACCTAGCTTAAACTGAGAGTTTTCACATTCACAATACGTAGCATATGTGGGATTTGAACCCACATCATGTGTACCAACACATTGCTCTACTATTCTAAACTAATAGGCTATGACAAAATCAATTTTTTGAACATTTAACATATGACTCTAGTATTTTTTGTCTTAGAGGCATTTCTACAAACATGTGGTGTGAACTCTAACTCCCTATTCTTGAATGTTTGATTCCAAAGTCGAATATCAAAACAAGCTTCAGAATTATCATAGAAGACAATAACTACAATCAATTTTTTCATCCCTATCGTCGCCATTTATTAGAATTCATTCGTTCTTCTTCTCAAATTTGTCCTTGAGAATGACTACTCTTATTTGGTTATGGAGATTGGGGGATTAGATCATTGAGAAAAAAACGATTTGCTATTAGAGATGATGAAGATTAATGGAATTAGAGGTATTTAATCCCACTCGAGCGAAGGATCTCACTCCATCGTCAATGGAGATTTTGCAGATCTGGAAATGATTTGGGAGGAAGAAAGACTTGGGGATGCATGGGTATTTTTGGGAAAAGTTAGGCTTTTGAGTTTATTTACAAAAATGCCATTAAATTTAGCAGCCTGGCGCGTGTCCCTTTCTTTTTGTTTTCTTCCCGGCTTTAAATCTCGTTCGCCCATCCTATGATCCAACGCTCCTACTTGCTTTGCATATTGTACAGTAGGAGCGTGTTGCACCCGAAACGGACTCATATTCTTCCATTTACGCATCCAAAAACATATAGGAACAAACTATTATTTTGGCAGTGTAATCAATATTTTTAGGTTGTCATAAATTATAACATATAATATATGAAAATTCCCTAACAAGAAATGCATTCAGCATCAAGACACTAAAACATGTCTAAAGACTTAAGTAAGATACGCAATCAAGAAGTACAAAATATTGTCGATGCGACAACTACCAACGACACTAATCCATATCATACAAAGCATATTCATCAATGTCATATCTAGTCCGATAATAAAGGAAGCAGAAACCAACAACTCACAAAATAGGATTATAGCACACATTATGTTTTTTTTAGAAGAACATACATTATGTTAGTTGTTAGGATATTGGCATAGATAATTACTCGTAAGTTGTATCACTTGTGTTCTTAGCTAAATCTCAGTTCATGGTCCACCACTTGCCATTTGAGTTAGTGATTTAAGGTTTTCAAAAGACCGATAACCTTGTACACACAAGATACAATTTTGTTAAAAACAAAATTACATAATCATTTCGCAGTGATACCTTTGTAGAGAATCTTGAAGACCTTTGATCTTTTTATCTGAATCCTCCAACTTTTGACGCCTTTCTTTGCTCAATTCTTCTGCTACAACAAGTTTGCTATCACATCCTTCAACTCTCTCCTTCTATTATTGTAATGATATCTAACAATCAAAGACACAACAAAGAAAACCGCATTAAAAGATCAAGATTCATATACAAGAAATGCAATAGGAAAGTGAATTCATTATTCTCGTATGTCAGCATGCACCTAGTAAATTAGTCACTATGAATACAAATAAGCTTGTCAAATAACACATGCTTACCTATAAATTTTGCACTTCATGATTGAAATAATCAATCTTTTTGGTATCTTCGAAAATGATGCGTTAGAGGTCTAGGATGAGTCCCCTTGACGTATGTCTCGCCGATCTAGACCAAGTAAGTTGTCAACTCTTCTTGTCCGGATCTTCTTAGAACTCTCGGGACAACCAACGTGATGGAAATCCAAGCGTAGCTCCGAGCTCGAACGTGATTGAGGTTGGCGGAGGCGTGGAAGACTTAACGTGATGAGGCTTCAAAGGCTAGATCAACGTGATGATCAACAAATGGCATGGAATGCCAAAAGGCGCCACAGACCGAAGGCCATGGCACCGTGGGGTGTATGGGCGCCATTCGTATGATTGATTGGTCCTAGGTTATCTCTATTCCTTCCTTTGATTATTCCTGTCCCTATTCTGAATTAGTTATCAGTCCTACCAGTCCAGGCAACCCTAACTATTAAACAATCCCTACCAACCTTCAAGATTTAATTGAATAGCAGCAAGAAGCATATGAATTAACCAGGATACATGCAACACCACGACCCGCAGTATTTAACATATAATCAAATCTCTTTCATAATAAACTAGTCCTACTAGTCCTAGAATATCATGGATGCTACAACAGATAATAAATCTCAACCCGAAATATCCAAACCCTAGCAATAGACAATTACTAATATCAACTAGTTGGCCAAACCAGTAAAATCAATAAGAATCAATAAGAATATGCTCAAGAGAAAAGATATAATCCAAAGGAATAGGAAATAGAGTTATAACCTCACAATCATGAATCAAATGAAGGCTTCAATTGTCGGACTAAGCAAAGGATGCTTAGTTCTTCATAGTTCAAAGGAAAACAATGCTGAATGGAAAACTGAATCGTAACGTGATTGCGAATGTCGATGATACCAAGATGAATGAATGGAGGCTATGTAATTTAGGTTAAATAGACTTAACCTAAAGCCCAAGATCACAAACCTCATCTAAAAGGAAATAAAACTAAAGTATCAAAATAATAAAATAAACAAAAACCGGAAAATAATAAAATAAGAAAAACTCGGAAATCCTCATCGGGCTCGCCCCCGTGTCCTTCCGCGGTCGCGGCACCAAATCCGCAGTCGCGGAAATTAACTTTTTGCTCTCGACTTTTGCACAACTCTGGAATTTTCCGCGGGCGCGGCCAGATTTCCGCGGTCGCGGAAGTGGCACTCGTTTGCTCCGCGCTCCGTCTTTCGCCGCGGCTGCATCATGACTTCGTCCTTGATCGCGGTTGGTCGTAGCAGCCCTTATCTTCTCCTTCCTTGCTCATTTGTGTAGCTCTTCTTCTATCCTTCTTCGTCTCCTCAGGTGGTTTACTCCTCATCTTCTGGATGTCTTCAATTAGCTTCTCCAAACCACCATATCCACACTTCTTCTCTCCAACTCCATATTCCACAGTTGTGCTCTAAATCCCTACAAATGGCACCCTAAATACCGGTAACGATCCCTAGTTAAACCCTACAAAATAGTACTGATCAAACTCTCCCATGCTTAAACCTTGCTCGTCCTCGAGTAAGCTAAAATATACCTACTCCTCCAATCAAAATCCCCAAGGTCTCAGGAAGCACATAAAAATCATCTCCTCTAAGAATTGCACCTAACAATGAATCTCCAAGGCACCAACACAATATGCACAACACAACACACACATAACACAACACCAACCAAGCTTAAAGGAAAGCAGAGTACTTTCCCCAAGCTTATCCCGAACACCATAGAGTGAATAAAAATCTAATCCTAGCCTCCATCTATCTTCTTATACCTCCCAGAGTGACCTACCCGAATACTCCTTATATCACCTCTTCTTATGTCACCTCGCCAGGAAAAATGAGGAATCCTACTAATCACTCTTCTTCTTTTCACTCATTTTGCCAAGGCGCCCTTTCGGGTTTTCACCAAGCCACTCATTTCATTTTTCAATAGATGGGCTCACATATAACTCACAATACTCTTGACGAATTATTACCCTAGCCTAATGCTGGTCCAAGCCACCTGCTTATTGCATAAGCTGCCCTTTCGGGTTTTCGACTTATCCCAGGATTTCTAGTTTTTGCGTTTTTTCAATTTTTGGCTTTTTTCTTTATTATTCGTTTTTCTCCTCAACGACATAGCAAGTATAAAACCCTCCCCCATGCTTAAACATTGCATTTTTCGCAATGTAATGAAAGACAAAAAGATTAGAAGCACAGGGAAAGGCAAAAAATAACTCATAAACGTCGCCGAGCTGGCTTGGACGCTAAAGTTGTTGCTAGCGGTAAAACAGTAGAAGCACAGGTCTCTAGTGTTGTGCGGGCATCTTCACGATCAACTCCTAAATTTTCTCCTACCGTGCAACCAAAAGGAACCCACTTTGGTGAATAGTGGTATAGCAAGTAAGTCGGGGTTGCACGGCCTTCAACGAACACATGGTGGAGCCCGAGTATGATCGTGGTGTGGGCTCTAGTGTTCCTCCTCCTCAGCTATCAATTGTAGGGCCATCATCGTTGTCAAATAATGTGTGGGGCTAATGTCTCCTCCTTGACAACATGATGCGCACCTTCTCTTCATGGGTAACTCGGACAGCTGGCCTTCGGTAGAACTTTTTTTTTTTTTCGGGCAGGGCAATAGGAGGACTTACAATTGGTGTAGGAAACACCTTCTTCAATAAGGTTCGGGCCTCATCCCTGCAGGTTAGTTCGAAACAAAACAATAACAAATACAAAAGCAAAAACACACGAACAAAAGCAATTAAAAACAAGAATTGAAAAGACAAGAAAAGAAATACATACCTCGGGTTGTCTCCCGAACAACGCCTTAGTTATTGTTGTGGCTCGACATACTACTCGACCTCCTCAACTTGGTTCGCTCACCTCCAATGAGCACTCAAGGTTCCCATCTGGACGGTGTCTCTTGGAATCATCAATGTTGAATCCGACCTTCTCCCCGTCGAATTCCATAGTGAGCGAACCGCTGCTCACGTCGATCTTTGTCCCTGCCGTATTCATAAATGGCCTCCCTAGCATCACTGGCGCTGCATCCTTGTCCTGCACCGTGTCCATCACAAAGAAGTCTGCAGAGAATACCAACTTGTCTACCTCGACTAGCACGTCCTGCACCACTCCCTTGGGGTAGACGTAGTCCGCCAATTGGATGACAATCCCCGTCTTCTCTAATGGGCCCAACTCCAAGGACTCGTAATGTGAGAGAGGCAGTACATTGATGGAGGCACCCAAATCAAGTAAAGCCTTGTCGAACAAGGTACCCCCAATCTTACAGGGAATGGTGAACATCCCTGGATTGCTTGCCTTCTTAGGTATCCGCTTTTGCAGCATAGCGGACATATTCTCACTGACTACCACCTTCTTCTTCTCCTTCACAGCCCTCTTCCTCTTAAGCGTGCAAAGCTCCTTCAAAAATTTAGCATAGCGAGGAATACTATTAATCAACTTAAGTAACGAAATGTTTACCTCACAGTTGCTAAACGTTTCGAACAACTCCTTATCATTACCTGGCCTCCTTGTGTCCGCCAGAGCTTTAGGGAAAGGTGCGGGAGGTTTTTCGGACCCGAGTGGAGGGAAATAGGGGCGCACATAGTCATCATAGGGAGCCTTGGAGCGAAGAGACGCATTGGGAGCAGTTCCGCGGTCGCGGAATATTGTCTACCTGCTCGCTGTCTTCGGCCCTTTTTCCGCGGTCGCGGATGTCCTGCCGCGGTCGCGGAAAATTCTCGACCCGGTGCTCTTGTTCCTCCGTGATTTTTCCGCGGTCGCGGATTTCCTGCCACGGTCGCGGAAGTTCGCCGATTTCTTCCTTCTTGCCAGTAGTCACGCCGCGGTCGCGACCCTCTTCTCCGCGATCGCGGATTTCTCTTTCTCTGGCTCGACTAGCTTCCACCCCAGCCCCACTCCTTAGCATCATGGCGCATACATTCTCCTTCGGGTTGACTACCGTTTGAGATGGTAGCTTCCCCGATTCCCGCGCTTCCAACCTACTCACAGCTAAAGAGATCTGCCCCATTTGTTTCTCCAGGTTCTAAATACTGGACTTCGTCTCTTGCTGATTTTGGGCCACAATGTTTGCCAGTGCGTTCACATTGATAGCCATGGTTGTCATGCCCTGGACAAGGGCATTGATCTTATCCTCACTGGATGCGGGGGCGCTGGAACTCTGGCCTTGGGGTCTCTGGTCATAAGGAGCTCTAAATGGTTGTTGACCTCTAGGCTGTTGGTACTGTTGTGGGCGGGGGAGAAACTGTGGCAGCCTCTGTTGGTAATCTTGGTTCTCCTGGCCATGATGAGTGTTCTACTGGTTCCCGTACCTCAAA
Source organism: Rheum nobile (assembly GCA_027886185.1). Taxonomy (NCBI): domain Eukaryota; kingdom Viridiplantae; phylum Streptophyta; class Magnoliopsida; order Caryophyllales; family Polygonaceae; genus Rheum; species Rheum nobile. Next base: position 899,482 of record WOAB01000306.1, on the reverse strand, counting down.
TTGGGGTGATCTCTCCACCCTGGATTATAGGTGCTGGAGTACGGGTCATATCTTGGCCTTTGAGGGCCATATCCGCCAATTGCGTTCACTTCAGCAGTGGGCTCCTGCAGTGTGGGACATGCATCAGTTGGATGCATCGTATCTTGGCATATCCCACATGATTTCACCTGATGCTGGCCACCCTTCATCATGCACCGCCTCATCATCTCTTTCATCTCAGCCATCTCAGCAAGAATTGTGGAATTGGGCTGAGACTCTACAGCTCTCACGGATTGGGCGCCCGTCCTCTTGCTGAACTGTCTTGAGCCCTCAGATAGCTCAAAGAAAACCTCATAGGCCTGGTCTGGAGTCTTATTCAGGATGTTTCTTCCACAGGTAGCGTTCACAATCCGACGCTCGTCATCAAGTAAACCTCCGTACAAATAAAGTACGAGGTCCTGGTCGGAGTATCCATGATAGGGGCAACTAGAAATAAGCTTCTTGAAGCGCTCGTAGTACTCGTAGACTGACTCAGCAGCCTGCTATTTGATGTTGCTAATACTCCTCTTCAGGCTGTTCAACTTTGTCGTTGGGAAGTACTTCTCCAGGAAGGACTTTTTCATCTTGGCCCACGTGTCTATGCTCCCTGGAGTCAGGTAGTAGAACCAATCATTGGCCGCATCTTTCAAGGAGAAAGGAAAGGCCCTCAGCTTGATCTGGTCTTTCGTCACGCCCTTCGGCTTCATGCTCGTGCAAACTGCATGGAACTCAGACATATGCTTGTTAGGGTCTTCACCACTCATCCCATGGAAGTGGGGGAGTAAGTGGATCAATCCAGACTTGAGCTCGAAGTTGACTCCGTTAGCAAGCTCAGGAAACCGCACAGCCAGCGGTTGCTGTTGCAGATTAGGGGCAGTCAGCTGCCTCAGCGTTTGTTGGTCGTCTGCCATCTCAAAAGTTGGGTTGTCAAAGACTAAAGATCTGTTTACTCTGCGGCTCTGGGAGAGGGTCCTCTCAATTTCTGAATCCAAAGCTAAAATTGGGGAATTAGTAGCACATGTGTGGACCATAAGATAGGTCCATACAATAGTAACAAGCACACAAACACACACAAATAAGAATCAAAACTTGCCTCCCCGGCAACGGCGCCAATTTGACAGGCAGGTTTTAGTCGTGTTACCTGGTCAAAATAATCCTAAACAAACCTAAACTAGTAGTTTGGGCAAGCAAGAGTCGAATCCCATAGGGTGGAGTTGTCAATCTTTATGTAAGTTCGCATGCAATGGTAACAAAGGAGGGGTTTTGGTTGATTGTTGGCAAACAAGTAAACAAATAAACAAAAGCAAAGGGTTTCAATCAATTAAGGGAAAACACTTAGCCAAACCAATATCCACCATTCGTATGATTGATTGGTCCTAGGTTATCTCTATTCCTTCCTTTGATTATTCCTGTCCCTATTCTGAATTAGTTACCAGTCCTACTAGTCTAGGCAACCCTAACTATTAAATAATCCCTACCAACCTTCAAGATTTAATTGAATAGCAGCAAGAAGCATAAGAATTAACCAGGATACATGCAACACCACGACCTGCAGTATTTAACATATAATCAAATCTCTTTCATAGTAAACTAGTCCTACCAGTCCTAGAATATCATGGATGCTACAACGGATAAGGAATCTCAATCCGAAATATCCAAACCCTAGCAATAGACAATTACTAATATCAACTAGGTGATCAATCCAGTCAAATCAATAATAATCAATAGGAATATGCTCAAGAGAAAATATATAATCCAAAGGCACATGGGATAGAGTTGTAACCTCATAATCAAATCATACGAAAAGCTTCAATTGTCGGACTAAGCAAAATGATGCTTAGCTCCTCATAGTTCTTGGAAACAAATAAACTTCAAAGGAAAAAATGCTGAATGGAAAAAACGATGAATATCCGTGATGATGACCAATGAATGGGAAACTAGGTTAAATAACCTAACCCTAAAACTAAAGGGAAAAGATAACAAAAGTATTCTAAAAGGAAATAAACTATAAAGTTCGAAATAATAAAATAAACAAAAACCGGAAAATAATAAAATAAGAAAAACTCGGAAATCCTCGTCGAGCTCGCCCCCGTGTCCTTCCGCAGTCGCGACACCAAATCCGCGGTCGCAGAAATTAACTTTTTTCTCTCGGCTTTTGCACAGCTCTGGAATTTTCCGCGGGCGCGGCCAGATTTCCGCGGTCGCGGAAGTGTCACTCGTTTGCTCCGCGCCTCACCTTTCGCCGCGATCGCTTGTGTCTTCGCCCTTGGTCGCGGTTGGTCGCGGCATACCTTCTTCTCCTTCTTTGTGTGGATTCTCCCTTCTATTTCCTTGGTCTCCTCAGGTGGTTTCTCCTCGTCTTCTAAATGTCTTCAATTAGCTTCTCCAAACCACCATATCCACACTTCATCTCTCCAACTACATACTCTACAGTTGTGCTCTAAATCCCTATAAATGGCACCCTAAACACTGATAACAACTCCTAGATAAGCACTACAAAGTAGTGCTGATCAAACTCCTCCATGCTTAAACCTTGCTCGTCCTCGTGAAAGCTAACATAAACCTACTCCTCCAATCAAATCCCCAGGGTCTCAGGAAGCATAGAAAAACCATCTTCACTAAGAATTGCACCTAACATGAATCTCCAAGGCACCAACACAATACGCTCAACACACAACACAACACATAACACCAACCAAGCAAAAAGGAAAGCAGAATACTTCCCCCAAGCTTATCCCGAACACCATAGAGTGAATAAAAATCTAATCCTAGCCTCCATCTATCTTCTTATACCTCCCAGAGTGACCTACCCGAATCCTCCTTATATCACCTCTTCTTATGTCACCTCGCCAAGAAAAATGAGAAATCTTCATAATCACTCTTCTTCTTTTCACTCATTTTGCCAAGGCGAGGTGACATAAGAAGAGGTGATATAAGGAGGATTCAGGTAGGTCACTCTGGGATTTGATGCCGCGACCGCGGAAGGACACGGGGGCGAGCCCGACGAGGATTTCCGAGTTTTTCTTATTTTATTATTTTCCGGTTTTTGTTTATTTTATTATTTCGAACTTTATAGTTTGTTTCCTTTTAGAATACCTTCGTTATCTTTTCCCTTTAGTTTTAGGGTTAGGTTATTTAACCTAGTTTCCCATTCATTGTTCATCATCACGGATATTCATCGTTGTTTCCATTAAGCATTTTTTCCTTTGAAGTTTATTTGTTTCCAAGAACTATGAGGAGCTAAGCACCCTTTTGCTTAGTCCGACAATTGAGAGCGCCGCAATATGATGCCCAAATATGTTCGCAGAGCAGACTACGACGCCCAGCCGCGAAGACGTCGATGCGACGATGCCGACGCGCCCAGGGACGGGTTTGCTCGTGGCAAAGATCACCCAGCCCGTGAAAGGCGCCAGCTTGGATGCGATAGAACCCATGGTGTATGCGCCTACGAGAACCCTCCCTACGACGCCGCGCCACACTACGCGCCCAACCTAGCCCCTGTACGCCTCGATACCAACACCATGAAGTGAAGGATCGCCACAAGCCAACATCTTGGCAACATCAATGCCAAAGCAAGTATGATCCTAACACTAGTCCCTCCATTAATACTGATGTGCGTGTTCCAGTCTCAGGATCCAACACGTACAACCAAGGCCGTGACGCCCAGATCGCGATGCCTACTTCAACGGCTTCTTGCGCGACCGCGCTACCGGCCCTATCCCAGGGCAATGATCGCGCACATGATAGTGAATGCTTCAAGGATGGAGAACGCGATTACTACCAAAGGGATTGTCAAAAACAAAAGTAGGTCCTCTTATCCAATGTTGCCGCAGACGATGAGTCTTCCGAGGAGGAGACCCCGCTTGAGACAATTGTAGGACTCCAAGGTGACACCTTCGACGCCGACAAGTGTGACGTTGTCGCGCTCTATGCAGGCACACCATTGCGCCTCGACACGCGGCGCATCCTGACCATCAAGCAAGGCAACCTTGACGACCAGCAAGAGCCTCTCGTCCACCCGCGTTGCTTGGTTGATACCGCATCGATAACTGTCATCGTCGATGGTGACAGCTGCTTCAAGATCAACAATGAGAAGGTGGTCAACCCTCTCAGCCGGCCAACCACACTTTACCCACAACCATGTGACCTACAAGGGATATCTTCATGCTTAGGTAACACTGTCTCACGGCAGTGTCTTCTCCCCTTTTCAATTGGTCCATACAAAGAAACCATTTCCTGTGATGTGATTGCAATGGACGCCACCCACCTCTTGCTTGGGCGTCCATGGCAGTCCGATCGTCGCGTCCTTCTCGATGCATATCTAAACACCTATGTGTTTACCTACCATGAGAAGCATGTGACTTTCTCACATATGTCTCTCCATGAGATCTTTCAGGCTCAGGTCGAGCGTGATCGAGAAAAGACTATAGAATCACACAAGTTCACATCAACAACAACGCGACCCCACTACGACCCTGGCGATGCTTCCAACACACCAGAGTCAAGTAGGAGGACAACACACTCTTACACAAGGCAAGACGTCGATCACAACAACAACGCGCCCAAGGATGGCACGCGTTGCCGAGACATTGAGAGTATAACACAACAGAGCACTACGTTGCAGGGCAGTTGTGACCACAAGGTGCTTCTCGCCCGCCCAAGGGACTTCACTTCCAGTTTGAACAACAAGGTGCCTTTTCCTGTTAGTGACAACCCCAAGCACGCAATGCGCATACATCGACGCACATTTGGCACCAGCTTTCGCCGAGTTGCAAGCGGAGTTCATCGCGGATTTGCCAGAGGCGCCTCCCAACACACCACCACCCTTGTGTAGCCTTCCACAGACAATCCATTGGGTGACTGGTGCCTATCTGCCACATCGCGGCCACAGTCGATTTGTGTTCGACACCGAAGACCTCCATTGGGAGCACTTGCACGAGTATGTCGAGCCCAAGTTCAACGATGGTGAAGCGGGGATGCTTCACAACCAAGTGGGGGAGGATGATGTGACCCTGCCTCCCATGACCGTGGGCTCAGAAGAGCCAAGTACGAAGACCGCGATCTTCATCATACTCCTCGCATCTGGAACAAAGACCGCGATCTCATTCAAGCGTCTCTATCCAAGACCAAAGATCGCGTGCCTCAACGCGTCTTCCTGCAAGCGACTCAATGTTGAACGCGATCTCCTTCAAGCGACTCAACCTCCTTTAATGCTGGTCGCGTTCTATCTGAAGATTCTCGTTTTCATAGTTTCGAGACACTTTATATATTTAGTATTTATAGCATTTTAGATAGTTTCTAATTATAGTGTTTCTATCTTTTAGGGTTTGTGCCTTTGCATGCTTGTATGGGCTAGCCCACGAGGCTCGACTCGGCTCATCCGACGTCTCGCCTCTAGTATTTATACCCAACTTTGTTATTGTTATTTTCTTACGTTCAATTTTAATCAAGGTTTCAAGTAGAGTGTTTATCCTCTTTTCCTTGATCGGACGTCACCCTCTATCTTCGCATCCCCATTCCCTCTGCCACCGACGCTACGGCAAACGCTTGAACCTTCAAGCCAGTCTTCCTTTGCATCTCCCTTCAGCCGCAGTCGATGCTATAACACCCGCAGTCGACGCTACGACACCAACGACTTGTCCCTTCAAGTCATCTATCCCTCATCAAATCGCTTCCGCCAACGCTATCCTTTCGCCCCAACAACCGCTTCCACCACGTTCACCACCGCACCAACACCATGTTCACCACCACGTTCATCATCACGTTCATCAACGTGTTCGCCATCTTCTTCACTGCTGTGACGTTCAACGTGACTTCTCACCCAAGACTAGATCCTAAGGCGCCACCTTTTGACAATTGGCTTGTCATCGGAGGCAAGAACACATCACCAAGCCTTCATCTTCATACTCCGGCGGGATGTATGATACTAGAGCGCCGTAGTCAGAGGGTAGCTTAAGTTTGGTAGGTGCTGTCGCCAATCTTCTTGATCACTTTGAAGGGCCTGTCACCATGAGGGTCAAGTTTTATGCGGCCCTTAGCGGGGAAGCGCTCGCAGTAACGGTGAACCCATACGAGGTCACCAGGCGTGAAGATCACGCGTCGGCGGCCCTTGTCGGCCTGGCGCTCATACTGCGCCACTCGACGTTCGAGTTGGCTCCTGGTTCTCTCATGAAGCTCTTGGATGTACTCCGCTCGCCTTACTGCAGGGATGCACTCACCGTCCTTAAGCGGGTGCATCGTCATGTCCAAGGGAGTAAGCGGGTTTCTTCCATACACGACCTCAAATGGAGACAACTTGGTCGCCGAATGCACATACATGTTGTAAGAAAACTCAACAAAAGGGAGTAAGTATTCCCAACGGCGAGGGTGGGACCTAAGCATGGTTCTAAGCAGGGTGCCTAAGGTCTGGTTGGTCACCTCAGTCTGTCCATCCATTTGTGTGTGGTAACTAGTACTAAAGAGTAGGCAAGTTCATAGTTTTCCCCAAAGAGTCTTCCAAAAATAGCTCACAAACTTCACGTCCCTATCACTCACAATGGTACGTGGAATCCCTTGAAGTCTCACCACATGCTCAAAGAATAAAGTAGCTATGTCTGAAGCATTGTTGATTTGCCTACAAGGGATGAAGTGGGCCATCATGGAGAACCTATCAACCACTACAAAATTGAGTCTCTCCCCTTCTTAGAGGTTGGTAACCCCACCACAAAATCTATGGAAAAGTCTTCCCAAGGGCCGGTTGGTATTGGCAATGAGGTGTACAAACCGTGGGGGCTCGATCTAGAGTTGGCCTTGTTGCAAATCACACAACTCCTACAAAATCTAGTGACTTGCTTGGTCATATAGGGCCAATAAAAAAGTTCTTTGAGGGCGGCTAAGGTTTTGTCAATGCCGAAGTGTCCTCTACCCTCGTGTGCTTCCTTGACAAGGAGGTTCTTAATGGAGCAATAAGGGATACATAACTTCTCGGCTCTAACAAGAAAACCCTCGTCCACAAAGTAACTCTCAATCTCACCCCTAGATGCGCATGCTTCATAAATACACTTGAAAAATAAATCATTAGCATACAAGTCTTTAATTAAAGAAAAGCCAAGAACCTTAGCATCTAGTTAAGTCAAGAGAACGTACCTATGAGAAAGGGCGTCGGCTACCACATTCTCGGTTCCCTTCACATGCTTGACCACGTAGGGGAAAGTCTCCATAAACTCAACCCATCTAGCGTGGCGTCGTCCAAGCATAGCTTCGGCATTCAGATATGCAAGCGCATCGTGATTCGTGTGAATCACAAATTCCTTGGGTCAAAGATAATGTTGCCATGTCTTCAACACCCTAATGAGAGCATATAGCTCCTTGTTGTAGGTAGGGTAATTGAGCATGGCGCTGGTGAGCTTCTCGCTAAAGTAAGCGATAGGGCACCGGTCTTGAAGGAGGACTCCGCCAATGCCGAAGTTGGAGGCGTTGCACTCCACCTCGAAAGTTTTTGCAATCCGGGAGTTTTAGCAATGGCGCGTTGAAGAGTTTGTCCTTGAGCGCATTGAAGGCAGCCTCGTGCTTGTCATTCCATTCGATTGTGGTGGCCATCTTGGTGAGCTCATGGAGGGGCGCGACAATGGTGGAGAAGTTGCACACAAAGCGTCGGTAGAAACCTGCCAAGCCCAGAAAAGACCGGACCATAGTGGAGGTCGTTGGGCGTGGCCACTCCTTGATGGCGCACACCTTGTCTTCATCTACCCAGATCCCATCTTTAGACACTAGATAGCCTAGGAACATTGTTGTGTCGGAGCAGAATCGACACTTTGCCAAGTTGGCATACAATCGCTCATTCCTAAGACACTCTAAAACTCGTCTAAGTTGATCCACATGGTCTAAGGACCGACTGTGCACAAGTATGTCATCAAAATAAACCACAACAGACTTCCCTAGAAAATGTCTCAAAACGTGGTTCATAAGTCTCATAAAAGTGCTAGGGCCGTTGTGAGACCGAATGGCATAACAAGCCACTCGTAGAGGCCATACTTCGTCTTGAATGCCGTCTTCCATTCATCGCCTTCTTTCATTCGAATTTGATGGTAGCCACTTCGAAGATCAATATTGGAGAAAAGAGTGGCACTATGCAATTCGTCTAGCATATCATCAAGGCGTGGAATTGGATGATGGTACTTGACGGTGATCTGGTTGATAGCTCTGCAGTCGACGCACATGTGCCAAGTGCCATCCTTCTTGGGCACCAGAATCACGGGCACCACACACGGGCGTAGGCTCTCGCGCACATAACCCTTGTCCATGAGATCATGTACTTAGTGTTAGATCTCTTGTGTCTCCTTTGGGCTGGCGCGGTAGGCGACTCTATTCGGCAGCGAGGCACCGAGCACAAGATTGATTTGGTGCTCAATGCCTCGGATTGGTGGAAAACCCTCGGGCAACTCATCGGGCATAGCATTCTGGAGTTCCTACAAGAGTGTAAACACCAAAGGGGGTAAGTCACTAGGTCTCGGATGAGTCCCCTTGACGTATGTCTTGCCGATCTAGACCAAGTAAGTTGTCAACTCTTCTCGTCCGAATCTTATCACAACTCTAGGGGCAACCAACGTGATGGCAATCCAAGCATAGCTACAGGCTCGAACGTGATCGAGGTTGGCGGAGGCGCGAAAGACTCAATGTGATGAGGCTTCAAAGGCTAGATCAACGTGATGATCAGCAAAAGGAGGCAACAAACAAGTAACCAAGTTTCGGGGGGTGAAGCCTAGATGCTCTCAACTTGTAAATTAAACCATTCAATTAAGCGTGGCTGCAAATGATACATGATTAGGCTTATATAGCCATAGAGAGTTGCGTTTGGGCTAAAACAAGCCTACTAATGACGGCGGGCCGATGTCATAAGCATAAGAACACACACGCCCCCAAAATACTACTAAAGGAAAGTCTTAAAATGGAAATAAGCCAAAACAAACAAGTGCTAAAAGTGGAAAGTTCACAAATAGTAAGTCTAGGAAAATAACCTCGAAATAATAGAAAGTGCTAGGATAAGCAATGGCATGGAATGCCAAAGAGGTGCCGCGGGCCGAAGGCCATGGCACCGTGGGGCGCGCACGCATGAGCAATGACGGCGGGGCGTGCTCCAGTCATAGTGGCGAGGCACCGGGCCCGGAAGGCTGGTGCATGAGGGCGAGCATAGACAACATGAGGAGGTGGGGCTCCAGAGTCGTGAGCGCAAAGTCACACGCGAGTGTCCGGGTGACGACGCTTTGCGTTGCACGAGTGATGAAGGGAGCACGGCTGCGCATTACGGGGCATGTGGACTTGACACTCATAGCATCTAGCTCCTCTTGTGCAGTCATGGTGGGGGACTCATCAGACAGTTATTTGCGTTTCTTTGATAACTGGAGGTGCTTCTTTAATTGCCTTCTTAGCTGCATCCCTTTCCTTGACCAACAATGCAATTGTCTTATCAATCTTACATTTCATGGTTTGCAAAGAAGCTTGCAATTTACTAATCTCCTATGCTTTCGCTTCCTCCAAATCAGCCTGCCACGCAGATTCATACTTCAACAATATTCTTCATTTAGCAATTGGTATATAACTCAATGGCAACATTCAGAACCATATGAAATAAGATTTGTTTTACCCTTAAGCTCTTTTCTAACTGCAGACACCATGTGAGTTCTTCCAATTGCTTTTCAAGCTTATCCTTGGCTTGTTTTAGAGCACCTGGTTCTCTTGCTTCATGTAGAAATCAAAAGTGGGTATATCAGATTTTGTAAAGGATAACTATGCAAAGTGTACTAAAAGTAATATAGACTAAGACCTTTTAGGCTCCTTTACTGCAACTTTCTAGCTTTAATTAAATGGAAAACTAAACACAAACCTCATCTTAGAAATACAATTAATGAATTTAATACAAATTATGATGAACAAATTAAGTGCAACACTAATAAAACTGATCATCTTGAGCTTTCTTAACTCTCTCTTGGCAATTTTCCCTCTCCATCTGCAATGTGCAAGAACTGAGGATTTCCTAAGGCTCTATAGTACGATTACCTTGACTTATGGATTCTACAGCATGAACCTCATTTTCTAGAAGTACCAACCTCATTTATGGATTCTTAACTTTCTAGCACAACCTCATTTTGTCCTCAAGTAAGTACATAATCAATGAATCCACAAAATATGTTAAGGTTGTTTCTATCTAAGAGACAAGTGAGCAATGATCATGAGAATTCAAACATAAGACAAGTGCTATCATAACATGCTTTGCAACCAATGATAAAAACATAGATAGTTCCTCAACTCCAAACCTCACCAGGATAAAGAAACAAGTCACTCCACTCATGTGTCTAGGTTTGTGTTTCGCTCAATTCTCCATGTTGAATGCTAAACTACCATAGGCTTGCATCAGTATTCTTAATCTCCACTACTAGGGATCATGTACACAACAAAAATCATGAGGTCTTTATAGGGTTGTAATGGGGCCAAGGTATAGGATAAAGGTAAGGATATATTTAGGCCATGTGGTGCTAAATCCGGGGAAAAGAATTTCCAAGACGACACCAAGCTTAGAACAATCCTTCACTTCCAATTTCGTTCTTCAAACCCATACAACAAAACCCTTTTGTGCTAAATTGTCTCCTTCCTTTTCTTTATTTGCTTCTTCTTCTTCTTTTTTTCTTTCTTTCTCTATTTTTTTGTACAGAAGAAGAAAAATAAGGGAGACCTAATACAAATATCACATCCAACCACTAACATATGCAACTCCCCCAAGCTTGGCTTAAATCCACTCTAGCAAAACAAATCGACTATCCTAATCCCCGGATGGGTAGGATGAATAAATAGGCTCGGTATGCTTTTGTGGAGCTTCCAATGAAAAGGCAATTAAGGCACAAATGGGCTTCAAGCAGAGGTAAACATATATAGGGTGGTCAATGATGAAGGGCTAATTTGAAACAATGCCTCAATCATATATATGTCATGTACATAAATCCTAAGCGTAGCCTTGAAAAAGATTTTAATGCAAGTTGTGGAGATAACAAGCAAGTAGAGATTCACACACAAGAGAAATAAGAGGACTCATGAAATTATAGTCCATAAAAGGATCAAAAGCTCACTAGGATGCTTGTCTAGAGTATTGGTCCTAACACATCTCAATCATAGGTCACATGCTCTAGCCCAATGTCAAACATTCAAGCGCTCATAATCATGCACATAATGCAATTGCAATATTAACAACCAAAACATGTTGAGGGGACTCATAAAGCATGCGTCACAAGGAAAACAATCAGAGGGAAAGAAGCAAGGGAGTCAAATCCAATAATGCAATGCATGCAAACATAATAAAAGAAATGGAAAACTAACACTAAATGCAAATGCAAATGCAAATGGAAACATGTCAATCTACTAATGAGTACCAATCCCCCAAGCTAAAATCTACATTGTCCCCAATGTAAAGAAAGTAACGAGAGGAATAAGAAACTCACCGAGAAAATCTATTGAGGAGGTGGAAATGGGACGTGGTGGCACAAATCCGCGGTGGTTGTGGAGGTCGCCGGCGGTCTGGATCGTGGTGTGGGTGGTGCGATGGAGATGGATGAGATGAGAGGTGAGGGAGAGGGGGGCAGTGAGAGAGAGACGAATGAGAGGATGAGATATTAGGGTAGGGAAATAGAAAGGGGAGAAAGAAAAGAAAAAAAGTTTTTGTTTTTTTTGGGAAAAACGCATGGCTGTGCGTTTTTTTCGCACAGGTTGTGCGTTGCTCTCGACCTTTTTTTTTTAAACAACTAAAAAAACGCACGGCCGTGTACTTGAGTGCACAGGCCGTGCGGTGCTCTCGAAGTGAGCAAAATTAAAATTAAAATAAAAAATATGTATAGCTAGAAAAAATGCACGGCCGTGCACTTGACCACACAGGCCGTGTGCTGCTCTCGAACAACGTTTTTTCGGATTCTTTTTTTTTAGGAAGAAGAAATAAATACATACCTTGGGTTGCCTCCCAAGAAGCGATTGATTAAGGTCCATAGCCTAACCTTCCATCAGCTTTAAGTACTCGGATAAGAGGGTCGGTGGTGCCTGGCTTGATCGGATCAGGTGTGACAACATGCTTCAATCGATGACTCTGCACCTTTAACTTTCCAGAGTTCTTATGCCATAACTCAACTGTCCCACCTTTCAGAACTCGAGTCATCCTATATGGTCCTGACCATCTTGTCCCCTTAGGACCTGGAAACATGTTGGATTTTTCATGGGATAACAATACCATATTTCCACTCTTGAACTCAACCTTTATTTTGGCCTTCTTCATTTTCTTTGGAGTTTTCCTTTTCTTTGCCTTAGCATTCTCACCATCATCTAGGTATGAATCTCCTAAAGACATATCCAGCAGACGAGCAATGTCAGATATGATCTCATCTTGCCCGAGATCAATCTCAATCTTACAACAGGTACCTGTGATAGGAGTTGGTGGAATGTCTTTGTATATCTCAAGGAAGTAATTTTTGAAATATTTATACTCAATCTTCTCTTCCCCTATTGTGAATGAAAGCGTCCCATTCTTGACATCAATACTAGCCTCAACATTGGCTAAAAATGGTCTCTCAAGGATGTTGGGAGTCTTATCACTAACCTCCATGTCAAGTATCACAAAATCTCCTAGTATAAAAAACTTTCCTTCTTTCACAAGAACATTTTCTATTATGCCCACAGGATGAGTAATAGACCTATCAGCCATAAGGAGATGCATCTTGGATGGAACAAGCTCACCCAATTTCAGTTCTTTGTAGAATGACAAAGGCATAACATTGACACTAGACCCGAGATCACAAAGACAATTATAAGTCATATTGCCAAAATATGCAGGGATAAAGAATTCACCCGGATCTTGTAGTTTCTTTGGCATCTTCTCAGCACAATCCATTGTGAGGGCCACAATCTCATATTCCTCCAGCCTTCTCTTCTTGATCAGAATATCTTTCAGAACTTAGCATACACAGGCATTTGAGTGAGGACATTTGTGAAAGGTATGTCAACATACAACTTTTTCATCAACTCCTTAAACTTCACAAATTGGTGCTCTAGCTATATCTGAATCCTTCTCTGAGGAAAAAGGCAGAGGTGGCTTGTATGGCGGGGGAGCAACATACTTGGGTTCTTCTTCTTGTGGCTTCTCCACAAGCTCCTTTGTCGCTTCTTTTTCTTTTGGACTGTGCTCCTTCATCTGTTTTTTTTTTCACTCAGAGAGACAACCTTGCAATGCTCCCTGGGGTTGACTTCAGGTTGACCAGAGGGCCTAGGAACATTCATAGTAATTTGGGCCAACTGACTCTCCAATTGGTCCATCCTCTTAGGCAAGCTCTCGAAGTTGTCAGCCTTCTTAGATAAGGCTTCCAACTGAGAAGCCATGGTCCCCTGAATTTTAGCCATTTTCCTCATCACAAACTCAAGTGCAGAGTTCTCAGATGATTGTACGGGAGCTTGATTTGCGGTTGAGAGACTCTCGGTTGGAACCCAGGTAGTGGTCTTTGCTGAGCATCGTCATTCTTGTAGGAGAAGTTTGGATGATTCCTCCACCCAAGATTATAGGTATTGGAATACAGATCATTCCTGGGACCTCTGTTGAAGTTATTCATGTAGTTCACTTCTCCCTGAGACTCGTTCTGGGAAGCGAAGAGTTGACAAGATGATATAGTATGGTCACCCTCTCCACAAAACTGACAAGGTACACCAGAAACAGCCAATGTGGATTGCCCTGCACCTTGCGCCTGAGATTTTTGCACTAACAGATTCAACCTTTTGATCTCTTGTGCCATAGCATCTATTTGAGCCTGTTGGTGTGTCTCACAATTAACCTCATACATCCCTGCAGGCTTCTTAGAACTTGAAGTAAATCGGGGATCATTGTAATAATGGGAGTGCTGAGCAGTAGTCTCAATCAAGTTCCAAGCATCATCAACTTCCATACTCATGATTCTTCCACCCGCTGAAGCATCAATAATTAGCCTTGTAGAATTATCAACAACGTTGTAGAAGACATGCAACTTTTTTTGCCCATGGTGGGGGCACAACATCAGCAATTCCTTGAATATTTCCCACCCCTCATAATGAGGCTCTTCATCCTTCATCTTGAATGCAAGAATCTGATTGCTCATCTCAGTAGTCTTCTTTGGTGGAAAGTATTTGTTGAGGAATGCCTTTGTTAACTCATCCCAAGTTGTTATCGAGCCAAAAGGTAGGGCCTTGAACCAAGCTTTGGCCTTGTCTCGCAGAGAGAATGAGAAGGCTCACAGGAAAAGAGCATCTTGGGATACCTCATGGATCTTTACAGTATCCATTAGCTCAATAAAAGTAGCCAGATGTTGGTGTGTGTTCTCTGAAAGTAGACCTCCAAACTGATTTTGCTGAACCATGTTGATCAGGGAGGGTTTTAGCTCGAAGTTACGAGCTTGCACTGAAGGTCGGACCACACCAGATATAGGACCAAGGTGATTTGGCATCACATAATCACCATGCGTCATGCGTGGCTCTTGAACTTCCAGAAGAGGATCGTTTCCCACTCTGTTGTCACCCATTGCTTGTTCTCTAGGTTTGAGTTGTTGTCTTCTTCTAGCACGAAAAGTACGCTCAGGTTCAGGATCGTAGTCGTTGAGATTACCAGCTCTCAGGACTCTTTGCATCTGTAGAAAACAGGCCTGAAAACAAAGCAACAAAAAACAAGATCAAAAATAAAACAAAGACTTAGTCGAACTAGTTGTAGGAAAATAACTGATACTAGCAATATTCCTCGACAACGGCGCCAAAAACTTGATTGGACAAAAACCTACCCACAAGCGTATGGGATCAGTTGTAGCTTTTCAAGTATCGTTCCCACGAGGACTATGTAGTATCGATTGTAACTTTGACTGGTAAGCTAAGCCAAAAGATTTGAATTTTTGTTGAACTAATAACTAAAATCAAGAAACAAATGCAAGTGATGATTGCAATCAATGGAGGAAAAGTTTCCAAGGCAAGGGATCCCTGCAACTATGCTTCGGTAGACTCAACTAGATAAATGTCTAAATTTACTCTATCTTTCTTGAAGGTAACTATCTTAGGTAATTATTAATTCCTCTCGGATGATAGTAAATGTGCCTAGATTCAATTAACATCCACTCTCGCGACTTGCTAATCAAGGTCTAGACCCTTTGGGCACTTAGAATCTAAGGTCAAACTGAACTAACATTCACTCTCGTGACTTGCTAAATCCAATATAATCTTAGGGTTTCTATGATAGTTATTAATCCATAGGAGAAATTAAGTTGCTCTCGCAATAATAAAATCTCAGGTTCAATTCCTAGGATTCCAATAGAAGTTATTACCTTTCGGTCTCAAACCCTATCTAACTACCTATTAACGTTTTTACCTCTCGGCTATAAACCCTAATAGGATCCAATTCGCATAAGCTAATATGAGCATAAAGCATCTAAGAATGAATCAACAAAGTTTCAGATTTTCATTCAGGCAAATATCAAACAAGTCTACCTACGCATAGTTGGGATCACCCCAACACTAGAAATATGAAAATTAGCTAGACATAATTGCAAGATCAACCAAAGAAGTCATAATAACAATGGAAATCATAAGCAAGATTAAAGAGAAAGATGAACTTAGTCTCGAATCCAGTAGAACAATATCCAAAGTTGCAATCTTTCAAAGGGAGACAAACAACTAGGTCTAGAGAGTTAGAAAAAGTGGCAAAAGATACCTCCAAAAACCTAAAACGAAGTATTTGTAAGAATAAAGTCATCCAGGTGAAACGCACGACCCGTGCCTTGACTGTGCGAAAAACGCACGATCAAACGCACGTCTAAAATGCTACAAGTGTGAAGCCGCACAGCCTGTGCGAAAAACGCACAGGCAGATTGAAAACGCATAGCCGTGCGAAAAAACGCACATGCAAAACGCACATGCCAATTGCGAGAAATCACCGCCTACACGGCCGTGCGGTGGAACACACGACCTCTTGAAGGAAATTCAGTCCAAAACGCACGGCCTCTTACGTGTCCTGCACGACTCTCGTTTTAGCTCGAATCCGGCCCAAATTCTTCACGTTTTGTCCCATTAGCCCCCAGATGACATCCGAGGATCCAACAACATCCATAGACAGCTCCAAAAATCCACCCAAGTACCTGAAAACCACACATTTTCTTGTATAGACCTCCATAACAAAGAAAACAATGCAACTAGCTATAAATGCGACACAAAATGCATAAAACAACCTAGATTAAGCACAAATGCATGTCCTAAATGTGTAACAAATTGGATGTCATTAATCCTATCTGCCCAACAACTGGTCTATAGTGCGGCCTGCAAGACCGCGCCCTTGGCGGCCCCCTTGGCCAATATTTAGCACTTAGTCTACTTTGATGTTATCTTTCTATTATTAGAACTTGCTATTTTAAGCTTCTTAATTATGTCATTTGCTATTTCGGGCGTGTGCTCCACTTATGTTGAGTGGGATAGCTCAATAAGCCTCTTCGGCCAATGCCGAGAGCTCTCTCTCGCTCTCTCTATTTAAGTCATTCGAGACTTCCATTGTAAGGTTACGTCTAGTTTTATGCCAAATCTCGTAGTTGAGCTTATCTCATCCATTTGGGTTGGGCGTCCCAAATAGTTCTATCTCAAATCGAAACAAACAATCAAGATCATCACATTGATCTTCCCTTCTGAGTCTCATCACATTGAGTCTCAAGAGATCTCTCCAGCCTTCATGACATTGAAGCCTATCTCGATCTTCCTCGATTTCCTCATGTGCGGAACCAGATCTATCACCGGAACCTCAACAAGAGTTGGCGTGGTGTTTTCACGGTCCAGATCCGCTCATCCGACGCGAACCGAGTTCTTCGATTTGCATTAATTGGTATCAGAGCGCCAGGGATCGTGTAAGTCATTCTATACTCTTATTTTCGAGTTTCACTCTGTCCATCTACCGATCCGCCACCATCAACACCTTTTGCTTTCACCAAAATTTCCTCTACAACCAAACAAAGCCAAAATCCCATCAAAACAAAAAAAACAACTTTGGTGTGTAACAACACCAACACCAAAAATTACCAAAACCGAAAAAAAAGAAGGGCAATCAAAGATAGTTTTCCTTATACTCGACCAAATCCCCCTTAGTTGACTTTTCCACACCACCTTCCCAATTTTCCTTGTTACCTTTGACATACATTTGTGCACTTAGAAAGATTACTTCCTCCCTGTGGGATTCGACCCTTGCTTGCCTATTCTACTAAGTTAGGTTTTTAAGGATTTACTTTGATTGGGCATCACGACTTTAGCTCCTGTCAATAAGCCTTACCATGTTCAAGGTAAATTGCTTGCTGTTTTTCCCTGGATTGACTCCTTTTAAGGAAAAAGTCACTAGAGTTGAAATCTGGATAAGGATCCCCTTCCTGCCTACTCACTTTCACAACAAAACTGCCATTGATTTTATCCTTCGTGACAACAATGTTGGCCTTTTTATTAGGCTGGATCATGCATCCACTATTAGAAATAAAATAAAGTTTGCAAGAATTTGTATAAATGTTTACTTAACTGCTCCCCTTCTCTCTGTTATTACTATGACTTCTCAAGATGGATCTGACATGGCACTCAGAGTTTGGTATGAGGTTTTCTCCACAGGTTGTGGTTGTTGTGGGGAGCATGACCATACCTATGATGCTTTCCCTCTCAACACTATCCAGACCATGAGGCTTGCAATTACGAATGCTCTTGTTCCTGAGCATATTGCTCTTGAGCAGGCGACTAGAAGGAAATTCCTTGGCTCTACTGGCCTTTCAAATGACAGATCCTCTAGATCAAGGGGTCCTACTTTTGTTAGGACTACCTTTCAACCTGATGAAGGAACTAGCAATAACAAAGGTAAAGGTATTGACACTAGTGATGACCTAGCTTCATCCAGCCCCGTGTCTCCCTCTCTATTAACATTCAGGGCCAAATGTTTCCCCCACAACTGAAATCCCTCTTGAACTCTAAATCGCTTGCCCAACTTGATCCTAACTTCCCTATGGAGCTCTCTAGGCTTCTCTCCATGGCACCTACCCCTGCCTACACTACCTGTCCTATGCCTCCTACCCCTAATGAGAAGGTGACAACCTTACGTGTTTTCTGTGCCCCTCCCGAGCCCCCTAGGTTGGATGGTACTATAATAGATGTGGTTATGATAGGTGTCATTTCATGCACCTTAACTAGCAATTATTAGCATTATTTAGAGGAGTTTATGACTAGATTTAAGGTTAAGTCTGCAATCCAGAAGATGTGGAGAGAATTGAAGATATCCAGGGATTTACAACTTAATGAAGGATGGAGAAGATGAAGATGGATGAGGATCCGCTTGAAGACTAATTGGAGAAGGCTACCAAGACTTGGTAGAATGGAAGAGCGGAAGAAAAGAAGTGAAGAGCTGAAGAAAGGAGAGGGCGGAACAGCTGCCGCCCCGCGCCAGAAGCCACCGCGACCCGGCGGTGAATCTCAGAGAAGAAGCTGGTCGCGCCAGAAGATAGCCGCCGCCCCGCGGTGGAACCCGCCGCCCCGCGGTGGACTTGTTAAACGCCTTGCGGCCAACGAGATATTATTTCCTATTTTGCGTTTTCGGACTTCCTATTTTTATTATCTTATTTCCTTTAGTATTATTTCTACGTTTAGCTTACTTTCCCTAGGCTATTTAAGATCTCTTTCCAGGTCTTGAGTAGAGACACTTTTATTATCATCGTAGTTTTCTTTTCTCAATTAGGGTTTCATTCGCAAGTCAATGGAGCACTAATTTTCCCTTGTTCTACTAGACGTTTGAAGCAATACAGTTGATTCGTTTGTGAGATTTCTATTCCTTGTTCTTATTCTTATATGTGTTGGTTTAATTCTCTTGGTTTTATTGAGTATTGATTTATCGTTATTCTTCATAGCCTGATCAACTAGGTTGGATAATATTTATCAAATTGCTAGGATTTTGCATATAGTGGAATGCGAGTGCGGATCTAGTAACAAACACAATTGTTACATATAGTGGAATACGAGTGTGCAATTGTGAGTGAGAATTATTTGCATGTTGAGTAGTAAGGTTTTCTTCTATTTGCATGTATCCTATACCCTTGCATGAATGCTATTGCTTTATTAGTGGTAAGGTTTTCTTCCATTGATATTGTAGTAAGTACTATCAACAACTGTCTGAATTGGTAGTTAATCACGATCAGGGTGGGAACATGATAAGCACTACTTTGTAGGGCTTAAGTAAGAGTCATTAGAGGTTTTATTGGTGCCATTCGGGTAGATTTAGACACATTCATGTGTATGGCGTTTGGGGGCAAAGTTGGTGTATTTGGAGGTGTTTGAGCGGTTTTGGATATCATATGAGACACTGAGGAAGAAACCACATGAGAAGACGAGGAAGAGGAGTGCAATGAAGAGTAGAAGAACCATAGGCTGAATTCAATTGGTTCGTTCTCTCTACTCCGATGTCCAAATGGAGTGATTATAATTCGAGGAGTTAGATCTTGAAGTCTACTGCAAGTCCTCAAAATATTAGCGCAATCCGAGTTGGGAATCAAAAGTTATGGCATTTTTACGGAAGTGTCGCAGGAGCTGAACCGAAGAACAGCGACGGCGACCGCCGTGAACATTACGGCGACCGCCGCCGCTGTCAGAAGCCCGCCGAACGTGTTTTCCATATTTGTTTTATTTGGATTATTTTTATTACGTTTTATTATTTTGTTTTAGGTTAATTTCAGATTTTATTTCCTTTAGTATTTAAGGGAAAAGAGAGGCATATCATCTATCTTCTATCTTTTTCTTGGAACCCTAATTTTCTCTCTACGTATTTGATATGAAGAACTAAGCCTCCCTGGCTTAGTCAGACGCTGAAGCTTTCGTTTTGATAAAGTTGTGAGATTCTCGTTCCTTATCTATTGCATGGTTTTTATCTTTCTCTTGCTTAAGTTGTTTATGATTGATATTGATAATCTCTATTTGGACGCAACTAGGGTTTATTGTTATTGATCTATTGCTAGATTTAGATTGTTACTGGTTGAGCATATCTATTTCAGAGTAGCAGTTGCATCGTACTAGTATCTGATTGTGCTAGTCTTATGCAGAAGAGAATTGATTTACATTCTAGGATAAAAGCTGGTTGTTTTATGCTAGAATTGTATCCAACTATATTCCTATCCGTAAGGCTGCTGTTAAACTGAATCTTGATAGTTTCAGGGTTGTTTAATTAGTTAGTGCTAATAGTATCTGGTTGTGCTATTAGTTATATCTGAAAAGGAATTGGAATTACCATTGCATGAGATTTGAATGAGTATCTATGATCAACTTGTCATACGAATAGTGGATGTTGTTTGACTAAGTGCTTTTTCTCATTACTGATTTCATCAACTATTACCTTGTTTACCCTTTTGCATGCTAGGATTACTTAAACTCACAAAACCCCCCTTTTGTTACTTTTGATTGACATACGAATTGCATATTTAGATAGAATCTGTCTCCCTGTGGATTCGACCTTTACTTACCTAGGACTACGGTTTAAGGTTTGTTTGGATATTTTGCATATCAGTTTTTAGAACGACAAAAAAACCTGTTATCAGAAAAACCATAAGAATAGTTAAAGAACTTGGATTTATAAGATTTCAGTGATCAAATTATATCTCTGTATTATGGATCTCGTTCTAGTGGAACTACTTCCCCAATCGTATTCTCAAGTCTACTAAACCTGTTTACTTTGCTCTGTTTGATAACCAAAACCCCCATTCCTTGTTACTTGTTGATCATAATTGCATACTTCATCAGATCTTCCCTGAGGGTTCGACCCTTACTTTCTTGCTATACATCTGTTTAGTAGGTTTGTTAGGACTTTTACTTTGATTAGGCTATTCAACGATATTTGCATTGCATATTTCGGCCACGTCAAATTTGGCGCCGTTGCCGGGGAAGGTTTTCTGTTTGGTTGTGTGTTTTTGTGATTGACTTTGGTGGAGACCTATCTTATGGTCGACACTCGTAGTACTGACTCTCCTCTAGCTGCTTTTGATCCAGAAATTGACAGATCATTCTGTGCGAACCTACGCGATCAAGGAGAAGAAGAAGCAGAGGTTGAAACAGTGGAAACAGTTGAGACAGTTGAGACGGCTGAGCCAGTTGACATCCCTCTTGAAGCAATGGGCGAAACTCTGAGAGCGCTGACTGAACCGAACATTGGGGCACAACCCCCCTTGGCTATCGTCATCCATGCACTTGACGAAGGGGTGAACTTTGAGCTGAAATCTGGAGTCGTTGCTTATCTCCCGAAATTCCATGGTTTGAGTGGAGAAGACCCGATATCTCATCTGGGTAAATTCCACAATGTCTGCATGACTATGAAGCCAAGGAATGTGACGGAGGATCAGATCAAGATGAGAGCCTTTGGTTTTTCTTTGCTAGACTCTGCTAGCGACTGGTATTATCACTTGCCGCCAGGGACCATAAACACCTGGACTAAACTGCACAAGGCGTTTCTTGACAAGTACTTCCCAACAAAGAAGGCGAATGCTTTGAAAAAGGCAATTGCTAACATTGAGCAGGGTGCTGATGAGACGCTATATGACTATCTTGAGCGGTACAAGAGGCTATGCTCTAGCTGTCCGTTCCACGGATACGCCAAACAAGATCTAATTCTCTACTTACACAATGGTATGCTCGATCAAGAGAGAAGGATGGTCGACGCTGCATGCGGTGGAAGCATTCTTAATCTGACACCGGACGCAGTCATGGAAAGATTTCAGGAGATGAGTGAGAGTACCAGAAGCTTTGGTAAGACGTACCAGAGAAAGGGAGTCAATGTTGTGACTCCTACAAGATCTAGCCCTATGCTGAATGAGTTAGCTGAGCTGAAGGAGATGGTGAAGAGAATGGCAAACCAAAACACTCCTCAACAAGTCAAAGCATGTGAGATTTGTTGTGATCAATTCCACCCTACTGATGCTTGTCCTCAGCTACAGGAAGAAGGTACTGCTGAAGTGAATGCTGTAGGAGGTTACGGACCCCCTAGACCGCGTTTTGATGGACAACCCAACTACAATCCGAGAGGGCGAGACCACCCGAGTTTCAGATGGAGCGACCCACAAGGTGGTCAACAACCATTACAACAGCAATACCAGTAGAGAGCCCCATACCAACAGAGGCCCCAAGGCCAATACACTTCTGCAACTACTGAAGATATGCTCAAGACCTTGACCCAACACTTCGCCACTCATGTTCAGACTACTGAATCAAGCATAAAGAATATTGAGAGGCAGATTGGCCAACTGGATGATGTTGTCACTAAGATTGAACATAGGACATCAAATTCCTTGCCGTCTCAGACTACAGTAAATCCGAGGGAAAACGTGAGTGCCATTACCCTCCGAAGTGGAAAGCAATTGGTCGTTCCTCCTAGTGCTGAAAAGGAGAGCGAATATGAGATGGAGAAAATCGGCGACCGCCCCGCGTCACCTCTCACCGCGACCCGGCGGTACGTTGGATCTGAGGCCAGTAAAGAAGAATGCATGTCACCGCCCCACGGCGACACTGACCGCGACCCGGCGGTGAGCCTCAGTTATCCCTCCTCACACCCACCGCCCTGCGGCGATGACCGACGCCCCCGCGGTGACAGAGTTCTTTCCAGCGAGAATTCGCCACGCCCCGTGGTGAGATCAGCGCGACCCGGCGTCCAAAATTCCAGTTCAGCCGATAAGGTTTACGTTGATACTTATGTTCGTCCGGTCTTTCCCCCTCTTGGTTCCGAGAAACCACCAACACCTTTTGCCGAGGCGCTAAGGCTAGAAGGGTCGTCGACGACAATGATCTTTTCGAGATATTCCGCAACTGTGAAGTGAACATCCCTCTTCTTAAGCTTCTTAAAGCGATCCCTCGATATGCTAAGTTTTTGAAGGAGCTATGCACCGTTAAGAGGACACAAAAGCTGAAGGTCCAGAAAAAGGTTCCGGTTGGTGAACATGCCTCTCCAGTATTTCAAAGGCGTATGCCTGAGAAGTGCAAGGATCCAGGTACGTTTACTATTCCTATTGCTATAGGTGAGCATCGATTTGAGAAGGCATTGTTAGACTTGGGTGCCTCTATTAATGTTTTGCCTCACTCATTGATTGAAGCTTTAGGAGTAGGACCTTTGCATGATACTAATATTGTGATTCAACTTGCTGATGGTTCTTGTGTGCCCCCTAAGGGTATTGTGGAGGATATTCTTGTTAAGATAGGTCCCTTAATTTTCCCTGCTGATTTCTTCGTAATGGATATGGACTATGATGAGCAGGTTTCCCCTGTTATGTTAGGTCGACCTTTTATGAAAACATCCATGACGAAGATTGATGTGGATAGTGGAACTTTGACTATGAAGTTCGATGGAGTAATTTTTGAGCATAATATTCATAAGGTCAACTCCATTGAATTGCCCTCCCTTTGCTGCATTAGTTATATTGATAATCCTATTCAGGAAAATGTTAAGACTAGTGTAGTAGAGACCATAGTTGAATACTCTGCTATTGCTGATCCTATTGATTTGCATGAGCGTGATGTCTTACTTGATGACATAGGAGAGTCTATCCCCTCTATTTTGGGCACTTGTCCCCTTGCACTAACCATACAAGGCAGTAAGCCTTCATCTAGTATCGTGCAGCATGATCAGGTTGAGCCCTATCGGCCCCCACATCGCTCTAAGTATGGGGGAGATGCTCCAAAGGAAGCAATTATGGAGTCCTTGGCCAAGAGGGAGCATGGTCTAAGGTTCAAGCCTTTCCATGGAATTTTTTTCCAAACTGTGCACTTTTTTATAACTTATACCGAATATATGCTCGGATTCAAACTTATTACGAGAATAGGTTGGCTCATGGAGGTTTGGGGTAAGTTGCTGTACGGACAAGCGACTTACCAAAATAAAGTCGCTGTACGGACAAGCGATTCTATCCGAACCACAACTTTTTTTTTTTTACTCTCTGATATTGAAAAGTATATAAAAAAAAAATTAAAGCAAAGTCGCTGGCTAGGCCAGCGACTTTGCAATTGTTTTTTTTTTTATACTCTTTGATATTGAAAAGTATAAAAAAAAAAATTTTAAAGATTTTTTTTTTTTACTCTCTAATATCGAAAAGTAAAAAAAAAAAAATTAAAACAAAGTCGCTGGCCTGGCCAGCGACTCTACCTTTTTTTTTAAAAAAAAAATTAAAGTTATGGTTCGGATAGAATCGCTTGTCCGTACAGCGACTTTATTTAGGTAAGTCGCTAGTCCGTACAGCGACTTACCCCAAACCTCCATGAGCCAGCCTATTCTCGTAATAAGTTTGAATCCGAGCATATATTCGGTATAAGTTTTAAAAAAGTGCACAGTTTGGAAAAAAATTCCCTTTCCATGGAAGGTTCCAGCAGGAGGAGAGAAGTAAAAGGATTCCAAAGGGATCCTGTTCTAGGTGGTAATTGATTCGAAGTGCGTCGAGCCAACGACGTTAACTAAGGCGCTGTCCGGGAGGCAACCCGAGGTAGTTTTCCTTAATTTTTCTTTCTCTTTGATTAATTTCGTAGTTTCTTTTGCTTTGTTTCGTTCGCCTGTCACTAACATTTCAGGTACAGAAGTAAATGGAGAGGAGACGGTTTTCCCAGTTTGTTCACCACATCCCGGTGACAAATTCGCCGCCCCGCGGCGAATTTCTGGCATACTTTTCTCAACTCCGATTTTTTTTTCTTGAGTGGTAACTAAGGATTTGACGGATTGGGCTCCTTTTGGCCCATTTTCTTCGTTGGGCCATGTACATAACCGGCTCCATTACCCTTTTTCCTATTCCCCTTTCCTTTCCTAACCTAGCCTCCACTCTCACAAACACTCCATAACCAACCCCCTCCCAAGCTTTTCCAAGCCATTTCACCATTTTCCTACCAAAACCTCATGCTCTAAGTCCGAATTTAGCCTCCAATTTCATTAACTTTGAGATTCTTTGCCCCAATTTGGAGTCTAGCCTCACAAAAGAGCCAAACACAAAACTCCAATGCCTCGCGTCGCCCACCACCGCATCGCACAAACCCAATCCTAGTTCTTAGGGTGTTTCCCGCCTTGCCTTGAGTCCTAAACCCGGATTGGAAAGAGGAGTTGGGATTCTTTTCGTCTTCGCCTCGCATCGCCATCCATCGCCCCACGGCGACCCCCACCACGAACCGGCGTGAAGTCCCAGTTATCTCACCGTGACCCGGCGACACATCCACCGCCCCGCGGCGAGATCACCGGGCAGTGTGTTTTGCTCGTTTTGTAAGTCCTCTTTGGTCGCCTTTTGTTTTGAGCATCCCAATTCGTTACTTATGGCACCTAGAGGTAGGAAGAAGGACGCTACGAGGGAGGAGAATGAGGTGTATAACATTGTGAAGGAGAGGAAGGTGTTGGCTACTAAGTTCTTTGACAAGCCGACATTGCTTGAGTTTGGTATGTTGGAGTGTGTATCTCTTTTTTTAGCAGAGTGTGGCCTGGGGACCTTCCTGAATAAGTCCGCTGATGCTTACCCGGAGCTGTGCTACCAGTTCATTGCCTCTTGTAAGAGGTATTCAGATGGTTCCTCCAACAAGAGGTTGACGAAGATCACTTTCAACTATAGTGGTCGTGAGTATACTTTGTCTACTGGTGAGATTCGTGATGCCCTGGGCATTACAAAGGAGCCATCCGATAGGTGGTCTGGCTGAGGAGGATATGATTTCTTTTTGGCAGGAGGCCACGAATAGGCAGTTCAAGAAGGGTCAGGAGGTGAATTCGAGGTTGGTGAACCCTTGCTTAAGGTTTATCCATAAGGTGTTGATGAGAGATTTCTTTGGCCATGCTGATGATGGTAAGGTCCCTCTGAAGGATTTCCGTTGGTTTATGAGCATCTGGTCTTGTGTTACGTACACCCCGTGTTGGGCTAGTCTTTTTTTGAGTTCCTTGAAGATGATTCGAGATGGCGAGCCACGTGATATCTGTGGGGGTGGTCTAATCACCCTTCTTTGTGCTGAGATTATTGCTACGGATCGTCTTCCTCGACCTGTCGCTCATGCGGTGTATGACAAGGCGCACATGAGAGTGTGCTCAATGCTGAAGCCATTGGGCAGGGGTGGTGCTTTAGTTTGGTCTTCATATAATGGTCATTTTTTGCATCTTCCTCGGGCTTTTACTTATTCCTCTTCATTTGAGGGATGGTGGATTCCCAGTGATAGAAGAAATGAGACTGCTGTTACCCTTGCTGCTGCTCCTTCTGGTCCGTTTGGAGAGGGCCCTAGTGCTGGTGCTGCTGTTGATTCTGTAGGTCAGGATACTCCTTTTCCTACCCAGTTTGATGTGCCTTCGTCTTCTTATGGTCCTGCAACACCTTGGCAGGAGTTGTACGCAAGGTTTGATACATTCTCGGTGCAGCAGACTCATTGAAACACCCGAGTAGAGACCGGTCTGCAAACTTGGCAGACCTAGTTCCATTCTGATGTAGATGAGCGTTTGGACACTATGGACACTCATATGAGGGACTACTTTGGGAGGTTCCCACCACCACCACCATCCGGCCTACAGTGAGTTTATTTCTCCTTCCCCTATTTCATTTGCTGTTCTCTTTTCTACATTGAGGACAATGTTCGGTTTAAGTATGGGGGAGGGATTTAGACTGTGCTATCTATCTAGCTAGTATACATAGCTTTGTTTTCTGTAATTTCCATTCCAGTATTATTTTTTCAAAAAAAAAAATAATCGAAAAAGCCAAAAATATGTGAAAAAGGCAATCAAAATCCTGGGATGAGCTGAAACCCGAAAGGGCGGTTCAGGTAAAAAGCAGGTAGTCCGTCTGGTATAGACCAGTGCAAAAATGGACTGGAGTGATGCGAGTAAATGTGAGATATTTAGCAAAATGAAATGAGTGGCTAGGTGAAAACCCGAGAGGGCGCCTGGGCAAAATGAGCGTAAAGAAAAATAGTGATTTTTAGGATCATTCTGGAGATTGGCGTCATAAGAAAAGGTGTTATAAGGAGTTCAGGTAGGTCACTCTGGAGCAATAAGGAGCTAGATTGGAGGTAGGATTAGAATAATCTTTGCATCACTTGTTTTGGTTGTCTGGAGCTGATTGTTGAATGTTGTAGTTGCTGGTGTCGTATTTTCTTGTACTTCCTGAGACCTTGGTGTTTGATTGTGGGAGTAGGTTTATCATTAGCTTACTCGTGACGAGTAAAGGTCTAAGTATGGGGGAATTTGATAGGTGTCATTTCATGCACCTTAACTAGCAATTATTAGCATTATTTAGAGGAGTTTATGACTAGATTTAAGGTTAAGTCTGTAATCCAGAAGATGTGGAGAGAATTGAAGATATCCAGGGATTTACAGCTTAATGAAGGATGGAGAACATGAAGATGGATGAGGATCCGCTTGAAGACTAATTGGAGAAGGCTACCAACACTTGGTAGTATGGAAGAGCGGAAGAAAAGAAGTGAAGAGCTGAATAAAGGAGAGGGCGGAACAGCTGACGCCCCACGCCAGAAGCCACCGCGACCCGGCGGTGAATCTCATAGAAGAAGCTGGTTGCGCCAAAAGATAGCCGTCGCCCCGCAGTGGAACCAGCCGCCCTGCGGTGGAACCCGCCGCCCCGCGGTGGACTTGTTAAATGCCTCACGACCAGCGAGATATTATTTCCTATTTTGCGTTTTCGGACTTCCTATTTTTATTATCTTATTTCCTTTAGTATTATTTTTAGGTTTAGCTTACTTTCCCTAGCCTATTTAAGATCTCTTTCCAGGTCTTGAGTAGAGACACTTTTATTATCATCGTAGTTTTCTTTTCTCAATTAGGGTTTCATTCGCAAGTCAATAGAGCACTAATTTTCCCTTGTTCTACTAGACATTTGAAGCAATACAGTTGATTCGTTTGTGAGATTTCTATTCCTTGTTCTTATTCTTATATGTGTTGGTTTAATTCTTTTGGTTATATTGAGTATTGATTTATCGTTATTCTTCATAGCCTGATCAACTAGGTTGGATAATATTTATCAAATTGCTAGGATTTTGCATATAGCGGAATGCGAGTGCAGATCTAGTAGCAAACACAATTGTTACATATAGTGGAATACGAGTGTGCAATTGTGAGTGAGAATTATTTGCATGTTGAGTAGTAAGGTTTTCTTCTATTTGCATGTATCATATACCCTTGCATGAATGCTATTGCTTTATTAGTGGTAAAGTTTTCTTCCATTGATATTGTAGTAAGTACTATCAACAACTGTCTGAATTGGTAGTTAATCACGATCAGGGTGGGAACAACCATAAGAATAGTTAAAGAACTTGGATTTATAAGATTTCAGTGATCAAATTATATCTCTGTATTGTGGATCTAGTTCTAGTGGAACTACTTCCTCAATCGTATTCTCAAGTCAACTAAACATGTTTACTTTGCTCTGTTTGATAACCAAAACCCCCCTTCCTTGTTACTTGTTGATCATAATTGCATACTTTATCAGATCTTCCCTGAGGGTTCGACTCTTACTTGCTTGCTATACATCTGTTTAGTAGGTTTGTTAGGACTTTTACTTTGATTAGGCTATTCAACGATATTTGCATTGCATATTTCGGCCACGTCAGGTTACATCTGCTATGGTGCAACCCCTAGAGGGATCAGAAGAGTTGATAGTAGAAAGGGGTTCTGAGTCTTCAAACTCTACCATTGTCAGAAAGATTGAAATTGTTGCTCTTCAAGTTATTGTGGATGATGTTTCCTCCTTATCTAAGACCCCCAAACATAAGGATGTTAAGCCTGGTCCGTCCATCACTCCCAAGAGGAACAAGAGGAAGAAAATCGTCTAATAATGTTTAATCTCCTCAATGTTAAGTATGTTGTTTGTGTGACTATCCCTAGCCCCAGTTATGATACTCTATGTCCTAGTTGTTGTTTGTTTATTTCATGCAATGCTTTTGTTCATGCGCATCAATGTAAAAGGCTAGTGGCAAGATTTTGTAAACACCTGAACTCCCAATGGTGTGTGTTTGTTTGTTTGTTTTAAGAATTTCCTACGTATCCATACTCCCAGTTACTGTTATCATGGCGACTTATATAATGTTATGCTCTACCTTCATCCTTACTATAAAGGCTTTTTCTCTTAGAATCTCCTGCTGGTTATCATCAGTAAGGGCCTTCTCAAGCTTAACTTCTATGAGTGCTGGTGCTATGACTGCTTGATCCCAACAAACAAATTGAAAGGTAAGTTATGGATTGATAATATTATTTGCACTTACTTAGTCTATATTTTTCAATTTTTGTTTGACTTTCTAATCCATACTCCCCAACATTGGCAGGACTAATGGTGTCAACCTTGTTGTTGGCTAGCCTTTCCATGGACTAATGAAACTGATACTCCATAAGGTTCAGATTATACTCACCTAGGTCATAGTGTCTATTCTTCAAAATCACCAAGCCTACACAATGATCTCTTCACTGCGATTACTAGAAGCCAGAGAGATCCTCTATGGGCTTGCATCTTTATGTATAATGCTAATTCTAATATGATTGTTTATCTAGCTCTTCGTTTAGTTATTTTCCTTAAAGCTAGCCCATATTTTAGATTTGGGCAATATTCATTGTAACTGCTCTGCGACCCATTGTACTCTCCCCTCCAAATCTCAACTTTGAGTCATCGATTGATTTGGACCCAACAGGTTTGGTTACAACAATGTGCTGACTTCTTCCCTCTCCTTTTTTTTAAGGCATACAAGCCACTAGATCATACCCCACCGCTCTTTAGAGGTGTTAAAACCTACAATTACCATTACTCTCAACCTTTGCAAAAAAACCTTTCAATTAGTGCTTATATATACATATACCAAAATCATCTATACATCAAAGGTGTAAGGAAATCACTAAATCAAAACTTAAGGGTACATCGAAGTGCTTTAATTTAGGAATTATATTATGAATATCGGATATTGGAACGTAAGAGGTATACGTCGCCTAGGATTCCGGGAAGAAATCCAATTCATAAGAAAATCAAACAACCTTTACATATTTATTCTAGCATAAACCAAATGTAATATTGCACCATCCGACAACCTAATCCAAAAACTTGGATTCATAAGGAAATACTAGCCAATGACAATATTAGACTACTGAATTTACTTACTCTACTAGACATAACATCATCAATAAATGAAATGCATGTAGACAAAACGCCACGTCCTGATGGATTCCGGACCCTATCGATTTTTATAAAAAAATACTGGAAGACTATTGGCAACTCAGTTATAAATGCAACAAGAACTTTCTTTCACTCAAGAAAAAGGCTGAAAGAATCATATCATGCATATATAGCCCTTATACCCAAGACAAATACTCCATTGAACATAAATCGTTTCAGGCCCATCAACCTGTGTAATACAAAATAAAAATTATCACGAAAATATTAGCAAATAAGTTGAAACCCATATTGCCTAGATTGATACATCCCATACAAGGTGCCTTCGTTCAAGGAAGAGTGATCCAAGATAATATATTGATAGCACATGAAATTTTCCACTCTTTTCATAAGAAAAAAACAGGAAAGAAATACTGGATGGCAGTGAAACTTGATATGGAAGTGAAACTCGATGATAATTTATTCAACATATCCTATTATCTTTTGGATTCCATGAAAATTTTGTAAGACTGATAATGTCCTACATTACATCAGCATCATTCTCGGTAATTATCAACAATGAACCTGGAAACATTCAGATACCCTCTTGTGGCATTAGACAAAAAGACCCAATGGTGCCATACATATTTGTACTTGCAATGGAATACCTAGCCAGAACCCTTATGTCCGAATCTGTAAAAACAGATTCTAAAATTGGAATCAAATTAGTCAGGAATGGAATACCAATCCCGTTCTTAACCTTTGCGGATGACACGCTGATCTTTGCAGAAGAAAATTATTCCTCGACATTATACATTAAATCATTTCTCAAAGATTTCTCGGAAAAAACAGGACTAACAATAAATTTTCATAAATAATCGATCCAGTTCTCCACTAATACACCATCACAACTATCTGCTGGGCTGGAAGCCTGGGAGTGCCCATTACTTTGAACCTTGAAAAATATCTAGGAATACCTATCATCCGTGGACGTGTTAACAATGCTACCTTACAAGATGCTACCAATTCACTAAGAAACAGCTCGTTAAATGAAAATTGAATTCCCTAACTCAAGTAGGTAGTAGGGTTGTCCTCATCCAAGCAAATCTCATCTCAAAAGTAAACTTTCTCATGGAAAGCTTCCTGCTTCCTAAAGGCATTCTACAAGACATCAACCAAATAAATGAAGCCTTCTTTTGGAATAAATTGGACACATCAAGATATCACCCACTTATCAGATGGGAACGTGTATGTACTCTGAAAAAGGATGGTGGCATTAGATTTTGCACAACTGAAATTACCATTAACTCATTACAAATGATATTACTTTGGAAAATTATAAATGAACCAAATAACGTCTGAGTCAGAATAATAAAGGAAAAATATATAAACGAAGACAATATTTTTTCAATTCATGCAAATAAATTTTCATGGTGATTTACGAGACTCCTTAGTCTTAGAAATGATTTTCAAGAACAACTATGATTGCAAATAGGCAATGGTAAGGCAAATGATTTTTGGAATGATAGATGGATATATAATAAGAGCCATAATCAAATATTGAGTACTCAGCATTCACCACAAAGAGTATCGGACATCATTAATGAAAATCATGAATGGGTTAGCACTAAACTAAGTATTGTATTAAGGGAAATTACCAATAAAGTCAAACAATAACAATTACCCTTGCAAACATAGAATATCAATTAGTTTGGGAGCCTACTCCCAATGGAAAATTCTCAGTCAAATCAACAACATCTTCTCTACAAAACATTAGCAGTGGTGTCCTCTGTCAATCCATTTCTTGGATCTGGAAACTAAATCCCCCCCCCCCCCCAAATAATAATTAAACACTTCCTATGGAAAGCTTGCTCGGATTCTTTGCCCGCACAAAAACAATGTTATGTGAAACATGTACCATTTTCAATGAAACACTAACTACAATTCATATGGGTGATAATTTCATTGATAATCTGTCCTTTAACAGAGGATCGATCACCAATTTTGAACTTGCTTGTTTTGTTTTGTGGCATATATGGAAGTTTAGAAACTCCCAAATATTTTGGAATGCAACAAATGATAATCCTATATGTTGTTGCATTGCTATGTTGTTGCATTGCAACATCTTATATAATTTTCAATAAAGTAGATTTAGAGAAAAATAGTGCTAAACCTGCTAAAAATAATAGACAAGTGGCTTGGACAAAACCGGCGCGAGGCTACTTAAAACTGAATTTTGATGGCTCTAAGAATTGATGTGGTGATACAAAAATAGGCTTTGTTATTAGGGATATGATGCTGGCTTGGCCTCGCTGGATGCCAAGGATGCCTTCTGGCGCCGGATCTAGTCCGAGTACCGAGTCTCCTTATGGAACTTAGAGGATTACACAACAGTTGGTGACTTTGGATGGAAGCAACACGGCGGGAGCAAAGTTGAAGGAGGAGTTTGCGAGTCGCCAAAGGGGATGGCGGTGAGACCGAACCAAGGGCTTGAGGAGTCAAGCGGTGGGGGCAAAGAAACTCACGAGAGTCTCGATGATGATGACGACGAGAGCTGGTGTTTTGAGAGATTTGAATGAGACGGAAAAGAAGAGAGACGAGATAGAGATAATGATGCCAGCTAATTGATTGGAAATAAACTCAACAAATAACACTTAGCATTAAAGTTGACGTAAACATTACAAGGCTTACCGAGAAGGCAATATAAAGGGGAGCGACTCGGCAATGGGCCGAGACAACCCATAAACTAGCCCACTCACATGAGTGGAGCGCACGCCCAAAATAGAAAATACATAAAAGGCAACACTAAAAATAGAAATGTCTAAAAATAGCAAATAAACCTCAAAGCGTAAAACTACTACTAGATAGGCGCCGATAATCAAGGAAGGCGGCGAGGCGTTGTGGATGCGGTGTTGATGCACCGGCGCAAGAGGCGCTGGGCTTGGCCAAGGACTGGCTAGGCCATGG
This sequence comes from Rheum nobile, assembly GCA_027886185.1. NCBI lineage: Eukaryota > Viridiplantae > Streptophyta > Magnoliopsida > Caryophyllales > Polygonaceae > Rheum > Rheum nobile. The sequence continues at coordinate 866,369 of WOAB01000306.1, read as the reverse complement.
CTAGTGACGTTGGCGAGGCGGTGTCAAGCTGCACGCATGGAGCCTCCAGGGATGTGAGGAGCAATGCCGTGGGGGCGGCGTCATGGAGACTGGCGTTGGCGAAGGCCCGAGAAATGAAGGATTGTGTGAGGCTTATAGCCTCCTTCTCCTCTGTGGAAAAGGCCCTTGGCACGATCCCGAGTCACGGGGCCATCTGACTTGAGGCTCATAGCCTCCTCCTCCTCCTCTGTGACGATCAAGTAAGGCAAGGGTGCATCACTCTCCCCCCCTTGGCTGTGAAACGTCCCCGTTTCACCCTCATCAAACTCCAGTTCAATGTATGGCAAAAGATCTGCCACATTAAAAGTAGGATGCACACAGTAGCCATCAGAACGCTCAACCTGATAGGCATTATCCCTAAAGGCATGCAGAATCTTGAAAGGGTCGTTACCACGGTCATCTAGCTTGGAGTTGTGCTTGGAAGGGAAGCGCTCGCGTCACAAATGAACCCACACCAAGTCGCCTGAGGAAAACACCATCTTGCACCTGCCCTTGTTGTGTTGGCGGCATATTGCTCATCACGGCACAATGATTGGTCCCTGGTGCGGTGGTGATGTTCCTGGACAAACTCAGCGCGCTTGGCGGTGGGCAGATGATCATTGTCTCTAAGCGGGTACGGCGCCAAGTCCAACGGCGTCAGCGGGTTCTTTCCATACACCACTTCAAAGGATGTCATCTTCGTAGCCGAGTCCCTAGATCTATTATAGGAAAACTCAACAAAGCAAAGTAAGTCTTCCCAACGACGAGGGTTGGACCTAAGCATGGTTCTAAGGAGAGCTCCTAAGGTCCTGTTAGTCACCTTGGTTTGGCCATCGGCCTATGGGTGATAGCTAGTGGAGAATAGCAAATGACTGCCTAGCTTACCCCATAAGGTCTTCCAAAAATGGCTCACAAACTTAACACTTCCCTAAGGTTCCCTACAAGCTCATCTAGACTATGGCTATAGACTAGAATGTCATCAAAATAAACTACAACAAAATTTCCCAAAAACTTCCTCAATACATGGTTCATGAGGCGCGTGAAAGTGGTGGGGGCATTGGTTAACCCGAATGGCATCACAAGACACTCATAGAGACCATGGTTGGTCTTAATTGTCGTCTTCCACTAGTTGCCTTCTTTCATACGAATCTGATGGTTGCCACTCTTCCAGTCGATCTTGGAGAACAAGGTGGCGCCATACAGCTCGTCAAACATGTCATCAAGGCGCATAATGGGATGGCGATACTTGACGGTGATTTGGTTGATGATGTGGCAGTCAACACAGATCCTCCAAGATCCATCCTTCTTGGGCATTAAAATGATCGGCACTGTGCAGGGACTCAATCTTTCCCTCACGTAGCCGCGGTCAATCATCTCCTGCACCCGCCTTTGGAGCTCCTTGGTCTCTTCTGGGCTTGCGCGATAGGCTACACGGTTTGGCAATGACGCTCCAGGCATAAAATCGATTTGGTGCTGAATACCACTGATTGGCAGCAATCCTGGTGGCAGCTCATCGGGCATCACATCTTCGAAGTCCTGCATCAACGAAGTAATAGAAGGAATGATCTCAACTTGCTCCTTAGAGTTAGTAGCACAAAACTTTGGATGAAGCAAGAAACAAGGAGATCTTCCCTATATGGCAGAAGTGAGCTCACTGTGCCGGGCCAGAAGTAGCCTATTTTCGCATTTCCCTTGAATGGAGGGCACATTAGGAGGTGGCCGGCAATGGTTGGGCTCGACTTTGGCTACGGTGCCCGACGACCTGTCACTGGGTTCAGTGGTAGGAGGGCCTGCAATGGGGGTGGGAGTTGGCGTGTGAAACCCCAGAATTCCTAAGTTTGGCCTTCTGCACTACCGCACCTTCGGTGATGGCCGACACGGTTGTGGAGGCGGCTGGAGCAGCAGTGGCCTCCAAGGCCTTTTGGCGATTGCTTTCAACCTGGTCCCATAATATCTCATGTGGAGTCATAGGTAAGAGGGTGACACACTTCCCATGGTAATTAAACACATAAGTGTTTTAATAACCATCGTGGAGTGCGCGCCTATCAAATTGCCATGGGCGACCTAGTAGAAAATATGGCGGTCGCCGGTACCAACCAACGGCGGAATGTAGTCCTGGTACCACTTTTGAAGCTCAATTGGATCCGTTAAGGGAGGGTAGAAGTTCCCCAAATTTACCATTCCAGAGTCTTCAATCTCCTCGTCATCAAACTCCTCAAAATCTTTGCGGTCGGAATAGGGCGCGGAGTCATAGCCAGCGGGGTGGTTGGCGGAGTTGATGTTGAATGGCACCGGTGTGGGCGCTGGTTGGCGCGAGCAATGTCGGGCAGAGGGACCGGAGTCATCGCGGGAGCGCTTCACAGAGCGCCGACGGTAGCTAGGAGCACTCGGGTGCTGCATCTCCTGGCGAGCGGCACGACGCATTTGGGTGTCAATAAACTTACGCCTTTTTCCGCGGTCCACGTACCTCAAGTCAGGGGTGTTATGGTCGGGGAAGCCTGGATCAAAGTCCTCTTCGTCCTCGGAGCCGGAGTTGTAGTCGCTCGGCGCCGCGCGTGGGTCGTAGCGGTCGCGCGCCGAGACGATAAAGGGACTTTCGGTGTTGAGAAGTGTAGGCAAAATTTTTTCCCTTGTCAAGGCGACGCGCTGCCGCGGTAGGATCCTCGGCTTGTAGCGGCGGGTCCATTTGGACGACAAGTGTTGAGCCTGTGGGCCGCGGCGGGTTGTGGCACTACAGTTGTTGGCACAGCCTTGCAATCTCAACGAGAGCGGCCTCCATGTCTTGCAGTGGAGGGGTGGGCGAGAGGTCGTCTCCTTGTTATTGATGGTTGTCCTCGTGTTCAGTGTGGTCGTCGGTGCACATTATACCTATGTCAATATATGACATGCACGAAGAATAGGTTGCTCAAGGAGTTTCAATGAGACACAACAATCAAATAAAGCACACAAGACTCAAGTTAGCAAGCAACACTTGGCTTTTAAATCTAGCTTGAGCCGTGAGGGCGGTTGTGGGTGGGTTAGGCTTACAATCACGCAAGAAATGCAAAGACACGTTACTAACTTAAGCAAGCAAGTCAAGAAAAATTGTAACGCAAAAGTAGCAATCATGCAATTGCAAAGACAAGAAATTTCCAAGGAAGCTACCCTAGATGGCGGAGGGTAGGCTTAGTGGACCTTGGCCGAGAGAGACTTCAAGACTTACCTTATTTTGGCTATGGCTAAAGTAAAAAAAAAAAATTGACTTTCGGATTTGCCCTTTTTTTTTAATTCGACTTTTTTTTTGAATGAAATTAAGTCAAGCGTTGACTAAAAAATTGAAATTTAAAAAGAAAATCGACCAAGATATGGTTGTTTAGGAAAGAAAAGCAAAATTGTTTCAAGATAGGAGAGAGATAGAATAAACAACAACCAAGAAAGAATCTCGACTAATATACTGATAATCACTATTTAAACAAAACAATTTAAATAACTTAAATCAAGCAGAAAATCAGCAACAAATCAATAACAATTCACTCGCAATTGTAGGGATTTGGCGACACAATTTAGGCAAGAAAATTGAATCGGTCAAAGCTTGCTTTGAAGGGCCGATCCTCTCCTAAGTTTTAGGGATTTGGTGGTTAGGCCGTTTGTGGAGTAAGTTGACAGATTTTCCTTGGTGGCGAAAGTGAAAATGGCGGATGCTATGGCGTTGAACAATGGTTGAATGGATTGACGAAATGGACAAGTGAAACATGCGAACTAGAGCCAAGAGTGACTTACTCGATCCCTGGCGCTCTGATACCAACTTGATGCATCCTTGGCCTCGTAGGATGTCAAGGATGCCTTTTGGCGTCGGATCTAGACAGAGTACCGAGTCCCCTCTTTGAACTTTGAGGTTTACACGGTAGTTGGTGACTTTGGATGGAAGCAACGCGGAGGGAGAGAAGTTGAAGGAGGAGCGGGTGAATCGCCAAAGGGGATGATGGCGAGACCGAACCGAGGGCTTGAGGAGTCAAGCGATGGCGGCGAAGAAACTCACGAGAGTCTCAATGATGATGACGGCGAGCGGGTGTTTTGAGAGCTTTGAATGAGATGGAGAAGAAGAGAGACGAGAGAGAGAGAGATAATGACGCTGGCTAAGAAATTGGAGATTGGAGATAAACTTAACAAGACTTGCCGAGAAGGCAATATAAAGGGGAGCGGCTCAGCAATGGGCCGAGACAGCCCATGGACTAGCCCACTCACATGAGTGGAGCGCACGCCCAAAATAGAAAATACATAAAAGGCAATACTAAAAATAGAAATGTCTAACAATAGCAAATAAACCTCAAAACGTAAAACTACTACTAGGTAGGAGCCGATCATCAAGGAAGGTGGCGAGGCGTCGTAGACGCGGTGTTGAGGCGCTGACGCAGGAGGCGTTGGGCTTGGCCAAGGACTGGCTAGGCCATGGCTGGCGATGCTTGTGAGGCGGCGTTAGGCTACATGCACGGGGCCTCCAGGGATGTGAGGAGCAATGCCACGGGGGCGGCGTCATGGAGACTGGCGTTGGAAAAGGCCCGGGCAATGAGGGACTGCGTGGCTTGGGCGATTGCCTTGGCACAAGCCCGAGTCACGGGGCCATCTGACTTGAGGCTCATAGCCTCCTCCTCCTTTGTGGCGGTCAAGGAAAGCAAGGGCGCATCATGATAGGAGTAGTAACATCATTTTTATGGATAGTCAAGATATTCCTCCTACTTCTGTTTTATAGGCAGAAGCAACCTCGATGTGGGTGGGTGTAGCTCAGGCGCATCGGTTGGGCATCAAGAAGTTTATGATAGAAGGACACAACCTCACAGTCATAAATGCGGTTCGAGGAATTTGGGACACCCCTAAGGAGGTTGACATGATAATCAAAGACACAAGAAGATTTATGGCTTACTTTGAAGAAGTTACAATCATGCATTGCTACTGTAACACCCCAAGCAAGGGTGTCACAACGCCGTGAATCCCACCCGGAATCCACAAGGCTACTGTACATAACTAAGTACTATGTTGACAAAACGCCAATATGGATAATTAACCACATATGTCAATAGATGAAAAGGACAAGACTCTGATATATAATATGCATAACAAAGTTTACAACCAATGCAAAAAAACAACAAGGTCTACTTGACATAAAAAGAACAAGACCCATAGAGCTATCTAATCAACGTTGATTGTCACCAATTCCATAATGTCATTCGTGTGTCTGTGCAGCGCTAATACATGGATGTCAAACAGAGCCAACCACAATGGGTCAGTCACTAAACTAGCAAGATACCCAGCTAGGCATTCTTAAGTGAAAGCATATAAGGCATAGACACAAGAGCAAGGCAACTTACAAGTAGAACAACATTATCAAACTTGTTATCATGCAACCACTTGATATAGCCCAATGTACTACTAAGTGCATAAGCTAATATAATACTAATAGTAATAAGAAGATGGTACCACTTCTTCCCCTTAAATCGCAACCTAAGAGGGGTAAATCCCGCTCGTTGGAATTCACTGTTTGGGAATGCTAAGCATAATGTTCTCCCTTGGGATGCGCAGCTTAGTTGCCCCTACTTAGCTCATAATAGGAACGCACAATATAATGTTCCCCCAACCATGGCTTTATCTTATAATGGGAACGCACATACATAATGTTCCCTTAATCATATAATATATGTATACTTAATATATAGCTTTCGCAACTTAGCATACTTAGAATATACAAGCTTATAGAACACTTAATTACCAACTAAGCGTAAGCAAGGCCTCACAACATCCATCAGCACTTCACCTACCAACACAAAAGAACACATAACGAGGCACCATTCTAATCTAGCAATCGAGCCAGTCGAAGAAACTTGCCTGAAATTCTTGAAACTCTAACAAGCACCGCTTGTAGTTATCCCGGGATACACCCAATGAAGGATTGTTTCAGTATTGTATTTTCCAAGGGAACAAGAAGAAGAAAAGTATACTAGCTAGGTAGATTTAGTGGTATATATATGTAAACAATCTAGGTTTAGTTAAGGTGGTTGCCATGTGTAGACACCAATACTTGACAAGTGTGTGCCTAAGAAATGGTGGCTTTATAGCATGTTGTCACATAATAACATAGGTGGAAGGCATGCAAAAGAGAGATGCTAGCTAGTTGACACATAAGAACATAGGTGGAAGACATGCGAAAGAGAGGTGCTAGCTGGTTGACACATAAGAACATAAGTGGAAGGCATGCAAAAGAGAGGTGCTAGCTTGTTGACACATAAGAACATAAGTGGAAGGCATGCAAAAATAGGTGGCTATCTAAATAAAAAAAACAAGGAGAAAAAGGCTTACTCTAGAAGATTCATAATAATAATATAATAGCTAAAAAATATTTTAATCATACTGAAAACTAACACGTCTTACTAACTTTTACCACATTATGATAACTTACCCAGATTAGAGATATCACATACCTCCCCCCTTCAAAGGAGTTTCGTCCTCAAAGCTAGGACGGAAATAGCTCAGGATAACACTCTCGCATGCTCATCTCTCGCATGCTCATCTCGGTCTCTTATGTAGCCTCCTCAACTCCATGGCGCGACCATTGTACCTTTACCAAAGGTACCTGATGTGACCCTGCCAAAGGTCAATCAAAAAGACTTGCCCATCGCTTCACCAAGCTCTCCCAAGGCGCCCGAGTCCGGCCTCACTCGTTCATAAGCGCGCGTTACCGCTAGGGTTTCTACAACAAAGCAAGGCTATGAACCACCTCCTAGCATGATCACAAGGGCCCAAGCTTTTAGACTCAAGACTAAGCTTATAGAGGGTCTTTTGAACCATCGAGCCAATTTGTACTTGACATGGTGGTTCTTCTCCAAGTAAAGCCGGCGTCGGCGACTCCACCGCAGATTTGACATGTTGGCGTAAAATGACGCCCATATCAAATCCACTCGGGCCTTTTGCGTCAAATTCAAGGGGGACACGTGGGACCTTTTCCTCTACAAGATAAATGAAGGGTTTATTCAGATTTGAAGTCATTTAAATGATGTAATTAGATGGCTAAGCAAAGGGTTTTCCTTGTCATCAATAGGCTAGCTCAAGAGTTGTAACTCTTACAATTTTGTTCCTATTTATGCTGGCCTTGTTGGCCTTTGTTACTCACTTCAAATCATAATAAAAACGTAAAGAAAAGCTTTGTTTTCAGCATCAAAACCTTGTTCTTCTCGTGTGGTCAGTTATATCCACTCAAGAGGTTCAGTTATCTCTTCAACTCCATTCCAAAATCATCATCATCAACGCCTCCTTCATCCATCCCCCCTTTCACGTTCTTCATCCAATACACTCCTCTTGTAATTCTCCCTCGCGGATCTCTCTGCGACCCTTCAGTATAATCGTCATAACTTTCGATTTCCAGATCCGTTCATGCTCAAATTTGGAGCACATAACCTAGAATTCAGAATCTAACTCCTGGTTTTGGAATCTTCCAATTTGGAGTCTGGATCAAAGAGAACGACCTCGTAGAAGACAAGACCGAATTCTTAAAACTTACTGTCGAGTTCTTGGAGATCGAGCAAGGCACGACTTTCACATCATTCCTAGGCAATTACCTTGCACCGAGGCTTTAGGGAGACACGATCCTATCATGTGGTATCAGAGCCATGCATGGTAAATCGCTCAAACTGTGGTTTGAAAGTTGATCATTATTCGAGTGTAGGCAATCTGAGTTTTCGTGCCCGTTTTGTGTCGAGTGCAAGCAATCTAAGTATGAATTGTTGTTTAAAAGTGTTAGACTACTTTGTAAACATAAGATCTTAAGTGCCTAGTAGTTTCTTGGTGTCTTGATTGGTTTGACTTGCATTGTGTGATTGTCGGTTCAAAGAATTTTTGTTGTGGCTTCAGTTTTGTGATTTCAAACTACCCTATAGCCTTGTTTTAGAGAGCTTGCAATTCTGAATTTTGTGAAAACTTTTATATCAAAATTTTGCACTTGCTTGGCTCAAGGTTCCATTGATTTTGTTGCTATTCTTTTTCCTTGTTGTGTGGTATAATTTTCCTTGGATTGCTAACCATTCGTAGATGAGGGAAGAGCAAGCCTCTTTAATGGATGAACAGATTGATCACCATCTTAGATACACGCTCACTCCCCAGTCCTTTCATGGCACTCATTGCTTGTTTGAATACTTAATTTGGGAGTGGAAAACTGAATTTTGTTCGACCATCATGGCTGTACGGATGAGCAACGAGTGGCCATTGCCACAAGCTATTTTGAAGGCTATGCTTACTCTTGGTGGGCTGAGTATGAAGCAGATTGTGCTCACTTTGGGTATCCACCTATCACTACTTGGGAGGACCTCAAATCAGTCCTTCTAAGCTCTTTTGTTCCCCAAGACTGTGGTAATCATGCTCAAGCCAGATTAGAGGGCATTAAGCAAGGAAATCGATCCCCTCTTGAGTTCTACAAAGAGCTCACTCAACTTGAGTTCATCTCCGGCATTCACCACTCCGAGAGGTACATTCTTTCTAATTTCATTAATGGTTTGAACACTGACCTTCTTTACTTTGTTAAGAAGCATCGTTTAGGGAGTAGACGATCCATAGAAGATGTCATTCAACTTGTTACTCAAGTGTATAAACATCAGCATCAAATGAGGTCTTCTACTATGAGTTTGCCTAGGAGCTCAAACAACAATTCTACTTTGTTAAGGCAGCCTCCAAGAAGCCAAGAGCCAAGTTGTGAACCAATGAGGGTTCAACCAAGATTCCCAACTGCCTATGAAGAGATTCCAAGACCGGTTGAGGCAAAGCAAGTCGAGCAACACATGCCAATGGTTCAGCCGAGTTTATTCAACGAGCCTTTACAAGTTGCAAAGTCTCAACCAAGGAGAGAGGCTCCACCAAAAGATCAGACCATGTAAGAAGAAGCCTCAAGGTTGGAAGCTCTAAAGAAGGTCATACAACTCCTTTCGACGACTGAGCCATCCCTTTGTGTTAAAGATCTCAAGGAAGAACCGTGTCAGCCTCCTATGATCATTGAAGAGGAGCTAAGGCCAAAAGAAAAAGAGGAGGAAACCTTGGAACCATCTCCAACTCCTCCAAGAAGCAAGTTTTGGCCTACCATCAAGCGAAGATCTTTAACTTCATTGGCTACTCCATGGACGGGCCGGACAGACATGGTTCCTTCAAGTTTGAGATTGAAACTGAAGTTCATTTACTATCTAAACATTAATTGTAGCCTTTTGAAATCACCTTCATTAAACCAGCCGAGTTCTTTTGAATTATCCCTCATTACTCAACTCATTTCTTTGTCTTCTTTTATTATTTTGCTGCATCAAGTCTTGCTTGAATTTGGGGTTCTTGCGTGTGTAACTGAACCAACCAAGGATTAAAGATACGGGAAAGGCCTTGTTCAAACTCGTGACAACTAAATCAAAATTGTTTCGATCTTCCCTTGTTTGATCTCCAAGAAGCCAAGAGCCAAGTTGTGAACCAATGAGGGTTCAACCAAGATTCCCAGCTGCCTATGATGAGATTCCGAGACCGGTTGAGGCAAAGGAAGTTGAGCAACACATGTCAATGGTCCAGCCGAGTTTATTCAACGAGCCTTTACCAGTTGCAAAGTCTCAACCAAGGAGAGAAGCTCCACCAAAAGCACAAGCCATGTATGAAGAAGCCCTAAGGTTGGAAGCTCCAAAGAAGGTCATACAACTACTTTCGACGGCTTAGACAACCCTTTATGTTAAAGAGCTCAAGGAAGAACCGTGCCAGCCTCCTAAGATCATTGAAGAGGAGCTAAGGCCAAAAGAAAAAGAGGAGGAAACCTTGGAACCATCTCCAACTCCTCCAAGAAGCAAGTTTCGGCCTACCATCAAGCGAAGCTCTTTAACTTCATTGGCTACTCCATGGACGGACCGGACACACATGGTTCCTTGAAGTTTGCCTTTCCTACTACAAGAAGAAGTTGACACCAAGGATGTGAAGCCTTCTGAAAAATCTGTTTGCGGCCAAGAAGAGAAGGAAGTTCCATTGAAGATTTATTCTTGGGGAGTAACTATTGGCCCTACTCTCTCAATTCTTTTTCCCTTGTATCAAACTGAATATTTTTCAAGGGCTAGAGAATTTCCAGCTCATGAATATGATTTTGTTGGTAGAACTAGATTTTCATGCATTCATTATAGTTCTCTTGCTCAATTCATGACTTGTTGGATGCCACTAGTTCAAGATAAGCATGTATACAAGTCATTGCATTTGTGGCGTTCAGTTTCTTCCTGTAGAACTAGACATTCATGTGTGCATCATTTTCTCATTCATAATCCTTGTTGCATGAGAAAAAAATTTGTTCTATGGATTGCATTTGTTGATAAGAATGTATGTGCATATCATGCTCTATTCTTAAGCATATCTTTAGACTGAAACTGGGAAACACTTGTGCATGGAAAGTCATCCATGGGCACTCAATGGATCTAATCATGTTTGCTTACACGTGCCCTGCTTTCCCCAAAGACATCTTGGTTCCTGACTTCCTTGTTTTGCTTGGGGCAGTTTTGTGCAATCTAAAGCCTTTTCTTGAGGGGCACTTGGATTCGAGGTCGAATCCCTTTCAAGGGAGGGAGGATGATATGACCCTGCCAAAGGTCAATCAAAAAGACTTGCCCATCACTTCACCAAGCTCTCCCAAGGCGCCCGAGTCCGGCCTCACTCGTTCATAAGCGCGCGTTACCGCTAGGGTTTCTACAACAAAGCAAGGCTATGAACCACCTCCTGGCATGATCACAAGGGCCCAGGCTTTTACACTGAAGACTAAGCTTATGGAGGATTATTTGAGCTTAAGAGTGTCGAGGCAATTTGTACTTGACGCGGTGGTTCTTCTACAAGTAAAGCCGGCGTCGGTGCCTCCACAACAGATTTGACATGTTGGTGTAAAACGAGGCCCATATCAAATCCACTCGGGCCTTTTGCTTCAAATTCAAGGGAGACACGTGGGACCTCTTCCTCTACAAGATCAATGAAGGGTTTATTTAGATTTCATGTCATTTAAATGATGTAATTAGTTGGCTAAGCAAAGGGTTTTTCCTTGTCATGAATAGGCTAGCTCAAGAGTTTTAACTCTTGCAATTTTGTTCCTATTTAAGATGGCCTTGTTGGCCTTTGTTACTCACTTATATCATAATGAAAACCTCAAGAAAAGCTTTATTTTCAACATCAAAAACTCTCTGAATTTGAGAACTTGTTCGTGAGTAACATCGAGCAAAATCCGAGCTTCAATCTAGGGTGTGTCATATCCCTTGATCGTTGTTCAAACATTGCTCTTCTCGTGTGGTGAGTTATATCCACTTAAGAGGTTCATTTATCCTTTCAAATCCATTCCAAAATCATTATCATCAACGCCTCCTTCATCCATCCCCCCTTTACGTTCTTCATCCAAAACACTCATCTTGCTGATCTCCCTCGCGGAACTCTCTATGACCCTTCAGTATGATCGTCATAGCTTTTGATTCCTAGATTCGTTCATGCTCAAATTTAGAGGACATAACCTAGACTCCTGGATCTAACTCCTGACTTTAAAATCATCCAATTTGGAGTCTGGAGCAAAGGGAACGACCTCGTAGAATACAAGACCGAATTTTTTTGTTCGACGAGTTTCACATCATTCCTAGGCAATTACCTTGCACCGAGGCTTTATAAAGACGCAATCCTATCAGTACCACTTTTGTCCTCAATTTTTTTGTTCGACGCTCTAGGATCACCACTGGATGCTCTTCATAAGTGACAGCATCAGCTATCTCAATCTCATCATAACTGATTATATGACTAGAATCAGTAACATACTTCTGCAATTAAGATACATGAAAAACGTTATGCACTCTACTCAATGATGGCAGTAAGGCCAATCCATAAGCGAGCTCGATCACTCTCTCTATGATCTCAAAAGGACCTATATATTTGGGGTTCAGTTTTCCCTGTTTCCCAAAGCGAAAGACTCCTCTAGTTGGTGACACTTTGACTAGCACATGATCACCAACTTTGGACTCCAAAAGACGTCGTCGTTTGTCGGTATACGACTTTTGATGACTATGTGCAGTCATCAATCTCTCTTTAATCAACTTGATCTTTTCTTTCGTCTCCTGAAGCATGTCAGGTGCGGTCCCGATGGAATCTGCTCTATCATCCCAACAAATTGGTGAACGACAACGTCCACCATACAATGCCTCATATGGTGCCATCCGAATAGATGCATGCCAACTGTTGTTATATGCAAACTCTGTTAACGGTAATTGAGCTTCTCAATGAGCTTTCCAGTGAAGTGCACAAGCCCGTAACATGTTCTCTAATGTCTGAATAGTCCTCTCACATTGACCATCTGTCTGAGGATGATAAGCGGTGGTGAAATGTAGTTGGGTTCCAAGTGCTGCATGAATCGACTTCCAAAATCCCCAAACAAAACGACCATCCCAATCAGACAGTATTGTTCTTGGGGCACCGTGCAATCTCGCAAATTCTCTAACGAATATCTCTGATAGCTTCTCAGGACCCCAAGTCTCTCGAATCTCGAGGAAATGAGCTAACTTTGTCAACCGGTCAACGATCACCCAAATGGCATTCATGCCCTTCCTAGTTTTTGGTAGTCCGATAACAAAGTCCATGGAGATATCTTCCCACTTCCACTCGGGAATTGGGAGTGGTTGAAGCATTCATGCTTGCCCCTAGTGCTCAATCTTGACCTGTTGACAAGTCAAGCACTTTGAAACAATCTCTACAACGTCATTTCTCATGTTTGGCCACCAATAAATTTGTTTAGATCTTACTTGTGCCATGATGCATAGAGTAAGGGGTTGCGTGAGCCTCTTCCATAATATTATTTCTCAAATCTTCATCCATTGGGACACAAAGGCGATTCCTAAACCTTAGAGCTCCATCCTCATGCACTAGAAATCCTCGTGCATTCCCTTGGAGCATCTCCTCTCGGATTCGAACCAATCCTTGATCCTTACACTACCCTTGCTGGATAGATTCCAACAATGAAGATTGAACTTCTAGCATATTTAACTGTCCTTGAGTTCCCGGCAGCCAAATTTTGATGCTATTTCGAATCAAGTCTTGTTGTAGAGCCGGTTGTACCATTAACCGTGAGAGTACTTGCTCATGCACCGACTTCCTGCTTAATGAGTTAGCTACCACATTAGCTTTCCTAGGATGATATAAAATCTCAAGATCATAATTTTTAATCCACTCTAACCATCTTCGCTGCCTCACAAGAGTTACTTTAAACTCTTGTGATCAATATATATTTGGCAAGTAACCCCATAAAGGTAGTGCCGCCAAATCTAGTGCAAAAACTTCCGTTGCAAGATCTATGTCTTGTGTTTGATAATTAGCCTCGTGAGTTTTTAGTTGGCGGGAAGCATATGCAATAACTCATCCATGCCCCATCAATACACATCCCAAACCTTGCCTAGAAGTGTCACAATACATAGCAAATCCATCAATACCCTGAGGTAAAGTCAAAATTGGTGTTGTTGTCAATCTCTTCTTGAGCTTCTCAAAACTTCTCATTCAAGAATAATCCCACTCGAACTTCTTAGTCTTGCGTAGTAGATTAGTCAGTGGTTGGGAAATACGAGAAAACCCTTCCACAAACCTTCTGTAGTACCCTGCCAAACCAGGAAAACTCATAACTTCCTTCACATTCTTCCGAGTCTGCCATGCAGAGACTGCTTCCATATTTTGAGGGTCAACCTTGACACCCTCTTCTGAGATGACATGGCCAAGAAAAGTGACTTCCGACATCCAGAAATCACACTTGGAGAGCTTGGCATATAGTTGGTGCAGTCTAAGCCGGCCGAAAACCAATCTTAGATATTTGGCATGTTCTCTCAGACTTCGAAAGTATATCAGAATATCATCGATAAAGACAACAACAAATTGATTCAAATACTCTATAAACACACGATTCATCAACTCCATGAAGACTGCATGGGCATTAGTTAAACCAAATGGCATGACCACAAACTCATAATTTCCATACCTCGTTCGTAAAGAAGTCTTGGGTATATCTTCATCCTTAATCCTCAGTTGATGATAACCTGACCTCAAATCAAACTTAGAGAAGACAGAGGCACCATGAGGCTGATCCAACAAGTTGTCAATACGAGGAAGCGGATACTTGTTCTTCACTGTAACCATATTTAATTCTCTGTAGTCTATGCATCGTCGCATGGAACCATCCTTCTTCTTTACAAACAAGACAGGTGCTCCCCAAGGTGATGCACTTGGCCGAATATATCCTTTCTCATCCAGTTTCTTTAACTGCTTCTTTAGCTCCTGCATTTCTACAAGCGCCATCCTATATGGTTCTCTTGAAACCTATTTCTGGCTCTAAACTCTCCTTACAATTGTACGCTTTTACCGATCTAATCCAGAGTTTTTATGTGTTTACACGCCTCTTTCAGACCTCGAAAAATGGACAAATTCTCTTTTTAGGAACACATACAAGATTCGTCACTCCACAATGGATAAGGATTCTTGTGGTTCCGAAGGATCCAGCTCAATATCTTGGCCCACTATTGGCCAAACCACTTGGGCACTAATGTGAGTAGGATTGCATAGCCATGCTTCATAGTTGGAAAAACCTCTCCTCACGCAACACATAGCACCACTACCCAACGCAACCCTGATACAATAACTTGGTTGCTTCTATGGCATTGATCAACTTCGCAAACTCGTTAGGCTGTCGACCTTTTTGTACATGCTTGGTTCTGTCGTTTGAGGTACCCGTAATTGTAGGGTCCCTAATATCCATCACTGCTTGGTGCCTTACCAACCAATCCATGCCCATAATGACATCATCATGGTGTAAGGCCATAACAAGAAAATCACATGCCCAATCCTGATCACCTATACGGATCGGACAATTCCTAAGCTCACGATTCCCAACTATATTACTTCCATCAAGCATACCTATAACAAAAGGTTGGAAATCATTAATGCAACTAAGGCCAAGCCCTTTCAACACATTCATCAGAAGGAATGGGTAGCCCTACTATAAAAAAGTATGCTAAGAGGTTGAGAGTATATCCATAGCGTACTTGTATGTTGTGGTAGGAGTGTTAGGCTCGTCTGCCCCTTCTCATCTCAAACACTCTGTATGGAGCTATTCCAGCGCCATAAGTACTACCTCTATTACCACGACCTCTACCCCGAGTTGTTCCCGAAGTCTGTTGATGTAATTATGTCGGCGCCTGCCTATATTGATGACTTGTGCGTCCCGTGGCTGGTGATGAGGCTTGAGATGGATAAACATTCTTCTCGAGACAGAAAAGAGAAATATGTCCATCTCGACCACAATTAAAGCACTTCGAAGGGGGCTTAGGACACTCATTTTTTAGATGATAGGGGCTCTTGTAGTGAAAACAATGTCAACCCTCTGTAACCGATCCATATTGTTAGGATGTTCCCGTACGGTCATTACTCGGAGGTAGATGTGACTTTCCAAATGGTGTTGGTGTAAAATTGGATTTCTTAAATATATTGTCACATGTACCTGGATGGGTTGATTGAGTCCTTTGTCTCTTGTTATTCTGATATGGATCCTTGGTTAAAGACACCATCTCAAATGTCAAGGCCTTGTCTTGGTACTCCCTCAAGGTGTTGCACTGAAATCCCAAAACATACATTCGTTCTTCAGGCTTTAATCGGGCCTCAAAATGACAGATCCTTTCCTCCTCATCAAATAGGACACATGGCATAGTTGTTTCTTGTATTGTCGAATTGACTGAGCCACCAAAATATCATGCGGTTGAGGAGCAAAGAACTCTTTCACCCTAGCTCTACGAATGGGTGTTGTACAATATTCTTCTTCAAGCATGTTTCTGAATTCTTCCAAAAGGACAACACGTCCCTCAGGTTTGAAGACCCTCCACCATTTGGCAGCGTTTTCTTTCAATAAGTATTGTACTATCCCCACCCTCTTTTGTTCAGGGCACCTTATACCCTCCAGCGAAATCTCGAGATCTGCCAACTAGTCATGAAGGTCTCTAGTGCCATCGAATGTTGGCAGCTTCATCTTTTGTAACTCAGTAAGGAACCAATCAAATCCCGTTTCTTTTGGCTCAGGTTGCTGAAGAGGCAGTTTGGGTTGCGTGACTAGTTGTGGTTGTGGTGCCTGTTGTGAAATTTCTTGTGTCTGATTCAGTGCCGCTTGAACGGCTTGAGTTATCATGGTTTGTATCATGACTTGAATTCCACCAACATCTAATGCTGGAGGTACAACTGCTTGTTGTCCCACATGCGTAACGGGTGGTACAACCTGTGATACTCCCCTACCTTTCATACCAACAGCAAGTGCCACTTGACTTGCAATAGAGTCTTGATCATCAGTTTCCACAACAGGTGGGGGCATATCTGCCTCTCCACGGCTAACAATTCTATGAGGTCTTCCTCTTCCTGTACCTCTATGTGCCATAGATGTACCACTATGTAATTATTAACGATAAGTGTATATAAAGCAAGTTTACCTGCACAGACGACATGGGAGATTGGCTACCGATGTTGCCAACCTTAATCCCAATCCAACAATACTAACATATGGCTCTGATACCAACTTCTGTAGCACCCCAAGCTAGGGTGACACAGCGCCATGAATCCCACTCGGAATCCACAAGGCTAGAGTAAGTAAATAAGTACTATGTTGACAAAACTCCAATATAGAAATTAACCACATATGTCTATAGATGAAAATGACAAGTTGTTGATATATAATATGTGTTGGGCCAAGCAGTTTGAAGAACTTGATGGACCGGCCCAATAGACCAAAGACACACGAAAACTTGGAGACTACGGCGGAGACGACGAGGAAGGAGAGATACGTTGGAGTCGTTAGAGAAGAATACGGAAGACGCCAATGACACCCGCGAATATTGAAAGATCTTTACTGAACTAATTGTGTAATTAGTATAAGTATCATTTAATCTCTCATGTAACGAACACATTATGCTCAATCCTGTAAGTTAGAATACTATTGTACTTCCCTTGGCATTTATCGAAGTGAAGAGTTTTTCTTCATCAAGTTCTCTGTTCGATCATTTAGACGACCAGCGGTAAAATTGTTTGATTCACCGGTCTTCCAATCCAAGGGAGATAAGCTCGTTCTCGTATTTTTTCAACTTGTATCGTTTCTTTATTAATTGATTTGGATTATTTTGATATTTCACTCTATTTGTTGTCTAGTTACCCATGTACAGGCAATTTAGGTCGATTCGATCTTTTTGCCCCAAAATAATTTGGCGCCCACCGTGGGGCATCTAGCCAACTACTGATCCAATCATCCTTTTCACATCATCATGACTGATTCTGGAAACCCAGTAGCCATTGTCAACGACCAAATCCAAATCGATGCCCTGATCGGAAACCAAGTTGAGACACACACCGCCAACCAAACCGAGGATCTGGTCGCCAACCCTCCCATCCTGGTCAACCAAATCCAAGAGCTAGCGAAGAACATGAGCGTCCTGCAAGAGGAATTGACCCAACAATGCCTGAGGACCAAAACCCTGAGCGCCCAATCCGAAGACGAGATCGCGCGACTAACTCGTTAAAATGAGCTCTTAAGATCTTAGGTATATTTGGTTGCATCGATCCTAGGAGGATCAAGGTGCACAGTCAATACCGAGGGCCTCCAAACGTACCTTAACATGGGTGGAGCGATCACAATGCCCATGGCACCATTGACGCAGAGCATCGCTCCTCCCATCGGTACGTTTCAAACTCCCCTTGTTAGCACTTTCACGACTGACATTCCAGTTACTGTAGCCGAGTCCATTGAGACTCGAGTAGTCCCTCCGCAGGTTGCCACACCGATGAATCTCCAAGCCCTCATACAATAGGCCGTCAACGAGCGAATGAAAACTCTGGACGATCGCATTGCCAGAATACCTCAAGTTTCGCAACCAACCGAAAAAGAAGCGGTCGATGGATACGAGGACTCGCCCTTCATAGAGGCGATTGCACGTGATGAAATCCCGAACAAGTTCAATGTCCCAAACATGCCTAACTACGATGGGACCAGGGACCCCGACAACCATATCTCCATTTACAAATAAAAATTAATGACTCTCTCTATTCCAAGAGGGAACCGCGAAGCGGTCATGTGCAAAAACTTCGACACGGCCCTCATAGGACCCATAGTAACCAGGCTCATGCATTTGCCTCAGGGTTCAATCGCGTCAATCGTTGATCTGGTCAATTCATTCAAAATCCAATTCACCAGCAATAGAAGACTAGAAAAGCAATCAAGCGGCCTATATAGGATCGTACAAATGTACGACGAGCCCTTAAGGGATTATATTAACAGGTAAAACAAATAGAAGGTCATGATCCCACATTGTGACATTCCAACATCTAGTGAAGCCTTCCGCCGGAGACTGATGAGAGGCAGTGAACTCTATCGTGAGTTGACCAAATACCCGTGTCAGAGCTTCGAAGATGTACAAGATAAAACCATGGCCCAAGTCAGGTTGGAGGAAGACGAAGAACCTACAAAAGCAGACAAGAGTCTAGATCGAGTCGACCGAATGTCATCCTCGGATCATCGACATGACAAGCAGCACCAACCATACCCCAAGGGGCGAAGCGACCAAGGCAAGGTAAACAACTTCTATGATAGGAACCAAGACTGGAAGAATAACCCAGCTCTGCCCCCGAAGGTCCACTCTTATAACTTCAACATTTTTGTGTCAGAACTCGTCAAAAGTTTCGATAGATATGGAAAAGA
Organism: Rheum nobile; assembly: GCA_027886185.1. Classification (NCBI taxonomy): domain Eukaryota; kingdom Viridiplantae; phylum Streptophyta; class Magnoliopsida; order Caryophyllales; family Polygonaceae; genus Rheum; species Rheum nobile. The sequence continues at coordinate 847,606 of WOAB01000306.1, read as the reverse complement.
CGTAAGATGTCCCCGGAAAAGCGACAACCCAGACTACAAGAAAAACATGAGCAAATGGTGCGAGTTTCAGGGAGATCACAATCACACGATAGACGAGTGCATCACACTACGCAAGGAAGTTGCAAGGCTCCTCACATAGGGACTCTTACGCAACGTCATCTCCGATAAGGCAAAATCCACTCTAGAACGAAGAGACCAGGTAACGACCGATCGACCCTCATCTCTAGTACATACCAAAATTATTAACACCATCTCAGGAGGGTCGGACGTGTGTGGAAACACATACTCGGCTGCAAAAAAGATACGCCAAAGAAAGGAAATGGGACAGACCAACCCGGTCGGAGGTGGAACGACCACGAATAGGAGACGCGCCTATCATCACTATTGGCGACTCCGAAGACAAAGAACTAGGCGACCACCATGACGGTCTTGTAATCTCTTTGTCAATTGGTAAATGTGTCATATGTCGAGTACTGATCGACACAGGTAGCTCCACAAACTTGTTAACACTAGACGCCCTAAAAGGTATAGGTCTAAGCGAGGACAATCTAACCCATAAGTCGGGTCCACTGGTCGGTTTTGGTGGGGAAGACAAACATACCCTTGGCGAAATAGTGTTAACAACGTATGCTGGCAGTATCAACCAACAAGTACAGTTCTTAGTGCTCGACTGCCCGTCACCTTATAACACAATCCTTGGAAGACGTACACGCAACGAAAAATATGCCATCCACTTATCATCAAACTATCAAGTTCCCGACAAAGTGGGGGGTACAAGAAATAAAAGGCAACTAGCGAGTTGTCAAGGAATACTATGTCATATCAATGAAAGGGGCAGTCGAGCGCCAACCAGCAAAGCAACTATAAGCCGGCGAAGGGACAAGACGATACGTCAGACCAGAAATGGAACAACTAGACAAGATCGTATTGGACCCTTCAAAGCCAAACCAGACGGTAAGGGTCGGGTCAGATTTAAACGACTCGACCAGAGCTAGCCTGGTGGAATTGTTATGATCCAATGTCGACTGCTTTGCGTGGTTTCATGAGGATATGGTAGGAATCTCACCCGACGTTATTACTCACAAGCTAAATGTAGATCTAGCTTATACTCCAGTCAAACAAAAAAAGAAGGAAATTCACACTAGAGCAAAACAAGATTGTAGACGATGAGGTCAAAAACTTACTAGAGACTGGTAAAAAAAATGGCAAGTGAAGGGTCTGCATTGACTTTACAAATCTAAATAAGGCATGTCCCGAGGATTCCTTCCCCTTGCAACACATCGATACAATAGTCAACGCGATTACAGGCCACGAGATGCTTACATTCATGAACGCGTTCAGTGGGTACAACCAAATCCTAATGGACCCGAAAGACCAAGAAAAAACAGCCTTCATAACAAGCCAAGGTATGTATTGCTACAAAGTAATGCCATTTGGACTAAAAAATGCAGCGGCGATGTACCAACGACTAGTCAGTGAGATGTTGAAAGATTAGATTGGGGACACCATGGAAGTATACATAAGCGATTTACTAGCTGGTCAAATCGAAAGTTGCCCTAGATCACATCGAACACCTGAAAGAAGCATTCAAAGTATTAAAAAGGTACAACATGAAATTGAACTCTACTAAATACTCTTTTGGAGTGTCCTTAGGAAAATTCCTAATGCGTCTTTTGCCTCAGATAGATGTCAAGGATGTCGTCGGGCGCCGGATCTAGACCGAGTACTGAGCCCTCTCTTGGAACATAGAGGTTTATGCGGCGGTGGATGGATTTGGATGGAAGTGACACGGCGGGAGCGAATTGTATGGAAGAGAGAGTGAGATGCCAACGGAGATCACGATGAGCCCAAGCGATGAATGGCGGGCACAGAACCGTGCCTGGCCAAAAGCAGCCGGTTCTCTCATTTGCCTTGAATGGCTGGCACGGAAGGAGGTGGTCAGCCATGGTTGGGCTCGGTGTTGACTACGGCTGCTGGCGACCTGGAACGATGTTCAGAGGTGGAAGTGCCAGCATTTGGGTGGGAATTGCCATGGGAAACTCCAGAATTTCTAGCCTTTGTTTTCTGCGGTGTCACGGCATCGGTTGCGGAAGGCACGGCTGCGGCAACGGCTGGAGTCGCTACGGCCTCCAAGGCCTTCTATCAAATTCTCTCAACTTGGTCGTGCAATATCTCATGTGGAGTCATAGGTAAGAGGGTGACGCACTTCCCATGCTAAGTAAACACATAAGTGTTTAAATAGCCATCGTGGAGGGCGTGCCTATCAGGCTCGTCCTCACAAGACTCAAAGCCGGCAGCTTGGAAAAAGAGCACTTTTTTTGTGTTGGGGCAATCACGCTTCATGTGACCACAACCTCCCCATTTGTAGCACTCCAGATCACGAGCGCGGTCTTAGCGCTGTGATGGGGCTGTAGGCCCGTTGCCGTGCAGGGGGACGGGAGCGGCCTGGAAGGGGCTTGAACCTGTGCCTGTTTTGGCTTGGGAAGAAGAAGAAACATTAGCAGACAAAACTCAATTGAATGGTCGAGAGCCATACCTGGATTTAGTAGAGGAGGGCCAATTTTGTTGCCTTCTGTGCACAAGTTGGTTGTGCAATTGCATGGCCGTATGAGTCAAGGCATTGATGTCCTTGATCGGCAATATCTTCAGCTGGTCACGAATGGAAGCATTTAGGCCGCTCAAAAACCTTGTCCTCAACGTGGATGGTGCGACGCTGACTCCAGCCTTGTAATACATATCCTCAAATTTGGAGAAAAACTCTAATGGAGTCAAGGTTCCTTGGCGTGCCATGGCTATCTCAAAACACATCTTCTCCTTGTAGTTTTGGGGCACATATTTTTGTGTCATAACATACACAAGCTGATGCCATTGCTTAACAAGAGGCAAGTTGTGGCGCATGCGGTCGGTGACAAACGTATGCCACCATGTGCGGGCGGCGCCCCGAAAGTGGAGCATAGCAATCTCCACCTTGTCGTGCTCCTCGTATTCACAATGTTGCAATGCCGATTCTGTAGCCTACAACCAATACAGGAAAACAAAAGCATCATATACACCCAAAAAAATGCTCAATTGTTACCTTAATGTCGCGGCGCGAGTGGTGCGGGGGCACTGCGGGGCGACGTTGGGCATAGCGGTGATCCTCAAGTTCTTAGGCCTCTTGGTCATGGTCACCGCCTCCACGGCGTCTGTCGTGGCCGTCATGGCCACAGTGACAATTGTAGGCATCGTAGCCGACATCGTCGTCGGGCCGACGGTGGTAGCGGCGGTGGTGGCGACCTTCAGGCTTGTGACGGAGGTGGTCACGCTTAAGTCTGTGATGGCCATGGTCTTCACGTCGATCGGCACCATGGCGCCTGCGGTGGCGGTCGCCGGTACCATCCAACGGCGGTATGTAATCTTGTGGCCGTTGTTGAAGCTCAATGGGATCGGCAAGGGAAGGGTGGAAGTTCATCGGATTTACCATGCCGGAGTCCTCATTCTCTTCGTTATCAAACTCCTCAAAATCGTCGCGGCCGGTGTAGGGCGCAGAATCATAGCCTGAAGGCTTGTTGGCAGAGTGGATGTTAAAGGGAACTGGGGTGGGCGCGGGTTGGCGCGAGCGGCGTCGACCAGAAGGGCCAGAGTTGTCGCGAGCGCGCCCTACAGAGCGTCGACGGTGGCTGGGAGCACTCAGGTACTGGGTCTCCTGGCGGGTCCACATACGTGAGGTCGAGGGTGTTGTGGTCAGGCAGGTCAGGATTGAACTCTGCATCGTCCTCAGAGCTGGAGTCGTAGTCGCTCGGTATAGCACGAGTATCGTAGCGGTCGCACACCGAGACGTGACCATGGCGGCTCTCTATCACCGAGTTGAGGCAACGAAGGTACTTTTGATGTTGTGAAGTGGTGGCAACATGCTTGCCCTTGTCAAGGCGATGCGCTGCCGCTGTGGGATCCTCGGCTTGCGGCGGCGGGTCCATTTGGACGACAGGCGTCGGGCCTGTGGGCTACGTTGGGTTGTTGCACTGTAGGTGTTGGCGCAGCCACGCAATTTCAGCGAGATCGGCCTCCATATCCTGCGGTGGAGGGGTAAGCAAAAGGCCGTCTCCTTGTTGTCGGTTTCCTTCCTCGTGCTCACTATGGTCGCCGGTGGATGTTGTACCTATTTGGATAGGAGACATGCACAAGGATCAAGTAGCACAAGCAATAATAAAGACACCAAAAATCAATTAAGGCACACGTGACTCAAGTTAGCATGCAACACTTCGGTTTCTAAAGCTAGCCTGAGCCGTGAGGGCGGGTAAGGGTGGGTGAAGATTACAATCACGCAAGAAATGCAAAGACACGTTGCTAACTTAAGCATGCAAGTCAAGAAAAATTGTAAAGCAACAGTAGCAATCATAGAATAGCAAAAACGAGAAAATTTCCAAGGAAGCTACCCTAGACGGCAGGAGGTAGGCTTAGTGGAACCTTGGCCGAGGGCGAGAGAAAAACTTCGGGCCTTACATTATTTTGGCTATGGCCAAAGTATAATTTTTTTTTTACTTTCAGATTTGCCTTTTCTTTCTTTTTCTTTATTTTAAATCTGGCTTTTTTTAACTTAATTAAGTCAAACATTGACTTAAATTTAAAATTTGAAATTTTAATAGAAAATCGACCAAGATTTTGTTGTTAAGGAAAGAAAAGCAAGTTTGCTTCAAGATAGGAGAGAGACAGAATCGGGTAACAAACCAGGCAAGCAACTTGGCAATGATATGGGTAATTACTAAATAAGCAAAACAATTTTAATTAACTTAAACAAGCAGAAAATCAGCAGCAAATCAATAACAATTCATGCACAATTATAGGGATTCGGCTAACAACTTTGGCAAGAAATCGGATCGGTCGAGGGCTGGCCTTGAAGGGCTGATCCTATCCTAGTTTTTAGGGATTTGGTTGTTAGGCCATTTGTGAGGCAAAGGGAAAGGATTCCTAGGTGGCGGAAGCGAAAAAATGGGAGATGCTATGGCGATGACAATAGATGAATGGATTGAGGAAACAAGCACGTGAAACTTTTGAACTAGAGCCAAGAGTGACTTACTCGATCCTCGGTGCTCTAATACCAACTTGATGCATCCTTGGCCTCGGATGCATGTCAAGGATGCCGCCGAGGGCCAGATCTAGACCTAGTACTGAGCCCCCTCCTGGAACTTAGAGGTTTACGCAACGGTGGATGGAAAGGAAACGACAGAAGCGGATTGTATGGAAGAGCGAGCGAGACGCCAATGGAGATGCCGACAAGCCCAAGCGATGATTGGCGAAGACATGCAGCAGCGGACTCACGAAAGTATCGGCGATGGTGGTGGTGAAGAAACTCTAGCGAGTCTCGGCGGTGGTGGTGGCGGCGAGCGAGTGTTCGAGAGTTTTTGAGGGAGAATGATGTCAAAGCTAAGAGATGGAGTTTAACTCAACAAAGTACTTAGGAATTAAAAATGAACGTAACCTTTACAATGTTGGTCGCGAAGGCCTTATAAAGGGGATGGTTCGGCAATGGGCCGTGACAGCCCATGGACTAGACCACTCACATGAGTGGAGCGCACGCCCAAATTAGAAATTACTAAAGAAGGCAATACTAAAAATGGAAATGTCTAAAAATATCAAATAAACCTCTAATTACAAAACTAAGGCTAGATAGGCGCCGATCTTCAAGGATGGCGGCGAGACGTCGCAGCAGACGCGGTGATGAGGCGGCGCTGGGCTTGGATGAGGACTGACTAGGCCAAAGTTGATGGTCAGGGCGAGGCGGCGTCAGGCTGCATGCGCGGGGCCTCCAGGGTGGCGAGGAGCAATGCCGCGGGGGCGGCATCATGGAGGTTGGCGTTGGTGAAGGCCCGATCAATGAAGGACTGTGTGGCTTGGGCGATTGCCTTGGCACGAACCCGAGGCACGGGGCCTCATCCTCCTCAGTGGCGGTTAAGGAAGGCAAGGGTGCATCAAATCAAAGAGGAATACATGACGGATAGTAGCATTCAACAAATTCATATCTATATCCTTAGACAAGTGCAAACTCTTCTATGAAGCCCTGCAGAAGAATAAGTCATTTGAATGGACGACATCATACAAACAAGCCTTTCAAAACCTGAAGGCCTACTTGACGAGCCCATTACTACTAGCAAGACCAAAGGACGACGAACCAATACCAATATTCCTAGCAGTAGTTCATTACACGTCACTCGAAAAACCTGAAGGTCCTGACGAGAGAAGAAGCCGGAAAACAGTCTCCGATCTACTATGTAAGTTGTTCCTTACTCCCGACGGAAACCAGGTACACGTCACTCAAAAAATTTATCCTAGCCTTGTAATGGCATCAAACAAACTTAGATCTGATTTTGAATCACATGTTATTATTGTACGGATTAACCATCCCATGAAAGCCATCAAGAGGAAACCAGAGTTCACAGGTTGAATGGCAAAATGGGCAATGCACTTAAGCGGTTTCGACATCAAATACGAATCAAGGACAATAATCAAGTCTCAAGCTTTGGCTGACTTTGTGGTTGATTCCAGTCCAACATTGGAACAGGAAGCCGCAAAGGAAGCCACTCAACTGACAACTGAAGAAGACAAGGGCACGTGGCAACTCCATACAGACGGAGCGTTGAACGTAATGGGATTCGGCCTAGGGGTTGTACTGAAATCTCCACTAGGGGACCATCTAGCCCAAGTTGTAAGGTGTGAATGGGATGCGGCCAATAACGCAGAGTACGAGGCACTCATATTCGGGCTAACGCTTGCACAAGACCTCGCGATCCAAAACATCAAAGTTGTATGTGACTCTCTTCTTATAATCAACCAGGTACAATGATCATATGCCGCTAAAGACGACAGAATGATGGCCTACCTAGATGTCATCAAAAAACTAGTAGAAAAAATCCAAAATTTCACCATCAGTCAAGTCCACACGACCTCAACACTCTAGCTGACGCCTTAGCAAACCTCGGGTCATCCTTACACCCTAACGACTTCCACAACATCCCCCTAGCACACGTCACGATTCCAGCTGTTCCCAAAGTCCACAAAATAGCCAACAACAGTGACACTCGAGAAACGGACCATCCACCCTTAGAAGAAGTAGTCTAAGCTTCTAGGTGACAACACCAAAGAGGACAACATAAACAATCAAGATGACTGGACTGCACCCAACATCAAATTGATAAAAGACGGCGTGCTACCAACAGACAAAGGAGAAGCCAAAAAACTAATGGTACAAGCACTAACCTTCGATCTAAAAGATAATGTCTTGTTCAAACGATCTGTCACAAGCTTATACTTGCGATGCTTAAAGACGATCGAAGTTGAACGCGTCTTACAATCCTTACATGATAGAGAATGCGGCAACCATACCAGGGGATGCAGCTTGTCTGGCAAAGCTTTGAGGATAGGAGACTACTAGCCGACAATGAACAAAGACGCAATAGAGTACGTAAAGAAGTGTGACATCGGCCAACGATACACACCCATTGCTCACCAACCATCAGAGTTGCTCCATCCAACACTAGCACCATGGCCATTCATGAGATGGGGAATGGATATTGTCCGAAAATTACCACCAGCATCAGGGCAACGTGTCTTTTCTCTCGCCATGACTGATTACTTTTCTAAATGGATTGAAGCTGAAGCATATCGAGAGGTAAAAGAAAAACACGTCTTCTCATTCATAAAATGTAACATCTTATGTACATTCGGTGTAGCATCAGAAATAGTATGCAAAAATGGCTCCCAATTCATAAAGTAACAAGACGCGAGCCTTTTCCAAACAATGGAACATCAATTTAATCACGTCCACACCCTAATATCCATAATCTAATGGCCAAGCCGAGTCCAGTAACAAGATCATTATAAACAACCTCAAAAAGCGCCTCACCGGGGCAAAAAGAAAATGGGCAGACCAACTCCCCCTAACACTTTGGTCTGACAAGACTACCCTGAAGAACGTGACTGGACAATCACCTTCTCATTGGTGTACGGAAGCAAGGCAGTCATACCCGCCGAATTAATACTCCCAATAGCCAGATACGGCCTACAAACCCAGAACAAAACAAAATCGAGTTGTTTCACAACTTAGACACGACAGACGAAATCAGGGAAAAGGCTAAGATACGAATGATAAGGTATCGACAACAAGTTGCAAGAAGTTACAACAAGAATGTCTACATCAAAGTCTTCAAGGTAGGATATTGGGTCCTAAGGAAAGTATTCCAATATACTAAAGACCTAACCGACGGAAAACTCGCACCCCAATGGGAAGGACCATATCTCGTTAAGGATATCGTCGGTCAAGGAGCATATCGGCACGAGACAAAAGATGGTCAGCCAATCCCATGAAGCTGGAACGCAACCCATCTATAGTTGTATCACTTCTAAACCTTATACTTTGCGTTCAGTTCAAATGTATTCGACTATAATCATTCGACCATTTATTGACTTAAGCATCAGAGGGCCATTGGACTCACACCCAACGGTCACCCCTTGATCTTTTCCTTTTTAAAAAGTTTTAGACAGAAACACAACAGGAGGCCTCAAGACAGAATCAAGTTGATCAACACACAAAAACACTATTACAAAAAGCGCTTACATATCACACGATCGATCGACACACAAGGAGTAGTGGAACAATACAAACATATCCTTACAGGACTTGTCCTAGCGCTACAAAGGTACACATTCTATTGAAATATAAATATACTCTTCCCTGGAACTACACAACATGTCATACAAACTAACAATTACAATTACAATTACAATTACAAGTCTACACGACCGAAACCAGACAATCTAACCAGGAAGCGACCGACGAGTAAACTTGCAAAATAGAAAACGACACACAAGGTATGCAAACACCAAAGCATTCATATTAAATATGCGACACGCGATGGTGGACGGGTAGCCAAAACTATTATCCATCCCATCTCCGAGATGGGGCACGACATTCATGAGACAAAGTACTACAAAGTTTACACGTCAACACACGACGCAGGAAATGCCAACATTGTCAAGATACACAAACCATAAAATAATCAGGATTCACCTGACTTCTCGACGACATTCGCAGGGACAGACGCTTGATCCTTCGGCGCAGGGAAAGTCATCTCTGGCATGTCCTCAATAATGCCCTTGTCCGTCTCGAGATTACTATTGTAACACCCCCAAAACTTAACCCTTTTGGAAAGGTATTACCGCCAATGACCCTAGTGTTCCTTACCGAGATCACCCAAGGCTTTACCGTTTAAATACAATTTATGAAATACAATTGATGCATAATGATCAAAGCATTCAATCCAAAACATAACATTGTCAAGGAACAAGAGTTACGGGATTACAACCCAATCCCGAATAGGATAATGCAAAGTTTAAACCAAACACAGCGGAAGTCTAAGAAAGTATATTACAATCAAAGTTATTGTCCAAAAGATCTCAACCTGATTAAAGAAATAATTAAAACGTTGAAAAACCACCGTTGACTCCATAGTCCTTCTGGTCTTCTGAACTACTTCTTATCTGATGTGCCGAATCGGACGGATGACACCAGCCAACCATGCAAGGGAAAAAATATTGGTTGGTTAGTCTTCACAGAAATCGACTGAATCTTCACAGAAATCGACTCGAAAGAAGACTCCAACGGAAATGAGTCTTTAAGGAAGTATGACAATTCTGAAAAGTTACAGAATCATACAACAATGATTTAAAACTGACTGAGATGTTTCAGTCAACGACCAACCTCACCGCCTTTCAGCGAATCCAGATCGGAAAGAAGACGTACTACATTCAAGTCAACACGAGTCTTCCTAGCGGCACTATTACCTAGTTGCCCTACTCGTTGAGCGTTCATTAATTATGTGCGTCAAGGTAGCACTTATCTGATTATGTTTCAAAAACACACATCACATTATAGACTTTTACATGTGTACCCCACCAATGGGACGACACATCTTAGTATACGTTTCGTCGAGAGTGACGTACACCGAAAGGTTTGTGACACCAGCTAAGTGTCCTGTCTCTACACACTTGTGAAAGAGACCGATCATGATCATAGAATAGTATCAGATCGAGACGAGCCACCCCAATACCAGATTATAAAGAAACGACTGGACAGAGTCCGAGTAACGTTCATATTTAACAGTGCTAACTAAACAGTTACAGCACCACAACAGTTACAGGACAAATCCACATAAAGGCCCGAAAGGCGATCACAGATAATAGCGTTGTTCTAACAGATATACAACCTATTATATGATTTTCAAAACAGTTTATCAAAACCGTTTCCAGACAAACAGAATATTCATTCCAAATTAATTTCTCAGGTAGACTACTGATAATTAATGTAAATATGGAACGAATGAGCAAGAGCGAACCGCCACTTGCCTTAATCCGCAGAATAGTCTAAAGACGTCAACTGGATTCCGGGCTCGACACGGTATAGTTCCGACAACACAACAACCTTCGAGTCGACCCATAAAAGGAACCCTAAGTTAGATCCGACATAACCAGTAAGAATCTAAACACGGCGAAAGAACACGAAAGGAAAGACGCCACGACGACAACCGACCAAGCCAAAGCCACGAAGGCATTCTGGGCACTGGCGGCGGTCGCTGTTCTTGGCGGCGGTCGCCGCATTCATCACGGCGGTCGCCGTGAAGAACACGGTCGACAGAGACGAGAGAAATCTCACCAAAACAAAGCGCGTTTCAACCCCTTTCAGCCTGGCTTGGTTTCTGACCTTCAAAGGCAACCACAAGGCTTCAAAAGAGTTGCTGGAAACACCACCAAACAACACCGACGAAAGCTTCGAAATTTCCGGCGAAGGCACAACTCCGGCGAGAGGCAAATTTGGAAAAGGTTTGGTGCTGGGATGGCTCAAAACCTCTCCCCCAACGCCTCCTTTTATAGCCAAAACATCTGGAGTTCAAACACAAGAGGGCCTAGAGCTAGTTCGGCGCTCGCCAGAAGTCGCACCGGCGACCAACAGGCAAGGACCGCCGGACAACGAAGGTGGCAATTACGGCGGGCGCCGTAATTTACGGTGGTCGCCGCGGCCTGGCACACCAACTGCCTCCTCGAGCATTGGGACGGCGGGCGCCGTGACTTTACGGCGGTCGCCGTGCTTGGGTTTCACTACGGCGGTCGCCGTGACACCTTTTTCCCGCCCGTTCAGCTTTGAACGAACATGACATTAAGTCGGGATAAAAATTATCGTACGGGAACGACAATTAAAATCCAAGACATGTTATCTGTATATTATTTCACTGAGAAGAATATTACAGATACAAAGCACCTTACAGAATGTCTCAAACTCTTTGTATTAAATCTGACGTACACAACGGGTACTCGGGAAAATTCCATAATTCCCAACATAACCTTACAAAAATACGGGGTATCACATCTCCTCCCCCTTACAAGAAGTTTCGACCCCGAAACTTAGGTCGAGAATAACTCGGGAAAATGCCTGAGCATATCTGACTCGGTTTCCCACGTCTCCCAAGTAACTTCTTCGGTCCCTGACTTGGACCATAACACTCGTACCAACGGCACGATCTTGTTGCGCAAACTCTTCTCCCGACGCTCCAAAATGCGTACGGGCAACTCTTCATAAGTACCATTAGCTTGAATCTCGATGTCTTCATAACTAAGCACATGAGATTCATCTGGTACATACTTTCTGAGTAACGATACGTGGAACACGTTATGCACCGGGTGAGCCGATGGCGGTAACGCCAAGCGGTACGCTAGAGATCCTACTTTATCCAGAATCTCGAATGGTCCCACGTAGCGAGGGTTAAGCTTCCCACGCTTACCAAATCTGAAAACTCCTTTGGATGGCGATATCTTGACAAAAACTTTGTCACCGACCTCGAACTCGACAGTCCTGCGCTTCCGATCTGCATAGGACTTCTGTCGACTCTGAGCGGTCAACATCCTTTGTCTGATCAAAGCAATGTCTGAAGCCGTCCTTTCGACCAACTCTGGTCCAAGCAGAATTTTGTCGGCATTATCATCCCAACAAATCGGAGATCTGCATCTGCGACCATACAAAGCTTCAAACGGAGCCATCTTGATTATAGCATGCCATCTATTGTTGTACGTGAACTCAATCAGACTCAAGCTGTCCTCCCAGCTAGTCGGACGATCGAGCACACAAGCTCTAAGCATATCCTCCAGAGTCTGGATGGTCCTTTCAGACTGGCCATCTGTCTGAGGATGAAACGTTGTACTGAACCTCAACTCGGTTCTCATAGCCTTATGAAGTTCCTTCCAGAATCTTGACATGAAACGGCTATCTCGGTCCGATACAATGGTCTTAGGAATGCCATATAAGCGGATAATCTCCTTTTGGTAAACTTCTACTAACTTCTGGGTTTCCCATGTGGTCTTGATGGCTATGAAATGAGCACTCTTCGTAAGCCTATCCACAATTACCCAGATAGCATTTCTCTGACTTCGAGTCTTGGATAGCCCAGTGACGAAGTCCATGGAAATGTCCTCCCATTTCCATTCTGGTACGGGGAGAGGTAGCATCTCACCACCTGGCCTGCGGTGTTCGATCTTGACCTTCTGGCAAGTTAAGCACTTTGCCACAAAGTCTGCTACGTCCCACTTCATGTTTGGCCACCAAAACTTCTTCCTGAGATCCTTGTACATCTGGCTAGAGCCAGGATGCACAGAGTAAGCAGATGTATGAGCTTCTCTCATCACCAACTGACGAAGACCTTCTGTGTCAGTCACACAGATCCGGTCCTGAAACCAAAGTGATCCATCATCCTGAACCACAAAACTGGGAGCTTTCCCATCCATCACTTCACTGCTTAACTTTACCAAGATGATGTCATCGACTTGCTTTTCTTTGATTTGATCCAGCAGTATAGCCTGAATCTCCATCATACTCAGGTACCCTCTACACTGGTCATACAAGACTTCAATGTTGCATGACTCTTGGTTTAGCTTGGTCTGAGCAGTAAGTAGAGCAACTACAGTCTCATGCGTTGTCTTTCGGCTTAGTGCATCAGCTACTATATTAGCCTTGCCCGGATGATACAACAACTCCATGTCGTAGTCCTTGAGCAACTCTAGCCAGCGGCGTTGTCTCATATTTAGCTCCTTTTGAGTAAATATATACTTGAGACTTTTGTGGTCGGTGAAGACTTGGCATCTTACACCGTAGAGGTAATGCCTCCAAATCTTCAGCGCAAAGACAACCGCTGCTAACTCAAGATCATGGGTCGGATAGTTTTCTTCGTAAGTCTTGAGTTGTCTAGATGCGTAAGCAATGACTCTGCCCCTTTGCATCAAAACACAACCAAGACCACACTTGGAAGCATCACTATAGACCACATAATCGTCATTCCCCTCTGGGAGTGCTAACACGGGTGCCGAGGTCAACCGTCGTTTCAACTCTTGGAAACTGGCCTCGCACTTGTCATTCCAGACAAACTTCTTGTGGACCTTGCGGAGTAGATTGGTCATAGGTAGAGCGATCTTTGAAAATCCTTCTACGAACCTTCTATAATACCCGGCAAGTCCAAGAAAGTTGCGCACCTCCTTCATATTCTGGGGCTGTGTCCATTTAGCCACCGCTTCAATCTTTTGGGGATCAACCATAACCCCATTTTTATTGATCACATGGCCTAAGAAAGCCACTTCCTTTATCCAGAATTCACACTTGGACAGTTTAGCATAAAGCTGATGTTGTCTAAGGATTGACAAAGCAATCCGTAGATGTTTCTCGTGGACTTCTTTATTCGGAGAATAGATCAGAATGTCGTCTATGAAGACCACCACGAACTTATCCAAGTACTGGTGAAAACATCGGTTCATCAAATCCATAAAGACAGCTGGAGCATTTGTAAGCCCAAAAGGCATCACTACGAACTCGTAATGACCATATCTGGTCCTAAACGCAGTTCTAGGAATGTCATGCTCACGAATCCTAAGCTGGTGATATCCAGATCTCAAGTCGATCTTGGAGAAAACCTTTGCTCCCTGTAATTGGTCCAACAAGTCATCAATCCTAGGCAAAGGATACTTGTTCTTGATCGTCACCTTGTTCAACTCTCGATAGTCGATACAAAGTCGAAACGATCCATCCTTCTTTTTGACGAACAATACCGGAGCACCCCACGGCGATGCACTCGGCCTGACATAACCTTTGTCAAGAAGATCTTCAAGTTGATTCTTCAATTCTTGCATCTCAGCTGGAGCCATCCGATACGGTGATTTGGAAATCGGCGTCGTACCAGGTTCGAGATCAATTGAAAACTCTACGTCACGATTCAGGGGTAATCCAGGAATTTCTTCCGGAAAGACATCCAAAAACTCCCTAACTACAGGAATATCAAGAACCTCAGGTCCATCCTTCGCAGGCGAATCCAAGTAGCAAAGGTACCCGACACATCCTTGACGTAGTAGCTTAAACGCATCCATCGCATTGATCAGCTTGCCGTTATCAGCGTCATTTCGACCTTTGAACTTGCACACGAACTGGCCCCCAGATGACACCGTCACCGTTCTTGAACTGAAGTCGATCACCGCCTTGTGATGCGTTAGCCAATCCATACCGAGGATAATGTCGTATGGAGCCATGGCTATACAAATTAAATCTGCCCCAAATTCCTTACCCTGAATGGTAATCGGAATGTCGGATAGATGCTTGGTTCCCACCAAACGTTCTCCATTAGGAAGATTAACGACAAAAGGGTCACACGAATCGTTTCACACTAAATCTAACTTGCTAACACAGCTATCCGAAATAAAGGAATGCGTAGCACCAGAATCAAATAGAATGCACACTGAAGTAGAGTGAAGGTATAAAGTACCTTGAGCAATTGGAGCATTGGGTCCATCTGCTTCACGCATCTCATACAAGCGTTGTCCCTGACTTCCAGAAACAGCTGGGGCCTTTCCCCTGTTCTGAGCAGTCGTCTGGACCGAAGGGCTAGGAGTCTCGACAAGCTTAAACCTAGGTCGGTTGCTCTGATGAACTGACCCTTGCTGCGACTCTACTCCCTTATGCTTCCCCTGCTTGCAGAACTTCTGTAGATGACCGTCACGTCCACACCCAAAGCACGACCTCTTCTCCCTCTGACACTCATTTCTCTTGTGCCCAGCAGTACCACAGTTATAACACTTAACTGAACTCCTGGTCTGCCCCGACTGCTGAGTCGATCCTCTTTGCGTCATCTCCGTCTTAGCTCGGCCAGACTTGGCAAAGTTAGACGGTGGCATAGGGCGCTTAAAACCACCTCCCTGGTTCTGATTCTGCATCGACTTCTGTCGGTTGCGCCTCTTGGTCGACTCCTCAAGAGTTACCTCCAGCTTATAGGCACAATCAACATACTGCTCCAAGGTAGAGCATGTGTGATGCACCATTAATGGCTTGATATCCGGACTCATCCACTCGTGGAAGTACCAGATCTTTTGGGCCTCGCTGGTAATCTCGGCAGTGGCGTATTGCAAGAGATGATTGAACTTAGATGCCAACTCGGTCACTCTCAGACCATCTGTCTGTGGGTACAAGAACTCTTTATACTTCTCCTCTCTCATAGCACGAGAGAAAAAGTGATCAACCATCTTGGTCTTGAACATCGACCAAGTTAACACTGGGCTCTCAGCCAGACCTGTGCTCTCCCACCACTCGCTAGCCTCCTCCTTCAGCTGAAGAGAAGCGATATGGACCTTCTCGGCCTCCGTACACTCCACATTCCGAAACAGCCTCTCCATATGGGAGAACCAATGAGTCACTTCCACTGGCTCCCCTTTCCCGTTATAGCAATCGGGCCTAATGGAAGTGATGGTCTTTAGAGCGCGACCATAGCTGTCTCTTGTCCTATCGGCAGTCTCCTGAATCACAGGGTTTTTGGGTTCCACAACACCAGGAACCACTGGGTGGGTAGGCACTTCTTGCGCTTGAGGCGCACTGGGTCTCAATACATCCGCAATTGCCTGCATCATAATCCCGCGAATCGCCTCAACAGCTGCGGCGTCAAACAGCGCTGGCATTTGGGTCTGATCCTGACCTTCACGCCTCTGCTGGATGCGAGACTCAGACTCGTGTTCATCCTGAACACCTCTTCCTGCTGGCCTGGGATTTTGACTAGTCCCAACACCGGCTCAAGTCGAATTCCTCGTGCTTCTTGGGTTCACCATCTATTTACCGATCAAATTCCAAGCATTCAATAGATTAATATTATGCAATATACTTATGCAATATACCAACGTAAATAAATTACTCAGAATAGATCAACTTGGTATTTTATAGATGAACCTTCGAACTGTTACACAAGCTACACATAAGTCTATCATTCGAGCGTTAGGACAACATTGCTCGAAGATATAAGTGTTTCACAGAGTACTTGCCGCAATACTGAAATATTACACAAAGTACAAACTTGGAATACTAAGAAACGAAACTACTGCGATAGGCAACGCCAATCCTCCTCAAGGCGTTCCAAAATGTCTCCCATAAGACTGGCTACTCGTGCATGGTCTCTTCGGGCTAGGCTCACCATCGAGCTCTGGCGATGGGTTTCGCACCCTGCTTGACCCTGAAGCACATGGTCCTATCTCAGTCATCGTAAGGTATGGGTCGTCCATGACTGGTCCTCCTATTCCAGCCCTCATCTGAGTACTGGCAATCAACTCATCCCACTGACTCTGTTGTTCTGCAGAGATTACCTCGCTCTGGCGGAGGATCTCATGCAGCTCGGATTCCGACCTCCATCTTCTTGGAGTAGGGATAGGCTGAGATTCCCTGTCACTTCTCCTAATACCGTACTCGGTATACAGTGCCTCCCAATCAGCTTCTGACATGGGTGCGTACTCTGGCACTGGTGGTAATTCTGTACCGGGCTCCTGATTTTGCCCTCCAAGGTCCAACTCTGGATCCTCTTCTGGATCATCCTATATGGGATCCTCATCCTCGGGATCATCCTCGATGGGATCCTCATCCTCGGGATCATCCTCGATGGGATCCTCATCTTCGGAATCATCCTCGATCATATCCTCGTCCTCGACAGGATCTTGCTCAAGCATCTCCTCTTCCTCCTCCTCGTACTCGATCTCCTCTGGAATTGGTCCCAGCAGAAAGTCGTCTTGGTAAACCCCTTGTTCATACCTTGATAACTCATCTTCCTGCTCCTATTCCTGTACTTCCTCCACCCTTGGTGGCGGCACAGGTACAGCCTCAGGGACCATAACATCCCTAGCTACAAGGACAACCGACTCGGGGAGAACATGCTTGACGTCTTCGGGCGGGCTACTCGGGCCTCCAACCTCGAAACATCGCTGAGGTAACGGAAAATCTAGCCTCGGCTAGTCCGACTTAGCGTCTTCCGACCCCCCACCAATAGAAAAGCAGACACCCATCCTATCGAACAATGAGGAAGGAATTAGTCTTTCTAGACATAGAAGCAAGCTTACTACATCAGACTATAAAGAAGACACGACTATGAACGGTGTTTTTAAATTCTTTTCAGTACGAAAATTCAGAGCCCTTTTTAAAGCATTTTCGAAAACAGATAAATGGTTTATAAAAATTCTAAACCCGTTTTAAAACTTTTGGCTCTGATACCACAACTGTAACACCCCCAAAACTTAACCCTTTTGGAAAGGTATTACCGCCAGTGACCCCAGTGTTCCTTACCGAGATCACCCAAGGCTTTACCGTTTAAATACAATTTATGAAATACAATTGATGCATAATGATCAAAGCATTCAATCCAAAACATAACATTGTCAAGGAACAAGAGTTACGAGATTACAACCCAATCCCGAATAGGATAATGCAAAGTTTAAACCAAACACAGCGGAAGTCTAAGAAAGTATATTACAATCAAAGTTATTGTCCAAAAGATCTCAACCTGATTAAAGAAATAATTAAAATGTTGAAAAACCACCGTTGACTCCATAGTCCTTCTGGTCTTCTGAACTACTTCTTATCTGATGTGCCGAATCGGACGGATGACACCAGCCAACCATGCAAGGGAAAAAAATATTGGTTGGTTAGTCTAAATGAATAGACTAGGAAGGGTACAAAGCAGAATGGTTCGAAGCAGTCGTATTAGGTTAGACTCCTCGTCCCTCGAATAATAATCGAGTATGCTTGTCAACCACTATACTCCTACTGGAATAAACAAGAGGTATGCACAAGAGAGGATTCTGGAAGACTGAATCTTCACAGAAATCGATACGAAAGAAGACTCCAACGGAAATGAGTCTTTAAGGAAGTATGACAATTCTGGAAAGTTACAGAATCATACAACAATGATTTAAAACTGACTGAGATGCTTCAGTCAACGACCAACCTCACCGCCTTTCAGCGAATCCAGATCGGAAAGAAGACGTACTACATTCAAGTCAACACGAGTCTTCCTAGCGGCACTATTACCTAGCTGCCCTACTCGCTGAGCGTTCATTAATTATGTGCGTCAAGGTAGCACTTATCTGATTATGTTTCAAAAACACACATCACATTATAGACTTTTACATGTGTACCCCACCAATGGGACGACACATCTTAGTATACGTTTCGTCGAGAGTGACGTACACCGAAAGGTTTGTGACACCAGCTAAGTGTCCTGTCTCTACACACTTGTGAAAGAGACCGATCATGATCATAGAATAGTATCAGATGGAGACGAGCCACCCCGATACCAGATTATAAAGAAACGACTGGACATAGTCCGAGTAACGTTCCTATTTAACATTGCTAACTAAACAGTTACAGCACCACAACAGTTACAGGATAAATCCACATAAAGGCCCGAAAGGCGATCACAGATAATAGCGTTGTTCTTACAGATATGCAACCTATTATATGATTTTCAAAACAGTTTATCAAAACTGTTTCCAGACAAACAGAATATTCATTCCAAATTAATTACTCAGGTAGACTACTGATAATTAATGTAAATATGGAACGAATGAGCAAGAGCGAACCGCCACTTGCCTTAATCCGCAGAATAGTCTAAAGACGTCAACTGGATTCCGGGCTCGACACGGTATAGTTCCGACAGCACAACAACCTTCGAGTCAACCCATAAAAGGAACCCTAAGTTAGATCCGACATAACCAGTACAAATCTAAACACGGCGAAAGAACACGAAAGGAAAGACGCCACGACGACAACCGACCAAGCCAAAGCCACGAAGGCATTCTGGGCACTGACGGCGGTCGCTGTTCTTGGCGGCGGTCGCCGCATTCATCACGGCGGTCGCCGTGAAGAACACGGCGGTCGCCGTGAAGAACACGGTCGACAGAGACGAGAGAAATCTCACCAAAACAAAGCGCGTTTCGACCCCTTTCAGCCTGGCTTGGTTTTTGACCTTCAAAGGCAACCACAAGGCTTCAAAAGAGCTGCTGGAAACAACACCGACGAAAGCTTCGAAATTTCCGGTGAAGGCACAACTCCGGCGAGAGGCAAATTTGGCAGAGGTTTGGTGCTGGGATGGCTCAAAACCTCTCCCCCAACGCCTCCTTTTATAGCCAAAACATCTGGAGTTCAAAACAAGAGGGCCTAGAGCTAGTTCGGCGCTCGCCAGAAGTCGCGCCGGCGACCAACAGGCAAGGACCGCCAGACAACGAAGGTGGCAATTACGGCGGGCGCCGTAATTTATGGCGGTCGCCGCGGCCTGGCACACCAGTTGCCTCCTCGAGCATTGGGACGGCGGGCGCCGTGACTTTACGGCGGTCGCCGTGCTTGGGTCTCACTATGGCGGTCGCCGCGACTTTACGGCGGTCGCCGTGACTCCTTTTTCCCGCCCGTTCAGTTTTGAACGAACATGACATTAAGCCGGGATAAAAATTACGTACGCGAACGACAATTAAAATCCAAGGCATGTTATCTGTATATTATTTCAATGAGAAAAATATTACAGATACAGAGCACCTTACAGAATGTCTCAAACTCTCTGTATTAAATCCGACGTACACAACGGGTACTCGGGAAAATTCCATAAATCCCAACATAACCTTACAAAAATACGGGGTATCACAACTATTTTGGGGCAAAAAGATCAGTCGACCTAAATCGCCTTAGATGGGGTAACGAGTCGATCGGATAATATAAAATCGATCCAAACCAAATAGACAATCAACCAAGTAAAGAGTCGATGCAAAATAGCAATATGATTTATTGATCAATCGATGATAGAATCAAATCAGAGTACAACTTATCCTTGAAGAGTAAGGGATCGAGTCCTGTTCGACAGGCGGTATCGGTGATTTGACCGGCAATGATCGGGTAGTATCCCAGGGAGCTTGAGCAAGAGCGAATATGCTGGTAAGCCGATTTTAACTTCGACGCCCTGTGGTACAACTACTCTCTGGGGTCAAAGAGGTCTTCTCGTGTCCAGTTGCGTATTCGTCCGGGTCGAAAGCCCTTGGTGTTCAACCTAGATGTAAACGACCGTGGATGGGGGTCGAAGTTCTTCTTCGTCGAGCGTTCGTCTCTGGAAAAGGGGGGTGACTGTTCATTTCTGTTGTCGGAGTGGTGAGTCGAGAGTACGTATTCGACTTCTCTTTTCCCATTTTTATGTGTTTTAACCCTTTGCTTAACTCTTTTTTTTATAGTCCCTGAGGCTAAAGAGTTGGAAACGGACGCTCAGTCAGAAGGTCTGACAAAGATTATTCTTAGCATCCCCGCATCGGAGCGGAAATTCACAAATGTCAACCTGTTGTCGGTCTCCCCCACTACTCGGAACGTTATGTCGATTGTTTCGTCGTCTCGGGTCAAGTGTGAGTTTTTGTTTGACTCGTGTATTATTATTATTTTAATTTTTTTAATCGTCGGCTTGCGACTTATGTTTTGTCTGTTGTGTCAGCGTCTCCGGCTGGTCGGTCGAGTGCCCGTTTGAAGGGAGTGTCTGGGAAAAGTCTGATAGAGCAAAGGCTGGAGGCGGCCAGGGCCTCGTTGAGTAAATCGACGCCGGCGAAGTCGTCGCTCCCAGTCAAAGTTGGCTCAAAAAGGAAGGTAGGAGCTTCTTCTGGCGATGTGAAGGTGGTGGACACTTCAAAGAAGAAGGCAAGGTTGCTCGTGGAGTCAAGAAGATCGATGCGGTCGGTCGATCGATTGCCGATCTCTTTCATGCTCAGGACCCGACTCTGAAGTCTGAAGTTGATAGCGTCTCTCCCTTGGATTGTATTGGCGAAGCGGGGTGCTCTGCGTGGAAGGTAAGTCGTCTTGTCGAATCTCAAGTTTGTATGTTTTCTTTCCACCCGGTCTGGTTGGTCTCTGATTGCTTCGATCTCGCCTTTTTCCAAACTTTCCAGTTTCTCTTGGGCGCGTATTCTGGAGTCCAAGAAATGGTCGATAAGGCCAAGGACATGGCTACTAGGTCAGAGTCCGACCTGGCATCTTTGAAGACCAAGGTGAAAGAAGCTGAGAGCCGTTTTAGGGACGCTGAGCGCCGCTTCGCTAGGGAGATAAAGAGATGTCAAGATGACTTGGATGTTTGTCGGAGGGAGCTCAATGAGAGCCAGTCAAGTGTCGAAGAGTAGGTGAGGCAGGCTAGGATTGAGGTTGGTCGGGTCGCAAGCGACGTAGGAGCTTTCTACGCGTTGAAGTCGCGTGTCGAGATGATCGAGGAGTTCAAAGAGGGCAAGCAGGAGACCTGGGATTTGAAGGCGGAGAAGGAGACCATGGATACCCTGTTTCCAAAGGGGAATCTTGGTTCTGAGTTTTTTCAGTTGGTCGGTGTCGGAGAGGAATCTCTAGACGAAAGTGCCGGTGAAGACGAGGTCCGTTCTGGCGACACTGTGCCGATCGAGCCCCAGCCTTCCTCCGATCCGGCCCCTGCTGAAGGTAATGCTGTGAATCCCGACTCTAGACTATTTTTCGTAAATGACTTGTGATCCCACCTGTGTGTGGGTATAATATTTTCTGGTTTGGCGACCCGCCCACCATCGCGGGTCGCGGAATGTGTTTGTGGACAATTTGAAGTCCTACGTGTGTGTAGGCAGACAATATGTTTTGGCGACCCGTCCATCATTGCGGGTCACGTGGATGTAAAAAGCTTAGACTTTTATTGACGTAATCTGTTTTACAAAGGGTCGAACATGTTTTATGTTCGTATGTTTTGTCGAGTTCTTCTAGAGAAGATTATCGTTGACACCTTTGATTTGTGTGTCAGGTTTGCCCGTGTGCTCCGTCGAGTAGGGCTTGCCGTATGTGTGTAAAGAAGGAGGTCTACAAATGTATGTGTTTATGTTTAGTCATGACTTAGTGTTATGCCGAGGAGGGAAGCAATATGTCTTTATTGCATAAATGTAATAAGGTGTCTTAACCTTATGTATTGTATAAGGCAGGAGGTGTGCTGACGTGCCTTTGGTATTCATCTCCCCGTGTTCTGATCAATCGTGTAAATGTAGTGTAAGCGCTTTTGTTTATGACTGGATCCAGTGTGTATGTTGACGTCGTCCTGTATTTAGGTTTTGCAAGGAAAAAATGTCCTTACTGGATGTGAGTACTCAGTTTCAAGAAATAGAATTGAGTTCATAGCAACGAATAGCACATGACAAGGGAAAGAGTGTCAGTGACTTACTTTGCTGGTCTAGAAGTAGTATAGCTTCAGGTGTGTTGTGTTCCAACTTCTTGGGATCGGTCATCCGTCTTTGTCTTCCAATCGGTATGCTCCTTGTCCGACCACTTCCTTGATGAGATAGGGTCCTTCCCACTGAGGTGGGAGCTTTCCGTTGGTCGGATTCTTGGTGTTTTGGAACGTCTTTCTGAGGACCCAGTCACCAACTTTGAAGACTTTGGCTTGAATATTTTTGTTGTAACTTCTTGCGACCTGTTGTTGGAACCTGACCATTCTAATTTTGGCTCTTTCCCTAGTCTCATCCACCATGTCCAAGTTGTGCGCTAGCTCGACGTCGTTTTGTTCATTCGTCTGAAGACTGTAACGGGCCGTCGGAATCAGTAGCTCGGCGGGAATGACCGCTTCACTTCCATAGACGAGTGAGAATGGTGATTGTCCAGTCGCATTCTTTGGGGTGGTCCTGTCGGACTAGAGGATGAGAGGGAGTTCGTCTGCCCATTTTCCTTTAGCCCTTGTGAGGCGTTTCTTGAGGTTGTTGACGATGATTTTGTTGCTAGACTCGGCTTGTCCGTTAGATTACGGATATCAAGGAGTGTATGTGGCCAGCTTGATATTCCAGTGGTCGTAAAAGCTCGAGTCTTATGACTGATGAACTGGGATCCATTGTCGCACATGATTTCTGATGGGACGCCAAATCTGCACAAGATGTTGTGTTTTATAAATGAAATGACGTGTTGATCTTTTACCTCTCGGTAGGCTTCAACTTCGATCCATTTGGAAAAATAGTTTGTCATGGCAAGGAAGAAGACTCGTTGACCCGACGCAGGTGGGAGTTTTCCGATGATGTACATCCCTCATCTCATGAAGGGCCATGATGCCAGAGTCGGATGGAGGAGTTCCGAGGGTTGATGAGGAACGGGTGCGTGTCGTTGGCAGGCATCGCACTTCTTGGTGTACTCCATCGCGTCTCTATTCATTGTGGGCCAGTAGTATCCGGTTCGCAAGGCTTTCCCTGAGAGGCTTCGTCCTCCGGTGTGGTTTCCACATTCTCCTTCATATAATGACTATAAGATGCGTCTGACTTTTGAAGTCTTGAGGCATCGTAGGAGTATCCATGTGACATATCTCTTGAACAAGACGTCACTTATAATATCGAAGGAATAAGCTTGTACCTTTAGCCTTTTTGCTTCTGTTTTGTCATTGGGTAGGATGTCGTCTTTTAGCCATTTGACGTAAGGTAACATCGAGTCGTCATGATCGTTGACGATGTCTTCTTCTGGTCGGTCACCTATCTCCATCTTGACAAGTTCTTCCAATGGTGTACTCGAATCTTTGAGTATTTTTGGAATGGCTGGTGTTGTGATGTGTGCCAGTGGGATGTTTGGGAACTCCTTTGGGTCCAAGACGGACCCCAAGTTGGCTAGTGAGTCAGCCTGAGAGTTGAGATCTCTCGGAACTTGCCTGATGTCGAATGTTTAGAATTGGTCGATTAGCTTCTTGGATACGTCCAGATAAGCTATCATCCTGTCATCCTTGGCATTGTATGACCCTTGTATTTGATTTACGACCAAGAGGGAGTCGTAGATGACTTTGATTTCTCGGACTCCTAGGTCGCGTGTCGGAATGAGCCCAAATATGAGTGCTTCGTATTCGGCTTCGTTGTTGGTCGTGTCCCATTCGCATCTTACGGCCTGGGCTATCTTGTCCCCTTGTGGCAATTTCAGCACGATCCCTAGCCCCGATCCTCTAGTGTTCGATGCACCATCAATGTGGAGCTCCCATTTACATTTTTCCTCTGTCGCAAGTAACTGTGTTGCTTCTCTAGCGGCTTTTTGTTTTAGGGTCGGGCTGAAGTCTGCCACAAAGTCAGCCAAGGCTTGCAATTTGATTGTCGTCCTGGGCTCGTATTCGATGTCGTAGCCGCTGAGGTGTATGGTCCATTTGGCCATTCGTCCTGTGAACTCGGGTTTCCTCATGATTGCTCTCATGGGATGGTTAGTGTTTTGGACGAAAAATGACCAATCGATCTTTTTCCGTTGATTTGAGGGGTAACAATAGTTAGGGTAATAAATCTACTCCGTTTGATGAGAACAAGTGATTACAAATGGTAATTTCATGATGGAAGAGAGGAAGAAGAAAGTTACAACGTGTATAGTCGAAAGAGAAAGAATGGTCGGACCAGACTACAAGCGTCGGTCGGACTAAATAACGTTGGACAAGATAGAATATATAAAAATGAGAGTTCGGTGATGAGAGTACAAATGGTTGTTGCTGAAAATGGAGTGTTGTAGAATGTCCTTTGAGGCTTCTCCTAGAGCCTTATTTATACTTGTTTGATCTCTCCTTAAATGCTCTTGATCTCTCCTTAAATGCTCTTGATCTCTCCTTGATTTCTCATTAATTACGCTTGATCTCCTCTTAATAAGCCTTGATCCTCTCTTAAAGATGGTTGATTCCTTCCTTGATGGCTGAAATAATGCATATAGCCGTTGGAGATCTTGGAGTTGTTATACTTAAAGGAGAAAATCTCGTTGGTCCGTTGCGTCCAGGAATCAGGCGACGGTCACATGGCTCACGTCCGACAGGTCTGATGCGTCCGACGGTTACGTCAGACAGTTGATGCCCATTGGACGAGTAGTCGATTTTCCGACCCCAACAATTGCCCCAAATTCATCTTAGTCATCGATGCAAGGCGGTGGATGAGATGAATTTCAAGTCTTCAAGGGAATCGTCCTTCAGTAATTTCGATTTGTCCGAACTCGTCCTGCTATGTAGATAGTCGATGAATTGATGTGATGTGACGTTGCTTGTGTAAAAGCTTTTGTCTTTGAAAGTGTTGAATTGAAGTTTTTAGCCATCGGGCGTTAACTCCATAAATGTATATTGTATTGTACCACCGTTTGCGTAAAAGCTTTTGTTGGTGGGTCGTGTGTAAGTTGTAGCCGTGTGAGGCGTTAACTTTGTAAATGTGTACTGTGCAGGTTTGTGTATTTGTAGGTACCGTATGTAGGGTTTGTCACCCGTAATGTGTGTTAGTCATGACTCTATGCCGGGGAGGTAAGCAATATGTTTCTATTGCGTAAATGTAATAAGGTGTCTTAACCTTATGTAATGTGTAAGGCAGGCGGTGTGTCGACGTGCTTGTGTTGTTCATCTCGCCCGTGTTCCGATCGATCGTGTAAATGTAGTGTAAGCGCTTTTTGCGGATGACTGGATCCAACGTGTATGTTAAGGGTCCTCACCCGTATGTATGTAAATATAACGTGACATGTCAAGTCGATTTGTTCGTAGTTGATTTTGATGTTGTCTTGTATTCGTCGCACTGAATAGATTCGTCATGTACCTTGTAGGATCAAAAAGACATGGTAGGATTTGGTGCTCGAGTTTATCGACAATCCTCCAATAGTCATGTTAGCAATCATGTCAAGTAATAGTATATAGCGAGAATATATTTAAAATTGAAATGACACGAATGTAATCGTAGGTCGACATGCAAAAGTCAAATTATTTTGTAATTCGAAAAGCGATAATCCAAAGATGCGATGAGTGCAAATAGTAAATGATAATGATAATACGTAATAAAATACTTAGAGACAATATGGATGAAACCTATTGTCCCTTCGATGATGCGTCGTCCTTTCGGGTGCGTCTTCTTCGAGTCGAATTTGAGCCGTTGCCTTAGCTTAGGCGTCTTCAAAGGTCTTACATGGGTACCTTGTGAGATCTTCATAGAGATCGCCTTCTTTATCGAGTCCTTGGCGGAACGCTTATATGGAGGTCGGGACATCGCAATTGAGGATCCCAATTTTCTCCCGGTTAAACCGCTTCAAGTAGTCCCTTGTCATTTCGTCGTGCCCCTGTATGATCCGGTACAAGTCACTAGACTATTTTTTGGGACATCGGCCGCTAATGAACTGGATCTTGAAGGTGTTGACCAAGTCAGCGAATGACGAGATAGACCCGTTCGGTAGATTGACGAACCATGTAAGGGCTGGTCCGACCAAAGTCGACCCAAATCCCTTGCATATGATAGCCTCACGCGTCTCATGAGGGATTGGACATGCCATCAAATTTTGTTTGTAAATGGACATGTGGTCTTCTGGATCGCCTGAACCGTCGTAGTAAGTCATGTTTGAGATGACAAACATTTTCGGCATTTCGACTTCATTGATCGCTTCCACGAAGGGTGAATCTTCAAAGCAGTTGTCGGCTTCTTTTTCAATGGGTCGAGGGACGCCGGGGATTCTAGAGATCCTTTCGTCCACAACCTTAAAGTGCTCCTCAATTTGTTGCTTGATGAGATCATATAGGTTGGACTGGTCCGTCAGACACGGTCGTGTCGTCTGGTCTGATCGCGTCGTTGGATCCTGTCGTCTTGTCAGATCCGGTCGCATCGTCAGATCTGGTAGCCTTGCTTGGTCGCCTATATTAAGGAGTCGACCTTGTCTTGAGTTTGAGACGTTGGACCTAATTTTTTCTCGTAGGGACTCGTTTTGAAGAGTCAACTGTGCTATCTTGGCATCGGCTTGAGCTTTTTGGGCAGCCATCTCGATGATCTAGGCCTTTTGGAGATCTAGTGTTCTCCTCAATGAGTCGATCCCTTTTGAGAGGTCATCCATGGTGACTTGCCCCTGTCCTCCTTGCATAGACACGAATTGGATGTGTTTGGATTAGGAAGTAGATGAATCAAGATTATCTAACTATCGGCCCCACGGTGGGCGCCAAATTGTTTTGGACGAAAAATGACCAATCGATCTTTTTCCGTTGATTTGAGGGGTAACAATAGTTAGGGTAATAAATCTACTCCGTTTGATGAGAACAAGTGATTACAAATGGTAATTTCGTGATGCAGGAGAGGAAGAAGAAAGTTACAATGTGTATAGTCGAAAGAGAAAGAATGGTCGGACCAGACTACAAGCGTCGGTCGGACTAAACAACGTTGGACAAGATAGAATATATAAAAATGAGAGTTCGGTGATGAGAGTACAAATGGTTGTTGCTGAAAATGGAGTGTTGTAGAATGTCCTTTGAGGCTTCTCCTAGAGCCTTATTTATACTTGCTTGATCTCTCCTTAAATGCTCTTGATCTCTCCTTGATTCCTCATTAATTACGCTTGATCTCCTCTTAATAAGCCTTGATCCTCTCTTAAAGATGGTTGATTCCTTCCTTGATGGCTGAAATAATGCATATAGCCGTTGGAGATCTTGGAGTTGTTATACTTAAAGGAGAAAATCTCGCTGGTATGTTGCGTCCAGGAATCAGGCGACGGTCACATGGCTCACGTCCGACAGGTCTGATGCGTTCGACGGTTACGTCAGACAGTTGATGCCCATTGGACGAGTAGTCGATTTTCCGACCCCAACAATTGCCCGAAATTCATCTTAGTCATCGATGCAAGGCGGTGGATGAGATGAATTTCAAGTCTTCAAGGGAATCGTCCTTCAGTAATTTCGATTTGTCCGAACTCGTCCTGCTATGTAGATAGTCGATGAATTGATGTGATGTGACGTTGCTTGTGTAAAAGCTTTTGTCTTTGAAAGTGTTGAATTGAAGTTTTTAGCCATCGGGCATTAACTCCGTAAATGTATATTGTATTGTACCACCGTTTGCGTAAAAGCTTTTGTTGGTGGGTCGTGTGTAAGTTGTAGCCGTGTGAGGCGTTAACTTTGTAAATGTGTACTGTGCAGGTTTGTGTATTTGTAGGTACCGTATGTAGGGTTTGTCACCCGTAATGTGTGTTAGTCATGACTCTATGCCGGGGAGGTAAGCAATATGTTTCTATTGCGTAAATGTAATAAGGTGTCTTAACCTTATGTAATGTGTAAGGCAGGCGGTGTGTCGACGTGCTTGTGTTGTTCATCTCGCCCGTGTTCCGATCGATCGTGTAAATGTAGTGTAAGCGCTTTTTGCGGATGACTGGATCCAACGTGTATGTTAAGGGTCCTCACCCGTATGTATGTAAATATAACGTGACATGTCAAGTCGATTTGTTCGTAGTTGATTTTGATGTTGTCTTGTATTCGTCGCACTGAATAGATTCGTCATGTACCTTGTAGGATCAAAAAGACATGGTAGGATTTGGTGCTCGAGTTTATCGACAATCCTCCAATAGTCATGTTAGCAATCATGTCAAGTAATAGTATATAGCGAGAATATATTTAAAATTGAAATGACACGAATGTAATCGTAGGTCGACATGCAAAAGTCAAATTATTTTGTAATTCGAAAAGCGATAATCCAAATATGCGATGAGTGCAAAGAGTAAATGATAATGATAATACGTAATAAATTACTTAGAAACGATATGGATGAAACCTATTGTCCCTTCGATGATGCGTCGTCCTTTCGGGTGCGTCTTCTTCGAGTCGAATTTGAGCCGTTGCCTTAGCTTAGGCGTCTTCAAAGGTCTTACATGGGTACCTTGTGAGATCTTCATAGAGATCGCCTTCTTTATCGAGTCCTTGGCGGAACGCTTATATGGAGGTCGGGACGTCGCAATTGAGGATCCCAATTTTCTCCCGGTTAAACCGCTTCAAGTAGTCCCTTGTCGTTTCGTCGTGCCCCTGTATGATCCGGTACAAGTCACTAGACTATTTTTTGGGACATCGGCCGCTAATGAACTGGATCTTGAAGGTGTTGACCAAGTCAGCGAATGACGAGATAGACCCGTTCGGTAGATTGACGAACCATGTAAGGGCTGGTCCGACCAAAGTCGACCCAAATCCCTTGCACATGATAGCCTCGCGCGTCTCATGAGGGATTGGACATGCCATCAAATTTTGTTTGTAAATGGACACGTGGTCTTCTGGATCGCCTGAACCGTCGTAGTAAGTCATGTTTGAGATGACAAACATTTTCGGCATTTCGACTTCATTGATCGCTTCCACGAAGGGTGAATCTTCAAATCAGTTGTCGGCTTCTTTTTCAATGGGTCGAGGGACGCCGGGGATTCTAGAGATCCTTTCGTCCACAACCTTAAAGTGCTCCTCAATTTGTTGCTTGATGAGATCATATAGGTTGGACTGGTCCGTCAGACACGGTCGTGTCGTCTGGTCTGATTGCGTCGTTGGATCCTGTCGTCTTGTCAGATCCGGTCGCCTCGTGAGATCTGGTCGCCTTGCTTGGTCGCCTATATTAAGGAGTCGACCTTGTCTTGAGTTTGAGACGTTAGACCTGATTTTTTCTCGTAGGGACTCGTTTTGAAGAGTCAACTGTGCTATCTTGGCATCGGTTTGAGCTTTTTGGGCAGCCATCTCGATGATCTAGGCCTTTTGGAGATCTAGTGTTCTCCTCAATGAGTCGATCCCTTTTAAGAGGTCATCCATGGTGACTTGCCCCTGTCCTCCTTGCATAGACACGAATTGGATGTGTTTGGATTAGGAAGTAGATGAATCAAGATTATCTAACTATCGGCCCCACGGTGGGCGCCAAATTGTTTTGGACGAAAAATGACCAATCAATCTTTTTCCGTTGATTTGAGGGGTAACAATAGTTAGGGTAATAAATCTACTCCGTTTGATGAGAACAAGTGATTACAAATGGTAATTTCGTGATGCAGGAGAGGAAGAAGAAAGTTACAATGTGTATAGTCAAAAGAGAAAGAATGGTCGGACCAGACTACAAGCGTCGGTCGGACTAAACAACGTTGGACAAGATAGAATATATAAAAATGAGAGTTCGGTGATGAGAGTACAAATGGTTGTTGCTGAAAATGGAGTGTTGTAGAATGTCCTTTGATGCTTCTCCTAGAGCCTTATTTATACTTGCTTGATCTCTCCTTAAATGCTCTTGATCTCTCCTTGATTCCTCATTAATTACGCTTGATCTCCTCTTAATAAGCCTTGATCCTCTCTTAAAGATGGTTGATTCCTTCCTTGATGGCTGAAATAATGCATATAGCCGTTGGAGATCTTGGAGTTGTTATACTTAAAGGAGAAAATCTCGCTGGTCCATTGCATCCAGGAATCAGGCGACGGTCGCATGGCTCACGTCCGACAGGTCTGATGCGTCCGACAGTTGTGTCAGACAGTTGATGCCCATTGGACGAGTAATCGATTTTCCGACCCTAACAGTTAGTATGGACAATTATAGTATGAGATTCGAAATATGGTTTGAGTTTATTTGATGCCATTACCAGTGATAGGACAAGTTTTTCTAGCGACGTGTACCTTGTTTCTGCTAGCAGTAACGTTCGACTGACATAGTAGATTGGAGATTGCTTGCCATCTTCTTCTCTGACCAGTACTGCGCTCACGGTGGACTTTGATACTGCTAGGTATAGCAATAATGGCTCGTCGTCTTTGGGTTTGGTTAACAACAAGGGACTGGCCAGGTATTTCTTCAAATCTTGGAACGCGACTTCATGTTCTTCTGTCCATTGAAAGGACTTGTTCTTCTTGAGAGCGTCGTGAAAGGGTTTGCACTTGTCGGATGACTTTGAGATGAATCTGTTCAAGGCTGTTATCCGACCTGTCAGCTTTTGTACGTCCTTTTCACATCGAGGGGATCGAAGATTGATGAGGGCCTTGACCTGTTCCGGACTGGCTTCTATTCCTCTTTGTGTCACCATGTAACGCAATAATTTTCCTGATGACACCCCGAAAGAGCATTTCATAGGATTTAATTTCATGTTATATCTTTTTAGTACCTCGAAGCTGTCGCGGAGGTGATCGATGTGGTCCTTTTTTTTCCGATTTGACCAGCATGTCGTCTATGTAGACTTCCATTGTGTCCCCAATCTGATCTTTGAACATCTTGTTGACTAGTCGTTGATAAGTAGCCCTTGCGTTTTTTAGTCCGAAGGGCATTACTTTGTAACAATAGATACCTTGGCTTGTGACGAATGCCATTTTCTCTTGGTCTTCTGGTTCCATGAGGATCTGATTGTAGCCACTGAACGCGTCCATGAAGGATAGCATTTCGTGCTCTGCTGTCGCGTTGACCATGGCGTCGATATGAGGGAGTGGGAAAAAATCTTTGGGACAAGCCTTGTTAAGGTCGGTGAAGTCAATGCAGCCATTCGGGGTAGTTGACTTCTCTTATTTTTCCTGTTTCCAGCAGGCTCCTGACTTCGTCGTCGACGATCTTATTTCGCTCTGGGGCAAATTTCCTGCGCTTCTGCTTTACAGGGGGGTGAGACGGATCTACATTCAATTTATGAGTAATAATGTTTGGAGATATTTCGACCATGTCTTCATGTGACCACGCAAAGCAATCAACATTAGATCGGAGGAAATCCAGTATTTTTTGTCTGGTCGAGTCGTCCAGGTCTGACCCGACCCTTACCGTTTGGTTTGGCTTTGAAGGATCTAATGCAATCTCGTCAAGCTTTTTCATTTCTGGTTCGACATATCGACTAGATCCTTCGCCGAGCTGTGATTGCTATGCGGTCTTGGGTTCGACCGCGCTCTTCATGGAGGCGACATAGCATTCCTTGGCCATCCTCTGATCTCCCTTGATTTCTTGGACTCCCCACTTGGTAGGGAACTTGATGATTTGATGGTACGTCGAGGGTACCGCCTTCATAGCATGTATCCATGGCCTGCCAATAATGCAATTATAGGGAGATGGGCAGTCTAGGACTAGAAATTTTACCTGTTGGTTTACTCCTCCGGCGTATGTCGTAAGAACGATTTCGCCGATAGTATGTTTAACTTCGCCGCTGAATCCGACTAGTGGAGTCGATTTCTTGATAAGATCATCTTCACCCAGACCCATCCCTTTGAGGGCGTCGAAGGTCAAGAGATTGGTTGAACTTCCTGTATCGATTAGTACTCTACGTATCAAACAGTTCCCAATAGACAAAGAGATTACCAGACCATCGTGATGGTTTTCCGATCCGTCGACATCAGACTCGTCGAACGTGACCGTTGGGAGGTCGGAGACCCTGGTTTGTCTGAATTCTGGCGTCTCGGGTTTACTGCCTTTGCTTTCTTTCGCATGTCTTTTGGCTACGGAGTACGTTTTCCCACATACGTCTGAGCCCCCTGAAATGGTATTGATAATTTTTGTATGGACAGGAGATGGGGGTTTATCTTGTTTTACCTGATCTCGTCGTTCCATGGTGGCTTTGGCCCGTTCCGAGATCACGTCGCGCAAGAATCCTTGTGCAAGTAACCTGGTGACTGTTTTGGACGGAAAATGACCAATCGATCTCTTTCCGTTGATTTGAGGGGTAATAATAGTTAGGGTGATAAATCTACTCCGTTTGATGAGAATAAGTGATTACAAATGGTATTT
Source organism: Rheum nobile (assembly GCA_027886185.1). Taxonomy (NCBI): domain Eukaryota; kingdom Viridiplantae; phylum Streptophyta; class Magnoliopsida; order Caryophyllales; family Polygonaceae; genus Rheum; species Rheum nobile. Next base: position 814,825 of record WOAB01000306.1, on the reverse strand, counting down.
TTTGTGATGCAAGAGAGGAAGAAGAAGGTTACAACATGAATAGTCGAAGAAGACGAGATGGTCGGACCAGACTACAAGCGTCGGTCGGACTAAACAACGTTGGACAAGATAGAATATATAAAAATGAGAGTTTTGATGATGAGAGTACAAGTGGTTGCAGTAAAATGAAGTGTTGTAGATTGTCCTTTGAGGCTTCTCCTAGAGCCTTATTTATACTTGCTTGATCTCTGCTTAAATACTTTTGATCTCTCCTTAAATGCTCTTGATCTCTCCTTGATTCCTCATTAATTACGCTTGATCTCCTCTTAATAAGCCTTGATCCTCTCTTAAAGATGGTTGATTCCTTCCTTGATGGCTGAAATAATGCATATAGCCGTTGGAGATCTCGGAGTTGTTATACTTAAAGGAGAAAATTTCGATGGACCGTTGCGTCCAGGAATCAGGCGACGGTCGCATGGCTCATGTCCGACAGGTCTGATGCGTCCGACGATGGCGTCAGACAGTTGATGCCCATTGGACGAGTAGTCGATTTTCCGACCCCAACAGCGACCTCTTTGCGTAAGGCGATGCATTCGTCCGTTGAGTGACCATGGTCACCGTGGAATTCACACCACCTGCTCATGTCTTTTTTGACGTCTGGTCGGTCGCTCTTTCGGGGCCATCTTACTTCTTTTCCATATTTGTCGAAACTCTTGACGAGCTCCGACACAGAAATACTGAAATTGTAAGATTGAACCCTGGGAGGCAGCGTCGGTCCCTCCAGTCTTGAGACCTGTCTTGGAAGGAGTTTATCTGAATTTGCTCATTTCGGCTACGAGGGTAGGGATGATGACGTCTCTCTCGACGGTTATCGGAAGAGGATTTGCGATCAGATTGGTTGGGTCCATGGGACGCTTTTCGCGATCCGCGATCTTCTTCCAAACGCACCTCGGCCATGGTTTTGGCTTGGACATCTTCGAAACTTCTGCACGGGTACTTGGTGATTGTTGGGGTCGGAAAATCGACTACTCGTCCAATGGGCATCAACTGTCTGACGCAACCGTCGGACGCATCGGACGTGAGCCATGCGACCGTCGCCTGATTCCTGGACACAGCGGACCAGCGAGATTTTCTCCTTTATTATAACAACTCTGAGATCTCCAACGGCTATATGCATTATTTCAGCCATCAAGGAAGGAATCAACCATCTTTAAGAGAGGATCAAGGCTTATTAAGAGGAGATCAAGCGTAATTAATGCAGAATCAAAGAGAAGATCAAGAGCATTTAAGGAGAGATCAAGAGCATTTAGGGAGGGATCAAGCAAGTATAAATAAGGCTCTAGGAGAAGCCTCAAAGGACACTCTACGACATTCTACAACACTCCATTCTACTGCAACCACTTGTACTCTCATCATCAAAACTCTCATTTTTATATATTCTATCTTGTCCAACGTTGTTTGGTCCGACCGACGCTTGTAGTCTGATCCGACCATCTCGTCTTCTTCGACTATTCATGTTGTAACCTTCTTCTTTCTCTCTTGCATCACAAAAACTACCATTTGTAATCACTTATTCTCATCAAACGGAGTAGATTTATCACCCTAACTATTGTTACCCCTCAAATCAACGGAAAGAGATCGATTGGTCATATTCCGTCCAAAACAATTTGGCGCCCACCGTGGGGCCGATAGTTAGATAATCCTGATTCATCTACTTCCTAATCCAAACACATCCAATTCGTGGCCATGCAAGGAGGATAGGGGCAAGTCACCATGGTTGACCTCTCAAAAGGCAACGGCTAAATTCCGACTCGAAGAAGACGTCGAAGCCGAAAACGAAATCTCGGAGTACGACGGAGATGCACCCGAAAGGACGACGCATCATCGAAGGGACAATAGGTTTCATCCATATCGTTTCTAAGTGATTTATTACGTATTATCATTATTATTTACTATTTACACTCATCGCATCTTTGGATTATCGCTTTTCGAATTACAAAATAATTTGACTTTTACATGTCGACCTACGATTACATTCGTGTCATTTCAATTTTAAATATATTCTCGCTATACTCTATTACATGAACCTGATTGCTAACATGAGGATTATCGATAAACTCGAGCACCAAATCCTACTATGTCTTTTTGATCCTACAAGGTACACGACGAATCTATTTAGTGCGACGAATACAAGACAACATCAAAATCAACTACGAACAAATCGACTTGACATGTCGCGTTACATTTACATACATACGGGTGACGACCCTTAACATACACGTTGGATCCAGTCATCCCCAAAAAGCGCTTACACTACATTTACACGATCGATCGGTACACGGGGAGATGACTCACGGTTCAGCGGCACATTGCCCACCTTACACAAGGGAACCCACCTTATTTACGCAGCAAACAAACTGCTTTCCTCCTCGGTCTACACAAACGTCATGACTAACACACATTACGGGTGACAAACCCTACATACGGTACCTACAAATACACAAACCTGCGCAGTACACATTTACAAAGTTAACGCCTCACACGGCTACAACTTACACACGACCCACCAACAAAAGCTTTTACGCAAACGGTGGTACAATACAATATACAGTTACGGAGTTAACGCTCGATGGCTAAAAACTTCAATTCAACACTTTCAAAGACAAAAGCTTTTACACAAGCAACGTCACAACACATCAATTCATCAACTATCTACATAGCAGGACGAGTTCGGACAAATCGAAATTACTGAAGGACGATTCCCTTGAAGACTTGAAATTCATCTCATCCACCGCCTTGCATCGATGACTAAGATGAATTTGGGGCAATTGTTGGGGTCGGAAAATCGACTACTCGTCCAATGGGCATCAACTGTCTAACGCAACCGTCGGACGCATCAGACCCGTCAGACGCATCGGACGTGAGCCATGCGACTGTCGCCTGATTCCTGGACACAGCGGACCAGCGAGATTTTCTCCTTTATTATAACAACTCTGAGATCTCCAACGGCTATATGCATTATTTCAGCCATCAAGGAAGGAATCAACCATCTTTAAGAGAGGATCAAGGCTTATTAAGAGGAAATCAAGCGTAATTAATGCAGAATCAAAGAGAAGATCAAGAGCATTTAAGGAGAGATCAAGAGCATTTAGGGAGGGATCAAGCAAGTATAAATAAGGCTCTAGGAGAAGCCTCAAAGGACACTCTACGACACTCTACGACATTCTACAACACTCCATTCTACTGCAACCACTTGTACTCTCATCATCAAAACTCTCATTTTTATATATTCTATCTTGTCCAACGTTGTTTGGTCCGACCGACGCTTGTAGTCTGATCCGACCATCTCGTCTTCTTCGACTATTCATGTTGTAACCTTCTTCTCTCTCTCTTGCATCACAAAAACTACCATTTGTAATCACTTATTCTCATCAAACGGAGTAGATTTATCACCCTAACTATTGTTACCCCTCAAATCAACAGAAAGAGATCGATTGGTCATTTTCCGTCCAAAACAGTGATCTCGTTGTAGAGGTTGCTATTCTTGATCTGACCTTGTCTGAAGGCTTCGATGGAGGTGGTGACGTCGCAATGGGGGATCGCGACTTTTTCCTTATTGTACCTGTTCAGATAGCTTCGGAGAGGTTCATTATACTTTTGGGTGATTCAATAGAGATCACTCGACTGCCTTTCGAGCCTCCGACTGCTGGCGAATTGGATCTTAAATGAATTGACCAGATCCGCGAATGAGGCGATCATTCCCTAAGGCAAACGCATAAACCAGGTCAGTGCGGGACCCGCGATAGTCGTGCCAAAGCTTTTGCACATGACAGCCTCACGGCTCTCCCTCGGAAGAGATGCAGTCATTAGTTTTTGTTTATAGAGAGAAATGTGATCATCTGGATCGTTGGTGCCATCGAATGTCACCATGCTAGGAAGGTGGAACTTCTTTGGGATTTCGACTCTGGCAATCTCTTCGACGAATGGAGATTCCCCGTATCCGCCTGACGCTTCCTTCTCGATCGGTTGCTGAAATCCGGGAATTCTAGCGATGCGGTCGTCGAGTGTCTTCATGTGCTGACAGAGCATCTGCTGGACGAGAGCCAGGATATCGGGAGGATTGGCAACCTGTGGTTCGTTGATTCGGGTTCCTGCTGACCCGGTCGGTGTGGAGAAAGTAAAATTGTTAGTCGAAAATGGATTGACCAAAGGAGTTCGAGATGTACCCTCAGTATGTCCGGGGCGTCGGACGCTCGGGGGAGTCGGCTCGACTCCATCCATGTCAAGACGCGTCTGGATGTTGCTATGGATGGGCATCCGCCTGGATCCAGAAGCCATTGATTATACCTGCGACCTAAGAGACTCGTTTTCACGAGTTAGTTGTGCAATCTCGGTCTCAGATTTGGTGAATAAGGTAGCCAAGGCTTCGGTCTTTTGGCGTTGCTGGGCGAGCTCTTCTTGTAGGGTAGTCATTTTTTGGGCAAGCTCTTGGAGTTGGTTCAGAGTAGGGTTTTCGGTTGTGTTTCCTTGAGTTTGGGAGTCATCTTCGAGGCGTGGCTCCTCGGTGTCGGTAGGCGGGTTAATAGTCATGGTTGGAGGATTTTTGAGATGGTGATCGGCAAGTTGCCCCACGGTGGGCGCCAAACTGTTTTGGGGCAAAAAGATCAGTCGACCTAAATTGCCTTAGACGGGGTAACGAGTCAATCGGATAATATAAAATCGATCCAAACCAAATAGACAATCAACCAAGTAAAGAGTCGATGCAAAATAGCAATATGATTTATTGATCAATCAATGATAGAATCAGATCAGAGTACAACTTATCCTTGAAGAGTAAGGGATCGAGTCTTGTTCGACAAGCGGTATCGGTGATTCGACCGACAATGATCGGGTAGTATCCCAGGGAGCTTGAGCGAGAGCGAATATGCTGGTAAGCCTTTTGAAAGCTAAGTGAGTGAATACTGTGTGTAGACGTGTGTGTTGTCGATTGCTTCTTCGTGATCTATTTATGGTAGCTTCCTCTTGTGCCCGTTACTTGTCTTCGTAATATCTTCTATTTGTTTCATGCGTGATCTTCGGAATTTGCTCTTGAATGCCATCGTAATCTTCGTGTTTAATTTCGTTACCGTTGCCACTGATCAAGCAATTAATGTCCTGGGCGAAATCTTCGGAGCTGGTTGGATCCCACGCGTCTGAGGAGTGTCTGTTGCTTCCTTCTAATTTCTTCTGGCCCTCGACTTCGCCTGGACCTTGGCCCAATTCACTTTCTCCGATCCCTTTGGAGTATATTGGGCCCAACAATTACCTTCACCCTTTTGTTCTTCTTCTCCAAGACCAATGTTCTTGTATAGCTCAGTATCGCGGTTCCTACTGGAATGGTACTTGAGGCAGAAGTAGGCACTGACGTCGATTGCAATATGCGCGTCCCTCACTTGGAGTTCGTCGACGCTGCTGTCAAGCTCCTTAATGCGAGCCTGAGCCACCTTCAATTTCCTGTCAACCTAGGTGAGCTTGCTCTCGGTCGTCTTCACACGACTGTTAGTAGCGGTAGGCTGAGTCTCGGCTTGAGCAGTACGCTTGTCGGCCCGATGACCCAAATCCTTCACCGTTGAGAATGTTACAAAAGAATACTGGAGCGACTACATACCAAAGGAAAAAGATTATATATTCATTCATTGTAAACAAAAATGCATTTATACCTACATTCAAAGCCAAAACATTTGCCTCGTCAATACAGTCGATTGGATGGAGGTCCCCGATCTCTTTTTTGGCAGTAGGGTCCTGGTTATAGAGGAGGTCGCTCAAGGACCAGTTCAACCCTCACTGGTTCAGTAGCCACGATCGCCTTCCTCTTTTCGCCGGACGTCTTGGACGATGGCGAATCAAGAGAGATGATTTTGGCCGGGGCAGACACCTTTGCCGCAAAAATCTTCTATTCCAAAGAACTTTTCCTAGAAAAGACGTGCACTTGATCTCTCGTCGCGGGACGTTGTCATGTAAGCACAACACAATAAGCATACGACTAGTCCAAAAACCACCAAGACGCATACATGTAGGAACAAATAGGTGCCTTTGGTAATAAAAGTGGAGGGTGTCTACATGTTGAGGGGGCGAGACGTCATGAAGTTAACGTTCTCAACGGACCTTTGCTCTTCAGTAAGAGAGTGCAAAACCTGAGTCATTGCTTCAAAATCAGAATCTTTGAACTCCTCCTGGTCGGGAACTGAAACAAAAAACATGTGAGCAAAATTTAAGAAGGCGTCCAACAAAAGCAAAAAAGGACAAATATGATACATGTCGTCCTCCAGTCGTCCAACAAGAAGGAACAGTCGACACCCCCCTCAAGCGATTTTCTCTCCACGAAGAAGAAGCGAGACCTCCACTCGCGATCATTAACATTGAGGTTCAATGCGATCGGTAATCTATTTTATCGAAGGCGTAACTGAAATCTAGAGGACCCTCGAGTACTCAAATAATAGGAGTACCACAGAGCGTCGAAATCAAATTCGACGTCGACCCTTGAAACCAACAGATCATCCACTCTCAAAAGACGTCATGCATGCAGCACGACTTGATAAGGAGCAAGATTCAAAACAGCTAAGAAATTACGGACGAAATTTGAAAATGGGAAAGAGTGCCCAATCCTAAAAGGGTACTCAAAGAAACTGACAGGACCGGAAACCGGTGTCGTTTTCCTGTCAAAATAATCCTAATTCACCTACTAAAGAGTATAGTAAGTAAGTCATGGTCGATCCCATAGGGAGTCGGTTATCTGTATGCAATAACGTGTGACTAACAAGTAACAGGGGGTTGTTTGGGACAATCGCAACGTAACCAAAGATTCAATTATGACAAGTGACGAAATATAATGAGAGAAGGTATTCCACCAGACAAATATCCACACCATAATGCAATCGGTTGATCACTGAAAACTATCTTTCCAAGTTCTTTTACTATCTTATTATTGTTCCCACCCTAATCGTGAATACTATCGATTCTCACAGTTGTCGATAGACTTATTACGGTACCAATGATAAAGTACAACTGATTCTCACAGTTGTCAGCGTACCCTAGCACCAATACAGCAATAGCAATGCACACAAAGATATAGGATACATGCAAGTAGAAAGACGTACAAGTACTCACTCTCCTACTTAACATGCAATTGATTCTCACACACAATTGTATGCTCGGAACCCCTATACGCACAATTGTGTTTGCCACTAGATATGCACTCGGAACCCCTATATGCAATCCTAGCAATATGATAGATGCCGAAAAACCTAGTTAGCTACGCTAGAAGAATCAACATAAATCAATAGACGATTCAAACAAGAGAATCAATCCAATTTAATAAGATATAGAACAAGGAATAGAATTCTCACAACCAATTCATTGTAGTGCTTCAATTGTCTAGCGAAACAAAAGTGTTTAGCTATCCATTGTTTAAAAACCTAGAAAATTGTATTGTAAAAAGGGAGAGGAACTCCCTTCTACGAACTATTAACAAGACCTTAAATAGGATCTCAGAAAGTTAACCTAGCAAACAAAGTAAGGAAATAAAATATACTAAAGTATAAAGTCTAAAATACTAAAATAGGAATAATAATAAAACACGTCAGCCGTGCGGTCTTCACTCCCACCGCGAGGCGGTAATGGCTCCACCGCGAGGCGGTGGCTTCATCTGGCGCGTGGCTCTTCTCTGAGGATCTTCGCTGGGTCGCGGTGACAGCGATGCGGGGCGGTGCTGGCAGCTTCTTCATCCTTCATCTGCTCCAAAGTACTGCTATGTGAGGCAGCTTTCTCCTTTAGCTCTGAGCAGATCTTCTTCTTCATCTTCATTAGGCTGTAGAAACCTTCAAATCTGTACTACTTCAACTTTTCTCCTAAGTCACATACTTAGCCTAATTCTTCACCAAAACTCCATCCAATATTTGTCAATAGTCACTAGTTAAGGTGCACTAAATTGCACCTATCAAATATCCCCACACTTAGACCTTTACTCGTCCCGAGTAAATCAGCTCCATCATACACCAATCCAACAAAAATCAAGGTCTCAGGAAGTGTGACAACAAAAGACACCAACGACTATAACAACTCAACAATCCGCACTCCAAACAACCAAAACGAATGATGCGAGAGAACTCTAATCCTAACTCTTGTCTAGCTCCTTATTTCTCCAAAGTGGCCTACCCGAACTCCTTATATCGCCTCTTCTTATGACGCCTCGCCAATAGGTAAGAGAAATCCTAAAATCACACTTTTTTCTTTTCCACTCATTTTGCCAAGGCGCCCTTTCGGGTTTTCACCAAGTGACGGGGCTAAAGATGCACAAGCAAATGTCGTTGATTAGCCTTATCAAAGTAAATTATCCTAACCAACCTACTAAACAGAGTATAGCAGACAAGTAAGGGTCGAATCCCACAGAGAAGGTATGATGTAGTATGTAAACGTGAATGACGAATAACAAGTAACAAGTAACTGGGGGGGTTTTGTAATCAAGAAAGCAAACAAACAAAGTAAACAAATTTGGTTTATGTAGGAAGAAAGTATGATGAGGGGAAGTAGTTCCACTAGACCGAAATCCACAATACAGAGATAGAGTTTGATCACTGAAATCTATTTTGTCCAAGTTCGTTTATTTATCCTTATAGTCGTTCCCACCCTGATCGTAAGTACTATTGATTCTCACAGTTGTCAATAGACTTATTACTATACCAATGATAAAGCACAACTGATTCTCACAGTTGTCAGCGTACTTTATCACCAACACAGCAATAGCAATGCACACAGGATATAGGATACATGCAAGTAGAAAGACGTACAAGTACTCACTCCCCTACTTAACATGCAATTGATTCTCACACACAATTGTACGCTCGGGACCCCTATACGCACAATTGTGTTTGCCACTAGATATGCACAAGAAATCAATAATCAATATAACCAAGAGAATCAATCCAACACTTATAAGGATAAGAACAAGGAATAGAAATCTCACAAACACATCAACTGTACTGCTTCAATCGTCTAGCAGAACAAAGGGAAATTAGCTCTCCATCAAAGGGGATGAAAAACTCTAATTAGAAATTACGTTGAAACAATAGTGCGTCTGATGATGATGATTTGGAGGCTGCGAGAGAAGAGGTTAAATAGAGTTAACCTAAATCCCCAAGATCACAAACCATATCTTACAAGGAAATAAAATAATAAAATAAAGGAAATCTGACTAATGCATAAAAGGAAATAAAGTAAAATAAAATAACTCTGGCCGCGAGGTCACTAAGAACAGCCACCGCGGGGCGGTGAAGATCCACCGCGGGGCGTCGAACTCTCCACCGCTGGGCGATGGCTTCCTCTGGCGTGGGCTCCATTCTTTATTGAGAGTCATCGCCGGGTCACGGCGAGGATCGCCGGGTCGCGGCGAGGATCGCCGGGTCGCGGCGAGGATCGCCGCGGGGCGGTGAACTCCAATCCTCCAGCTCTCTTCTTCTTCTCTTCTTCTGCTGCTCTCCATTACTACCAAGTGTTGGTAGCCTTCTCCATAAATGCTCCAGCAACTCCATCCTCATCTTCATGCTCCATCTAAGCTGCAAATCCTTGGATTTCTTCACTTCTCTCCATAACATCTGGATTGCAGACTTAGCACCAAAACTCATCCAAAACTCCTTCAAATTATGCTAATAGTTGCTAGTAAAGGTGTATGAAATAACACCTATCAAATTCCCCCATACTTAGACCTTTACTCGTCCCGAGTAAACTAAAGAAAAGCTCACCCTATCAATCAACACCAAGGCCTCAGGAAGTACAAGAAACGTGACACTAGCAACTACCACATATCAACGATAAGTTCCAGACAACAAAAACAAGTGATGCAAAGATAGTCTAATCCTAACTCCAATCTAGCTCATTATCACTCCATGAGTGGCCTACCCGATAGTCCTTCTTTGACTCCCTTCTTATGATGCCTCCACCAAGATATGAAGAGGAATCCTAGAATCACTCTTATTCTTTTACGCTCATCTTGCCTAGGCGCCCTTTCGGGTTTTCACCTAGCCACTCATTTCATTTTGCTAGATATCTCACCAATACTCACATCACTCCAGTCCACTTTTGCCCTGGTCTATACCAGTCGGACTACCTGCTTTTTACCTGGACTGCTTTCGGGTTTTCAGTCCATCCCAGGATTTTGATTGCCTTTTTATTTCTTTTTGGCTTTTTTTTTTTAACTCCGAAAACAGAAATGGAAACAACAATGCAGGAAACAAATGCAGAAATAAACTATGTACACTAGCTAGCAAAAAAGCAAGTCTATATCCCTCCCCCATACTCAAACCGAACATTGTCCTCAATGTGGAAAAGAGAACATCGAATGATAGGGGAAAGAAGAAATAAACTCACTGTGGACCGGAAGGTGGTGGTGGTGGGTACATCCCAAAGTAGTCCCTCATATGAGCGTCCATAGTGTCCAGACGTTCATCTATCTCTGCGTGGAGCTGGGTCTGCCAAGTCTGCAGACTGGTCTCTACTCGGGAATTCCATCAATCCTGGCGCGTGGAGAAAGCATCCCATCTAGAGTACATCTCCTGCCATGGTGCGACAGGTCCGTACATAGATGAATGCTCCTCGAACTGTGAAGAACCGAGGTCGTCCCCCTCTACAGGATCAGCGGCAGCATATCCACCACTAGGGCCCTCTCCAAACGGAATGGAAGGAGCAGCAGCAGGGGTATCATCGGTCGGCATCCGGCTATCACTGGGAATCCACCAACCCGCATATGAGGGCGAATAGACAAAATCCCGGGGAACAATCAGAATGTGGCCCTCATAGGATGACCAAACCAAATCACCATCCCGCCACAGTGGCTTCATCATGGAGCACACCTTCATGTGCGCTAAATCATACACCGCGTAGGCAACAGGCTGAGGAATCTGATCGCAGGCAATAACTCGAGCACAAAGGAGTGTAATCAAACCACCCCCACAAATATCACGTGCCTCGCCATCACGAATCCTCTTCAAGGAACCCAAGAAAAGGGAAGCCCAACACGGCGTATACTCGACAGCTCCCAAGATGCTCATAAACCACTGGAAGTCCTTCATGGGCACCTTCCTATCATCCGCATGGCCGAAGAAATCTCGCATCATCACCTTGTGGATCAACCGCAGACACGGGCTCACCAGTTTGGAATTCGCTTCCTGACCCTTCTTGAATGTCCTTCTCATAGTAGCCCGCCAGAATTCCATCATCTTGGACTCGTTAATGCCATTCGACCATCCATCAGTTAGGTCCTTTGTAATACTCAGGGCCTCATGTATCAACTTCAGAGATAAGGAGTAATCACGCCCATTGTAAGTGAACGTGATCTTCCGCAAATGCCTATCGTCAGAGTCATTAGTATACCTCTTGAAGGAGGCAATAAACTGGTAGCACAACTCTGGATAGGCAGGGGCAGTCTTGTCCAGAAAGTTTCCTAACCCACACTGTGTCAAACACATTGTCACACAAGCGAGCAAACCCATCTGCTCCAGAGTCTGCTTGTGGAAGAACTTTGAAGCCAACACCTTCCTCTCCTTCACAATGTTGTACACCTCACTCTCATCCCTAGTCGACACTTTCTTCTTGCCTTTGGATGCCATAAGTAGGAAATTGAAATGCTCAAAGCAAAGGCAAACAAGAGAACTTACAAACAAGCAAACACGCAGCCTGGAGAGTCTCAACGCGGCGCGGTAAGGGTTGCAGTGAGAAACTGAGAGTTGTGGCCGAGTCGTGGCAAAGTCGGCGCGGGGCGGTGGCAGCAGCGACGCGAAGCGGGGGCAGCGCAAGGCGGTACAATGGCGAGGCGGGACTATGGGGACGCGGCGGGTTGTGTTTGGGCTTGGTTGTGAGGCTAGACTCCCATTTGGGGATTGGGGGCTAGATTATGCTCAAGGTCGAGAGGGGATTCAGGGAGAGAGAGAGGAAATAGATATGGGGGCTTAAGGGAGGCGTTGGAATGGGGGTTAGATAGTGGGTTAGGTCATGAAAAGGGAAAGGAAAAGGGATGCTGGACCGGTCATGTACCATGGCCCAAAAGAGAAATTTTGTCCCATAAAGAGGCCCAATCCGTCAAAACCTTAGTGACCACTGAAGAAATAAGCTTTTACTCACCCATTTAAGGTTTTTTTGGGGCCCATTATTCTTGCTTTTTTTTTAAGAGTTGAGAAGTTATACCTGACCTTCACCGCGGGGCGGAGAGCTCCACCGCGGGGCAAAAGAGGGTCGCCGCGGGGCGGTGAGAATGGCTGGGTACCACATCTCTTCTCGGTTTTACTTTCGCACCTGTAATATGAGTAACAGGCGAATGAAACAAAGCAAAATAAACTACGAAAATAATCTAATAAAAGAGGAAAATCAAGGAAAAAAAACTAACACGGGTTGCCTCCCGGACAGCGCCTTGGTTATCGTCGTTGGCTCGACGTACTGCAAATCAACTACCATCTCGAATAGGATCCCTTCGGAATCCTCAAACTCGTCTCTTCCTGTGGAGATCTCTCATGGAAGGGTTTAAACCTTAGACCATGTTCCCTCTTTTCCAACCACTCCATGTTCATTCTCTTCGGAGTGTCTCCCCAATACTTAGAACGATGCGGGGGCCGATATGGCTCAATCTGCATATGCTGCACGTCACTAGATAAAGGCTCACAGCCTTGTATGGTTAGTGTAGGGGGGCAAGTGCCCAAAGTAGAGGGATCTCCTATGTCATCTAACAACACATCCTTAGTAAGCAACTCATGCAAATCATGCAAATCAATAGGTCCTCTAGTAGTGGAACACTCAACTACGGTCTCTACTGCATCAGTTTTAACATTTTCATGCACAAAATTATCACTAGCGCTAATGCAGAGAGGAGTGGGCAATTCAATGGGGTTAGCTTTATGAATGTCATGCTTAAACATAATTCCATCAAATTCCATAGTCAAAGTGCCACTATCTACATCAATCTTTGTCATGGAAGTTTTCATAAAAGGTCGCCCTAACATAACAGGAGCAACTTGTTCATCGTAATCCATGTCCATAACAAAGAAATCAGCAGGGAAAATCAAAGGACCTATCCTAACAAGTACATCTTCTATAACGCCCTTAGGGGGCACACAAGAACCATCAGCAAGCTGTATAACAGTATTCGAATCATGCAAGGGCCCTAATTCCAGTTTTTCAATCAAAGAATAGGGTAGGACATTAATTGAGGCACCCAAGTCTAGCAGTGCTTTCTCAAAAAGATGCCCACCTATAGTGATAGGAATTGTAAAAGTACCTGGATCCTTGCATTTCTCAGGGAGACGTTTCTGAACCACCGCTGACACTTGTTCACCCACTGGACTCTTCTTCTGGGTCTTTTGTTTCTGAGCCCTCTTCACCGTGCATAGCTCCTTTAAGAACTTGGCGTATCGCGGGATAGCCTTAATAAGCTTCAGCAGGGGGATGTTCACCTCACAGTTCTGAAATGTTTCGAACAGATCCCTGTTGTCGATAACTCTTCTAGCCTTTAGCGCCTCTGGAAAAGGTGTTGGGGGCTTCTCTGATCCTAGAGGAGGGAACCTGGGCCGAACGTAATTATCAACATAGGTGTCTTCAGCGGGAACAGATTTTCGAGGATCAGGTCACGGCGAGCCCACCGCGGGGCGTAAGTGGTCACCGCGGGGCGGTGGAGTCGCGGTGTCTTTCCTGAGCACAGATGCCGGGTCGCGGTGAGGGTCACCGCGGGGCGGTGGAGTCGCGGTGTCATCGACCGCGGGGCGCTCAGAGACTTCTTTCTCCGGATTCTCGTTCTCCTCTTCAGCAATAGGAGCAACGACTGTCTTACCACTTCTTAGTGTGATAGCACTCACGTTTTCTCTGGGATTCGCAGTGGTCTGGGATGGCAGAGATTTTGAGGCCCTTTGGTTAATCTTGGTCACCTCATCGGCTAACTGGCCAATCTGCCTCTCCATGTTCTTGATACTCGACTCAGTGGGTTGCACATGTGTGGCAAAGTGCTGAGTCAACGTCTTCAGCAAATCCTCTGTAGAAGCTCCAGAAGTTTGACCTTGAGGTCTCTGTTGGTACTGAGCCCTTTGCTGGTATTGTTGTGGCTGAGCCGGCTGGTATTGCTGTTGTGCCGGTTGCTGACCGCCCTGAGGGTCACTCCATCTGAATCCTGGGTGATCACGGCCTCTCTGGTTGTAATTAGGCTGTCCACCATATTGTTGTCTAGAAGCACCGTAGCGTCCTACAGCATTGACTTCGGCAACACCGTCCTCTTGCAGCTGAGGACAAGCCTCGGTGTGGTGGGCCTGATTAGAGCAAAGACCGCATGCTCTGGCCTGTTGAGGGGCATTCTGATTTGCTATCTTCATAACTATCTCCTTCAACTCGGCCAACTCAGTCAATACCGGGCTTGGTCCTGCAGGGGTCACAGCATTGACCACCTTCCTCTGGTATGTCTTCCCGAAATTCCGGGTGCTCTCACTCATTTCCTGGAGTCTATTCATAGCGTCATCCGGTGTCAGGTTCAGAATACTTCCACCGCATGTAGCATCAACCATTCTTCTTTCTTGGTCCAGCAGACCATTATGCAAATAGAGAACAAGATCTTGCTTGGCATACCCGTGGAATGGGCAGCTGGAACAAAGCCTCTTGTACCTCTCCAGATAATCATAAAGTATTTCATCACCAGCCTGTTCGATGTTGGCAATTGCCTTTTTCAAAGCATTTGCCTTCTTCGTGGGAAAATATTTGTCCAGGAATGCTTTGTGAAGCTTCGTCCATGTATCTATGGTTCCTGGCGGCAGGTGATAATACCAATCGCTCGCAGAGTCGAGTAGAGAGAAACCAAAAGCTCTCATCTTGATTTGATCTTCGGTCACGTTCCTGGGCTTCATGGTCATGCAGACATTGTGGAACTTGCCCAGGTGAGAAATCGGATCTTCTCCACTCAGACCGTGGAATTTAGGGAGGTAAGCAACAACTCCCGACTTCAATTCAAAGTTCACCCCTTCTCTGAGTGCAGGGATGATGACAGCTAGGGGTTGAGCCCCAATATTCAGCTCAGTAAGCTCTCTCAGAGTTCCACTTCCAGCCATTGCAATAGATGGGGTAGTAGCAGTCTCAACGGTTTCGGTCTCTTCTTCCTCTCCTCTTTGATTGCGCAGGCTTCCAAGAAAAGATCTTTCAATCTCTGGATCCAAAGCTAGAAGGGGAGAGTCAGTACTACGGGTGTCGACCATAAGATAAGTCTCCACCAACAATCAATCACGAAAACACACAACAAACAAAAACCTTCCCCGGCAACGGCGCCAAATTTGACGGGGCTAAAGATGCACAAGCAAATGTCGTTGATTAGCCTTATCAAAGTAAATTATCCTAATCAACCTACTAAACAGAGTATAGCAGACAAGTAAGGGTCGAATCCCACAGAGAAGGTATGATGTAGTATGCAAACGTGAATGACGAATAACAAGTAACAAGTAACTGGGGGGGTTTTGTAATCAAGAAAGCAAACAAACAAAGTAAACAAATTTGGTTTATGTAGGAAGAAAGTATGATGAGGGGAAGTAGTTCCACTAGACCGAAATCCATAATACAGAGATAGAGTTTGATCACTGAAATCTATTTTGTCCAAGTTCGTTTATTTATCCTTATAGTCGTTCCCACCCTGATCGTAAGTACTATTGATTCTCACAGTTGTCAATAGACTTATTACTATGCCAATGATAAAGCACAACTGATTCTCACAGTTGTCAGCGTACTTTATCACCAACACAGCAATAGCAATGCACACAAGGATATAGGATACATGCAAGTAGAAAGACGTACAAGTACTCACTCCCCTACTTAACATGCAATTGATTCTCACACACAATTGTACGCTCGGGACCCCTATACGCACAATTGTGTTTGCCACTAGATATGCACTCGGAACCCCTATATGCAATCCTAGCAATTGATAAAACGTATTCAACCTAGTTGATCAGGCTAAGAAGAATAACAAGAAATCAATAATCAATATAACCAAGAGAATCAATCCAACACTTATAAGGATAAGAACAAGGAATAGAAATCTCACAAATACATCAACTGTACTGCTTCAATCGTCTAGCAGAACAAAGGGAAATTAGCTCTCCATCAAAGGGGATGAAAAACTCTAATTAGAAATTACGTTGAAACAATAGTGCGTCTGATGATGATGATTTGGAGGCTGTGGGAGAAGAGGTTAAATAGAGTTAACCTAAATCCCCAAGATCACAAACCATATCTTACAAGGAAATAAAATAATAAAATAAAGGAAATCTGACTAATGCATAAAAGGAAATAAAGTAAAATAAAATAACTCTGGCCGCGAGGTCACTAAGCACAGCCACCGCGGGGCGGTGAAGATCCACCGTGGGGCGTCGAACTCTCCACCGCTGGGCGATGGCTTCCTCTGGCGCAGGCTCCATTCTTTACTGAGAGTCATCGCCGGGTCGCGGCGAGGATCGCCGCGGGGCGGTGAACTCCAATCCTCCAGCTCTCTTCTTCTTCTCTTCTTCTGCTGCTCTCCATCACTACCAAGTGTTGGTAGCCTTGTCCATAAATGCTCCAGCAGCTCCATCCTCATCTTCATGCTCCATCTAAGCTGCAAATCCTTGGATTTCTTCACTTCTCTCCATAACATCTGGATTGCAGACTTAGCACCAAAACTCATCCAAAACTCCTTCAAATTATGCTAATAGTTGCTAGTAAAGGTGTATGAAATAACACCTATCACCAAGCCACTCATTTCATTTTACTAGACGTCTCACATGTTCTCACATCACTCCAGTCCACTTTTGCCCTGGTCTATACCAGTCGGACTACCTGCTTTTTGCCTGAGCCGCCCTTTCGGGTTTTCAGCTCATCCCAGGATTTTGATTGCCTTTTCAAATTTTTGTGGCTTTTTTTTTTAGAATTGAGAAATTATACCAGAGGTCCACCGCGGGGCGGTGAACTCCACCGCGGGGCGGTGAGTGTCGCCGCGGGGCGGTGAGTTACGCTGAGTACCGCGTCTCTTCTCGGATTTACTTTCGTACCTGAAATGTGAGTAACAGGCGAACGAAACAAAGAAAAAGTAAACTACGAAAATAATCTAGGGAAAAGAAGAGAAAAGAACTAACTCGGGTTGCCTCCCGGACAGCGCCTTGGTTAACGTCGTTGGCTCGACGTGGGTTGTGGTTCATCTTGCTTCAGTGTCGGGGCTTTCGAGTAGTGTCTCGTCCTGGTTTGGATCGAACCCCTCGTGGTAAGGCTTGCATCTGTGGCCATTCACCTTGAAGGTGGTGCCGGTCTTGGGATTAATCAGGCCTATGGCTCCATGGGGATGCACCTCAGCGATTTCATACGGGCCTGACCATTTGGATTTCAGCTTTCCAGCAAAGAGCTTGAGCCGAGATTGGAATAGAAGAACTTTATCTCCTGGCTTGAAATCCTTTCGCAAAATATGCTTGTCATGCCACTTCTTGGTCTTTGCCTTGTAGGTAACTGAGTTCTCGTAGGCGTCAAGGCGTAATTCCTCCAGTTCTTGCATTTGTAGCTTGCGGAGTTCGCCTGCTTCATCCAGTTGCAAGTTGCATTTCTTTATTGCCCACCACGCCTTATGTTCAAGTTCGACGGGGAGGTGACAAGCTTTTCCAAATACCAGCCGGAACGGAGACATCCCTATCGGAGTTTTGAAAGCTGTACGGTATGCCCACAGCGCATCATTGAGCTTGATGCTCCAATCCCTCTGGTTGGCTGCTACTGTCTTCTCCAGTATAGCCTTAATCACTCTGTTGGAGTTCTCGGCCTGCCCATTAGTCTGAGGATGGTAGGCCGTGGAGATTCTCTGAGTGACGTGATACTTCTTCAGCAGGGCAGTCACTATCTTGTTGCAAAAATGGGTTCCCCTGTCACTAATTAAAGCTTTGGGTATTCCAAATCTTGAAAAAATGTTTTCTTTGAGGAAACCTGCTACAACTTTAGAGTCATCAGTCCTAGTGGCCTTCGCTTCCACCCACTTGGAAACGTAGTCCACCGCAAGTAATATATAAAGATTCCCATGAGAGTTAGGAAAGGGTCCCATAAAATCCATGCCCCAAACATCAAAGACCTCACAGAAGATCAATGATGATTGCGGCATTTCATTCCTTCTGGTGATGTTGCCAACCCGTTGGCATCGGTCGCAGGATTTACAAAAAACGTAAGCATCCCTAAAGAGGTGGGGCCAATAAAATCATGCTTCCAATACTTTCCTAACAGTCTTATTTGCTCCAAAATGACCCCCACATGCTTCAGAATGACAGAAGTTAAGGACAGATTGTACCTCGTTGTCTGGGAGACATCGGCGGACTACCTGATCGACGCAATGCTTCCACAGGTAGGGATCGTCCCAAACATAGTGGCGAGCTTCTCTGCGTACCTTTGCTTTCTGGGCTCTGGTGTAGTCTGGGGGAAATTCCTCTCGAACCAGGTAGTTGACTATGTCTGCGTACCAGGGTCTGTAAGTTTGGATTCCGAATAGGTCCATGGCAATATGAAAGGGGGAGTCAGAAATATCTCCAGGGCAAAGTGTGACTCCAGAGATGTGACCGCGGGGCGGTGATGTCTCTGGGGATCACGGTGAGCTTTCCTGGTTCTCAAGTAATCCAACCGTTGGGTCGCAGCTGTCATCGCCGCGGGGCGGTGGTTTTTCCAACTTCATACTGGCTACAACTCGCCGGGTCACGGTGGTGGTGACCGCGGGGCGGCGACTGTTCTATGAGCTGCCCTCGAGTGTAAAAAGTGTGTCATCTGGGAAGGTGCCATGTATGGGGCTCTGCTCACCGGGTTTATCTTCCTCATGGACCAGCCTACTCAGGTGATCCGCTACGAGGTTCTATGCTCCCTTCTTATCACGGATTTCCACATCAAATTCAGTGAGAAGGAGAACCCATCGGATTAATCTTGGCTTTGCTTCTTTCTTCGTCATCAGGTAACGAAGAGCTGCGTGATCTGTATAGATAATCACCTTGACTCCCAAGAGGTATTGCCTAAACTTTTCCAAGGAAAAGACAACTGCCAGCATTTCTTTCTCAGTGGTGGAGTAGTTCCTCTGGGCTCCATTCAGAGTCATGGAGGCGTAATGAATCACGTGGGATGCTCGTCCCACTTTCTGTCCTAGAACTGCCCCAACTGCATAATCGCTGGCGTCACACATGATCTCAAATGGGCGAGACTAGTCAGGTGCCTGAATGATGGGTGCACTTGTCAAGCGTTCTCTCAGGCAATCAAATGCTTTCTTGCATTCATCCGTGAATACATAGGTCATGTCCTTCTTCAAGAGCTCGCATAGAGGTGAAGAAATTTTTGAGAAATCCTTGATAAATCTTCGGTAGAAACCTGCATGACCTAAAAAGGAACGCACTTCACGCACATTAGTAGGATAAGGCAAAGACTGAATTACATCAATCTTTGCCTTATCGACCTCAATACCCCTAGCAGAGACAATATGACCCAGGACTATCCCCTGTTCCACCATGAAATGACACTTTTCATAATTTAAAACCAAATTGGTTTCAACACATCTTTTAAGTACAAGTGCCAAATGGTCTAAACATGAATCAAAGCTAGTTCCATGCACCGTAAAGTCATCCATAAAGACCTCAATGAATTTCTCAACATAGTCAGAGAAGATACTAACCATACATCGTTGAAATGTACCGGGTGCGTTACACAATCCGAATGGCATTCTGCGGTATGCAAAAGTGCCAAAGGGACATGTATAAGTGTTTTCTCTTGGTCCTCTGGTGCGATGGCTACCTGAAAGTATCCTGAATATCCGTCGAGAAAACAGTAGTAGGGCTGCCCAGCAAGGCGTTCTAGCATTTGATCAATAAAGGGTAGGGGAAAGTGGTCTTTCCGAGTTACCGCATTCAGCTTACGATAATCGATGCACACCCTCCATCCTGTAGTGGTCCTGGTGGGAACTAAATCTCCGTGTTAATTCTCCACTATAGTAATTCCTCCTTTCTTAGGGACAACCTGGGTTGGACTCACCCATTGGTTGTCCGAAATAGGGAAGATCATGTCAGCCTTGAGGAGTTTAAGCACCTCTTTCTTCACCACTTCCATCATTGGATGATTCAGCCTTCTCTGTGGCTGCCTAGACGGTTTAGCTCCGTCCTCGAGTAGAATCCGATGCATACAAGTGGAGGGGCTTATCCCTCTTATGTCTGCAATGGTCCATCCAATAGCGGTTTTGTGCTCCCTGAGCACGTCTAAAAGTTTCATCTCCTGATCTGCAGAGAGCTTGCTGGACACAATGACTGGCAAAGTGTCTTTGGCTCCAAGAAAGGCGTACTTGAGATGGTCCGGCAGCGGCTTCAATTCGATCTCTGGAGCCTGTTCAATAGAGGGAACGAGCCTTTCGCTCGGGCTTAGTAAAATGGGGCCAATGCCCAAAGGATCTGTAGAATACTTACCATGAGTGTCCAGATGAGCGATGGCTTCCTGCATGTTAGAGGGTAAAGAGTATTCCTCATAGGACGAGTCCAAATTATTTTCAACAATAGACATCAACTCGTCAGAACCAGAAATATCAAAGACATCCTGTGCAGTAGAATCGATCACATCAATGGAACACAAAGAATGGTCTTCCTTGGGGTATTTCATGGCTTCATAAATATTATACTCCACCTTCTCCCCATCAAATTCCATAGAAAGTGTCCCACTTTGCAAATCAAGTTTGGTCTTAGTAGTTTTCAAAAATGGCCTACCTAACAGTATAGGAGTTGCCTTTGTATCTGTTTCCATATCTAAAACATAAAAATCTGCAGGGAATATCAATTTATCGACCATAACAAGGACATCTTCTACTACCCCCCTAGGGTAGACACTAGACCTATCAGCTAATTGTATTACAATACCTGTTTCCTGCAAAGGTCCAAGTCCAAGGGATTCATAGAGAGAATAGGGCAGCACATTAATGGAGGCACCAAGGTCGAGCATAGCTTTTTCAAATTTAGTGTCTTCGATAATACAGGGAATGCTCCATATACCTGGGTCTCTGCACTTCTTTGGCATGCGCCTTTGAAATACAGCAGATACGCGTTCGCTGACCTTGACTTTTTCCTTTCCCTTCAGCTTTTGGTTTCTTTTTACAGTGCACAGCTCCTTGAGAAACTTAGCGTACCTTGGTATACTCTTGACTAGCTTGAGGAGTGGGATGTTCACCTCACACTTACTGAAAGTGTCAAAGAGATCCTTGTCATCAATGACTCTCCTTTCCTTGAGTGCCTCTGGAAATGGGGCAGGTGGTTACTCAGATCCAAGGGGAGGAAAGTTAGGGCGTACATAGGTATCCTTCTCCTCGTCAGGAAGAGCTATGAGTTCTGGGCTTTCACCGCGGGGCGGTGAGTTCAACGTGGGGCGGTGTTGATGGTGTAGGATTACTGGGAGCTGTCGCCGGGTCGCGGTGAGAATCGCCGCGGGGCGGTGACAATGGCTCATTGGCAGTGTCGATCTCAGCATTGTCGTCCTCGTCAGCAGTAGGAGCAACATGTAATTCTTTGCCACTCCGTAGAGTTACTGCATTCGAAGTTTCTTTCCTGGCCTCTTTTCTGCCCCTAACCTCATCGACTAGGCTACTCACGGACTCCTTTATGCTCTTTATGTCAGCCGCAGTCTCGCGCACATGCGTTGTAAAATGCATCGTTAGGGCATTGAGCATTGCTTCGGTTGAAGAGGGGTTACTAGTAGTTGGTGGGTCATCAAAGCAAGGTTGTTGCGTTATAACAGGCCTGTAGCCTTCAGCAGCATGAACTTCAGCAATCGTGGTATCCTACAGTCGCTTGCCTATCCCCACAATGACCTCCTTCAAAGAAGCAATTTCTTGCAACACATGTGACTCGCTGGAGATAATAGCACTCACTAGTCTGGTCCTCGGGGGTTCATTAAAATCCTTTGTACTTTCAGCCATATCTTGAAGTGTGGTCATGGCGACATCGGGAGTCATATTTAGGATACTACCACCACATGTAGCATCAATCATTCTTCGTTCATCGTCATTCAGCCCGTTGTAAACATAGAGCACCAGAGATTTCTTATCAAAGCCATGGAACAGGCAACTAGTGCAGAGTCACTCGAACCGCTCATAATAGTCATAGAGGGTCTCATCTTCACCTTGTTCAATGCTGGTGATTTCTCTTTTCAAGGCGTTTGCCATCTGAGCTGGAAAATAGCGTGCAAGGAAAACCTTATGCATCTTAGTCCAGGAATCTATGCTCCCTCCAGGCAGATGATAATACCAGTCTTCAGCCTCATCTTTAAGAGTGAACCCGAAGGCTCTCATTTTAAGTTGTTCCTCAGTGACATCGGCCGGCTTAATGCTCATAAGGACGCTGTGGAATTTATTCAAATGAAGAATGGGATCCTCTCCACTTCGTCCATAAAATCTCGGGAGTAACCGTATTACTCCTGATCTAAGGTCAAAAATTACCCCATCAGCAAGGGGTGGAATGACTACAGCCAATGACTGATGTATCAAGGTTGGTTCCGTCAATTGACGGAGTGTCTGCGACATTCGCACCTGTCTCTGTATGAACTTCAACAAGTAGCGAATCAGTAGCAAAAGTGTGGATCATAAGATAGATCCACACGACAGTCAATCACAAATAATCACAAACAGAAATTTTGACTCCCCGGCAACGGCGCCAAATTTGACAGGACCGGAAACCGGTGTCATTTTCCTGTCAAAATAATCCTAATTCACCTACTAAAGAGTATAGTAAGTAAGTCAGGGTCGATCCCACAGGGAGTCGGTTATCTGTATGCAATAACGTGTGACTAACAAGTAACAGGGGGTTGTTTGGGACAATCGCAACGTAACCAAAGATTCAATTATGACAAGTGACGAAATATAATGAGAGAAGGTATTCCACCAGACAAATATCCACACCACAATGCAATCGGTTGATCACTGAAAACTATATTTCCAAGTTCTTTTACTATCTTATTATTGTTCCCACCCTAATCTGAATAGTATCGATTCTCACAGTTGTCGATAGACTTATTACGGTACCAATGATAAAGTACAACTGATTCTCACAGTTGTCAGCGTACCCTAGCACCAATACAGCAATAGCAATGCACACAAAGATATAGGATACATGCAAGTAGAAAGACGTACAAGTACTCACTCCCCTACTTAACATGCAATTGATTCTCACACACAATTGTACGCTCGGAACCCCTATACGCACAATTGTGTTTGCCACTAGATATGCACTCGGAACCCCTATATGCAATCCTAGCAATATGATAGATGCCGAAAAACCTAGTTAGCTACGCTAGAAGAATCAACATAAATCAATAGATGGTTCAAACAAGAGAATCAATCCAATTTAATAAGATATAGAACAAGGAATAGAAATCTCACAACCAATTCATTGTAGTGCTTCAATTGTCTAGTGAAACAAAAGTGTTTAGCTATCCATTGTTTAAAAACCTAGAAAATTGTATTGTAAAAAGGGAGAGGAACTCCCTTCTACGAACTATTAACAAGACCTTAAATAGGATCTCAGAAAGTTAACCTAGCAAACAAAATAAGGAAATAAAATATACTAAAGTATAAAGTCTAAAATACTAAAATAGGAATAATAATAAAACACGTCAGCCGCGCGGTCTTCACTCCCACCGCGAGGCGGTAATGGCTCCACCGCGAGGTGGTGGCTTCATCTGGCGCGCGGCTCTTCTCTGAGGATCTTCGCTGGGTCGCGGTGACAGCGACGCGGGGCGGTGCTGGCAGCTTCTTCATCCTTCATCTGCTCCAAAGTACTGCTATGTGAGGCAGCTTTCTCCTTTAGCTCTGAGCAGATCTTCTTCTTCATCTTCATTAGGCTGCATAAACCTTCAAATCTGTACTACTTCAACTTTTCTCCTAAGTCACAGACTTAGCCTAATTCTTCACCAAAACTCCATCCAATATTTGTCAATAGTAACTAGTTAAGGTGCACTAAATTGCACCTATCAGAAACAAACTAAACATTCCCGGTGCCAGTCGGTGCCTTCATAAGGACGTGGGAGATGCGCCACCGTCCCGGCAGGGAACTTCCCTACTTCCAGGATCATATCCAACTCCGGCTGAGTCAGAGTCCCGTCCAAAGAATCCTCCAGACTTAAGAGCTCTAGGGGGGCGATGCCGATGTCTTCCTCGCTGGGGCTACAGAACGCGACCCGACAAGATTGCAACAGTAAGAATTCAATTTTTTTCAACCCAGTTAACTTTAGGGCAATTGTTGGGCCAAGAATGGAGAAAACGTTTTACCTTGAAAGGAGAAAAGTTTTTGCAGAAGAAGAAGATAGTAAAATAAAGATACGAACTGATTATTTACCAAACTTGGTAAATAAAAAAGTATATCCACACGTATATGAGTATTTGATTAATCAAAGTTATATGATCATACTTAAAAGCTTATTGCACATAAATCATGTATGGTAAGACTTATAGCTAGTTTGAGAAGTATATATAAATTATACAGATTATAAACTCAAATAATTTAGAATAAGAAGTGCCATACTTTAATATATTGTACATTCGTACATAGCACTGAAAAGCAAGTTTAGATTATAAACACAAACTAAAAATAGTAAACAACTAATGTGAACTAGAACTCAAACATAACAAACCGACACAAATGCTCTAGTCCTAACGTAGGAACATAGTGGAATTTTACAATTCTACTACAGATATCAAAATTCTACATAATCAACTATTAATTTTTCTTAAAGAAAATAATGAAAATAAGTTTTGGATCTGTATTTATATACTTCGTAATCGTATACTATAACAGTTTGTTAACTAAGATAATACAAAATCACTTTACTCATTAATTTAATAAAAAAAATTCATAGAAAATTAAGCAAAGTACAAATTTGATATATTTGACTTTTTAGTTATTTAAGCTATATGATAAAATTCAAACCCAAAACATAAATATAATTAGTTTTTTAAATTTTTATTGTATCATCAATAGTCAACCCAAGCACAATAATTTTGTTAAACAAAAAATTCTTTCAATATCCATAATAAAAATTTGATTAATTAAAAGCTACCACTTTTTCCATCCCAATGTGTTTACGTTGGAAAGCCTCAACAGCTCTTTAGCCGACATACTTTATCACCATAATTAGTAGTAATAAATAAAGCTAATTTATAATGGGGTAGCCAACTGATAGGACTAAAGTATAAGAGGCAAGTAAGGGTCGAATCCCACAGGAAGGTAGCAATCTTTCTAAGTACAACAGTTCTATGTCAACAGTAACAAAAGGGGGTTTTGGTTTGTAATGAATGTAACAAAGTAAATAAAAGCAAAAGATGTAATCAATTGGTAAGAAGTAACTTAGTCAGACAAATATCCACCATTCAGTTTGAATTGTTGATCCTAGATTATCTCTATTCTTTCCTATGAATATTCGTGTCCCTATTATGAAATAGTTATCAGTCCAACTAGTCTTGGTAACCCTAACCGATAAACAATCAAGAAACTATCAAGATTTAATCTAAAGGCAACAGTAAGCATAGGAATTAACCAGGATACATGCAACACTAAACAACTAGTCAGCATTTAACATATAATCAATTCTCTTCACAATAAACATTCACAACTAGTTCCTGTAAATCATGGTTGCTACACAAGATAAGGGATTTCAACTAGAAATATCCAAACCCTAGTAATAGATAACTACTAATATCAACTAGATGATCAGGTCAGTCAAATCAGCAAGAATCAATGGGATTAAGCACAAAGAGAAGAGATATAATCACAGGAAAGGAAATAAAGGTTATAATCTCACAACCAAATACAAACGAAGGCTTCAATCGTCGGACTAAGCAAAAGTTGCTTAGTTCTTCCTAGTCTTCAAAGCGTAAAAACTCCAAGGGAAAACTGATGTAAAACTTGAATAATCTAGAATATGAAAAGGATGCTAATGAAAACTAGGTTATATCCCTAGCAAAACCTAAACTAAAGGATAAAAAACCACATCTAAAAGGAAACTAACGAAATTAAAAGAAAAGAAATAAAAAGGAAATAAAATAAACAAAACTCTGACGAAACAAAATCTCGGCTCCGCGTTGATGAACAGTATCCGCGACCGCGGACAGATTTCCGCGACCGCGGATAAGTTCCTATTGTCTTCTGTCTTCTGGTGAAATCTGTGACCGCGGCTGGCAATTCCGCGCCCGCGGAAAACCTTCTGTAGCGTCTTCATCTCTTCTGTTGTGGTCTTCTCGTGGCTTTCTCTCCATCTTATTAAGTCTTCATTTAAGCTCTCCAAAACCACCAAATCAACACTCCTTCTCCATAACTCCATTCTCTTAACTTATGCTCTAAACATATCCAAATGGTACCTAAAACTCCGATAACAACTCCTAGTTAAGCACTATAAAGTAGAGCTGATCAAATTCCCCCGTGCTTAAACCTTGCTCGTCCTCGAGTAAGCTAATAGAAACGTACTCCTCCAATGAAATACCCAAGGTCTCAGGAAGCACAGCAAAACTATCTCCACTAAGAACTGCACCTAATCATGAATCTCCAAGGCACCAACACAATCAACACAACACACACAACATACAACATACAAGCTTAAAGAAAAGCGGAGTACTTTCCCCAAGCTTATCCCGAACACCATAGAGTGAATAAAAATATCTAATCCTAGCCTCCATCTATCTTCTTATAACTCCCAGAGTGACCTACCAGAATTCTCCTTATATCACCTATTCTTATGTCACCACGCCAGGAAAAATGAGGAATCCTAATAATCACTCTTCTTCTTTTCACTCATTTTGCCAAGGCGTCCTTTCGGGTTTTCACCAAGCCACTCATTTCATTTTTCAATAGATGGGCTCACATAAACTCACATCACTCTTGACCTTATATTACCTCAGCCTAATGTTGGTCCAAGCCACCTGCTTATTGCCTAAGCCGCCCTTTCGGGTTTTTGACTTATCCCAGGATTTATTTTTGTCTTTTTCAATTTTTTGACTTTTTCTTTTATATTTTATTTTCTTTCTCAGACGACTAGCAAGTATATATCACTCCCCCATGCTTAAATATTGCATTGTCCTCAATGTAATGAAAGACAAAAAGATGAAGCACAAGGAAAGGTAGAAAAGTACTCACACCGTCGCCGAGGTGGCCTGGATGTGGATGACGGTGCTGGCAGTGAATCGATAAAAGCACATGTCATTGGTGTTGCGTGGTCCTCCTCAAGTCACTCCACGTGCAACCAAATAAATCCACTGTAAGGTGTAGTGGTACATCAAAGAAAACGGGGTTGCACGGGCCTTCAACGAACACAGAATTGGAGCCCTAATGTAATCGTGTTGTGGGCTCTGGTATTCCTCCTCGTCAGCTGTCGAATGTCGGGCCATCATCGGTGCCAAAAAATAAAAATGTGGGGCTAATGTCTCCTCCTTGGCAGCATGATGCACGTCGTTCTTCAAAGTAAACGTCGGACAGCTGGGCCGCGATCGTGGAAATAAGGCCGCGGTCGCGGAAAAGCGTCGAACTATTTTTTTTTTGGTTTTTTTTTTCTTTTTTTTTGGTTTTTTGTTTCCAGGTAAAGGAGACTTATAGTGGCTTTTCCGCGGTCACGGAAGTATATCTGTCATCGCGGAAAAGCTTCTGGTGTGAGTTGAACACCGTCTTCTAAGTTTGGCTTCGGGTCTCCTTCCTGCAGGTTAGTCTAAAATGAAAACAATAAAAATAAAAAGTTGAAAGAATAGACATGAAACGAATTACTTACCTCGGGTTGCCTCCCGAGCAGCGCCTTGGTTATTGTCGTGGCTCGACATAGTGCTCTTCGGATCAACTTGGGTTGCTCACATCAACCGAACACTTGGGGTCACAATCAGGAGGGTGTCTCTTTGCATCATCAATGTTGTGCTCTACCCTCACCCCATCAAACTCCATGGTGAGCAAACCACTACTCACGTCAATCTTCGTATTTGCCGTCTTCATAAACGGCCTTCCCAGCATCACAGGGGTTGCGTGTTTGTCTTGTCCCGTATCCATCACAAAGAAATCCGCAGGAAAAATAAGCTTGTCTACTTCTACCAGAACATCCTGCACCACTCCTTTGGGATACACATAGGACGAATCTGCCAGTTGAATCACAGTCCCTGTCTTCTGTAATTGCCCAAGCTCTAGGGACTCGTATAGTGAGAGAGGCAGCACATTGATAGATGCACCCAAATCCAGCATGGCGTTATCGAACGTGGTGCCACCTATCTTGCAGGGAATAGTGAACATGCCTGGGTCACTTCACTTCTTTGGCAACCGCTTTTGCAGCATAGCGGAGACAATCTCGCTCACTTGGACCTTCTTCTTCGCTTTCACAGCTTTCTTCCTTTTTATCTTGCACAGCTCCTTTAAAAATTTTGCATAGCGAGGTATGCTCTTAACTAGCTTGATCAAAGGAATGTTTACCTCGCAGTTGTTGAAGGTCTCAAAGATTTCCTTGTCGTTTTCCAGCGTTCTGGTATCCTTCAATGCCTCGGGAAAGGGCACGGGCGGCTTCAGTGAACTGAGCGGAGGGAAATCACTCCGCGCCCACGGAATTCTTTCTGTTGTCCATGAGCTTCCTCCATTTGTGTTCCGCTCCTCAACGTCATTGCACATACGTTCTCCCTCGGGTTTGCTACCGTTTGAGATGGTAGTTTCCCCGAATCCCGGGCTTCCAGTCTGCTCACTGCGATAGAGATTTGCCCCACTTGCTTCTCCATGTTTTGAATACTAGACTTGGTCTCATGCTGAAATTGTATCATGTTGTTATGCATGGCAGACACCGTCTGAGTAATACCGGTCATGCACTGCGTAAGAGACTTGATCTGATCGTCACAATTTGATACGCTCTGAGCGAGAGACTTGATCATGTTGTCACCGGGCATAGATGAACTTGCGTTTTGGCCTTGAGGTCTTAGGTCATATGGAGCTCTAAATTGTTGTTGTTGACCTCCAGGCTGCTGAGATTATTGTGGGCGCGGTAGGAACTGTGGCGGCCTCTGGTGAAACTCTTGATTATCATGACCCTGAGGATTCTGCTGGTTCTTGTAACTCAAATTGGGGTGATCTCTCCACCCTGGATTGTAAGTGTGGAGTACGGGTCATATCTTGGTCTAGGAGGACCGAAACCTCCTATAGCGTTCACTTTAGCAATGGGTTCCTGCAGCGTGGGACACGCATCAGTCGGATGCATCGTGTCATAGTAGATTCCACAAGACTTGACTTGTTGTTGGCCACCCTTCATCATAAATCTCCTCATCATCTCCTTCATCTCAGCCATCTCAGAAAGTAGTGAGGATGATGGATGAGACTCTGCAGCCTTGACTGTGTGAGCGCCCGCTCTCTTGCTAAACTGTCTTGAGCCCTCAGATAGCTCCAAGAATATCTCAAATGTTGCAGCTGGAGTCTTGTTTAGAATATTTCCACCACAGGCTGCGTTAATCATCCTTCTCTCATCGTCAAGGAGTCCACCGTATAAATAAAGTACGAGGTCTTGGTCAGAATACCCATGGTAGGGATAGCTAGAGATCAACCTCTTAAACCTCTCATAGTACTCGTACAACGTCTCAGTGACCTGTTGTTCGATGTTGCTGATGTTCCTCTTCAGGCTATTGAGCTTGGTCGCAGGGAAGTACTTCTCCAAGAAGGCTTTCTTCATCTTAGACCATGTATCAATGCTTCCTGGGGCCAAATAATAGAACCAATCATTGGCCACATCCTTCAGAGAGAAGGGAAAGGCCCTCAGCTTGATCTGGTCCTCAATAATATTTTGGGGCTTCATACTGCAGCAGACCGCGTGGAATTCATAAAGATGTTTGTTGCGGTCTTCTCCACTCATCCCATGGAAGTGGGGTAGTAAGTGAATCAACCCAGATTTGAGCTCAAAATTCACGCCATCAGCAAGCTCTGGAAACTGCACAGCAAGCGGCTGTTGTTCTAGATTCGGGGCAGTCAACTGCCTCATAGTCGGTGCTTCTTCAGCCATCTCTAGTTGTGTACGGGCTACCACACGGTTTCTGGAAAGTGTTCGTTCGATCTCTGTATCAAAATCTAATAGTGGAGAGTCAGTAGCACGGGTGTGGACCATAAGATAGGTCCACACAAAAGTTGGTGCACAAACACACACAAAGAAAAATTAAAACTTGCCTCCCCGACAACGGCGCCAAATTTGATGAGGCTAAAGTCGTTATGCCAAATCAAAGTAATCCTCAAAAACCTAACTAAGTATAGTAGGCAAGCAAGGGTTGAATCTCACAGGGAGGTAGCAATCTTTCTAAGTGCAACAGTTGTATGTCAACAGTAACAAAAGGGGGTTTTGGTTTGTAATCAATGTAACAAAGTAAATAAAATCAAAAGATGTAATCAATTGGTGAGAAGTAACTTAGTCAGACAAATATCCACCATTCAGTTTGAATTGTTGATCCTAGATTATCTCTATTCCTTCCTATGAATATTCTTGTCCCTATTATGAAATAGTTATCAGTCCAACTAGTCTTGGTAACCCTAACCGATAAACAATCAAGAAACTATCAAGATTTAATCTAAAGGCAACAGTAAGCATAGGAATTAACCAGGATACATGCAACACTAAACAACTAGTCAGCATTTAACATGTAATCAATTCTCTTCACAATAAACATTCACAACTAGTTCCTGTAAATCATGGTTGCTACACAAGATAAGGGATTTCAACTAGAAATATCCAAACCCTAGTAATAGATAACTACTAATATCAACTAGATGATCAGGTCAGTCAAATCAGCAAGAATCAATGGGATTAAGCACAAAGAGAAGAGATATAATCAAAGGAAAGGAAATAAAGTTTATAATCTCACAACCAAATACAAACGAAGGCTTCAATCGTCGGACTAAGCAAAAGTTGCTTAGTTCTTCATAGTCTTCAAAGCGTAAAAACTCCAAGGGAAAACTGATGTAAAACTTGAACAATCTAGAATATGAAAAGGATGCTAATGAAAACTAGGTTATATCCCTAGCAAAACCTAAACTAAAGGATAAAAAACCACATCTAAAAGGAAACTAACGAAATTAAAAGAAAAGAAATAAAAAGGAAATAAAATAAACAAAACTCTGACGAAACGAAATCTCGGCTCCGCGTTGATGAACAGTATCCGCGACTGCGGACAGATTTCCGCGACCGTGGATAAGTTCCTATTGTCTTCTGTCTTCTGGTGAAATCCGCGACCGCGGCTGGCAATTCTGCGCCCACGGAAAACCTTATGTAGCGTCTTCTTCTCTTCTGTTGTGGTCTTCTCGTGGCTTTCTCTCCATCTTCTTAAGTCTTCATTTAAGCTCTCCAAAACCACCAAATCAACACTCCTTCTCCATTCTCCTAACTTATGCTCTAAACATATCCAAATGGTACCTAAAACTCCGGTAACAACTCCTAGTTAAGCACTACAAAGTAGAGTTGATCACCAACCCTGTGGGTAAGTAAAACATTTTCCGAAGGAAAATGTTCCCCCTTCTATTCAACCATGTCTGGTCATTTTGAACATTCAAATAAGTAATTACCGCTTTAGTCGCTTTCTCTTATTGTCATTTTGAAGATTCAAATAACTAAGTTTATGGAAAAGTATCTTGAAATTCTTATTGTTCGTGGTCGAGTTTAAATTGATATTTTTTATTACTTTATTTTGAATATGAAAAATAATTATTCAAATGGAAGGTCAACTCTCTATCTCTAACTGAAAGAGGAATTATAATTCAATCCTATTTCCTTTACAAAGTTGAATACTTAATGCAAAGTTTTCTTCTACCAACAACTGTTTGCGATGAAATAGATAAAATGAACAAATATTTTTTTTATTAAACCTTCCTCTAACCATCACCCGTTAATTAGTTAGGACAATATTTGCCGTCCTATGTTTGAAAGAGGATTAGGATTACACAAATCTGAAGATTTGAATTAATCGTTACAAATGAAATTCCTTTGGAAAATATTAGTTATTCCTAGCAGTACGTGGGTATGCATCAAAAGTGAAAATACTTAGGATCAACTAACATCTCCTACAAAAAGAAATCGATGCAATCTTTGGAATTCTTGTGACTACTCCATATATGTAACGTCTTTAAAAAGGGAATATTTAGGGAATTAGGAACTGGTGAGACCATCATTTATTTATCATTGGATTCCAGAGTGCACCCTTTTACCATATTACGATAACATTAATATCAATCTAAAATTTTCACACTTCATTACTCCCGATCTTTAAATGGGAAATCCTTAGTCCACAAAGATTTCTTCCCCCGTATATAATTTCCAAAGTGTTACAATTACATATTCCAGCTACCAATATTGAGGATCGGCTTGTCTGGAGATTTTCTTCCAATGCAAATTTCTCAATTAATTAGTCAACCTGATCCATTACCCATCGACTTAATATGCCTCAAACAAACTACTCTCCCACCTGGATTTGGAAGTTAGATATTCTTCCAAAAATACAGACCTACATATGAAATGCCTTTACAGATAGCCTTCCTATAACGAAACGCCTTAATTGTCATTATTCTCGAGTTCCTTCTCAGTACAGCCTTTGCAATTCATATACAGAAAACCTAAATTATCTTCTTTTTTCAAATGCCCTTACGCAAGACAAATGATACACGAATTTGAGATTAAAAATATGTACGAGTTTTCTTTTTCAATACACCGCAGACTTCTGTATTGATCTTCAGTTCTTTAGATAATATAACACTTTCCCAGAACTTCTATACTTCCTCTGGTGATTAATATGGAAACACAACCACCTAGGATTCACAAACAACAACTACTTACCAATAGAATCTGGAAGAAACCATCGTCATATTGGTTAAACTAAACTTCGATGGATCAAAAAAAAACCTATCAGACTTCTCATATTGGATTCATTCTTCAAAATCATGAAGGACGTGTATTGTATGTAAATTGAAAACAAATTCCGGACACATCTATCCTACAAACAAAAGCCCTCGCAACTTTAGTGTGTATTCTTAAAGCTCTGTCTTTATGTAATATTAAACTTGTAATAGTAGGAGATAATTCAACGATTATTAACTTTATAAAGGGAATTCATAAAATTTCATTGGAAATCAGAACAATTGTATTAGATATTTGTTCTTTATTAACTTGTTTCGCTTCCATATCACTTTTCCACTACTACAAGGAATCCAACAAAGCATTAGAGTACTTAGCCACGCATGACATTAGTCCTACGTTTGTCAGGAATTTCATTCGAAGCTTGCAGTACTAGAAGAATCACGATTACACAAGTGTTTTGTTAGACATAAGTTTTTAAGAATGAATTCGACGCGTGAGATCATTTATAAATCTTTTGTGAAATAATGATTTACATGTCCTTTATCTGAATAAGACCTTAATGTTTATCTTGTAAGAAAATTTCAAACGTGCCTTGTCAAAAAATGAATTTTTTTTTGACAGGCTAAGGAAAGAAGACAATAAATTCTTAGGCCGGTGTGATATGAATTGAAGGGCACGGTTCTGGTGAGAACCACTCTCTAAGAAGGAACTAAGAACCACTAAAAATCATCCACGTAGCAAGCTGCTAGCAGCTACTAAAGCGTGCGTTGAAACTGGAAAAAAAAACAAGCGTGTGTTGTACGGAAGGGAGAAATAAAACAAAAACTTCAGCGCATTCACTCTGCCCCGAGAAAATCCGTTAAAACCCTAATGGAAGAAGCTATTCCTGTAAAATCGAACAAGCTGCTGCAAAATCGAAGAACGACGCTCGATTGGAGATCGAATTGAACCGCAAACAAAAAATTCCAGATATTGATTATGCTGTAAACACTTCTGTTGAAATCAATGAACGTTCATGTGTATCGCCTTGAACATATTCTTTTCAGAACATGAAAGAGTCATAAACTTGAACTAATGTGTTTTTAGACATGAACTAACGTGTTTTTGAACATGAAGTAATGTGTTTTGAGTAATGAACGCTGAAGAAGCACTCTACTGAACTTGTAATGAGCATGAATGTTCATTGTAGTGAGCATGGAAGTTCATTACCATGAACTTTCATGCTCATAACCATGAACCTTCATACTCAAGAACACTAACTTGGTTAACCCTCCTAACCATGAACATTCAAGATCACGACCATGAACATTCATGCTCAAGACCATGAACATTCATGCTCAAGACCATGAACTTCCTTGCTAATTACAATGAACATTCATGCTCACGATCATGAACTATCATGCTCGACACCATGAACTTTCATGATCACAACCATGAACATTTAAGATCATAACCATGAACATTCATACTCAAGAGCACTAACTTGGTTAACCCTCCTAACCATGAACATTCATGCTCAATACCATGAACTTCCTTGCTAATTACAATGAACATTCATGCTCACGACCATAAACTATCATGCTCGACACCATGAACTTTTATGATCATAACCATAAACATTCAAGATCGTAACCATGAACATTCATACTCAACAACACTAACTTGGTTAACCTTTTCTGGTCTGGACATGAACAGCTATTGTCATTGCCAAAAACAAATGAAGGTTCATTGATGATGGCCAGTAAACAAATTATGATCACAACAAATGAACATAGAAGAATGAGTTCAATTTGCCAAGGCTAATTTTGATTGAAATAAACTGAACGATTGTGATAAACATCATGAACTGTAATGTGCCAACACCACAAACAATAGTCAACTGCATCAACCTAAATTACATCAAACTATAAAAGATCAAATTGTTTCAACTACATCAACCTAAAGTAATAAATTGTCATACTATAACACTACAAAACACATGAGCTAAACATCAAGGTTCTTTCTTTTAAAGATCCTCTCTTTGGAAGAGATGAAATGACATTCTTCACTTCCAAGAACATCAGTTGATCCTTTTTTTTAATCACTATCACCGTTGGAAGAACGGCTACTCAGAACAATCAGTAGACATGTTTTTTGAAACTTCTGGACGGCAAAATTTCACTTTGAGATCTATAACCAAGGCAACAAAATTATCATACCAATTAAAAACAACTAAAAACCATACAAAATGAACAGAAAAGATGCAAACATTGAACATAGGTGATACAATACATGTATACAAAAGTTTGTTCATGAACAATAAACAATTTGTTCAAGGTAACTAAAATGATAGTTCATGCCATTTTTTTTTCAACTGATTCCAGCCTTTACATCCATGTTCAAGGACAATAGTAGGACCGTTCATGGATATCATATCAAAAGTTGATGAACATAACAGATTCTTCACACAACATGCAAAGCACACATCCAGCCAAAAAAATCTGAAGATTGCAGTAAAGTTAACCCCAATACACCATATCAAACTCAATAGAACAACTAGAACCTCGTCGGAGGGGAGAAATCAAATAAAAAAACTTAAATACAAACACAGTTCAAACATTTTTTCCACAAATAAACACAGAAATTGAACATCAAACTAATAAACAAAAGCTTAACAACATAATAACACAGATTCGTACTGATTTAGCATGACAAGACGCTGAAAACTACAGGAAAATGGAAATCGAGTAAGTTAGGGTTTCATACTCGGTTTTTCGGTGACCAAAGCTTCAACTCCTTGCCGGCCGGAATCAGTAGACATTGTAGAGAAGTGGTTGTCTTCGACAAAGGCGTGGTGAGTTCCCCAGACAGTTCCTTGCACAGCAAGGCCTCCACACTTTCCTCTGACTCTCTAAGTTCCCCAGACAGTTCCTTGTACAACAAGGCCTCCACACTTTCCTCTGACTCTCCGAGTTCCCCAGACAGTTCCCTGCACAGTAAGGCCTCTACACTTTCGTCTGACTCATCAAGTTCCCCAGACAGTTCCCTGCATAGCAAGGTCTCCACAGTTCCCTCTGACCGTCCTCCTATCACCGCGCCTCCTGAGCTACCACCGAGGGCAATCACGCACGCTCGAGCCAAGGAGCTTCAAGCCAAGCTCAAGAGGGGTCTCCTAAACTTTGGAGCGACGAGCCAAGACGTTGTGCGTTCGATGACATTGCTTGTGACCCACCGAGCCACCTAAGGAACTCCACCGCCGACATTTTGCACAAGACCTTCTAGAAGAAATTCCAGCCAACCTCTTTAATATTTTCAGCTTATTTTTAGTATTTTTTTATAGTTAAAGACTACTATAATAAATGTTTTACTTGGTGAGGGGGAGAGTCTAGGAGTTAAGATTTTGTGGCCATGTGAAAGGTTGGCCAAGGGCTTCCTTGGAGGCCTATAAAAGGCTTAGGCCTTTCCCTTGTAAAGACAACTTCAACTTGAATCAAAAACCTCTCAAAGAGCTTAGTTTTCCCTTGGAAAATTCCAGCAAAAAAATTAGTTCGTGTGTTGCATCGAACTACCTATCGATCTTCTTCTTTGGGTGAGTTACATCCCTTAGGCGTCGATCACCCTTGTTCTT
The DNA here is from genome assembly GCA_027886185.1 of Rheum nobile. Taxonomy (NCBI): domain Eukaryota; kingdom Viridiplantae; phylum Streptophyta; class Magnoliopsida; order Caryophyllales; family Polygonaceae; genus Rheum; species Rheum nobile. The sequence continues at coordinate 778,365 of WOAB01000306.1, read as the reverse complement.
CTTAGTGGTGCGTCATATCCACTCAAGAAGATCACATATCTTCATCACCATCCCAGCCAAACCCAGTTCCCATCCACTCCAACTTCCCTTCACGAAATCATTCCATAATTCCACCGAAAAGAAGTTCTTCCTCCCATAGGACGTGGCGTCCTTTTGGTGGTTGTCTTCCTTGGCGTTTCCTTGCACCGAGGCTGAAGAGATCGTCGATCCTATCACTAATCCTAAGAAACTATAGAAACCCTAACCCTATAAAATCCAAATACTAGAAATCCAAACCTTAGAATTCCCTAAATCCTAAGTGTAAGCTATAATAGAAACCCTAACCATAAGAAACCCTAACCCTAGAATTTTCATCCATCTTATTAATTAATTACATAAATATACATATTCATACTTCTCTAATTTTGTCCATTTTGACCAACTTATTAATTAATCGCATAAATATGGATGCGGATCTGGTGAAAACTTTTGTTAAAATGCGGACTTCTCTTAAAATGTGAAATGGTTCACAAAGGGGAAGAAGTGTACAATGCACTTGCAATCCGATGCACACATATTTGGGTGCACAATTGTGCACTACTTTGGTGCACAAAGTGTCTCCCTCATTGACCCACCGGAGCTCCGGCGTTGACCAACGTTGACCGGTCAGTGCACTAGCTTGTGCATCACTTTGGATGTGCGCCATGTTTAGAATTATTGTGCACCATTTAAATAAAATATAAGTGCATCATGTCATAAATAAATTTGCACCGCGTTACAAGTCATTGTCCACCATTGTTCATGTGTTTGTGCACTGAGAAGGTTCATGTGTTTGTGCACTCCGTTGTATTTAAAAAAAATACAAGTGCACTACTCAATAAAAATTGGGTGCACAATTCAACATATTATGGTGCACATTTTAACAGACTTTGATGTACAAACTCGTACAACTTGGTACACAAACATTGTGCAATGCTATTGTACTTAAAAAAAAACAAGTGCACTACTCAATAAAATTCCGACGCACAACTTCACATCTTTTGATGCACTTTTCAACAAACTTTGGTCAACAAACTCGTATAGCTAGGTGCACAAACTTTGTATACTGCTATTATACTTAGAAAAAAAAACAAGTGCACTACTCAATAAAATTTTGATGCACAACTTCACATATTTTAGTGCACTTCTCAACAGATTTTGATACACAAACTCGTACAACTTGATACACATAGGAGTTGTTTTTTGCCCAAAAAATTTAATACGTGATTATATGGATATAATTCGGCCATGCCCTTTTTTTTTTTTTTTTTTCTGTTTTTCACTTGTCCGCAGGTTCACAAGCTAAAATTCGTCCGCATGGAATCAACTACATACTATATATTTATTCTGCAATAGCCATTAGGGACGAACAAATCTTTTTGCTCGTATCCATTGGAGATGGGCGTTGTATCAGATCTGGACAAGAGCTAAAATGAAAATGGTTTTTTCGTCCCATCGATAAAAAAAAGTGAGACTAATAAAAATAAGAAGGTGAGAATAATAACCCCACCAAACTAATTTGCTTATCTGGTTATGGGCACCTCAATTTCACCCAATCCAGACTCATGTTTAGCAATCGATTTGCAGAGCTGTTCCAGTATTCAACAACTTTTGTCAGTTCAAGACTGCTATTTTGATGAATCCAGTTTGGTGCACACTGCTTTGGTTGAGTTTTATGCTAAGCTTGGTAGGGTTTTGGAGTGTGTTCGACGAAATGCGTGACAGAGATATCTTTGCGTGGACTGGTACTAGTGTACTACCATACCATGGGCTCTGCTAGGCGCTTGTTTGATGGGTTGAGTGAGAGGAAGTCAACCAAACAATGGAGTTGCCTGATGTGGTGATTTTATGGATGTCTTTTAGCTGATAGCCAGATTATAGTGTCAAATTTCCATCGAAAGTTTGATTTACAAATTGCTAGTGCTGTTTACAAGAAAAAGAACCCCTATAATTGGACACTTCCAAACGTGTAGCCTAATCAAAAGGGAGTCAACGAAACTTACCATCAAATATCCCTACTCATTCTATTGGTGGAAAATTAACCCAAAGAAAATACGAGGGAGAATCAGAACCGGACAATGCAAGAGGGAGATGGCGAGGGGGGAAAGCGGATTCTCAGCTACAATATATTCGGCAGTTGCGAATCCAGTCTCTGTTGTAGCTCCTTAATCTTGATAGAGAGCTCTGATTTCTGTTCCTTGTAGCTCTGCGTTACAAACTCCTTTCCTTCAATCATTCAGTTCTCCTATTTCCCTCTTCAGCATTTCGATTTTCTCTTCATCCGCTTTGGACTTCTCTGGGATCTTCGAGTTGCAGTTTCCATTGGCGTACCCATTTGCATAGCCATTGTTTCCTTCAGATGGCCAGATTGTCGTTTTTGAGGTCTTCTCGTTGCATTCTGCAAGCCCAACGCAGTGATCAGCGATAGCCTTTCTAAGTCTTTGAATTTCTCTCTCGGAATCGAAGAGTTCCCTGTTTGCAACATCCAGCTGGGACTGCAAATGGTTCGAGTGACACACCTGGTTGTTGAGCGCATTCTGCAATTCCACGATCTGATCCTGCATCTCCAAAATCATGTCGTCCCTTCTCTTCAGCTGTCGTCTGAGCTTCTGAATCACTTCTCTTTTGCTAAAGACATCCGAACCAGAATCAGAAGCACAAGGCGAGTCCGAGCAATTGGAATGGCGGAAACGCTTGGGAGGCAGCTCGGTATGTTCAGGGCAGGAAACCCAAACATGGCCATATTGCTGGTGGTATTCTGGAGCAGGAACTGTCACCAAAGAGAGTGAGACCTCTGGTTCACTGAAGATTTGGCCGTTCGGAGGGTTCTTTATCTCAACGGTACCTTCTGATCCTGAAGGTCAAGATGTCATTTAACAAAATAATACACAAGAAAACTCCCATTCAGCAAAAAGGAATAACATAATTGAACTGTGGTTAGCATCATAAGAAACAAGTTTGTTTTACTACATAAAAGTTGTATGGTCAGTTTACTTCAGAGTTCAGACTATAACTGCTTCAAGGACGAGTATGTAGCATATGACTAGAACCAAAAAAAAAAACTGAAGTATCTCCAGATAAACTAATTTTCATATGCAATGACACTATTTTTTCTTATAAGTAACTCCAAAAGATCTATGATAAAATAGAAAAGATTAAATGCGCGTGTGGCAAAAGAGAAGCAAATTTCTCTTTCAAAGACTGAGATCCATTTTGTAATGACGACCAAATGCTTAAAAACAGGTATACACGTAACAATGTCACAACTCATAGGGAGGCTATAGACAAGATGTAGCAAACAATTCTAGTATGAGCCAAGCCATGCAAATCTTCACAGTATTGAAGACTGAAGTTGAATGACAGCAATATGAACTGTCAACACTCGCACCTGAATTGCACTTGAAGCTGCTGTCTTCGGCTGACCCATAAGTGTATTCACTTGGTCGTGAATGACGAATCCCCGGATGCCTCCTGTCAGTAGAAATTCCATTATCTGAATCACAAAGATTCATCAGAACCAGTGCAAAAATAGAAATGGCCAATGATAAATTGATAATTGATAGCAGATAACACCTTTGGGGGTAGCTTTATCTTGCTGCTTTGCTTCAAGTGCATGCTTCAACTTGTAGCCAATGTGAATAGATAAGGAACTTACTAAGGCACCACCAGCAACAAGCATCCAATTTGGTCCCTTTCCTTGAACATTTCTGGACTTTTGAGGTCTTGGTCTCATCATAATCACATACGTTTTAATTAGTGATCAAGAATTTACAGCATCCTGCATTGAATACCAAAAATTATGACGACCATTATACTAGATATGAAATAACATGATCACATGAAACAAAAAAAGAGCACGAGGTATAGGATGCTAGCCTCTCATATCAGTAATAATGATACAGACTTGAGCTTCTATTAATACCAATGATACAGACTTCATGTTTAACAATGGTAAGAAACAAGAAAATTATCATTATAACAATCTACAACAGCCTAAAGTTATTCATTCAACCATCAGCATAAAGTATTGATGTATATTCTTGTAAAATGTTCATTCAACCACTTATATATTGCTTCAAATTATAATAATGAGCATACGAACACAACAAATGTAAATAACAATAATTACAAAATTTGAAACTATTTTGAAAAAAAATTGTATGATGCTAAATGCTTTTTCATTATTAATATAAATGCAGAGTCCCATAATTATATTACGAGACCTACATCTTGAAGATAATACGAGCGCAAAGCTAGCCAAGAAAAACCGGAGGATGTTGAAACTACTTTTTCCATAATATCACTCTCGGCCCACATAGTGTACATTTCAAATTCACACAAATTTCACTTGCATGAAATTCTTCACCTTTTAGACATAACTATTTAAAAAACAACCCTAAATCTATTCAATAACTTAATTTTAACATTTTCAGCCACTAATCTACCAAACAGATAATGCAAAGTACTCTCACCACAGACTGAGCACCTACAAATGCATAATTAAGACAACAGAACATGGAAGACCAGAGAGGTGAATGGATGATAAGATTAAGAGGAGCAACTTCCATTTTATTTTAGTTTTTTTCAATAGGGTTCAGACACCCATTTGGTAATGAATAGAAGAAAATGAAACAATATGCGAGAAGCACAAGTCCTACCACACTCCCAGCTAAATCCCTTGATTGTGATTTACATGTAACAATCTCTCTCTATCTCTTCTGTTCGTTCTAACAAAGGGAGGATTGTGCTTTCACTATCCTTTGTTTCTCTTCCAATAGAAGTTTCCTTTCATTCCCGCTTCTGAAATACATCTAAACTAGAATAAAGGGAAACCGAAAAGAAAAAGTACAAAGTATTGGAGAAGATACTCCATTACTTCCTGTTCCCAGCCCCTAATTGAAACTGAAACCAACATCATCAAGCTGTAGTTAAAGAGAAAAGTCGGCCAATCAAAACACGCAACGAATAGAATCTCATCCAACTCAAATTTCCAACTCAATTTTCCATCATCGCGCTAAGAAACAAGTCTAATTAGGACCGTATAGGCAAAAATAAAGCATCAAACAGCTGATTTTCTACATTGTTTATCAAGGCACATTTTCATCTCAAGTGGAGCCAATAAAACATGTAAGCAAATGAAAATTCGGAGAGAAAGCAGGTAATAGCTTTTACAACCGCAAGGAGAGAAGGAGGCACCGCAGTCGGATGAGCTGACACCGCAAGGATCAGCCCCCGACGACACAGAGACACTGCTTATCGCCGCTGACGGCCACCGTTAATTCCGCCGCCACGGGCGTTTTCGAGAAGAAACTGCCGGCTGGAGAAAGAACTTCTGGCTGGGCTGGGGTTGGGCATAAGGAGGCAAGAATTTAGCAGTTTCTAGTTCCTCTCGCGTAATGTGCTTTGCACGCGGTCGCGTAATGTGCTTTGCACGCGGAAAACTCTTGACTACTGACTAGTTGGCTTTGTCGAACTTTTTACGGTTTTTTCGCCTGATACCCTTAAAGTATGGTGAAATTCGTGAGGTGTTCCAAAATTTACTCTATTTCGCGTGATATACTTGAATTTTGTTTTTTTTTTCGCCAAATGTCCTTCTGTCAAATAGCCTAACAAATAATGTTTCAAAAAAAAAATCCAAAAAAAATAACCAAACGCCGTCTCCATTCCATGGTTCACCACCTACCAAACATTAATCAATCTCCAAATCCGTCAATTGAAGAGCAAGAGATCGAAAGAAAGAGGAAGATGTAGCAACTCACCTGGAAACATCCCCATGTGGAGAGAGCAGATCGGAGCTTTGCAAGCTCGTCTTCGACCGATGAGCGGGAGAAATCGATCAGCAGATCGCCGACGATTTCTTCTTCTGCCGGAGGATAGCCGTCGTTGTTGATGTATCTGTATGAAACTCGTTCATCGGTCAGCGAAGCTGCGATCTCTTGGACGAGACTCGATGACAAATCGCTAGATGAAGAATCCATTCTTCTTTGAAAGTTGTGCAACTTTGGTTCGATGCTCAAGTGGCAATTAAGTGAATTGGATTATCAATCTCTCCACCTTGATTACTTTTTCTGGATTTCCGGTGCAATTTAAGTGCGTTTCCCACATTTTCGCATAGAATTCAAAAACATTTAGGCAACTGCTGTGTGAGGTGATTTTATTTTTTATACCAATTTGGGTTTGAAATTGACTAGAGTTATGAATATGGCGGTGGAATGCATAAGAGGGACGTCAAACGCCGAAGAGTGGAGCGGGAGCCTCCTCCACACCGGCGACATAGTGGAGGAGATCAAGATCGGCGGCCAGATCCACGCTCGCCGTTCAAGAACGGAAAGTCCGGCGTCCAGAAGCTTCTGCGGAGCTCCTTTCATAACTATCAGACCTTGATTACAGTCCGAGTTGGCCGGCGAGGGACCGAAGGCGTCGGCGCATCGGAGGAGTTGACGGAGTTACATGCGTGCATCGATCGGACGGAGGCCGAGTGCTTGGAATTGCAAGGTTAATCCGCGATGCTTGGAATTGAAGAAGACGAGATCTTGTTTTTTGGATTTTTTTTAGAACATTATTTGACAGAAGGGCATTTGGCGAAAAAAAAACTCGGGGGTACCACGCGAAATATAACAAACTTTGGGACACCTCGTGAATTTCGCCGTACCTCAAGGATACCAGGCGAAAAAACCGAACTTTTTATTATTAAAAATCTTGTTTATTATTAGGCGGAATTGCAAAAACAACAGATTTTCAATAGCTCTTTGCAGAAATACAGTGTTTTTAAAAGTATTGCAAAAATACCAAAAAGTATAGTAAAAAATACAGATTTATAAAATGAGAAAAAAATAAATTCATTTTTTTTTCCTTTTCTTTTGATGAAAACTCTACTTTTAATAAGCCATAATTACGCTTATCAATTAACAACTTGGTTTAACCAAATAATATCTTTCTCTCTCCGGCCACAACTCTTCCTGTTCACAGCCAAGGCGCTTCTGCTTGACGGCGACAACTCTTCCTCTCTCCGACGAACCTGCACCAGAATTCGCCCATCGCTTCCGACAACTCTTCCTTTGTTTTTGTCCCTTTTCTCCGCTCGGTGGTGGCCTTTCTCCCGATCCCTCCCTGTCGCCTGGTTTTAGGGCTCCGAGTTCAATCCCCTTTTCCATCCACGATGTTCAGCTTCTCCGCCTTTCTTTTGTGAGATCTTTCTCGCATATCTATAAATGGCCAAGCTAGAAGCTAATCGCAGATCTATGCAAGTCGTGTGGCGTTTCTTGACTCTCCCGATTCCATGGTGATTTTTGTCGTGTCCCATCTTCGCCGGCATTCACCTCTTGTTGCACCTCACAGCTCATTGTGTCAAATTTGCAGGTAGAACTACAAGCCCTAATTTGACTTCCCAATTGAATTTTAGTTTTTATTTTTCTGAGATGCGGGAGATTTGTCTGTAAAATTGGTCATTGAAATCTGGTCTTTTCGTGCATTTTAGATTGTGAATCATTGTTACGTGTTAAAACTTCAATTCGTAGCTCTCTTACTTCCCTGATTTGATGTAGGGCTTGATATTTGTTGAAGGTATGTGTCATTTGATAACAATCTTGGACAAATGAGCAACGGGCTGATGTACAAGTAGGTGATGAAGAGTGACTTCCAAGCGGCTGGTACTAGTTCCTCCAATTCACCCAGTAAGCATCCTTCTAAAGCTGCATATCTATCTAGTGTATTTGTTTCCCCATTCTCCATGTTTGAAGCACACAAGGGGGCAACACTTTATGAGAAGAGAGCTAGTTGTTCCAGGAGTAATGGTTTGGGTTGACACTTGCTCAAATGACTGGGAGGTTTTAGCTAAATCTCAAAATATTTCAGTCTGGAATCATGACAATGTTCCTTCAAAATACGATGCCTTCATACGTTCATTCCATTGGCTAACTGTTGCAAGTGCAGTAAGTTGCTCGAAACCATGCCTTTTTTCAGTGTAAATGTTCTCATTACATATCATCTTATTGGAGCTTGTAAAACATTCTCGGATTAGAGTAATTATCATACCTGTAAATCTTGAAACCATTAACCTGAAGTCTATTCTAAATAAATTTAATTCACCAGATCTGAGAAAATTGATAGAGTGGATTACAGTAGTTTGATGGGAAGGTATATTCAAATACATGAGCTTGAAATGATGGGATTTTTTTTCTTTCTGTTTTAAATGAATGATGGGATGATGCTAGTATTTGCTAGTCTGATTACTATGATTAGTTTATTTTTATTTTTATTTTACTCTGGGGATAAATGTTTGTTTTGTTAACGGCATTGATTACCAACTCATGACGCATCCTATAATGTTGTAGCTCCATGAACATATGGCTGCTGAAGATTTAACAGCTGGGAAATCACAAAAGATATTCAGGATGAAAGGATCCCTCTTAGAAGTTCACTATGCTCCACCGCACTTTCAAATGAAATGATCCCTCTTAGAAGTCGGATAGATTGTGCAATTCCTATCTAAATTAGCCAAAATACTATCCTCGATCACTCTTGCTGTATCTTCTCAGTAATTAGCTGAAGTTTGATCTATATTTACAGGTCATGAACATGGAGATATAAACAACCACCCAACGCCGCATGTGCTCCAGAGGCTTCTTGAGATGGAACTTTGCTCGAGCCAAAAGCCGATCCACCACCCTGGCAGTGGCCGGCCTGTGTACGAACATGAGCTGGACGCCGGTCTCTGGTACAGATAGTGTGACACCAGCACGACATGATGTGCGACATGAAAATGTAATTTTACATGTTGATTGTTGCCCATTCTCTCAACTGGGGTTTCTAGGATTTCTGGGATATTTTGGGTTTTCTCTGTTTACATTATACAAGTACAGTGGATAATGCAAAAGGGAAAAAAATGGAAGTTTTTTTTTTATATTATTATCGTATTTTTTGTTGCCATTGTTGTTTGTTGTGTTGTTAGTTCGCCCTTGGCAGGGTTACGAAGAGCAGGAGGCCTTGTATTGGTTTCCAACCTGGAAAGCGAACTCTGTCGCCGACTCCCTTGCCTCTCTTGCTTTTTCCTTTCCGTTAGGTTCGCATGTTTTAGTTTCACCCCCTGAGGGTATTTTGTCTCTTTTAATCTCAAACTCTGAGGGGGGGGCTACCCCCCACATTTTTTCTGTGTAGCCCACTTTGCTTTTATTTATGTATTCCCGAAAGTGTCGTGTTGTGCGTAAGCACATGCCAAGATCCGTACAGTACAAGACGAAGGGCACCAAGACATTGATTTGGCAACTTCTTGGCGAAACTCTCAAAATAGGACATTTGTTGTGTTTCATTGTGACTCTAACAAGAATTTGATGGAGATTTGACTCAAAAAGGAAATGGATATAACTCTCATGAACGAGGTTCATGAAGAGTTTGGGATAGGTATATCACGACCCTCGGATGCAACTCACCAAGAACCTTGAGACGAGGTTGAACACTCATGGATATGACACACCATAAACATCCAACCACCTTCGGATATGACACACCAAAGGGTGTTTCGGATACGACTCACCGAAATAAGACTAAGGCACTCAATGATATCACACACCTTGAAGTCATTGTCCAAGAGGCTTGAAATGAACAAAACACTCACGTTTTTTTTAATTAATCTCCAATTCAAGTCTAATATACAATGCTAGGCAACCTTCAAATAGGTGTCAAATGACAATACGTAAATTGCAAATTAATTAAAACTAACTACCCACTAAGCCTAGCACTAACGTAGCTAACTACCCACTAACTAGCTAAGCCACTAAGGCCACTACGTAGGCCACTAATTAGAAACTATCTAGCTAATTAATTAAAAAAAACAATAAAACACACATCAAACATTTTCCGCGGAGACAGTTTCTGGCCTAACTTCAGAAGGTTCGTTCTCTCTCGTCCATGATCGGAATGGAGTGATTCCAACTCCCAGAGATAGATCTTGAAGTCTCGTTTCACTCCTCAAAATTTGAGAGTGATCGGAGTTGGGAATAAGAAGATACAACACTTTTACTGAGGTGACCCATGGTCACATCCATGCAGCTCGATTGCTTCTTCCTCTTCATTGAACCGACTTTGGCATGTCCTTGAGGGGTGACCCATGGTCACATCATGACGCCTCTCTTTGACCAAAAAAAAAAAGAAATAACCACAACTCATGAAACTAACTAACTGAACACAATAATTTAGGAAACAAACTAACAGCTCTCCACTTATGCTGCACGAACTCCACTTCCTGCATCCACATATTGCTAGTTTAAACGTATATTTTTCTTATTAAAACTCGTAAATATTTTTATTGATTATCAATTCAACGAGAATCACAACTAATAAATGCAGATTTAAGTATTTCTCGTTACGAAACTAACCAATGTTCGTGTAATACCCCTTAATTTTAGTAAGGGTATTTGGGTAAATTTCCCAACCTTTGTTTAATAATTATTTCGCTTTCAGTGGAGTTTGGATTTTTCGTAACATCCATTATATCCGAAATAATTCCTTAAGTGGTATAAAATACATTCGATGTATTTTCGGGACTTAGAATATTTGTTTGGATACAAACATATAATTTTCGGGGTTTAAAACACATACCAAACTTCACTGTACAACTTTGATTACCAGCCTCTGTCGCGTGTCCATGCCAACCTCAGAATTTGGGACACTTGTCGAAGTTGGATCGGGCACGTCCTCCTCCTTGGGCTGCATATAAGAACTCGATCGGAAGGGGGGTCGAGGCACACTGAACCCAACTCTCTCCCCAGCTCCCTCTCGTCCCGTCTCCTCTCGGTCTCTTTCCCGCCGGTGACCCAATCCAGAGCCGCTGTTCGTGAGCTGCGTGAGCCGAGCCGCTGTGCTGCTCCGCCGCTCCTACTCTCCCGGCGAAGACGGAGTCGAGCCGCTGCCGTGCCGAGCTTTTGTACTCTGCCGCCGCTGCTCGCGTGTCGCCACCGCTAGCTGCCGTCGTTACAGGAGCTGCTGCTTCTCCTTCCCAGCGCCGCCGCGCTGCCCTCTCCGGCGTCGAGACGCCCTTCCCGGCGAAGCTCCGCGCCGAGCTACCGTCGCTCCCTATTGTTGAAGTCGGGGTTGCGGTGTTCGGGTTGTACGAAGGTTGAAGATGAAGAATTAGTGAGTGGGCCCCCCTATGGCCAATTCTTATAATGGGCCGAGTAAGCCCAATTCAATTCCAGTCCAGATTTAACCCGAAATTGATCGAGCGGTATAATTTCGACCCTCTTTCATCTGTATTTTCTTTAGGAAAATTTAATTAATATTTTTATGATTTAAAATCATAAAAATGTATTAAATTAAATTTCTTGAGTTCGTCCAGACAAATTAATTGATATTAATTAATTTGTCAATCATAACGGTAATTGTTGGATCGCGTGTGGACCCGTAATCCTACTAGAGCTATCTGAAGCTTAGGCCATATCCTCAGAAATGATATCATCAGCAGTCGTCTCGTCTAGATTCATCGCCGAATCTACTCCAAGCAAGTGGCGGTTCGCTCTTGCTCATCATTCCATACTTCCATTAATTATCAATTGTTTAGTTGTTAATTAATTTGGAATGATTTACTGTTTTGTTGGGATCAGTTTTGATAAATGATATGGATTAAAATATGATATTATAATAGGTTGTATATCTGTTAGAACAACGCTATTATAGATATATATTTTAGGAGGATTGCCGGGAGGGCAACAATATGAAAATAATATGATATTATAATAGGTTGTATATCTGTTAGAACAACGCTATTATGAATATCTATATTATTATGATGATAGTCTAGAGGACTATGATATGATTATTACTGTGTTGAACTGTTTAGTTAGCACGAGTAGTCAGGAACGTTGGACTATTCGACATCCAGTCGTTTCTTTATAATACTAAATGGTGTGTAGGGCGGCAAAACCCCTAACATCATTCTGTGGGTCATGACCGATCTCGATACGCTAAGTATAGAGATGGTGGCACTTAGCCGGTGCTACAAACCTTGGAATTCATTCCCTTCAGGAGTATGTCCCTCATGGAGAAACATATGTCCTATATGTCCCTCATGGCGAAACATATATTCAATATATGTCCCTCATGGCGATACATATATTTAAAAGCCTATAACGTGATGCGCGTTTTGGAATTAAATAAGATAAGTGTCGTCGTAGCACATGATTAAATATACATCAGATGAGTAGTGCAGCTAGGGAATAGTACAGCTAGGAAAACTCATCTTGACTTTGATCAGAGTACCGTTCTCTTTCCAATCTGGATTCGCGTTAAGCGGTGAGATTGGTTGTGAACCGAAACATCAAGTCGTTTTTGAACACTTGTATGAGATTATTTATGTTCCCCAACATTGTCATACTTCCGATAAGACTCAATTCATTGGAGTCTTCTTTTGGGTTGATTGCTGTAATACTTGGTCTTCCAGAATCTTCTCTTGATCATTCAGTTTGTTCTATTCCAGTAGAAGTATGAAGGTTGACTATCGTCGTCGGTTATTATTCGAGGAGCGATGAGTCTAACCTAATACGACTACTCGAACCATCTGCTTTGTACCCTTGCATAGTCTTTCATTAGACTAACCAACCTAAATTGTTCTCTGCATGGTTGGCTGGTGTCATCCGTTTGATTCGACACATCAGATAAACATCCGAGAAATGAGGGCTAGAACGACTATAAAGGCAAATGGTGTTTTAATGGATTTACCAGGTTGCGATCCTTGGCGGGTGATCATTAAGATCAAGACCCTTGTATTTATGTTTTACAAAGACTTCCGTTGATTACTCTGTTTTGTCCTATGGGGATTGGGATGTAATCCCCAGACATATGTTTTAACCAAAGATTTTGGTGTTTAAATCATAATTGTTGTTTATGATTTGTGTTTAAATGGTAAAGCCTGGGGTGGTTTCAGTGTGAAAACCGAGGTCACTGGCAGTAATACCTTTCCAAATGGGTTACGATTTGGGGGTGTTACAGTTCGTTTCAAATTTAAAGTTAATATAACAGAGTAATGACTTGACAACGTACAAATGTGGCCTGATAAAGTGAATATTGCTCTGAAATATGAAATTGGCTAATATTTGAAATTTTGTGATATAACAAAGCATTGACCTGACTTCGTATAAATATGACCTGATAAATTTTAAATGTGGTCTGATAAAGTTAACTGTATAAGTTTTGCTTCTCAATTTGGAAAGCAAATACCATATTATAGTAAACATTGTAGCTTTAGATTTAGGAAAATGATCATGTATTTGTATTTTTAACTAGTATATTTGCTTGATCTTTTGTCTTGGAAAATTACTTAAAAGTTTATTAGCTCAAAAGGAAGAGCAATGTGTGTGTTGCACATGATGTGGGTTCGAATCCCATATAGGTTGATAAAAATTTCTCCAATCAATTACATATTATGATCAAACAACTTTTTGAGCATTATGTAATATATTATTCTACAGTGTCTTTTTTTACCAAAAAAAATTACAGACATAATATTTCAAATGTTATGAGGTTTCAAATAACAAAGCATTATATATTTTATCAGGCCATATTTATACGAAGTTAGGTCAATGCTATGTTATATTACATAAATTCAAATGAAGTTTCAAAAGTTAGCTGGTTTCAAATTTTAGAGCACTATTTACTTTATCAGGTCACATTTGTATGTAGTCAGGTCATTAATTTGTTATATTGACTTTAAATTTGAAACCAACGTTGGTTGGTTTCGTAATGAGAAACACTTAAATTTGCATTTATTAGTTGTGATCCTCGTTGAATTGATAACCGTTCAAAGCATTTTTATCTCGAAATTTAAAGTAAATAAAATCAAAAATTGGAGAAAGACTCTGTATTCTACCTCAAGTCAGTGTCTTTATGCAAGTTGATGGTCAAAAGTCAAACTCATGAAACATTTTATTTATTTTTTTAAAAAGCAACTTTTTATATGAAAATTGGACCTCACATATCCCATTAGGTTATTATAGACTAGTCCTTCATAGAAGAACATGAGATTGAGAAGGACAATGATATTTCACCCCATAAAACATAAGCCTCCATATTCATTTTATTTGTCTCAACACTTGCATAAATTGACCCATCCAAATTCAAATAACACAAGTACAAAATCATTTTTTTGATGGTGGTTAGTGTTTCTTATTACGGAACCAACCAAGTATGAATGGTGGTTTAAGGCATATTTCTCTTATCAAAACTCGTAAATATTATGAGTGGTTATCAATTCAACGAGAATCACAACTAATAAATGCAAATTTAAGTGTTTCAAATTTAAAGTTAATATAACAGAGTAATGACCTGACAACGTACAAATGTGGCCTAATAAAGTGAATATTGCTCTGAAATGTGAAATTGGCTAACATTTAAAATTTTGTGATATAATAGAGCATTGACCTAATTTCGTACATAATGCTCTGTTATGTAACAAAAGCATCTCAAACAAATTACAATATCACAACAAGGCACACTAAGAATTCACATGAATAAACTCCGCAAAGATTTCACCCTTACCCAATCAACATGAGCAATTGATTGCATACCGATAAATTACTTAAATAGCTACAACTTGATCTAGAACTAGAAGCACTCAGAAGCGCATTGCCACATCTCTAGTTGCTAATGAATAGAGCAGATCATGATTCGAAAGCATCTCAAAAATCCAACCAGCCAGCCTCACTGCAGACACATAAAAGAGCTTTCAACATACATCCTAACCTCCAAGGACTCCCCAACAGAGGATGATTTTTTTTAATAAGAAAAATCCAACTTGTGTATTGATTTCTTGTATCTTCATTAGCTCTCCTAACCATACATGGAACTGACAGTCGTCAGCTACAGTATCATTTTCAGTATTAGTTAATAATGGACTCATAGAAATATTCAAACCGACAAGAGGACTCCGACAGGGCGATCCTCTGTCACCTTTTTTGTTTATACTCGGATCTGAAAGTCCTAGCTAGAATGCATTAAAGAATGCATTCTAGCTAGGACTCCGACAGGGCGATCCTCTGTCACCTTAAAATTATGGAAAAATTCATTTTTCATGATAAATTCTTCTCTTGGATTAAAGAATGCATTACTACAGTATCATTTTCAGTATTAGTTAACAATGGACTCATAGAAATATTCAAACCGACAAGAGGACTCCGACAGGGCGATCCTCTGTCACCTTTTTTGTTTATACTCGGATCTGAAAGTCCTAGCTAGAAAACTACAAAGAGCATCTGACAGACCACGAAACCATAGGGTTTCAACTAGCCAAAAATGGAACTCGAATCCCTTTCTTGGCCTTCGCATATGATATTATGATGTTCTTGAAAGCAAAACAAGAAAACTGTAAAGATATAAAGAAAATTGTTGATGAGTACTTCAAAATTTCTGGAAAGGTAAACTATCATAAATCGGCATTTCAAGTAACAAAAAAAGTACCGAATGCACAAAAATTGAATATACAAGGTATCCTTACCATCACAAACGTGATATCGCTGGAAAAATATCTGGGATATCCTATCATTAATGGTAGGGTTAATATGAATACTTTGCAGACCTCTTAGTTAGCACTCAGCACCAATTAACCTAATGGCGATCGCTTGGTGGGAAATTTGGTTTTATAGAAACCAACAAACTTTTGGAAGAACGAATACTGATAATGACACTATTAAGGACGTACCACTCTACATCAAATATCAAATCAATTATTGAAAAAAAAACTAAGATCTGGAATTCAGACCCTCTTGCTGAAATCAAACAAAAAACAGGTGATAAGAACAAAGGGAGACGACCAAAGAAAAACGGAAGGATGCTATAGACTGAAAAATCGACTCTTCTTTTCCGGTCTAATTTTTATGTTATAAAAAAAAACTTGAATTTAACTTGGTTAAATGTGTAATGACTTGCACAATTACACACAACATGTGTAGCAGCCAAAGTGAGTTTGTGTTTGCTTTCCACCGTAGGTGAAAGCTCAAACATTACATTTTCCCTCTTGGCAAGAGGAATAGAAGGTGGCACTTATGTCCTTCCAATCTCACCAAATTTAGCAGTATGGAGACAAAGAGAGGATTGAAGATGTTGTCCATCAACAACACTTATGTCTATGGATTAATTAAAAAGGAGTTGACTAGCTTGAATCCTCACCGAAGACTATGTGGTTTGTCGGTTTGTCGTGGCGCAGGAATTCATTGTCCTTGCAAGGGAGGTCATCGTGGATGCAGGATAAGATGCAAATCATCTCGACAACACAAGTGGAGGATAAGGCGGAGGATTGGTGGCCTACAATGAGCTCACAAGTGGTGATGTTGAGGGCGGGGAAGAGGCTTGCCGCCGACGAGGAAGAAGAGAGCTAGGGTTTTGGAATGATCGCAGGAGCTCTAACTTTGTTGCTTCTTCCAACCACAAAATCTAAGCTCCAACTTTTCTCGTCTTGCGTAATTCATCAGGAAATTAAGATTTCAAATTTGTAGAGGAATAGAATGTTGGTAGGTTGAGATCCGAATATCGGATTTGGAGAGGAAGACTATTAGATTGGAGAAGGGGCATGATAGATTTCAGATCGGGGAAGGGGGCGTTTGGGGAAGAAGTATTTATGGAAAAATAAGAAAATGCCCTTAAAACATTAAAAGTTTCCCAAGCCGTGCGTTTAATCTCAGCTGTATGATGGAGACATCTTATGATCTTGATCAGTCCGCATTTTACACCATAACAATTGTCCGCATTTAATCCCCGTTCTTAATATATATATAATAACTCTTATTTTATCATAAGGGTATTAATGTAATATCTATATATTTTATTTTGATTATTAAAAAAAGTATAAAATTTATTTTATTTCTTTTAGAGGAGTAATTTATATTTTCATTAACATAAGTTCAAAGGTTGGGTTATGATAATTTTTTGCTATAAATTATCAAATGAGTTATAATAGTTTGGTGTAGAAATAAATAAATAAGTATATCAATGAATCTAATTTTAAAATCTAAATATAATAATAAAGGTTATATGATTTATTATGTTTAATCATGAAGGGATAAAATAATAAATATCCTAAGTATGTTAACTCTTTAAGCTATGAATTGTCTAAATTTTGATTAACCTTATGTTAATTATAATTTAAATAAACTTATCAATGTTAACCTAGATTAATTGAGTTAAGATTAACAAAGTGTTAATCAAGATTTAAATATGGTTAATTTTATATAGAGATGTGACTTAAGCTTAATTTTAACATAAGTTAATTTTTCTACATCTTAATTTTGGGTTAATATAATTATATAAACTTAGTATATTCAGATAAATAAGTTTGGGTAATATTTATAATTTTTGGAAAGTGAAATAAGGGCACTTTTGCCACAACTTTAAAGAATTGGGAAAAATGTGCAAATAGGCAAAAGAAATGGGAGGGGCGTGTGTAATTTATGAGATTGGTCATCTTCAACCTCCAGCCATGAACGCGCGGCCCTTGAAGCCTCTTCCATGCATGGAGGATTTCAGTCCGTTTTTCGACCCGATTGGTCAAATTAATCAATGGGTATTGTAGATTAGGATCTTAAGCACTAAACCCCTCAATTAATTTGTGTTAATATGAGCTAATTCAACGGGGTTCCGGGAAGCAAGATTGACGTTCGAGCGGTGCAAATTGAATTCTTTAAAATTCATCGTCATCCGATTGAATTGGGAGGCGATTCTTGCGGGATCATGTCGAGGACATTCAACGCTACATTAGCCCTACAAATACCCCTTCAATTGTTCCCCTAATTCATCCAATTTCATCCCCAAACTCAAGAACCCTAACCGAAATCACGTGACTGTTCATCCAAGGAATTAGCCCTCTTCCTAGCTTCGTTTTTGCAATTGGTGGCATCCCTAGAACCACCAAGGAGTCCTCTTCAAAAGCCCTCTAACCCTAGCCCCGGTGGTGGTTCGACAACGGCGAATTTCCTCGTTTTCCGACGTGTGTCAATCTGCGATTTCTGTAATGGTTCGTGATGCGATCCTACCCGTCCAACAATCAGTCTACAACGCGTCTTGCAAGGCCGCTCCCTTGGCGCCCCCTTGGCGCATTCTTATATTTCCTATTTTAGCATTTCTAATATTTTAGTACTCTTTGTTTTTGGCATGTTGTCACTTTTGATCATTTAGTATATTAAGTAAGTTTGTTTTTAGTACTTTCTATTTATAGTTGGTTTCCATTTCGGGCGTGTGCTCCTCTTATGTTTAAGAGGGCCGACCCATTAGGTCAAATAAGGCCCATGGCCCAACTTACGAGGCTATATAATGCCTCGCCCTTTGTCATTGTTTCTTACGTTGAAATTCAATAATAAGCCTTATCGTCGAGTGAAACTCCGCCCCTTAGCCTCCACATCACAAACTGGTTAGACCCACTCGATCCTCGTCACAGATCACCCCCAAACACATCCGAGCATTTGTTCGAATCCACTCGCCCTCCCTCGATCCACATCGAGCGCAAGAGTGTCGTTGGCCTCCATTCTTGTAGGCCATCATCTATCCGGATACGAGAAGAGACGGAACGAGACTCCTTCGACCATGATCAGGCATCAAAGACGATCCGAGCCCTTCGGATCTCATCATTTCGGTCGTGTAATTATTTTGATTTTGGCTTTGATTTTTGGTTAATCTTGGTTAATTACATTAATCTAGATTAGCTAACAATTATATTTGGCCAAATTAATTTTATTTGGATTAAATAAAATGAAAATAGAATTTTTGGAAATATTATCTTGTATTGTGAATGGTGAAATTATAACTCTTCATCTAGATAGTATTTTGGGTGAGAAATTATTAAGGTGGTTGTTTTGGGGCGAAAAGATCGGACGACCTAAATCGCCTTAGACGGGATAACGAGTCGATCGAGTAATAGAAATCAATCCAAACCAAACAAACGATCAACAAATAAAGAATAGACACGAAATAGCAAGGTAATTTTATTGATCTATCGATGATTGAATCAGATCGAAGTACAACTTATCCTTGAGGGACAAAAGATCGGATCCGGTTCGACCGACGATTCTGTGACTCGACCGGTGATGACTGAGTGATATTCCGATGGGAGTGAGCTAGACTGGGTGCACTCTCAAGTTCTTTTCGGAGCCAGTACTCGAATGCCGGATGTAGACGTGTGTGTATCACTTGCCTTATCGTGATCTATATATGGTAATTCCCCTTTTCTGACCATTATTCTCTTCTTGCAAATATCTCTTATTAACTCCAGGCGAGATCTTAGGGATATGCTCTTTGATTGCCGGCTTGATTTCTGCGTTTAATGCCACAGCCGTTGCCATTGATCAAGCTTTTAATGCTCTTGGCGAGATCTTTGGAATAGGTCGGATCCTACGCGTCTGAGGGATGTGCGACGCCTCCTCCTGGTTTCTCTTGGCTTCCGACTCCGTTTGGATCTTGGCCCAACTTGCTCGCTTGATCCTCTTGGAGAATGATGGACCCAACAATAGCCCCAAGTTGTTTTGGGCTCGAGGCTGCTATAGGATGGAGTCCAAACAACTTTTCCTCACACGATCTTCACCTTCCGATTTTGGCGCGTCAGACGAGGGCTACGTGGCGGTAATCGTGCGGCATGATGGGACGTTTCTACAACTTGTCGTCTCCCTCCATAAATTCGAACCAGCCTTCTGATGATTTGACTTTGTCTTCTTCCTTTGTTTCTTCATCTGGTAGGTTTCTTTGGGTTCTCAAAAATTGCTCTTCGATTTCCTCCTCTCTTCGTTTTGGAAATGGTTTCCAGCGAGTCTTCTGAGTCGCCAACTACTCGCTCGAACTCGAGCAAGAACGAGGTCCCCCCCCCCCTTTTATTTTGAAGGAGGCAGACGCTCTGACGGGGACTTTGTCGGAGGTGGAGTTGGAGCAGATCCTCCAAGTCGGAGGCTTTCCTTCTGAGACGGTTGCGAGGTTGCCGTATCCGAACGAGAGGGCCCATGCCCGTTATGAAGGATGGGTTTGTTTTCATGCTTACCCGTTTAGGGTTGGCCATAAGTTTCCTTTCTCCCCCCCCCCCTTGTTAGGGAATTCTTAGCGACTCTGGCGCTTGTGCCGTGTCAAGTCATGCCACAAGCGTGGCGAATTCTTAGGGTTCTGGACTTGTTGAACGTTCAGTTTGGGGCCGATTTTAACTTCGATGCCCTGTGGTACAACTACTCGTTGGGGTCGAAGAGTTCTTCTCGCGTCCAGTTGCGTATTCGCCCGGGTCGAAAGCCTCTGGTGTTCAATTTGGATGTAAACGACCGTGGTTGGGGGTCGAAGTTTTTCTTTGTCGAGCGTTCGTCTCTGGAGAAGGGGGGTGACTGTTCATTCTTGTTGTCGGAGTGGCGAGTCGAGAGTATGTTTTCGACCCCTCTTTGCCTATTTTTTTATGTGTTTTATAACCCCTTGCTTTAACTCTTCTTTTTTGTAGTTCCTGAGGCTGAGGAGTTAGAGGTAGACATTCAATCGGAGGGTCTGCCAAAGATCATCCTTAGCATCCCTGCGTCGGAACGGAAGTTTGTGAACGTCAATTTGTTGTCGACTTCTCGTACTACTCATGACTTCATGTCGAATGTTTCGTCATCTAGGGTCAAGTGTGAGTTTTTGTTTGGCGCTTGTATATTCTTTTTCTGTTATTTTATCGTTTGCTTGTGATTCACGTATTGTCTGTCGTGTCAGCGTCTCCGGTTGGTCGGTCGAGTGCCCGTTTGATGGGGGTGTATGGGAAAGGCCTGATTGAGCAAAGGATGGTGGCGGCCAGGGCCTTGTCGAGTAAATCGACGCCGGCGGAGTCGTCGCTCCCGGCCAAAGTCGGCTCGAAAAGAAAGGCAGGCGTTTCTTTTGGGATAATAAATTGTGTGAGGACAATTAAGGGTTTAAGGATTTATGGGTGAATAACAAACTCAACCGGTAAAAGTTTATTTTGATTTATGTTGATTAATAGTGTGGGATAACGTAAGTGTATGGATTTTTATCAACTGGACTTGATGAAAAAGTGATCTATGTCTATTAAGGTGATCTTATGACACATTTTGGGTAAATAAAGTGATTGATCATAATCATGTTAAATGACTTATTAAAATCATGTTTGAGGAAACTAGGAATAAAATGTTGTGTGATTATTTGGGAAAAATTAAGAAATCCTAAAGGTTTTATGTTAGAGCCTGATTAGTGGAATGATTTAAATTATTCTTGGAAAGGTTTTGGGTTAGAGATGACATAAGGCCAAATTTAATTAAGATAAATAATAGAACTTCTTGGGATATGTTCATTTAAGGAATAAGGAGATGCGATATTTGGAAGTTACTAAGAATTGATATTTGAGTTATACGGAAGTTATGTATGTACCTTGGAATCCGATCATAGAAAGGAAATGGGAAGACAGATATGGTGTTCCTTTGCTTAAGAGATACTAAGATCTTGGAGACTATTATTCTAAGGTAGTCTTGTGGATAGATTTATGAGCTAATACATGGGATAATATATGGAGATGAGATGTATGAGATAATGTCATGGTTGAGGAAACGGATCGACTTTCCTAGGATTAATTTCGAGTACGAAATAATTGAGGATACAAAGCTCAAGTAATGAGGTTAATGTGGAAACCGACCCCTCTATCCTGGTAGTGCTAGTTTCGGGGTCAAAACTAATTTTTAGGGGATAGTATTGTAATAACCCTCATTTTATCATAAGGGTATTAATGTAATTTCCATATATTTTAGTTTGATAATAAAAAAATTATGAACTTTATTTTATTTCTTTTAGAGGAGTAATTTAAATGTTCATTAACTTAAGTTCAAAGGTTGGGTTATGATAATTTTGGGTACAAGTTATCAAATGGGTTATAATAATTTAGTGTAGAAATAAATAAATAAGTATATCAACGAATGTAGTTTTAAAATTTAAATCTAATAATAAAGGTTATATGATTTATTATGTTTATCCATGAAGGGAAAAAATAATAAATATCCTAAGTATGTTAACTCATTAAGCTATGAATGGTCTAAATTATGAGTAACCTTATGTTAATTATAATATAAATAAACTTATCAATCTTAACCTAGATTATTTGAGTTAAGATTAACAAAGTGTTAATCAAGATTTAAATAATGTGACTTAAGCTTAATTTTAACCTAAGTTAATTTTTCTACATCTTAATTTTGGGTTAAAATAATTATGTAAACTTAGTATATTAAAAAAATAAGTTTGGGTAATTTTTAGAATTTTTGAAAAGTAAAATAAGGGCAGTTTTGCCACAACTTTAAAGAGTTGGGCATAAATGTGCAAATAGGCAAAATAAGGGGGGCCGTGTGTAATTTATGAGATTGGTCATATTCAACCTCCAGCCATGAAGACGAAGCCCTTGAATCCTCTTCCATGGAGGATTTCGGTCCGGTTTTCGACCTGATTGGTCAAATTAATCATTGGGCATTGTATATTAGGATATTAAGCATTAAACCCCTCAATTAATTTGTGTTAATATGGGCTAAATTAACGAGATTTTGTCCGGGAAGCAAGATTGTCGTTCGAGCGGTGCAAATTGAATTCTTCCAAATTCGTCCTCAATCGATTGAATTGGGAGGCGATTCTTGCGGGATTATGTCTATGACATTCAATGCAACATTATCCTTACATATACCCCTTCAATTGTTCCCCCAATTCTTCCAATTTCATCCCCAAACTCAAGAACCCTAACCGAAATCACGTGGCTTTTCATCCAAGGAATTATCCCTCTTTCTAGCTTCGTTTTTGCAATTGGTGATATCCCTAGAACTACAAAGCAGTCCTCTTAAAAATCCCTCTAACCCCAGCACCGGTGGTGGTCCGACAACGACGAATTTCCCGTTTTCCGGCGTGTGTCAATCCGCGATTTTGGTAATGGTTCGGCCGTGTAATTATTTTGATTTTGGCTTTGATTTTTGGTTAATTATGGTTAATTACATTAATCTAGATTAGCTAAAAATTATGTTTGGCCTAATTAGTTTTATTTGGATTAAATAAAATTAAAATAGAATTTTTGGAAATATTATCTTGTATTATGAATGGTTAAATTATAACTCTTCATCTAGATAATATTTTCGGTGAGAAATTATTAAGGGTTATAAATAAATTATTGGATCAATTTATTTATGATGTGATTATTTAGAATATACGACTAATTAATGTATAGTATCGTATAAATAATCATTTATCGAAAAGCCTTGAAATTGTTTTATTTAAGAGTTAGATAAATTCAATTAGAAACCGAGACATTGTACCCTTTAAATTTCGATATTGAATAAATGATCTAATTATAATTTATTTATTGTGTGTGATTTGGATACGTATCGAAATTGCATTTGGAACGGAAATAAAGCAGGGAGCCAATTTGCTTTTCGAAAGCAACCATCTCTGATATGCCGTTCATCTTCTTCGTGATTCAAGGAAAGTGACGGTTCACTCTTGCAAACTTATTCCATATTTTTTTTAATTGACAATTAATCTATTGTCCTAATTAAGTTGGGATAAATAAATTTAATTTTCGTTTAGGAACCCATTTTATATATATCAATCTAATTAATACCTAAAATTGGAAAGATATGAAATTACATTATTGTATAGTAATCTCTGATTTTCGTGTGTTTGCTTCAAGAAGAAAAAGGTACGTATCGCAAGTATCTGCAACTATTATTAAGTTTATTTTTTTAAGAAAAAATAAGGGGTTTCTAAAATGAA
Source organism: Rheum nobile (assembly GCA_027886185.1). NCBI lineage: Eukaryota > Viridiplantae > Streptophyta > Magnoliopsida > Caryophyllales > Polygonaceae > Rheum > Rheum nobile. The sequence continues at coordinate 754,626 of WOAB01000306.1, read as the reverse complement.
CAATCTACTATATATCTACTAAACGCAAAGCCCGGCTGTGCCATGTGGCACTCCAAGAATGCACCCAATTTTTTTTTACCACGTGGCACTACTACATCAATTTGTACACGTGGCAACTATTCCGATTTTTTGGGGTTTTGCCATTTTTACCTTCAATAAAGATCTACCAGAATATGTATACAATATTATATTGTCCAAAGTATAAATTTATGATCTGCCACGCTATTTTTGTCATCATATATTTCGTGTAATCATAGAAAATATTTTCCAAATAGTAACTAATTATTTTCAAATTATAGATATATGATCTGCCACACTATGTATGGCTAAAAATAAACCTAATATCTAACCCAATATTATATATATACCAAAAATTAAACCCTGCAAATATTTTATTCTAATAGATGTTTCAAAAAAGCCTACAAAAAAATAAACTAATAGATGTTTGTGTTAATAGACATTTGTGTTCTTTGCATTAAACCATCAATGCAAAGAACACAAAAATGCTGCTGCTGTTTGAAATGATCTAAAAAAAATTAAAAAAAAATTGCATTGCCATACATACAAAATAAATGATTGGCTGGAAACTCAAACAAATTACATAATACATACATAAAATAAAATGGTAAGAAATGAAGTAGACCAATGTTGGAAATCTGCAAGGCACGAATTTTTTCTGTAATATATGAAATCTGCAAGTCAAGATTTGCTGCTATTACTGAACAGATTTTCTGCAATATATGAAATCTACAAGGCACGATTTTTTTCCAATTTCAACATGTACACAAAAAATTTACAGAATAAAATTCGTTCGACTAAGGCATTTTCAATATGTGCACAATCAAATAAAATCATTATAATCCATACCTTTAGGCCATATAAATAGAGAGACTCTCCCACAAGTACAATCTAAAGCTTTGTTCTCACAATATCGATTTCGCTTCTTCTACTGCACAAGCCATATAAATAGTGAGTTTGTTATTAAATTTTTAGTTCGTTTTTGTTTTGTTGCTTTAGAATTCATTTCGCATCTTATTCCATTGGGCCTAACTCCTTTCAAAACGAACTGATTGTACATACGAAATGTCATTAACATATTTTTCTGTAATGCATTTTCAAAACGAACTGATTTCCTATTAGTTTTTCTGCAATTAATTTTCATTTTTGTTTCAGTTTACAATTCACAGTGTACATATGAAATGTTTATATTACCTTTTATAATAATTTTGTATTGAATTGTCATGGTTTTTTGTATGAACTTTGTAGGAATATCAAAACAACAACAAGAAATAAAGGATATTACGGATACCCGATGGAATTATGAGCTAAAGGTTCGAGTAATTCGATTGTTTAAAGTTTCGAAGAAAGAAGATCGTACGCAATACAGTACAACTGAAATAATTTTAATGGATGAAAAGGTATTAATTTTCAGTTTTTAAATAATTTGTTTTTCATATATACAAAATTGTTTTCCTAAATTTTTAATACGACTAAGATCTATTTCTGATTGTCTTAAGGGTGAGAAAATCCATGCGGTCATTAAGGAAGCTTCTATGGTGAATTTAGCAATATTAGAGGAAGGAGGTGTATATGTCATTTCAAATTTTGGAGTTGCACTCTATGATATACCTTTCAAATTCAGTAGTTAATAAAGCTAGAGCCCGTCATCTTGAACGTATATGTTGATATATATACTGATATTGAGTTATTTTCTTTGTTTCAGTTTTTTTTAGTACATCCAGAAATCAGTTACAAGGTAATAACTCAGAACCTATATGCCGATATATAATGATATTCGTTTTTTTTGTCCTTTCTGTAGGATCGTACGTTGTTAGTTATCGAGGGAACTGAAAGTTCAGTTCCCTAAGCAGCGGAATAAGTAAATACGAACAGATTCAAGACAAGTTCCTTAGAGTGAGAACCTTTGATAACCAACTAGTTATCCAGGATAAAACCCACTACCTCTTTTTCAAGAGGATTTCAAAGTCTACTTCTTGTATTAATACTTCGGTTACAATCAACTAGAATAGAACACACAGATTAAAGCCTTAGACACACTAAGGACTCTCTACCTAGTTCAACCTAACTAAGTAACAAGCAAGTGACTTACTTCGTTCTTCTTCAAAGAACACAGCACAATTCTTCTTCTGCACTTCAGAAAGCTTCTTTTCGTTAATGCGTGTGAGATGAGAGAGGTTTGACCGCTTTACTTATATGATTTAGTTAATGAGATAGTGAATCTTCAATAATCGAATCATATAAATAAAATAATCAAAAGAAATCTTTAAAGATAACATTTGTTACCAAATATTATCTTTACCGATTTTTACAATTTTGTTTCCATGAAAGATAATCTTTTACGCTCCTATTATATATGGAAACCGGATAGAATCTTTAGCTCTCTCTCTAACTAAGATCTACCCTAAAACAGCTCGCCGCCGCCTTCACATAATTCTTCAAGTGTTTCTGGCGTCGACTAGCTTGGGTTCCTTTCGCCAGTTCCCAAGTCTGGCGACAGCGTCTCTGTTCCTTGCTTTCCGAGTTCTAAGTTCCCTGTTTATCACACTAATAGAAACATTAATAGCAAAGATGTTTGTCATTATCAAAACTAGGAAAACTGAGGAAGGGAACTATAGTAGGGAACTGAAGTTCCCAAAAGTTCACTTCCTAACAATTTCCCCCTTTTTGATGATGACAAACATGTAGAACTGGCATATCAAAATAGGCATGAATAATATGTGAGAAAGAACAGAATATGGCTAGATGTAGAATAATCATTTGTGAATTGCATATTCCCCCTTAACACCAGATCTAGTTCCTTAGTTCCCCCTTAATGAAACAACTAGATTAGATTTCCGTTCATCCTATGAGTTCCAGATTGCCAGGTTCATTCCCCCTTTGGACATCATCGAAAAGAGTCAGTTAGATGAGTAGCACATAGAATTTAGAGAGATAAATAAGCTAATGCTGAACTCTAGAGAAATGACACCGTAATAAAGATTGAAAGCAGATAATAAACGGAGCAGGAAGCACAAAATAAGTTCATTAAATATTAAAGGCAGAGACTACATAAGCAATGCAACAAGCAAAATAAAAGCACTTAGAGACACACAAAAATGGATCATAATATGGAAGTGGGATCCTAAGGGAACTATAAGTTCCGTGTCAACTGAGAAGGGAACTGAACACTGTCCCTAGCTACTGCGTGCCCTTGGCGCTATGTGCCCTGTCCTCTGCAATCCTTTCATCAACCAGTCGCCGAATTTCCTTGGCGAGGTCACCAGTGTACTTCCATAGTTCCACCATCATCTCATGGGTGTCGTGGTGCCCCTTCTCCATAGCAGTAGCAACCTTGTCAAAGCCATTTACCAAGGCATGCTCAATATGGGCCAAGCTGATGAGCAACACCTAGGTATCTGGGACCAGGCGCGGATCAGATTGGCCAGGCAGCAGCTCCTCCTCAAAATCTTCAGCCTCAGACACTTCATCAATATGGGCCTTCTTAGCAAGGCGTCGCACCGTGGTCATGGTGAGGATGTGGGAGAAGTGGGTCTCCTGGATATCAGCAGGGTAGAGACCAAGGCTGGAGAGAATAAGCTTAATCACATTTGGGTAGGGAAGGCCATGGGTAGAGTGGGCCTTACAAAATTGCATATGGGCCAGAATGATGCGAGGGAGGTCGATGGGTTCTCCCAAGAGAAGTTTCTCCAACAAAACAGCATCGGAGACAGCCACTGTGTCTCTCTTTTCTTGGCGGGGGGTGATGTTCTTAATGAGGAAGGTGTGGAGGATTTTGCGGTCAAGGCTAAGTTGTTTGGTGAAGAGGGTACCTTTGGCGGGGGCATTGCCTTCAAACACAGTACGGAGGATGGCTGTCTTTCTTTTCCCTGGCCAGTTCCTCTTGATGATGACCCCAAAACCTTCACCGGTCTCCAAACCAAGCACAGTTCCTATCACACCAGCAGAGATAGGGAAAAGTTTACCACCCCAGGTGAGGAGAGCATCATGAGCAGGCTGATCCTCCTTGGTAGATACAAACTGCAGATTTTGATAGAAGAGGCGCACCATATCTTCATTTGCTGCGAACGGAGAGGGAACCAGAGAGTCCCAACCCTGAAGTTGAAGCTTGGCGTAAGCAGCAATGACACTTTCGTCATCGGAGGAGGTCCAGAACTCCTTGCCAACGATGAGGGGCTCCAGAACTTTCCTGGCGGCCAGAGAAGTCTCCAACTTTGGCATCTTGGTGGAGGAGCGAGTCGGAGAAAGTGACATCGGCTTCTTTCCTTTGGAGGGTGGGGAGATCTTGGCCCTTTTTTCCGGTGGCGTCTCATCAAGTTGGAGAGAGGGGACGCCGGAACCACCCTTAGCAGCGCGGCGCTTGACCCGACCGGCGACAGATTGCGAGTCGTCTGGTTTCCGAATAGAGGGGGTCGGCGTAGGCATGAGATCCACATCAATGGGGGGACTCCTCTGAGAGGGAGATGAGTGATGAGAGTCCTCCTTTGTCGGAGTAGGGGAGGACGGCCGAGAGAGCGTATGCTCGGAGGATGCGGAGTGACTAGGTGCCTTCGCCGGTGAGATTTCCGGCTCAGAGAGAGCCACCACAGGTGGAGGCAAAATAGGGGGTGCCTTTGTCGGTGAAGCCACCTGTGAGGACGATGAAGCGGCCTTCTTCTTGCGAAGTTCCTCAATGAGGGCTATTTCCTCATCGGTGTACTGGGATGCCTTGGGTTCCATGGAGAATTTTGGTGGTGAGAGAGAGGATTCTAGAGAGGAAGGCAGAAACTTTTGGGAGAGCAGAGATAATAGCGGAGGCGGTTCCGAAAGAGATCTGCTTTGTATGCCTTTTATAATCCTCACCCAATGGCCAAATCTTTCCAAATTGTGAGCAAATAATATATTTTCAAATCTTGATCAAGAAGGAAACCGATATAATTCGCCAACGGCCATAAGATCTTTACCCAAGAGAATATCAATAAGGAGCTTCATAGAGATGGAAACGGATCAATCAAAATCAACTCATGAGACAAATCGGTTGAGAAACGGCTAGAAATGAAATAACTCCTTCTCGGGACGCGGAGACTGTCAGAATTGCAGGATTCAAAATATCTGGCCGTTGAGGCGGCAAGCTCAATTCCTGTCCTCAGCGAATGACACGGAACTAGGGAAATATGGGCACATTTGATGTAGGGAACCAAGCAAACACTCAAGAAAGTACATGCCCATATAAATAAATGTTGGAAGGCAATTTTGACATTACACAGATAATTCCCAGTGTGGACTAAACAAAGGATCATAAGGAATTATGCAATGTAATCAGGCTTAGGGACGATTTATAGTCAATTATCATTTCGGCTTGTAATATAGGTTAGATGTGATCAAATTGACTATGTTGAGACTAATCAAAGAGATGTAGGCAAGCACAAAAATATCATGAAGGAATATGCGATCATGCCATAATTTAGAACATGCTTTAGAATCAATATTACAGGACATGCGAGTGCCAGCACAAGATCAAATATCAACAATATTGTCAATGAAACCATAGAACGTATCAAATCTAGGGAAATCATTCCTAGAAGTAGCCTAAAGGATTCGTAAGGTTCCCGATTGAGTGCCTTGGTGAATATATCAGCAATTTAATCTTCTGTTCTACAATGTTCTAGCAATATGTTCCCTTTCTCAACATGATCACGTAGAAAATGATGCCTTATATCAATATGCTTGGTCATAGTATGATGCACAGGATTCTTAGATATGTTGATTGCACTGGTATTATCACATAAGATCTTAAGGGGACCGAAAGACATACCAAAGTCCGCGAGTTGTTGTTTAAGCCATAGAAGTTGGGAACAGCAAGCAGCGGCTGCGATGTACTCAGCTTCCGTAGTGGAGAGTGTGACCGAATTCTGTTTCTTGGAGCCCCAAGAGATGAGACAGGGGCCAAGGAACTGAGCCATTCCTGAAGGTCTTTTTCGATCAACTAAGAATCCAGCATAGTCTGCATCCGTGTATCCAAGAAGGTTGAAGTGGCAATCTTTAGGGTACCAAAGACAAAGGTCATCAGTTCCCTTTAGATAGCGAAAGATACGTTTCACCTCAGTGAGATGAGATTCCCGTGGATCAGCTTGAAACCTAGCACATAGACACACAGCAAACACAATATCTGGCCTACTGGCGGTTAGATACATCAAGGAGCCTATCATACCGCGATACAGTTTCTCCTCAACGCGTTGTCCAGAATGATCAGCAGTGAGACGTGTTGCAGGGGAGATGGGAGTGGAAATGGGTTTGCTGGAGTCCATCTTGAACTTCTTTAGGAGTTCCTTGACATACTTTTGTTGATGGATTTGGATTCCATCTGCTTTCTGGGTGACTTGTAGTCCCAGAAAGAATGTGAGTTCCCCAATCATGCTCATTTCGAAGTCACTGCTCATTAGTTGCTTGAATTTATCTACAAGAGACAAGTTAGTGGAACCAAAAATGATATCATCAACATATACCTGAACCACTAGAATATCACCCTTTACATCTAGGATGAAGAGAGTTTTGTCGATCACACCACGTCGATAGCCATTGGCTGTTAGGAACTGGGCAAGGCGATCATACCAAGCACGAGGTGCTTGTTTGAGTCCATAGAGCGCTTTGTCCAAGAAGTACACGTGGTCAGGGTGATCATCATCCTCGAATCCTGGAGGTTGTTTGACATAGACTTCTTCTTGAAGAATCCCGTTGAGGAACGCAGTATTCACGTCCATTTGGAAAAGTTTGAAGCCTTTGTGAGACGCATAAGCAATGAGCAACCGAATGGCCTCCAATCTTGCTACAGGGGCAAACGTCTCGTCATAATCAATTCCTTCTTGTTGATTATATCCTTGAGCAACCAGTCGAGCTTTGTTTCTTGAGACTGCACCAGAATCGTCCAATTTGTTGCGAAAGACCCACCTAGTTCCTATGATGTGGCGATTAGCGGGGCGAGGAACTAGTCGCCAGACCTTGTTCCTCTCGAACTGGTGAAGTTCTTCTTGCATGGCAATGATCCAGTCGGCATCCGTCAGAGCTTCCGTGATGTTCTTGGGTTCTATAAGAGACAGGAAAGAATTGAATGCACAAAAAGTCATATCCTCAAATCCATACCTGACTGGGGGCTTAATGGTCCTCTTATCTCGGTTAGGAGCAAGCAAGTCAGTCCCTGGAGATTCATCGATTGCAGGGATGGGAGTTGAGGAAGAAACAACTAGAGGTGTAGCGTCAGTTCCCTGAGAGATTTGGTTAACTGGAGCCGTAGAGCTGGAGGGAACTGCATCGATCAAAGGAACCGGTTGAGCAGGAGAACTCTCTGTAGAGATTGACTCCTTGGGATCAATTACTGGACTTTCTTGGGGAGGGTCAGCGAGGGAAGGATAGGAATTGGTCTTCGATGGTGCATCATCATCGGAGTCTTCATGTGGTCGTTGAAATGGATCTTCGGAGGGAACTGAGAGATCCTGCACAGACTGGGAAGGCAATTTTTCATTGAAAACAACATGAATGCTTTCTTCTACCTTTTTAGTCCGTTTGTTGAAGACCTTGTAAGCTTTGCTGTTGGATGCATATCCTATGAAGATTCCTTCGTCGCTACGGGGGTCGAACTTACCCAAATTGTCCTTTCCATTATTGTGGACGAAACACTTGCATCCGAAGACCCGTAGATGAGCGATGTTGGGAACTCGTCCTCGAAGCAGCTCATAGGAGATCTTCTCAAGCATAGGGCGTAGCATGGCTCGATTTAGAATGTAGCATGCAGCATTTACGGCTTCGGCCCAGAAGATCTGTGGGAGCCCACTAGAAATAAGCATGGTGCGAGCCATATCTTCCAAAGTCCTATTCTTCCTTTCAACAACTCCGTTCTGCTGTGGGGTGTATGGAGCCGAAAAGTTGTGATCAATACCATGTGCCCTGCAAAAAGTTAGAAAGTCTCTATTTTTGAACTCAGTTCCATGATCAGAACGAATGGCTCGAAGAGATACATTTAACGATTTTTCAAGCAAGGGATCTAGCTCACTAAATCTATCAAAGACTTCACTCTTAGATTTTATAAATAGAGTCCAAGTGAATCTTGAGAAGTCATCAACAAGTACGAGAATGTACCTGTTACCGCCAAAGGTTTGAACGCGCATAGGACCGCAGAGATCCATGTGAATGAGCTCAAGAGGTTTGGATGAGCTTACCTGTGTTTTGGACTTGAAGGAACTACGAACCTGTTTTCCTTTGACACAATCAGAACAGATTTCTGACTTTTCAGCGTTGATTTTGGGGAGACCACGAACAAGTTCCTTTTAATGCAGTTTATGGATTAGCTTGATGCTTGCATGACCAAGTCGTTGATGCCAGAGGTTTGTTTGATCATCAATGGAAGAGAGACACAACTTTTCCTTGGGAACGAACTTTGGGTCAATGATATAAACATTATTGAACCTTTTGCCTTTTAGGATCACAGTTCCCTGTCTATCTTCCACAAAACATTCCTTTGAGGTAAAGCGAACCTTATTTCCCCCTTGATCGCACAGCTGAGACACACTTATTAGATCAAAACCTAAATTTTCAACAAGGTTTACATTACTTACCTTAATGTGATCAGTGAGATTCACGCTTCCAGTTCCACAGATTGTTCCCTTTCTCTTGTCTCCGAAGGAGATAGTTCCTCCTCGGTGTTGCTGAAGTGACGACATTTTCTTTCTGTTTCCAGTCATATGGCACGAGCATCCACTGTCGATGTACCATCTGTCTTGTTGTCGCACTTCATCCTGCACAAGGGAACTCAAACTTTTGGAACCCAGCCAAGCGTAGCTTTTCTGGGTGAGTGCGGTTGAAATCTTGTTTGTGGGTTAGAAGCAGGAACAAAATAGTAAGGATCATTCAAATCAGTAATAGTATACGTCCTTTTCTTGTTGTTTATTTTCTGGTTCCTTTTCTTAGCATTTTCTTCCATTTGTTTCTTTTTATGGATGCAATCATGATAAGTGTGACCATTTGTACCACAATGCCAGCATACACGATTATAAACCACATGACCATACTTACCTTTACCCGGTCGGAAGGGTCTTTCCTGTTTTCTTTGCTCAAAATTGATGTTTTTACCTTTAGTTCCCTGAGCTTGGGAAACGTACATCTTATGAGCATTTTGACCATTGAACCAGGTTTGGTTCTCTGTGGGCTTTTGTTCAAGCACCTTTACCTTTTCTTCTAGGAACTGAGCTTTATCACGAGAGTTCTGCAGTGCATCACTGAGGAACTCATTTTTCTCGGCCAGTTCCTTTCTTATTTTCTCATTTTCAGCGGAGCATGTTTCCTCAGAATCCTTTTTACCAGTATAACCAAGACCATGTCATTGCTTAACAAAAACAGTTTGATTCACAGTTTTCTCATTTATAGAGTGAGTGAGAAGATCAAGTTTATGAACGATTTCATTAAGCAGGATGGAATTTTTCTTTTCAGAGTCTGTTGAGGGAACTGGGGGAATGACAACATGCATGAGTTCAGTTTTAACATTTTTTGCAGGACTCACACATTTTTTGAGAGTTGGCTATAGTTTCTCAGCTTCATCTAATTTCTTACCCCAGACGGAGTTTTCAGTAGTTAAGCAAGAAATTTCATCTGCATATTCCTCCAGTTTCTCTTGTAGGGAACTAGTTTCCTTTCCAAGTTTCTTAATAATTTTGACTAATTGCTTTTTGTCATATTCTAGAAGAGACTTAGTGAAGTCAGAAGAAGATACCTCAGAGTCGTCTGATTCAGTTGAATCTTCTTTGGCCATTAGACATCTTCCTCTGGTAGTTCCCTTCGTCTCTGGTTCCCCTTCAGAGTCTTCTGAGTCATCTCCAAAGGTTGCGAAGAGAGCCTTCTTGTGCTGAGATTTGTCATCGTCGTCAGTGTTCTTAGGACAGTTCCTTGCCAGATGTCCCCTTTCCTTGCATTGATAGCATTGATATTCAGAGAGGTCCTTCTTTTGGAAATTCTTCTTGAACTTTCCTTTGGTGAATTGTTTCTGACGTGCTTCGTAATCAAGGCAGTTATCTCGTCTTCTTCTTCCTCGAGGTCAGAATTTTCCTCTTCCATTTCTAGTCTGGAAAAAGCCTTTGAGATTTTTAGGGCGATTCCCTTCTCCACTTTCTTGGAAGAACTGGATTTTTGTGCCTCTCTTTCGTCAATTTCAAGTTTCCCTATGATTTGAGTTAAGGGGAGGGACTGAATTCTAGGGGTAGTCTTCAGAACTCTTTTGATGAGGTTAAATTTTGAGTTGAGACCGTTGATGATGACAAGGGCTTTTGACCATTCGTCGAGTTCTACTCCAGCAGTGGTGAGTTTCGTTACGAGCCTTGTGAAGCGAGAGTAATACTGAGAGATGTCTTCAGTGTCAAGCATCTCAAAAGTGTGGTACTCTCCTTCTAGAGCAAACTTCCTACTCTGTTTCAGTTCCTCATTGCCTTCGTGCATTTCCTTCAGAGCAGTCCAGATCCCTTTAGCAGTTGGGATTCCCATCACTTTGTCCATATCTTCTCTGTTCAGCCCATTGAGAATGAGTTGACGAGCCTTAGCATTTTTCTCCTTGATGACATAGTACTCCGGCTTCCATTGGTCTTCAGTTAAGTCCTTAGGAATAGTTCCATCGCCATTTTCTATCACGCGCCAGCACTGATAGTCTATGGTTTGAATGTGGTTTTCCATGCTTTTCTCCCACCATTCTTCTTCTCCTTTCTTGCGGATGTGAGGCTTGTTGATGTTCCCAGACTAAATTCACTTGAGGTAGACATCTTGAAATCTGTAAACTAACACAAATCTAGAGCGCCTGCTCTGATACCAATTGTAGGATCGTACGTTGTTAGTTATCGAGGGAACTGAAAGTTCAGTTCCCTAAGCAGCGGAATAAGTAAACACAAATAGATTCAAGACAAGTTCCTTAGAGTGGGAACCTTTGATAACCAACTAGTTATCTAGGATAAAACCCACTACCTCTTTTGCAAGAAGATTTCAAAGTCTACTTCTTGTATTAATACTTCGGTTACAATCAACTAGAATAGAACACACAGATTAAAGTCTTAGACACACTAAGGACTCTCTACCTAGTTCAACCTAACCAAGTAATAAGCAAGTGACTTACTTCGTTCTTCTTCAAAGAACACATCACAATTCTTCTTCTGCACTTCAGAAAGCTTCTTTTCGTTAATGCGTGTGAGATGAGAGAGGTTTGACCGCTTTACTTATATGATTTAGTTAATGAGATAGTGAATCTTCAATAACCGAATCATATAAATAAAATAATCAAAAGAAATCTTTAAAGATAACATTTGTTACCAAATATTATCTTTACCGATTTTTACAACTTTGTTTCCATGAAAGATAATCTTTTACGCTCCTATTATATATGGAAACCGGATAGAATCTTTAGCTCTCTCTCTAACTAAGATCTACCCTAAAACAGCTCGCCGCCGCCTTCACATAATTCTTCAAGTGTTTCTGGCGTCGACTAGCTTGGGTTCCTTTCGCCAGTTCCCAAGTCTGGCGACAGTGTCTCTGTTCCTTGCTTTCCGAGTTCTAAGTTCCCTGTTTATCACACTAATAGAAACATTAATAGCAAAGATGTTTGTCATTATCAAAACTAGGAAAACTGAGGAAGGGAACTATAGTAGGGAACTGAAGTTCCCAAAAGTTCACTTCCTAACACTTTCTACACAAGCAGACACAAAGATGAGAAGGATGACAAGGAATCACCATGGATCTGCGAGAGGAAGTTTTTTTCGAAAAACTTCCTCTCGCATAAACTTGTAATAGAAGACTCTACATCTCTTTCACATATTCGTCTATAAATCTAGAGCTTCTCAGTTATTTTCAGTAGATAAAATTTAACAGAGTAAAGACATTCAAGAGGTAATAACATCAATAAATTATTTTTGTTTCAGTTTATGTACAATGATATTGATTTATCATCTTTGTTTCAGTTTTTTTTCAGTACATCCAGAACTAAGTATTCCCATAAAAACGAGTAGGCTGAACAAGTCGGTGCAAAATATGCTCGGAGAGGGTATTAGAAGAGTCGGTCGGTCATTCTACCAACCTATCCAAGCATACTCTGCACCTACTAATGCCCTCTCATTGATATGATAAGGGTATGGCTTCGGTACGTACATTAGCAACTGATTTTTAGTATAACAACTTATGTGTCTTTTGGCTGAATTTGTGCTTCCCGGGAAAGTTGAAATAGAGCAATTTTATTTGGTATATGCAGTGTGAAATTTGTCTACTGTATACTGCTTAGGTACTGATTTTTTTTTTCAATATTGTTTTTTAGCTATGTCAAAAGAACTACAAGCCATAAAAGACATTACAGGTATGTGGACTTCTGAATCTTTAATTTTTTTATCGACAACTGTATTTTTTTCTCATATATAGATTATTAACATGTATTGTGTGTTCAACGAATTATTTACAGCTTCTATGATATTTTTACAACAGTTGTATTCAATTAGTTGCTAACAAGTTATTATGGATGTTACATCTAAATTGACTTCTAAATCCTTAATGTTATTATTTAAAACTACATAAATTGTATTCAGTTATATAATTAAAAATTGACTACTTACTACACTATATGATTTAGTTTACTATCAATATTTATTTTATGCAGTTGACGACTTACTATCAATATTAAAAATTGACTACTTACTAAACTACATAAATTGTATGCAGTTGTGTACTATCAATATTTATTTTACAACTATATGATTTAGTTAACAACTGAAGCATTTACTTACAACTTATATGATTTAGTTTACAGCTAAACTACTTACTACACTATTTATAACTAAACTACTTACTACACTAAAAGTTAGTATAGTAGACATACCTTTAGGTCTTTTTTGTGTGTATTTATAATCCAAATTTCCTTTGAGTCCAATTCGAGCTCCCACATGATACCTATACCAATAACAAATCTGTTAAGTACAGACTAAACAAGTAAATCAGTTAATTACAAAATTAGTCAATTGTTGAAACCATGACCTGATTGTATAGATTATATGTTGCAACCTGTAATGGCACAAGTTTTATGATCAGTAACTACTATACAATGTATTGATCATATCAAGATAGGCCAAATAATAGTATAGTAGGCATACCTTGAGTTCTTTCCTATTTAGGTTAAATAAAATATATATCTGTCGCCGAGTGAAATCCCAGATTGAATTCCTAAAACAATAATAAATAAGTTAAATACATAATAGTTTATAAAGTAACTTAACATTGCAAGAGGTTAATTTTGGAGATATATAACCATGACCTTATTGTATAGCTTTGATCAGAGAAAGAGAGTTATCATGTATGTTATAGGTTGAACCATGTAATTTGAAATAATTTAAAATCATTAATTACAATACAAGAATATGATCATAAAAAGGAGAGTGCTAAATTCTAATTTCAGAGAGACTACCTTCAGAATATGAGTAAACTTAACTTCACATTTTGTCTATCTGATTTCCAGTTCAGAACCATATACATTGGACGTAATATGTTGAAGTGTATGCTTGTAGAAGTAAAACAATTCAGTAATTAGAATATAACTTAAGAAGGATAAATAAATAATGTATATTGTAATTTGAAATAATCTACCTTGCATAATATGAAAAGATTGAACTTGACAATCCAAATGTAATATTCACTGTTGTTACCAGGGCCACATTGAGTGCTCACCTACAATTAGATATGTAACACCCCCAAATATATATCCTTGAAATGTATTACCACCAGTGATCTCAGATTTCACATTCGAAGCCACCCCAGGCTTAACCCGTTTATATAAATCATAAAACAACAGTTATAATACAAAATATCATAACTTTTGATTAAAATCATTGTCTCGGCATTACATCCATAATCCAAAATACAACTGAAATACAGAGTAGTCTTGACATAAAATATGTTTAACACAGCGGAAGTCTTTAAAATAAAGGACACAAGGGTCTTGATCTAAACGATCACCCGCCAAGGAATCTCAACCTGGTAAAACTCTTCAAAATTCCAACTGCCATCATTGTCGTTTCTAGCCTTCATCGGAACTGCAGTTTATCTGATGTGTCGTATGAGACGGATGACACCAACCAACCATGCAAGGGATTTTAACCGGTTGGTTAGTCTAATGAAAGACTACGCAAGGGAAAAACAGAAAGGTTCTAAGTAGTCGTATTAGGTTAGACTCATCGCTTCTCGAATAAAAGTCGATGACGATAGTCAACCACCATACTCCTATTGAAATATACGAAAAGGCATGATCAAGATAAAGGACTCTGAAAGAATGAGTCTTAAGGAAACATATGAAGAGAAGACTCCAACGAATTGAGTCTTATCGGAAGTATGACAAGTGTTTGGGAACATTAAAGTTTCATGCAAACGTTTAAAAGCAACTTGACTATTTGGGTCCACGACCAACCTCACCGCATAATGCAAATTCAGATTCGGAAGGTGGACTTACTCTAATCGAAGCCCAGACGAGTTTCCACGTTGTACTTCTCGCCCAAGGTTCATTAATTATGTGCACTAAATCACTTATCTTATTTAATTCCAAAACATTCATTTTACGTTATAAGCTTTTAAGATCTCTTCACGAGAGATATCGGATCTCCTCACAAGATATATCAAAGGGAATACATCCCAAATGGCGGCACCAGCTGTGTTCACATACCCTGAGTAAGGGTAAGGTCATGATCGAAGATACTAGGGAAAATCATCCTAGCACCATTATCAAGAAACCACTAAACCTCGCAAGGTACATAGTGTTCATATGAATACTCGTTCTAACTAAACAGTTAAAACATAAGAGCAATAATTCACATCAAAGCCATCGAGGCCAATAACAGATATAATAGCGTTGTTTCTAGCAGTATATACAACCTATTATAATATCTGTATTTCAATCATATATATATATAATAGCGTTGTTTCTAGCAATATATACAACCTATTATAATCTCTTTTTAAATCACATACAGTTATCAAAACTGTTCCCAGACGAAAACAATATTCATCCTAAATTAATTAACAATTAAATAATTGATAATCAATATAAATATGGAATGATAAGCAAGAGCGAACTGTAACTTGCCTTAGATTAGACGAAGCTCAACGAAGCTTGAGACGACGGGTTTCCGGGTCCGAAACGAGGAAAAACTCAGATTATGATTTCCTACGGAACGACCCCTAACGAAACCCTAAGTTAGATTCGACAATAAATAGTATGAATCTAAAGAAAAACGAACGAAAGTCCCAAACGAGATCACAAAGCCCAAGCCACAACCACACACGCCCAGGCCCACCGCAGGTGCGACGGCTTGACCGCGGGTGCGGCGAGGCTACAGAGGCGAGACGCTGACAGCGAAAACTCACCGGGGAAGACGATGGGGCTCGACTTGGGTTGGTTTCAACTTCCAAACTCCTTGTGTCACTAACCACCACCTTGAGGGCACCTCCTCCTCCTATGGTAATGTGATACCCCGTATTTCTGTAAGGATATTTTGGGAATTTTCCCGAACGCCTGTTTTGTACGTCAGATTAATTTCAGAGAGTTTAAGACATTCTGTAATGTGCTCAATCTCTGTAATAATTTTCTCAGTGAAATAATATACAGTCGACGTACTTTGGGACTTAATACTCGTTCGTGTACGATTATTTTTATCCCGGGCTAAGCCAAGCTTATCCACAGCCCAAACGGATAAGAGTTGACTTGGCGGCGACCGCTGCCCGGTGGCGGCGACCGCCGCCGGTCAACTCTTCAGCACCTTCCTCTCGCCTTCCTCCTCGCCAGATAGCCTAGGAAAACGGAGACCGCTGCCCAAAAGCGGCGACCGCCGCTTCAGGAAACCAACCGCGGCGACCAAGGCGGCGACCAGGCGGCGACCGCCGCCCCTGTGCAGGCCTAGCCTCGCCAGCTGCCGGCGATCGGACGAGGCTCCAAATCTGGCCCTCCACGTCGCATTATGGCCAATCTTATATCCTTACATGTTGGGCTATAAATTGGAGTGGTTTGGGATCAGATTGGAGCACAGAAACAAGCTCAAATCTCTCAAATTCATCTGGCCGGAAAATAGAGTTCTCGCCGGAGTTTTGAAGTGATCGTCGGAGTTCCATTTGGTGTCGTTCCAGTTGTAAAGAGAAGCTTTGGAGGCCCTTAGAAGCTTAGAATCCAAAGCAAGGCAGAGACGAACCAAATCGATCGACGTTGGTAAGATTTCAGTTCTCGTAAAAATTCCCGATGTTCGTAGTGGCGCCCGCCGTAAGGCCGTCGGCGACCGCCGCCACGAACACTGGCGACCGCCGTGGTGCTGGCGGCGCCCGCCGTAAGGCAGGCGGCGACCGCCGCCCTTCAGCTTTTGCCTTGTGGTGGCTTTGGCTTCTGTAGCCTTCGTTCGGACGTCGTTCCTTTCGATTTCTTTCGGTTCGTACTCGTCTTTGTCGAATCTAACTTAGGGTTTCTTTATGGGTCGATTCGAAGGAATCTGTGTTGCCGGATCTGTCCCTGTGTCGAGCCCGGAAACTCATCATTAAGCTTCGTCAAACTCTGCGGACTAAGGCAAGTGGTGGTTCGCTCTTGCTCATTGTTCCATATTTACATTAATTATCAGTTGTTTATCTGAGTAATTAATTTGGAATGATTATTGTGTTTATCTGGAAATGGTTTTATAAACTATTTTGGAAACTATAATAATGATATTATAATATGTTGTATATCTGTTAGAACAATGCTATTATTTATGTTCGCCTTGAGGTCATTTATGTGGATTTATCCTGAACTATTGTTGTGCTCGAACTGTTAGTTAGCACGAGTATTCGTAGGAACGCCTGGACTCCGTGAGGTCCATTCGTTTCTTTATAACTTGGGGAAAAGGGCAATCAAGACCCTACGATAGTAGAGGCTTGGACTTTGCGAGGTCCATTCCTTCAATATAGGTCCAGAGGTTTGGATTCTGCGAGGTCCATTCCTTAGTTATATGTCCTGCGTGACAGAGCATATATTTAAAAGCTTATAACGTAATGTGGGTTTTCGAATTAAATAAGATAAAGTGCCTGAGTGCACATAATTAATATACCTTTGGCGAGTAGTACAGCTAAGTAAATAGTGTAGCTAGGAAAGCTCGTCTCGACTTTTGATCAGAGTACGTTCTCTTTCCAATCTGGATTCGCTGTAAGCGGTAAGGTTGGTCGTGAACCGAAACATCTAAGTCAGCTTTTAAATCACTGATGTCTGATTCTGTAAACGTTCCAGATTTGTCATATGTCCTTAAGAGTCACTTTCATTGGAGTCTTCTTTCGGGTCGATTTCTGTAAAGATTCAGTCTTCCAGAATCTTCTCTTGTGCATGCCTTTTGTCATATTCAAGTATAGTATGGTGGTTGACTAACGTACTCGACTTTTATTCGAGAGACGAGGAGTCTAACCTAATACGACTACTTTGAACCTTCTGCTTTGTGCCCTTGCATGGTCTATTCATTTAGACTAACCAACCGCAATTGTTATCTACATTGTTGGCTGGTGTCATCCGTTCGATTCGACACATCAGATAAAGCAAAAATATGAGGAGACTAGAATGACTATGAAGACGACGATGATTTTTGGATGTTTTAATAATTATCTTTTAATCAGGTTGAGATCCTTGGGCAGGTGATCATTACGATCACAACCCTTTTTCTAAAATTTTAAGAAAGACTTCCGCTGTAACTTATTTACTCTGTTATATATTTAAAAAGACTTCCGCAGTACCTTGTTTAAAACTCTGTGTTTGTCCTATTCGGGATTTGGATGTAATCCCGGGACTCATGTTTTATATGAATAAAGTTATCATTTTGTATCATTGTATTTCATGATTTGTTTTCAAACGGGTAAAGCCTGGGGTGACTTCGGTGAGGAATATCGGAGTCACTGGCGGTAATACCTTTCCATGTGGGTTAAGATTTGGGGGTGTTACAGGCAACTCCGACGACGACCTTGAAGAACTCCGGCGACGCTTGCAACTCCGGCGACAATGGCAGTGAAAGAAAGAGAGATTTGAGGGAGAGAGAGAGTGGAATGGCCTCCTCCTCTTAGCCCCCTCCTTTTATAGGCCATCAAGGAGCCAGAAGGAGTCCAACTGGCCCCCTCTCCCACCGCCTCACCGGGGACAAGATCGGCAAGCAGCTCAGACGAGTTCGGCGGAGCAGAGAAGCCATCATCACGGCGCGGGTGCGGTGGGTCTCACTGCGTGGGTGCGGTGGCGACCAGTTCTTGACCGCGGGGTGCGGTGGGTATGGCTGCGGGTGCGATCAAGGCCAATTTTGTGCCTTTTGCCCATTTTGACCGGGAAGCCCACTTTTGACCGGGAAGAATTACGGTATGGGTTTTAACCCCGGGTTAAATATATTCGTACCCGAACAATTATTCTAAACCCTAAAAATACGTCGAATGTATTTTATTCCACTCAAGGAATTATTACGGAGATCAAGTATTTAACAGAAAGTCTGAACTTCTCTGAAAATAATTCGACTACAATACGAGTGTTTGGAAAACTTACCAAAATACTATTTACTAAAATGAGGGGTATTACATCATCTCCCCCTTACAAAAAGTTTCGACACCGAAACTTGGCCGAATAAACCAAAGAAAAGCGAGGCGTTACAACACTATCCCTTAAAAAGGTTTCGACCCCGAAACTAGGCCGAAAATAGCTCGGGAAAACGTCTAAGCATATCCGCCTCCGTTTCCCAGGTTTCCCAAGTAACTTCTTCAGTTCCTGACTTGGACCACAAAATCCGTACCAATGGTACCACCTTGTTCCATAACTGCTTCTCACGGCTTTCGAGAATACGCACCGATATCTCCTCGTAGGTACCATTTGTCTGAATCTCGATGTCGTCATAACTCAGCACATGAGACTCATCTGGCACGTACTTCCTCAACAAAGATACGTGGAATACGTTATGCACTGGATGTGCCGATGGCGGCAATGCCAAACGATACGCTAGAGACCCCACTCTATCAAGGATCTCAAACGGTCCCACCTAGCGAGGGTTAAGCTTCCCACTCTTACCAAACCTAAACACACCTTTGGATGGCGACACCTTGACAAACACTTTGTCACCAACCTCAAACTCAACATTTATGCGCTTCAGATCTGCATAAGATTTTTGTCGACTCTGAGCGGTCAACATCCTTTGTCTTTATCAAAGCAATGTCCGAGGCAGTCCTTTCGACTAACTCCGGTCCGAGCAGAACCTTGTCGGCATTTTCATCCCAACAAATCGGAGATCTGCACCTTCGACCGTACAAAGCCTCGAATGGAGTCATCTTAATGGTAGCATGCCAACTGTTGTTGTACGTGAACTCAATCAGACTCAGGCTGTTCTCCCATCTAGTCGAACGATCGAGTGTACAAGCTCTTAGCATATCTTCCAAGGTGGTGGTTAGATTCGACAATAAATATTACGAATCTAAAGAAAAACGAACAAAATCGAAGGAACGAAAGTCCCAAACGAGATCACAAAGCCCAAGCCACAACCACACATGCCCAGGCCCACCGCGGGTGCGGCGGCTTGACCGCGGGTGCGGCGAGGCTATAGAGGCGAGACGCCGACAGCGAAAACTCACCGGGGAAGACGATGGGGCTCGACTTGGGTTGGTTTCGACTTCCAAACTCCTTGTGTCACTAACCACCACCTTGAGGGCACCTCCTCCTCCTATGGCAACTCCGGCGATGACCTTGAAGAACTACGGCGACGCTTGCAACTCCGGCGACAATGGCAGTGAAAGAAAGAGAGATTTGAGGGAGAGAGAGAGTGGAATGGCCTCCTCCTCTTAGCCCCCTCCTTTTATAGGCCATCAAGGAGCGAGAAGGAGTCCAGCTGGCCCTCTCTCCCACCGCCTCACCGGGGACAAGATCGGCAAGCAACTCAGACGAGTTCGGGGGAGCAGAGAAGCCATCATCACGGCGCGGGTGTGGTGGGTCTCACCGCGGGGTGCGGTGGCGACCAGTTCTTGACCGCGGGGTGCGGTGGGTATGGCCGCGGGTGCGGTCAAGACCAATTTTGTGCCTTTTGCCCATTTTTGACCGGGAAGCCCATTTTTGACCGAGAAGAATCTTGGATATGGGTTTTAACCCCGGGTTAAATATATTCGTACCCGAACAATTATTCTAAACCCCAAAAATACGTCGAATGTATTTTATTCCACTCAAGGAATTATTACGGAGATCAAGTATTTACCAGAAAGTCTGAACTTCTCTGAAAATAATTCGACTATAATACGAGTGTTTGGAAAACTTACCAAAATACTCTTTACTAAAATGAGGGGTATTACATCACCTCCCCCTTACAAAAAGTTTTGACCCCGAAACTTGGCTGAATAAACCAAAGATAAGCGAGGCGTTACAAGATAGAGGGAAGGAGTTGCAAAGGTTAGTGTCATACTGTATGAAAATAGTAGATCAATATATTAGTTGTTGATAAAGGGTATTGTTATATATACTATTGTTCTGTATATAGTATATTTTTATATACGTGAAAAAAATGAAACATACATTATATTAAAATATCTCATAATTTTCCTTCATATATGATTATAGCATTTCGATTTCTACATCATACTTGCACACAAACAAATAAGACAGCTAAGGAGTTGAGGATTTAAAACGGAAGGGGCCAGAAGAGATGGGGATAAAGAGAGATTGTGAGAGGGAGAGAGAGAGAGAGAGAGAGAGAGAGAGAGAGAGAGAGAGAGAGAGAGAGAGAGAGACCTCTTTCTTAAAGACCTTTTCTGGACCTAAAATCCCTTTGTGAAAATCGTTTTTGGTTTAACTCTGCAAGACAAAGTAAAAAAAAAAAAGATCTATAAACTGAAATAGAGAGAGACAGAAAAATCAGTTGAAGGATTTGACAGACAAACACAGAGAGAGAGAGAGAGAGAGAGAGAGAGAGAGAGAGAGAGAGAGAGAGAGAGAGAGAGAGAGAGAGAGAGAGAGAGAGAGAGAGAAACATATAGAGAGAAAGAGAGACACAAACCTGCTTATTAAATATTATCTTTGTTGGATTTGAAACCCATCGCTGGCTTTGCATTTTAATTGAAGACGAATCGGTGGTGGAAATGGCTTTTGGTTTATCCCTCCAAGACAAAGTGTAAAAAAAAAATAGAATTGTAAGCGCATCTATAGAGAGATAGAAGGTTGATTTGAACTTTGAATGGTATGACAAACAAGTAGAGAGAGACAGATCAATAGATGAATCGGGAAATATCTTCATTTTTGAAGTTTGAATTGGGCGAAAATTTAAAGCTGATATTAATCTGTTTACTTGGGCCAATAAGCCCATTAAATGTTTACATGGTCCAATAAGCCCATTAACAAGCAAATAAAAAATTGTTATTAGGCCATTAAATTTAATCAGTTGTATTAAAAATTAAGAAACTTTAAATGGGCCAAAAAGCCCATAAACTTACTCAGTTGTATTAACTCACATTAATTTTGTCACCACTTATATTATTAATACTATTAAACAGGTAATGGACCAATAAGCCCATTACTTATTTTATTTTATTTTCTCAAATAAACATATAAATATTTTGGTAGTTGGTTATACTAATTTGGAATTTGGGCCTAAAGCCCAAACAAAGCCCGCTAAAGTTTTACACGGTCAGTATATTATAGTTAGAATCCCATTAAATTATAGTCGTTTTGTTACCACTTATATTATTACTCCTTTTATATTATAAGATATTACTGTTGACTACGTCACTTATATTATTACTTCCCATTAATATATTATTTAGATTTTAACCATTATAATATATATAATATATAATAAACTAAGAAGAATATAGATGAAGAACAATCTTCATGAAGAACAATCTTCATGAAGAACAATCTAGATTAAGAATAAATTTCGGACTTAAACCCAAAAAAAATCAAAGCGTGAAATATATTTGATATTATACTATATTATTAATGGTTGATCTATCTGAAATTTGAATATTTTTCAAACTATGAAATCAGTGAACCAGACGAAAACGATTGATACTAGAGGTTAATAGAGACATGTTTTTCAACATAAGGAAATTAAGAATTTCAAACATCAATAAAATCTCCAGAGAGAGAGGGAGAGGGAGAGCTTACATTTCTCGAATCTGGAGTTCGCCAGAAACTTCTTCTTCCAGATCTCCTCATCAACCGCGTCGGTGGATTTGCATAATAACTTGGGGACAACCCTCCAATTTCACTTCCGATCTCCTCATCAAATCGGTGGTTTCCTTTGCACGATAAAGAGAAAAGTTATATTAGAAGCTGTTTTTTTTTATCTGAGAGAGAAAAGCCGTAATTTAAGAAAGAGATCGGAAATATTCATGAAAAAAATCCATACCTATTTTGCTTTGTTTCTCTCAGTCTCTAGATGTCCTTCTGGAATCAAGCTTGATCCCCAAAAATGAGCCCCGGTTTTGTAAATCGATCTACATGTTCAAATGATATTAATTGGATTTGAAAGATTTGAAAGTGGAAAGACAAAGGATTTGACGGAATGGAGAGAAATAGAAAGAGGAAGAGAGACGTGAAGCCTAGATTTCAAAATAGAAATCGGCATGGATGGCGATAGATTGAAAAGAAAAGAAATGTAGTGAAGTATGAAGATAGAGACAGAGAGATCTGGAAACGAGAGGATGGAGGCAACGACAAATGAGGTAGGGTTAGGTCGAAAGAGATGTTTACGACAACAATTGGGCTAATGGGCTTGCACTGGATCTGTCGACAACCATTATAATGGGCCGTGATTGGGAAGATTTGGGCTTGGGGTTATTTGGTCCTACTAGCAATTAAACAGAATCAAAAACTTCCACATTTTAAAGCCTATACGAATAATAATTCGGCCCATAAGTCAATTCATTAGTTACAAATATTTATTATATTTTTATAATATTAAAATAATTAATTAATATGTACATTTATTAATGTAATGTTGAATAAGTATTATAATTTTAAGTATTTACATATGTTTATGTTTTTTTATAATATCCAATATTAATTTAGCATGTATATTTATTGATTTGTTTTTGAATATATATTAGATTCAGAGACTATGTTAAGGACGAAATTAAGTCGGTTGTATTAAACTCATTATATATACATATTGGTCCGCAAATAGATTTTTTTGATTTTTAAATTTGGGCCTGTAACCCCATTAAAAATTATGAGGCTTATCATTTTATGTTTAGTGTTTCATTTTCATGTATTAGATGAACATTTTTATTATGTTTTATCGTTTTAGTAGTATTGATGTTAGGGGTGTGGCTATTCCTATTTCAAAGACTACTTAGCCAATTTTTATTATTAATAAAGTTATGGAGAGTTCTGCCTCTCTTTATATAATGTAATTTTTTTATATCTTTAATATTTTTAGTCGATTAGTCAAATATCTCATAAAAATTCATCTACTTCTATAACATTACAAAATTCGTTATTTGTTTTTAATTCAATATATCCTAAATACAGAATAGGGTTTAGGCCCATAAGTCTATTCAATTGGGCTTCTACCTGGATTACGTTTTTTTGTTTTAACTGGGCCTATAAGCCAATGTAGTATACAAGGAAGTTTTTCATAAGTTCTAGCAATTTTGAACATCTTACAAGATTTTATATTTAGGGTTTCATTTCATGTATTAGATGAACATTTTGATTATGCTTTATCGTTTTAGTAGTATTGATGTTAATGATGTGGTTATTCCCGTTTCAAAAACTATTTAGCCATTTTTTACTATTAATAAAGTTATGGAGAGTTCCGCTTCTCTTTATGTATTTTTTAATATATTCAATATTTTTATTCAGTTAGTCATTTTTTATATAAGAATTTCTCTACTTCTATAACACTCATCAACTACATATTTCTATATCAATTAAATATATAATATTAATACACTATTTTTATCAATGTAAGAAAAATAAACAGATTCCGTGCAAGGCACGGATACTACACTAGTAGTCAATTATATATCAAGACCGAGTCTTTGTGTCCAAAACATAGGTAAATAAGTAACATATAATACGATTAAATTTCCTTGAAATGTAGTTTATACGTTTCTTCCTGATTTAAAATTTCCAAGTACACGCTTCATTGTTTTCGGTAAAGGAAAAAATAATTGAATAAACAACACTCAAAGAAAGCTCCACATAATTTTATTTTATGTTCTGTTACTTAGACTATAACAAATGTTTTTTTTAACGGTAAAGAATTAAACTGATTTTAAAATTTATTTGAAAAACTGCTTATAACATTTTTTCAGACGAGAATCCGAAATTCTTGGTTTGTCAAAAGAACTTCAGGGAGTTGTCATAGCTAAGATTTAAAATTTTGTCAATCACTCGATCTCACAAAAAATATGATTAATCTGGACTTTAAAAATGATTGTAATAGAAACATGATATCCAAGATAATAATATCGATTGCACAGGGACAATACCAAATCCTTTTAATAGAATTAATAAATGTGGGAGCTGGATTTAGCCCGACCCAAGTGTGCAGGCCCATGTAAGAGAAAAACCCCATTAGCAATACGGCCCAACTCGAAGCAAGGGCCCCAACTAGCACCATCTTAGCACAATTCGGCTATACCGTCCGTGGCCCCTCTTCCCGCTATACCCTGCCGGCTCCTTCCCGGCCCCACCCGGCTACCCGGTCCGAGAACCCCCCTCACGGCCTAGGCCGGCTACGCGACGCAAAGGGCCATTAGGCCTCAGGCATATAAGGGGGAGACTGTAATTGGGAAATGGATTCTCGACCCTCTCTTTGGTTGGTCTCTCTCCCCCACCCTATCAGTTAAAACTGAACTCATGCTCTATACTCTTTCTGCCACTGTAGCTCCACCGTACCCTATGCTCTTTCTACCACTGTAGCTCCACCGTACCCTATACTCTTTCTGCCATTGTAGCCCCATCTTACTCGATACTCTTTCCGCCACTGTAGCTCTATTGTGCTCCATACTCCACCGCCCTCACTTCTCCTTTTTTTTTGCGGATTGAGTACTAACTTGAGTGTTAGAGTGGCAAGCCCGGGGTCACCCTCGAGCCCCTCTTCTTTTTCGGGTCGGAGCTCGGGACCGGACGACATCTGGCGTGACCGGAGACAGCCGACGGGGAACGGGGATAGAGGCATCCGGGAGAGACGAGCTGGAGTTGGTTAAGTGTGAACCGCCAACTGCTTCCCTCGCGGAAAACTGGACGATCACACTGGCGCCGATTGTGGGGACTCCTCACACAGCTAGTACATCTCCGACCATGTGATCGATACTATTTTATAGTGCATTTCTAGAGGTTGTTACCAGGTTTGAGGTGCTATTTGGATGAATTTAGTGCACAACTGTGGATTATGGAGTTAGAGAGGAGAAGTGTGGATTTGGTGGTCTGGAGAAGCAAATTGAAGATATCCAGAGGAAGAGGAGTTGACCACTGAGGAGACGAAGAAGAACCAAGGAGAGAGTCCACACGAGAGTAGAAGAACAATGTTCTGAATCCAATTGATTCGTTCTCTTTACTCAGACGTCCAAATGGAGTGACTCCAACTCGAGGAGTTATCTCTTGAAGTCTACTGCAAGTCTTCAAAATATGAGCACAATCCGAGTTGGGAATCAAAAGTTATGGCGTTTTTACGGAGGTGTCGCAGGAGCTGAACCGAAGAAATCTCAACAAGTGTTCTTACGGCGACCGCCGCCAGGCTTACGGCGACCGTCGCCGCGTCGGATGCGGAACCGAACCACTTTTCCTTATTTTGTTATTTTGGATTATTATTAGTGTTTTTATTATTTCGTTTTTGATTTACTTTTGAAGACTTTTTATTATTTTCTAGTATTTAGGGTTAGAAGGGAGCTTGGCCTCCCTTATCATCGTTTTTCATCTTTTCTCTATTCTACGTACTTTGTTATGAAGAACTAAGCCTTCCTTGCTTAGTCAGACAATTGAAGCTTTCGTCTTGATTTAGTTGTGAGATTTTCGTTCCTTATCTATCGCATGGATCTTATCTATTCTCTTGCTTGAATTGCTTATGATTAATATTGACAGTTTCTAGCCTGCGCAACTAGGTATTGTCTCTATTGATTGATTGCTAGATTTAGATTGTTACTGGTTGAGCATATCTTTATCGGAGTAGCAACTGCATCGTACTAGTAACTGGTTGTGCTAGTCTTATGTAGAAGAGAACTGATTTACGTTCTAGTATAAAAGCTGGTTGTTTTATGCTAGATTGTATCCTAATTATATTCCTATCCTTAATGCTGCTGTTAAACTGAATCTTGATGGTTTCATGGTTGTTTAACTAGTTAGTGCTATAAGTATCTGGTTGTGCTTGTAGTTACTTTAGAAAAGGAATAGGAATTTCCATTGCATGAGATATTGAATGAATATCTATGATCAACTTGTCATACGAATAGTGGATGTTTGTTTGGCTGAGCTATTTCCCCAATTACTGAATTCATCATCTTTAGTTTATTTGCCTTTGCATGATTAGAGATTATAAAACACACAAAACCCCCCTCTGGTTACTTAAAGATTGACATAGAAATTATACATATAGATAGAATCTGTCTCCCTGTGGACTCGACCCTTACTTACTTAGGACTACGGTTTAAGGTTTGTTTGGATTACTTGCATAGCAGTAATTAGCACGACAAATTGCTGTTATCAAATTTGGCAAAGTACGTAGAAAGGAAAAACGATGAAAGTAGGGTTAGAGAGGAAACAAGCCTTCCTTCTACCCTTAAATACCAAAGATAAAAGATCTCTAAACATAAATTAAAACGAAATAATAAAAATACTTAATAATAATAAAATAAGCAAATTTAACGAACCCTAGATCCCGAGTGTGCAACACCCTTTCATGAATATGGAGGAGGAAAACTTCTAGGGGTTCCAAGGGTGGCAGTACACAGGCCCGACTTTTTTGGGGCCGTACGCACCCCCAAGAGCGCCCCCTTATGCACCAGCAGAGCCATACCCTAAGTATGGATTTCACAAAAGCCATACCCACCCTATGGGTACAGATACATGCCAACACACGAACCAGCTAGTCCAAACCTCCCTCCATCCCCAAGGGGAGCGAGACATGCCCGATCCGCACATCATGCAGGCCCGCCCAGCCAGCTCCAGCGGCCAGCGCACCCGGTAGGCACCACCATCATGAGAGGAGAAACATCTTCTCACACGCGGAGCCCTACCCTGCCGCGGACGGGCCCGAAGCACGCCAGGACCTCGCCAACCTCCCGACCCTATACGGTTCCTTCGCTTTCACAAACGAACCTAGCTAGAGGAATCATTCCTAACGCACTTCGGGCAGGGAGCATTGGCAACTTCCCCTAGCTAGAGGAATCATTCCTAACGCACTTCGGAAGCTCGAGGAGATGACACAGTGAAATACAAGAAATATTTTCCCTGAGACAACGAGAGGCGGAGAGCCTAGCCTAGTACGTAAAGAGGTTCACGGCTGAGGTGATACAAGTGTGTGATTTCGACGAGAAGGTGGCCAAGATCGCGTTCATACAAGGGCTTGCAAACTCATACTTCAAGTTCTCGGTCACCAAGAAGGAGTCGGAAACTGTTTTGGGACGAAAAGATCGGACGACCTAAATCGCCTTAGACGGGGTAACTAGTCGATCGGGTGATAGGAAACAATCCAAACCAAACAGATAATAGACAAGCAAAGAGTAAATGTAGAGTAATAAGATGATATTATTAGATATTGTATTAATCGGATCGAATCAAGATACAACTTATCGTAGTAAGACAATGGGTCGTGTTGTACTCGACCGACGACTTCAAGGTTGCCACCGGTGGAGAATAGACTAGGATGAATATCCGAAAGCTAAGCTGAGAGCGAGTATGTTGTTATGTCCTTTTTTCTGAGCAAGAACGATTGGATCTCAGTCGTAGTCCTCTCTCTTTTTCTCTTCTTCTTCTTCTCGTCCATATATGGTCAGTTTTTCATGCCTCTGACCGTTTACATTTTTATTCCATCCTTATCTTCAACGCCCGGATTTGATTACGGAGATTCTTCCATTTAATTGCTGCTTATTATGGTGCTGTGTAAATGATGTGGCCGTTGATCAATCCTGGCATTTAATGCTTGGCGAGATCTTTGCGATCTTGTCGGAGGGCGTTCGACTGGAGAAGCGCTGTCGCCTCCTTTGGGCTTTTTCCTTGTTCTTCCGATCCGTCGTGGGCTTGGGCTTGATTTGCTCGATCCATCTTCCCAGGGGATGCTAGGCCCAACAATAGCCCCAAGTTGCCTTGGGCTTTCGGTTTATGCAAGTAAAGCGGAATCTGTGGCAACTTCTCTAGACACGATCTGTACCATCCTTTTTTGGCGCGGTTGTCTAGGGTTACGTGGCATGCGATCGGGGCACGATGCGACGTCTCTGCAAGTCTTTGCTTCCCTCCATAAATTCAGAGCATAAGGAAGCGATTCGACTTCACCCTTATCTTCTTTTGCAGGCTTCTTCTTGTAAGTTTCTCAGTTTCTCTCGCCATAGCTTTCCGATTCCCTTCTCTTTCCATTCTCGAGATGGTTTCCAGTGAGAGCTCTGAGTCGTCGAAGACTCTTTCTGACTCGCGCGAGGGCGAAGCTCTTCCCCTCTTCATTCTGAAAGAATCAGACGCTCTGACAAGCACTCTGTCCCCAGCGGAGTTGGATCAAATTCTTCAAGTTGGAGGTTTTCCGCCGGAGGCGATCGCCAGGCTGCCTCACCCAGACGAGAGGGCCGATGCGCGTTATGAAGGATGGGTTTGTTTTTATGCATACCCGTTTCGAATAGGGCACAAATTTCCTTTCTCTCTCCTTGTTAGGGACTTCTTAGCTACTTTGGCGTTGGCGCCATGTCAAGTGATGCCGTAGGCATGGAGGGTTCTCAGGGTCTTGGACCTTGTAAATGTCCGATCTGGGGCCGATTTCGATTTTGATGCTTTGTGGTACAACTACTTCCTTGGGCCGAAGAGTTCCTCTCGCGTTCAGTTACGTATCCGACATGGTCGGAAGCCTTTGGTGCAAAATCTCCATGTCAACGACCGCGGATGGGGGTCGAAGTTCTTCTTTGTCGAGCGTTCTTCTCTGGAGAAGGGGGGAGAGTGTTCGTTCTTATTGACGGAGTGGCGAGTTGAGAGTATGTGTTTGCTTTTTCCTTGGCTCGTTTTATGTGTTTTAACTCTTTGTTTTAACTTTTCCTTTTTGTAGTTCCTGAACCAGAAGACCTGGAGGCGAGTAGCCGGTCGGAAGGTTTGTCAAAGGTTGTTCTTGGAGTTCCTGCGTCTAAAAGAAAGTTTGTGAACGTCAACCTGCTGTCGACGACTCCTGCTTCTCAAGATGACATGTCGAACGTCTCATCATCTCGTGCAAAAGGTAGATTCTCGACCCTGGGAGTCCTTCTTTACTGTTTTTCATTTCGTCGTGTGCTTTAGGATTTTCTCCTTTTCTGTTTGTCTTGTCGTGTCAGTTTCCCCTGGTGGTCGAGCGAGTGCTCGTCTGAAAGTAGTGTGTGGGAAGGGTTTGATTGAACAAAGGAAGGCGGCGGCCAAAGCTGCATCAAGCAAACCAGCTCCGGTGGGTCCAACGGCTGCAGTCAAAGTTGGCTCCAAGAGGAAGGCGAGCGCTCCCTCTGAAGATGTCAAGGTGGAGGAGATCCCTAAGAAGAGAGAGGCGACCGCCGAAGGGATCGGCAAGATTGGCACAGTCGGACAATCGATCGCTGACCTCTTTTACGCTCAGGACCCGACTCTGAAGTCGGAGGTTGATGACATCTCTCCTCTTGATTGCATTGGTGAAGCGGGGTGCTCCGCGTGAAAGGTGAGTCGTCCCTGTTCCGTGCCGTTTTCTTTCTTGTGTTTTGCTAAGTTTTCTGATCTCTGATTGTGTGTTCTCCCTTCAGTCCTTCCAGTACCTCTTGGGGGCATACTCTTGTGTTAAGGTGATGGTTATCAAGGTTGAGGAAAGGGCTGTTAGGACAGAGTCCGACCTTGCGTCTTTGAGGACCAAATTGGAGGGAGCGGAGAGTCGTAGTCGTGAGATTGAACGTCGCCTTACTAGGGAGCTGAAGGGCTGTCAAGAGGAGTTGGTCGCAAACCGGAAAGAGTTCGAGGAGAGCCGATCAGGCGTTGAGGAGGAGGTGAAGCGGGCTCGGATTGCCGATGGCCAGATCGCTGGTGACGTTGGCGCTTTTTACACGCTGAAGTCACGTGTCGAAATGATCGAGGAGTTCGGCGAAGGCAAACACGAGCTCTGGGACTTGAAGGCAGAGAAGGAGACCTTGGACTCTCTATTCCCAAAGGGCAACCCTGGTCAGGAGCTGTTTCGCTTGGCTGGCGTCATAGATGAGGCCGTGGATGAGGGTGCTGATGAGGACGAGGCCCATTCTGGCGATGTCGAGCCGACTGATGAGGTAGCCTCTCTGTAGTCAACCCCTACCGAAGGTAACGCCGTTGTCCCTGACGCTTGATCTGTTTTCCTTGCGTAGTTTGACTTATTGTCCCACTTGTATGTGGGTTTAGACATTTGGTATTTTTGGCGATCCGTCCACCATCGCGGGTCGTAGAATGTTTTAAGTGAATGTTTGATGAAGTCCTACAGATGTGTAGGCAGATAATATATTTTGGCGACCCGTCCACCATCGCGGGTCGCGTATTTGTATAAAAATGCTAGTACTTTTATTTAATGCAACTTGTCTTTACATATAAAATCATACGTTTGCTTGTTTCGTACATGTAGTCAGACATCCAAGGGAATTGTCGATGACGTTTTTGTGTTTGGTGTGTCGGTTTCGCCCGTGTGCTCCGTCGAGTGGGGCTCCCCGTATGTATGTGTGTAAGACAGGCCTGTAAATGTTTGTGTGTGTGTTAGTCATGACTTTATGCCGGGGAGGTAAGCAATATGTTTCTATTGCATGGATGTAATAAGTTGTCGAACCTTATGTTTTATGTAAGGCAAGCGGTGTGCCGACGTGCCTGTGTTGTCATCTCCCCGTGTTCCGATCGATCGTGTAGTGTAATGTAAGCGATTTTTGCGGATGACTGGATCCAGTGTATATGTCAATGCTGTTCTGCATTTGTGTTTTGTAAGGAGGAAGTCCTCGCTTAGTGTCAGATGATAACATGTAAAAGAAGATAGCGATGTATATACGATAGTAAGCGATGTATATGTGATAGTAAGCGATGTATATGTGATAGTAAGCGATGTTTTTACCTTATCGGTTCAGAAATGGTATAGCTTTAGATGTGCTGCGTTCCAACTTCTCGGGATCGATTGTCCGTCTTTGTCCTCTAACTGATATGCTCCTTGTCCGACCACTTCGGCGATTAAGTAAGGTCCTTCCCATTGTGGTGCTAGCTTTCCGTCGGATGGATTCTTGGTGTTCTGGAAGGTTTTCCTGAGGACCCAATCTCCGACCTTGAATGCTTTGATCCGGACGTTCTTGTTGTAGCTCCTTGCGACTTGTTGTTGGAATCTGACCATCCTGATTCGGGCTCTCTCTCTGATCTCGTCCGCTGTGTCCAGGTTGTGTGCTAGTTCGATGTCGTTTTGCTCGTTTATCTGAAGGTTGCAACGAGCGGTCGGAACCAGTAACTCGGCCGAGATGACCGCTTTACTCCCGTAGACGAGGGAGAAAGGTGATTGCCCGGTCGTATTCTTTGGAGTAGTCTTGTCGGACCAGAGAATGAGTGGGAGTTCGTCTGCCCATTTGCCCTTAGCCCCAGTGAGGCGTTTCTTGAGGTTGTTGATAATGATCTTGTTGATGGATTCGGCTTGTCCATTGGATTGTGGATACCGAGGTGTGGATGTGACCAACTTGATGTTCCATTGGTCACAAAAGGCTCGAGTCTTATGACTGATGAATTGGGAGCCGTTGTCGCACACGATTTCTGATGGGACGCCAAATCTGCACAAGATATTGCGTTTTATGAATGAAATTACGTGTTGATCTTTTACCTCTTTGTAGGCTTCAGCTTCGATCCATTTAGAGAAGTAGTCCATCATGGCAAGGAAGAAAACTCTTTGACCCGACGCGGGAGGGAGCTTTCCGACAATGTCCATTCCCCATCTCATGAAGGGCCATGGAGCCAGAGTCGGATGGAGGAGCTCTGAGGGTTGGTGATGGATGGGTGCATTCCGCTGACAGGCGTCGCACTTCTTGGTGTACTCCATAGCGTCTTTGTTCATCATGGGCCAGTAGTACCCGTTTCGTAGGGCTTTCCCTGAGAGGCTTCGTCCGCCGGTATGATTGCCACACTCTCCTTCATGTAGCGATTGTAAGATGCGTCCGACTTCTGGAGTCTTGAGGCATCGTAGGAGTAGCCATGTGACAGATCTTTTGTACAAGATGTTATCTATGATATCGTAAGAGAGTGCTTGTACCTTGAGCCTTTTTGCTTCTGTTTTGTCATCGGGCAAGATGCCGTCTTTCAACCATCTGATGTAAGGTAGCATCCAATCATCATTGTTGTCGACAATGTCTTCTTCTGGTTGGTCGTCGACCTCCATGGCGACGAGTTCTTCAAGAGGTGTCGTTGACTCGACGGATGTCCTTGGGACGGCTGGCGTCATGATGTGGGCCAATAGTATGTGTGGAAATTCCTTCGGGTCTAGGACGGATCCTAGATTGGCAAGTGCATCGGCTTGGGAGTTAAGATCCCTAGGTACCTGTCTGATGTTGAATGTTTGGAATTGTCCGATCAACTTCTTGGCTACCTCAGGTAGGCTATCATCCTGACGTCTTTAGCACTGTACGATCCTTGTATCTGGTTTACGACCAGCAAGGAGTCGCAAACGACTTCGATCTCTCGGACTCCTAGGTCGCGAGCCAAGGCGAGTCCGAATATGAGTGCTTCGTACTCGGCTTCATTGTTAGTTGCGTCCCACTCACATCTGACGGCCTGAGCTATCTTGTCCCCTTGCGGCAATTTCAGTACGACCCCTAGCCCCGATCCTCTGGCGTTTGACGCTCCATCTGTGTGGAGCTCCCATGTGCCTGTTTCATTCGTGGCGAGTAGTTGCATCGCTTCTCTTGTGGCTTCTTGCTCTAGGGTCGGACTGAAATCGGCCACAAAGTCGGCTAAGGCTTGCGACTTGATCGCTGTCCTAGGCTCGTATTCGATGTCGTAACCGCTGAGGTGTATAGCCCATTTAGTCATTCGTCCTGTGAACTCAGGTTTCCTCATGATAGCTCTCATGGGATGATTAGTGCGAACAGTAATAGTATGGAATTCGAAATACGGTTTGAGTTTGTTCGAAGCCATTACCAATGATAGCACGAGCTTTTCAAGTGACGAATACCTCATTTCGGCTGGCAGCAGCGTCCGACTGACGTAGTATATTGGTGACTGCTTGCCATCTTCTTCTCTGACCAATACTGCGCTTACGGCTGATTCTGACACTGCAAGATATAGAAATAAGGGCCCGTCGCCTTTAGGTTTGGTCAGCAACATGGGACTGGCCAGGTACTCTTTTAAGTTCTGGAACGCTGCTTCGTGTTCTCCCGTCCATTGAAAGGATTTGTTCTTCTTGAGAGTGTCGTGGAAGGGTTTGCACTTGTCGGACGATTTGGAGATGAATCTGTTCAGAGCTGCTATCCGACCTGTAAGTTTCTGTACGTCTTTGATGCATCGGGGGGATCGAAGGTTAATGAGAGCCTTGATCTGTTCTGGGGTGGCTTCTATTCCTCTTTGTGTCACCATGTACCCTAAGAATTTTCCTGACGACACTCCGAAGGAGCATTTAGTAGGGTTTAGTTTCATGTTGTACCTTTTGAGCACCTCGAAGCTGTCGCGTAGATGGTTTATGTGATCTTCCTTCTTTTTGGACTTGACCAACATGTCGTCTATGTAGACTTTCATCGTGTCTCCGATTTGATCTTTGAACATTTTGTTGACTAGTCGCTGATAGGTAGCCCCTGCATTTTTTAGGCCAAAGGGCATTACTTTGTAACAGTAGATACCTTGGCTAGTGACGAATGCTATTTTTTCCTGATCGTCGGGTTCCATGAGGATTTGATTGTAGCCGCTGAAAGCGTCCATGAAAGTAAGCATTTCGTGCCCTGCTGTGGCGTCGACCATGTCATCGATGTGGGGTAGTGGGAATGAGTCCTTGGGACAAGCTTTGTTGAGATCTGTGAAGTCGATGCAGACTCTCCATTTGCCATTCTTCTTCTGGACTACGACCACGTTGGCTATCCATTCAGGGTAGTGGACCTCTCTTATTTTTCCTGTTTCCAATAAGCTTTTGACTTCGTCGTCGATTATCTTGTTCCGCTCGGGGGCGAACTTCCTGCGTTTTTGCTTGACAGGAGGATGAGATGGATCCACATTTAATTTATGAGTAATAATGTTTAGAGATATTCCGACCATATCCTCATGCGACCATGCAAAACAGTCGGCATTGGTCCTGAGAAAGTCAAGGAGTTGTTGTCTGGTCGAGTCGTCCAAGTCCGACCCGACCCTTACCGTTTGATCTGGCTTTGAAGGATCTAGTGCGATCTCATCGAGTTTTTCCATTTCTGGTTCGACGTACCGACTAGGTCCTTCGCCGCTCTGTGGTTGCTATGCGGTCTTGTGTTTGACTGCGCTCTTCATAGAAGCGACGTAGCACTCCTTAGCGGTCCTTTGATCTCCTTTGATTTCTTGGACTCCCCATTCAATGGGGAATTTGATGACTTGATGATATGTTGAAGGTACTGCCTTCATAGCGTGTATCCATGGCCTGCCAAGAATACAATTATAGGGAGACGAACAGTCTAGGACTAAGAATTTCACCTATTGGTTGATTCCTCCAGCGTATGTGGTTAGAATGATTTCGCCAGTCGTATGGTTGACCTCACCGCTAAACCCAACCAGTGGGGTCGACTTCTTGATTAGGTCGTTCTCAGTTAGACCCATTTCTTTAAGAGCGTCAAGGGTCAAGAGGTTGGTCGAACTCCCTGTATCGATTAGTACTCTCCGTATTAAGCAATTACCAATGGATAAAGAGATTACCAGACCATCGTGGTGCCTATCCGACCCGTCGGAGTCGGACTCGTCGAATGTGACCGTTGGAAGGTTGGAAGTCTTCTTTAGCTTGAATTCTGATGATTCGGGCTTGTCGCCCTTGCTTTCCTTGGCGTGCCGCTTAGCCGCGGAGTATGTGTTTCCACATATGTCCGATCCACCTGAAATAGTGTTGACAATTTTTGTATGAATGGGAGATGGGGGTTTGTTCTGGGAGATGGCGCCAAATTGTTTTGGGACGAAAAGATCGGACGACCTAAATCGCCTTAGACGGGGTAACTAGTCGATCGGGTGATAGGAAACAATCCAAACCAAACAGATAATAGACAAGCAAAGAGTAAATGTAGAGTAATAAGATGATATTATTAGATATTGTATTAATCGGATCGAATCAAGATACAACTTATCGTAGTAAGACAATGGGTCGTGTTGTACTCGACCGACGACTTCAAGGTTGCCACCGGTGGAGAATAGACTAGGATGAATATCCGAAAGCTAAGCTGAGAGCGAGTATGTTGTTATGTCCTTTTTTCTGAGCGAGAACGATTGGATCTCAGTCGTAGTCCTCTCTCTTTTTCTCTTCTTCTTCTTCTTCTCTTCCATATATGGTCAATTTTTCATGCCTCTGACCGTTTACATTTTTATTCCATCCTTATCTTCAACGCCCGGATTTGATTACGGAGATTCTGCCATTTAATTGCTGCTTATTATGGTGCTGTGTAAATACTGTGGCCGTTGATCAATCCTGGCATTTAATGCTTGGCGGGATCTTCGCGATCTTGTCGGAGGGCGTTCGACTGGAGAAGCATTGTCGCCTCCTCTAGGCTTTTTCCTTGTTCTTCCGATCTGTCGTGGGCTTGGGCTTGATTTGCTCAATCCATCTTCCCAGGGGATGCTAGGCCCAATAGAAACCTACTCCAAATTTCTGGATAACGCCAACACCCACATCCGAGCAGAGGAAATGGCGAGCTTGTACCGCGGTCCCCCGAATTCACCCTGTAATGAGCCTAAGGAAAAGTACCAAGGCCCATGGGAACAAAGGAGGCCTGCCTCAGCCGCGGACAAAGGAAGGCCCCAGAGCGAGCTCTGGTGAACATAGTGTCGATGAACCCACCGCCCCCGCAGTACAACCCCTTTTTAAACTGCTCCAAGTCCCAAGCAACACCCCAGTAAGGACAACCTCCCCAAAAGTTCTGCTCGTACCATCAGTCCAAAACCCACGGCAACAACGAGTGCATGGGATACGAGTCCCTGGCAAAGAAGCCCACTTTGGGGTATCTGTTAGCCCGAGGCTACAGAGCAATGAGAAGGGGAATGAGCAAGAACTCGACGCCTTCCATGCCCGCTCCGCGGAGGGATAACTTCCCTCCCCCGGATGGTTGCGTGGGAACAATCGCAGGCAGTACAAGTCCGTGGGGAGAAAGCAAGAGTGCCACGCATATATACACGCGAGGAGTAAGACATCACCCCGCAATACCAGCTGTCTTTCACAGAAGCGGACGTAGAGGCGGTGGAAACCCCACACTATGACCCCTTGGTCATACATGCTCAGTTCGGGACAAAGCTCGTTAAGCAGATCCTGATCGACACGGGAAGCTCCACAAACATTTTATACTGGGACGCCTTCCTGCAACTAGAGATCCCGCCTGTGAAACTCCGCCCCACTGACTGCTCGTTAGTCGGCTTCTCGGGAGAAAGGGTCACCGTCTCCGGTGTTGTCACCTTGGACCTCATCCTGGGGGATGAAGAAAGCCCGCACAAATCTGAGTCGGTAGACTTTATGGTTATGAGGATACCCTCCGCATACAATGCGATCCTTGGGTGAGTGTCTCTCAACAAGTTCCAAGATTTTGCTTCAATGTACCACCTTAAGGTAAATTTTCCAGTCCGCGGAAAAGTAGGGGAGTTGAAGGGCAGACAAGCAGATAGTCGGGCATGCTATTTAACCACCCTGAAAGGAAAGGGCCTCGCATAGCAAGTCTTGCAAGTCCAAGAACTCAAGTCGGGAGCAGGATCCTCAGATGGGACCCAAGAATAAGCTGACCTCGAAGTACGGGAGCAAGTCCACCCGATCGTAGAGAACGAGGAGACAATGGCAATAACCCCATTCGGCAAGGAGGATGAGAGGTTGTTCTTGGGGACCAACCTGGGTGTGAATGATCAAGAGCAAATCGAGGAGCTATTGGGCAAGTCTAGGGATGTGTTCGCCTGGACACCGAAAGACCTAATCGGCATCCCCTAGACGCTGATGACCCACAACTTGAGTATCGTCCAAGGGACCAAGCCTGTAAGGCAGAAGAAGCGAAAGCAAGCTAGCGACAAGGCTAAGGGAGCCCACAAAGAGATCCATAAACTCTTGTCGGTTGGATTCATCCGAGAAGTCCAATACCCCACCTGGATGGCCAATGTGGTGATGGTAAAAAAATCAAGCGGCAAGTGGCGAATGTGTGTAGACTTCACAGACCTGAACCAGGCTTGACCTAAGGATAGCTATCCGCTCCCCTCTATCGACTGACTAGTAGACTCCACGACAGGGCACAATGCCCTAAGCTTTCTCGATGCGTACTCCGGCTACAACCAGATCAACATGAATCCCTGTGACGAAGAGCATACGGCTTTCATCACGGATGTGGGAACCTACTGTTATCGCGTAATGCCTTTCGGCCTCAGAAACACGGGCGCCAATTTCCAGAGACTCGTGGATCGCATCTTCTGCGATCTGAGAGGCAAGACGGTGGAAGCCTATGCTGACGACATTGTCGTGAAAAGTCGATATGCATCTGAGCACGCAGCCGACCTCCGCGAGGTCTTCAACACCCTGATGAGCAATGGAATGAGTCTGAACCCCGAAAAGTGTGTCTTTGGAGTGCAAGCATGCAAGTTTCTAGGTTTCCTAGTATGTACCAGAGGGATCGACGTGAACACAAAAAGGGTTGATGCAATCTTAGCAATGACGGCCTCGCGGAATGTCTAGGAGGTATAACGTTTCCTAGGCACGGTAAACTACTTGGGCAGGTTTTGTGCCCGACTGTCGAAGAGAAGTCTCCCTTTCTTCAAGGCTCTCCGAAAAGTCCACAAGTTCGAGTGAACGCCGTAGTGCGCGACAACCTTCGAAGACTTGAAGAGCTACTTGAAGCAATTACCCACCTTGGCGGCTCATGCACCCGGACATGAGCTTCAGTTTTACATCACAGTAGGGGATACTGCATTCAGCGCGATCATTGTGAAGGACGCGCAAGTACTAGTCTACTTCGTGAGCGAAACCATGCTGCCCGCAGAAACACGATACTCACTTGTGGAGAAGTTAGCCCTCGCCGTAGGCACGGCCTCCCGTAAGCTAAGACTGTATTTCTAGGGCCACCCCATATAGGTCCTCTCGGATTTCCCGCTGCAGAACCAACTCCACCGTCCTACCCTCTCGGGCAGGATGATGAGGTGGGTAGTGGAGCTCTCGGAGTTCAACATTTCGTACAAGATTCGCCTCGCTATCAAGGCGCAATCTCTCGCCGACTTCCTTGTCGAGGCCAGTTTCAAGGATGAGGCCATCGCGGAAGCAACAGGGGCTTTAACTTGTTGGGTGTTTTTTTTCCGACGGGGCGATGAACGAAGGAGGCTGTGGAGCCGGCCTGGTTCTCATGTCCCCGGGAGGAGAGAAAATGGAGTACGCGCTAGCTTTGGAGTTCAAGGCCACTAACAATGAGGAAGAGTACGAGGGCCTCTTAGCGGGGATGGAACTGTTATAGCGACTCTGAGGTCGAAGTTAACCAAGTGAGAGGGATCTATGAGGTAAAGACAAGAACCCTGCCTGAGTATTGTGAGAGAGTGAGATCACTGGCCGAGGCTTTATGCCGGTTTGAGATACACTCCATTCCGAGGTCTAAGAACACGACAACAGATGCCCTCGTAAAGCTTGGTTCCAGGTCAGCTGGTTTCACTACAGGTGTAGCCCGCGTAGAAAGCAAGAGTCTCCACGCCATTCAAATGCAAGTAATGACAATCAGCGAGACCCTCGACTGAAGGACAACCCTGAAGGAATACTTGGAGAAGGGGGCCTCTCCTTCCGACAAGGCCAAAAGGCGGAGGCTGTAGGTCCGAGCCTCACGCTTTCACATGAAGGGAGGCGGGCTATACAAAAAAAGGCTATAACTCGTCAGGCCTCAAATGCGTCTCGCTTGAGCAAGGCCGCCGACTCACCGAGGAAATTCACAGCGGCACATGCGGTAGCCATTCCGGATGGAGAACCCTTGCCTACAAGGCCCAACGCGCCGGCTACTTTTGGCCAACTATGAGAAAAGACGCTATGGAGGTCTCCCAGTCCTACAATCCCTGTCAGGTTCATGCTCCCACTATCCTACAGCCCAAACAAGAGATGGAGATTTTGAATGCCCAATGCCCTTTCTCCATGTGGGGGATGGATCTCCTCAGCCCTTTACCTCGTGCTCCCGGGCAATTGCAATACATTTTGGTTGCCATCGATTAGATACACCAAGTGGATTGAGGCAAAGGCTTTGGCAACTACCATAGTCGAGAAGGTAAAGAAACTTCTCTGGCAAAATATCATCTGTCGCTTTGGACTCCCCCAGGACATTGTCACCAACCGAGGGCCCCAATTCAACACGGAAAAGTTTAGGGTATTCTGCGATGACCTAGGCATTCGCCTTCGCTTCGCCTCAGTATCTCACCAACGAACAAACAGCCAGGTTGCACGAACGGGCAGATTTTGGCTGGCTTAAAGAGGCTAGAAAAAGCGAAAAGGCGATGGGCAGAAGTCCTCCCACTCGTCCTCTGGGCCAATCAAACCACACCAAAGAAAGGGACTGATAAGCACTACTTTATAGGGCTTAACTAAGAGTCATTAGAGGGTTTATTGGTGCCATTCGGGTAGATTTAGACACATTCATGTGTATGGCGTTTGGGGGCGAAGTTGGTGTTTTTGGAGGTATTTGAGATGTTTTGGAGATCATAGGAAACACTGAGGATGAAGCCACCAGTAGAAGACGCCAAGGAGTTATGAAGTATTGGCGAGGAGGTGCTGAAGACACACTTTTGGAGGCCTTGGGAGCATTCGGAGCTGAAGAGACGAAGACACTGAAGGAGTGGCTTCACGGCGCCGTCGTTCAGATCGCGGCGACCGCCGCCAAAGGTTCCCAGCGACCATGGCTACGACGTAATCACGGCGACCGCCGTTTAAAGCCGGCGATCGCCGCGATTACGGCGCCCGCCGCTCTCTCTACGGTGCCCGCTGCCACTGTCAGAAGCCCACCGAGCCCGTTTCCAGATCTGTTTTATTTTGGATTATTTTATTACGGTTTTAGTATTTTTCGTTTTAGGTTAATTTAGACTGATTTACTTTTAATATTTAAAGGGTAGAGAAAAGGGCTTGTTTTATATATCTCTCGAACCCTAATTTCACTTTTCATTCTACGTACTTTTCTATGAAGAACTAAGCCACTCTTGCTTAGTCAGACGCTGAAGCTTTCGTTTTGATTCAGTTGTGAGATTCTCGTTCTTAATCTATTGCATGGATTTTATCTATTCTCTTGCTTGATTGCTTATGATTGATATTGATAATTTCTAGTCTGATCAACTAGGGTTTGTTGTTATTGATCTATTGCTAGATTTAGATTGTTACTGGTTGAGCATATCTATTTCAGAGTAGCAACTGCATCGTGCTAGTATCTGGTTGTGCTAGTCTTATGCAGAAGAGAACTGATTTACATTCTAGGATAAAAGCTGGTTGTTTTATGCTAGAATTGTATCCAACTATATTCCTATCCGTAAAGTTGCTGTTAAACTGAATCTTGATAGTTTCAGGGTTGTTTAATTAGTTAGTGCTAATAGTATCTGGTTGTGCTATTAGTTATATTTGAAAAGGAATTGGAATTTCCATTGCATGAGATTTTGAATGAGTATCTAGGATCAACTTGTCATACGAATAGTGGATGTTGTTTGACTAAGTGCTTTTCCCATCACTGAATTCATCAACTTTTAGTTTGTTTACTTTTGCATGCTTAGATTCATTAAAACATACAAAACCCCCCTTTGGTTACTTTGGATTGACATACAAATTGCATATTAAGATAGACTCTGTCTCCTTGTGGACTCGACCTTTACTTACCTAGGACTACGGTTTAAGGTTTGTTTGGATATTTTGCATAGTAGGAATTAGCACGACAAATTCCTGTTATCAAATTGGAGCCGTTGCCGGGGAGGCAATAATCTGTTTTGTGTGTGTGTGATTTGTGTGCCAATCTTGGTGTGAACCTATGTTATGGTTCACACCCGTGTTACTAATAATCTACCTCTAGTTTTTGATCCAGAAATCGAGAGAACTTTTCTTCAAGCTCACAGGGTTGCGAATATACTACTTCAGGAAGCTAAAAGAATGACAGCTCGTGTTACTCTTGAGTCCTTGACAGCTCCTAACTTGGAGCAACCAACTCGTGCTGTGCAATTCCCTGCCCTTGGTGATGGGGTTAAATTTGAGCTCAAGACAGGAGTAGTCCATCTACTCCCGAAATTCAGTGGAACCCCGCTTGAGGATCCTATTCAGCACTTGGATGAATTCCTTGAGGTCTGCACCAGCATGCGGCCATCTGAAATTATTGAAGATCAGATGAGGTTGAGAGCCTTTTCCTTTTCTCTGAAGGACTCTACTAAGGACTGGTATCATTCTTTACCCCCAGGAAGCATCACTACTTGTGTGAATTTGAAGAAGGTGTTTCTTGATAAATACTTTCCGGCAATCAAGTCCAATCAGCTCAAGAAGAAGATCTGCAATGTAGAGCAATTGTCTAATGAGTCTCTCTATGACTACTATGAACGCTTCAAGAAACTGGTGAAGAGTTGCCCCTACCATGGTTATGCTAATCATGATCTGATTCTTTATCTGTATGGAGGACTCCGTGAAGATGATCGTCGGATGGTAAATTCTGCATGTGGTGGGACTATTATGAAGAGGACTTATGAAGAGGCTCAGAGATATTTGCTACTCTGGCTGATGACTCTAGACAGTACAGTGGGAGAGGTTCCCAAAGCTTGGTAGTTGCTACTTCTCAATCAAAGATTGATCAGGCTGATTTTGATGTGCTGAGAGAGGAGGTGAGGCGTCTGAAACTGAAAGGTACACCTCAGCAGGCTAAGGCCTGTGAGATTTGTCATGACGACTTGCATCCTACTGATTCGTGTCCTACTCTATAAGAGGAAGTGAATGCAGTAGGAGGATATCAGCAGAG
Organism: Rheum nobile; assembly: GCA_027886185.1. Classification (NCBI taxonomy): domain Eukaryota; kingdom Viridiplantae; phylum Streptophyta; class Magnoliopsida; order Caryophyllales; family Polygonaceae; genus Rheum; species Rheum nobile. The sequence goes on along the minus strand of WOAB01000306.1, from coordinate 712,350 downwards.
ACCCAGGCATGATCCTTACTCTAATACATACAATCCTGGTTGGAGGGATCATCCCAATTTCAGATGGAGAGACCCAGACCCAAATCAACAACCTAGGCAGCCATTTGTGCCAAATCCTCAAGGGCAGAGCTCGAATCCTTCACCGTCTATGGATGACATGATGAAGATGTTGATGCAGAGCAACGTAAACCTCAATGAGAATGTTGCTAAGTTGACTAAGAACCAATTGCAATTCCAAGAGACTACACAAGCCAACATTCAGAACTTGGAAAGGCAGGTTAGTCAGATCTCTCAAGTGGTGAGTAAGCTTGACGCCAAGGTTTCTGGTAAACTTCCATCTCAGACGGAAGCGAACCCGAACATTCGGAATGTCAGTGTTGTGACTCTGAGAAGTGGGGAGAAGCTTGAAGAGGATAATTATGAGGTCAACAAGGAAGAAAGTCCGGATTTGGAGCAGAATGTAAACGGCGACCGCCGCCCTTATTACGGCGACCGCCGCCCAAAAAAAGGCGACCGCCGTAAAGACCATGGCGCCCGCCGTGACGGTGATCAAAATCTCGGTTTTTCTGACGATGTCAGCGGCGACCGCCGCCCTTCTTACGGCGACCGCCGCCTCCCTGTAGCCGATGCTGAGGCTGAGAAGGAGTCCGAAACTCCAATTTTTCCTGATTGGAAGCCTGTTCCGCCATTCCCATCTGCTTTGAAGCGTACCAAGCCACTTGCGCAGGACAAGGACATGTTTGAGATGTTCAGAAACGTTGAGGTCAACATTCCTCTCCTAAATTTGATCAAGTCTGTCCCTCGTTATGCCAAGTTCTTGAAGCAGATGTGCACCACAAAGAGGAATCAAGATAGGAACAACAAGAAGAAGGTAAAGGTAAGCGAACATGTTTCTGCTGTGTTTCAGAAGCGCTTACCTAAGAAGTGTGGCGACCCAGGTATGTTCACCATTCCCATCACTATTGGAGATACCAAGTTCAATAAAGCTATGTTAGATTTGGGTGCTTCCATCACTATTGGAGATACCAAGTTCCGAGAGAAGCCCTGAACGCTCTAGGCCCAAACGGGAAAGCTCCATCTTAGCCTCCTCGGCCTCTCGGTTGAGCCTGACAATTTCCTGCTCCGCCTCCTCAGCCCTACGCCTGGCCTGATGCGCTTGCTCCTCGGCCTACCTAGCGCGCTCCCCGGCTTGTCGCCCTAGCTCCTCTTCGCTGTACTCGCATCTCAGCCTGCCTAGCGCGCTCCTAGGCTTTCCGCCCTAGCCCCTCCGCGCATTGTGCCCGCTCCTCCACCTGCCTCATAGAGTCCCGCGAAGCCTGAACACGTTGATGGCGCTCCCCGAGCATGAGCCCCGCCTGTAGAAAGCCAAAGGAAAGAAACAATGTCACCCTAGCAATACTCTATGCGCCAGCCGACAAGAAAAGGAAGAGGAAGAAGAAAAAGAAACATACCGTAACCTAGGATGTGCCCAACACCTAGTCAATGCCCTCGTCATTAAGGGAGAGCGCCCTCACATAGGCTACACCCAGAGGGAAGCCGACAAGCATCTGAAGGACCTTGATCACTTCAATGGTAGGAAGCCTGGAGATGGACGACAAGCTACTCAACAGGGAAGCCGGATCCTGCGGGCCGCGAGAACTAGATTCTCCGCCTCCCGGAGGCGTCTCCAGATTCAAAAACTGCGTAGACGGCGCAGACGGCCCCGCGGCAACAAGGATCCTCTCGGGCGTGCACGCCAGGGTTCATGGATTCTGCACATTAACCCACACACCCTCCGGCCCCGTGACATGGTCGCCGGCTCCATCTTCATACCCCAGACTAAGGTTGGACCCGCCCCTCAGTCAGCATGCAATCCTTCCACTTCCCCGAACCCGCCGTCCGACTCGCCCATGCTGTAGAATTTGTCTAGGCCCATTATGTTGCATGCAATACAACAAGAGAGAAAGGCAAGAAGCATTAGACAACCAAAAAGAAAGGAAAAGAGAAGGCACAACAACTGGCCATCACTAGGGTCGCGAAGCAACATGGGGGCTCCTACCCCTTCGCCGGCCATTATGATTGGCCCGCGGTGTAAACAACCTCGCAGTAGTCATCCTCTCGAGAGTCAGGAAGTCAGTACATTTGACCAACTCTTTAGAAGGGCCCACGAATTGATTAGCGAACTCCTTCCCGACGTCCGCGGGTAGAGCATTGGAGCGATTCAGCTTAGACCCCTTCGTGGGGGCATTCGTGACCCTAAGGCTGTCGACATTGTCACTTACGACTAGGAACCACTTCGCCTCCTAGTCATTAACTTTGAAGGGGAGAACCATCATACTGTCAGCCTCCATCTTCGGCATAAAGTAGCCGCCTTAAAAGTCCGGGCCGAGAAGAGAGTGACAAATTGCCGAAAGGTAGGGAGGACCCCCATCTCGTGGCACCTCACTAGGAAGGAGAATATCCACCTCCACGCATTTGGGTGCAAATGGATCGGTGCAATCCCCAAACCCCTTAGTAATGCGAGCACTAGGCCATGAGCGGGATAGCGTAAGCCAGACATCAAAGCCTCCAAGTTCATCGCCACCGCGCCAGGATACGCGTACAAGGAACATCCCCTGGGGAGCAGCAATGCAAGTGAGACACCGAGGTGAAAGTCGTACTCTTCCTATATCACTTGGAGGTCTGCGAAGGTCAACTTAGAGCAATGGCCGTTTTGGCGAGCATACGCCCTACAGTCCTCGTCCCCCTCGATTCGGACCAACTTGACCCTCCCAGGCAAGATTGGGGGAATGACCCTATCGCCAGGATTCCCGGCTGCCCCACTCGAAGCCGGCTCGCCCGACGACGACCCCGAGGAAGACGAGGACCCGTTGTCGGCACCTCGCCCGACATCCGATCGCGGCTCCACCGCCAGAGGCTCTACCCTGCGCGGATCCGCCGCCTGGGGCTCCTCCGTACACTGCTCCACCATATGAGGTTTTTCCTCTCGAGATCCCTCCGCCCGAGGATCCGCCATCTAAGACTCCGTCGTCTCGGACACTTGAGCTTGGGGCTCCGCATTTGATGGCCCCACGTTGACGACTGGGACTCTTCGACCACCAGGCCCGATCGGGAGGTCGTCCTTGTCGCTAGAACTTGGAGACATCTCTAAAAGTGGGGACTTTTGGGAGTAATGGAAAACCAATTTGAGGAAAAGAACGCAGGGAAAACCTCGAGCGAGCTTCCCGGTATGAAAATGAAGAACGAAGAAACAAGGAGAGAGGAAGGAATAACATCAGAACACTACTGGCAAGGTCGTTTTTGCCCTAAACTAGGTTTTTGTTTTTCTCTCGACTGACAAGCGAAAGAAAAAAATAGTCTTCCCCTCCGCGGCCAATTAAGAAGGTCTGCAACCATACCAAGCCTCTCGGCTCCTTTGAAGATCAAGCCCCCCGGCCGGATGGGACGTCGACCGCGCGGCTTGAGGGGATGTGTGGGAGCCGGATTTAGCCCGGCCCAAGTGTGCAGGCCCATGCAAGAGAAGAGCCCCATTAGCAATATGGCCCAACTCGAAGCAAGGCCCCAAGTAGCACCATCTTAGCACAATCCGGCTTTACCGTCCGCGGCCCCTCTTCCCGCTCTACCCTGCCGGCTCCTTTCCGACTCCACCCGGCTGCCCGGTCCAAAAACCCCCCTCACGGCCTGGGCCGGCTACGCGATGCAAAGGGCCATTAGACCTCAGGTATATAAGGAGGAAAGTGTAAATGAGAAATGGATTCTCGACCCTCTCTCTGGTCGGTCTCTCTCTCCCACCCTATCGGTTAAAACCGAACTCGTGCTCTATACTCTTTCTGCCACTGTAGCTCCACTGTACCCTATACTCTTTCTACCACTGTAGCTCCACCGTACCCTATTCTCTTTCTGCCACTATAGCCCCATCGTACTCGATACTCTTTTCGCCACTGTAGCTCTATCGTGCTCCATACTCCACTACCCTTACTGCCCTTTTTTGCGGATTGAGTATTGACTTGAGCATCGGAGTGGCAAGCCCGAGGTCACCCTCGGACCCCTCTTCTTTTTCAGGTGGAGGCTCAAGACCGGACGACGTCTGGCTTGATCGGAGATAGCCAGCGGGGAATGGGGAGAGAGGCCTCCGGGAGAGATGAGTCGGAGTTGATTACGTGTGAACCACCAACTACTTCACTCACAAAAAACCGGACGATCACAATAACCTTAAGGTTATTACCTTCAATGTCAATTGTTTCAATGTTCATGTTTTTAGCCTGTACAAAGCATTTCGAATTGCTAAAGATTCAATTTTAAGGATCGGAAATTTTCCACATTTTTCTCCCATAATATTTCCACATTTCTCTCAAAATATAAATTTAAAGGGTGAGTCGCCATTATTTCTTGTGGATTCGTAAATTAGTTATAATACAGTTGTCCCTAGGCTTTTTCCAGATAATGTTCTTTCATTTCCTTGTGTTTGTCGCTGAACTATTATTATTGTCAAAAGTACATTCGGGGTTCCATTATTTTGATTTGGTCTATTTTTTAAGCCATTTTTATTAAATCGTTTATGGTAATTTGTTCAAAGATTGGTTTCGTTGATAACATAGGTTCCACCACATAATACTTAGTTCGGACATTTCATTATTTGTCAATAAATTGGATAAGGTCTTTTATGTCATTATTGATCATGTGTAGTATTTGTAAAGTGTAAGGGTATTCAAGAAATAAGTAAATGGAGTCTTCCATCTGACTATTACAAAAAATACATCCAGTTGGTACATAAATTCATTTTCCTTTTAATCATTTTTTTCTAGTGGGTAGTCCAATTTCATAAGCCTCGAAAGGAAATTCTAGACCTCTGAATAAGTATCTAGTTTCCAAAGCCAGGATGAATCATACTCTTTGTAGTTTGGGTTTTTCGTAATTAGGTTCATTGTCGATTTTGGTGAAAATCAGCCCTCTTTGCTTATTTTTCAATACATTCTATATGTAACATGATTAACAAGGACCGAAGTATTTGTAATTATGTTTACTATATCAATTGGTAAAGCTTGAGTCAATTTGTCTAATTTCCATTTGTTATTTTCATCCAAGAATTGGCAAACATGAGAGTTGAAATATATTCCAAGGTTTAGCATAACTATGTCACAAAGTGGAGAATTTGAACTCCACCTATCAATTCAAAATTTGATTGTGTTTCCAAGTCCAACTTGATGTATAAGACATTTCTTAAATTGTTGACTTAATTCAATCATTTTTTTTGTCAACTACCATGATAAATTTCCCTTTCTTTAGTAGTCAAGTATATGTTTTCCTTTTAAATATTTTTCATTTATAATTTTGACCCAAAGGTTATTTGGCTCAGCAATAAGTGTCTATATAAGCTTACGCTGTAAGGCACGGCTCATGTCTTTTGCTTTGTAATCCCAACGCCACCCAAGTGTGTGGGTTGACATGATTTATTCCAACAAATTAATTGCATATAGGTTGTATCTTTGTTCCATAAATATTTGTTGATTCTATCTAGTTCATTGGGAGTGTTCGTTGGCAACATGAAGTTGTGCATAATAAGATTTGGTCTTGTAGCAAGATCTTATTTGACAAGTGTGTTATGTCCCGCTTGAGACAAAAAATCCGCCTTCCATTTGATAAATTGTGTCTATGATTTGGTAATGATATATTCAAAAGTAGTTATGATGTGAAACAAGATCCTTGTTGCATCGGTGTTGCGAAGTAGTCTTTGATGATGATGAATTGTTGAACTATTCTTGAATGTCTTTAAGGAATTTGGTTGGGATAGGCAATCAACCCCTCCTTAGATAGGTCCACCAAGGAGACTTGAAAGACTTAAACAGGGCTTGGATAGGACCACCAAGTTCGTTCAAGGTTTGAACAATCACTGGTTGAGGATGTGTCCACCTCGTCAATTAGGGTTATGGGATTTGATGAATTGAGAGGATAGGTGCCACGACTCATGCAATCACATGTCTATGAACTAATATACTGAATTATAAATGAAACAATAAACAAGATTTTGGCTCAGGTTTGTTCTTTATCTGCCCCCTAAAACTGAGGCAAAACACGCCATATAATAGTAATTTCAAAACTAGGATAAACTCTTCAAATGTCTAGGCTTAATGAAGAGTTATCCAAAGGTCAAGCTTCATGAAGGCTGATATTGATTAGCCTGACTCTTCAAATGTCTTCCTTGATGAGTCTTGATGAAGAAAGACTCTTGACATGTCTTTCGAACCCTTCGTCGCCCTTGTACTTGCCACCGGCGTTGTTAGAGTCCTCCTCGAGCCTACCAACGTTCCGCTCGTGGCTTTCTTGTGAAACTTGGTCACGGTGCTCCTTATGGTATGACCTCTCACATAGACCCACATAAGTGCGGGCAAAAAGGTCTGGAGCCAAGGGTTGGGCGGTGGCTCCTTTTTCATGCGTGCGCGGCCTAGGACATCTAAGCACTTGGTCCGACAATTATACTCCAAACGGGGCAAAACTTTGAGGACTTCCACCTTTGGTCCCTACATGTCCCATGAAGTCGGAGTGGCTTAGTTTCGTGCAAGTTCGTGTGGGGGTTTTGTGAAGCCGTAGTTTTTGGCTCGTTAGGTGAACGGCAGGGCCGTTACTGTGGAGACCATCAAGAAGTTCCATTGGCGCTCCTACTCCAATTGGCCTAGCATTTCACATGGCTTCCTCATTTTACAAATCTAGCATGTTGGCACTACCATGGCTCCTTTTTTGTGATGTTGATGCGAGGGTAAAGAAAACCCTTAATCGAAGTGGCGTCGGGCATGGGCGAGCGGCGGCAGGCTTGTCTTGTGTCTTGATGTGGTCCAAAATCACATCATCATCCCCTTCTTGTAGAGGATTCAACCTTGAATCTGGGCCACATAAAAGATGGAAACACAAGAAATTAGGCAAGCCAAAAACACCAACATACGTATGAAGCTTGTGACACAAATGAATTTGACCAAGTCGGCTTGCATGAATAAACAACCATTTGAAGGGACTCCCCTTTTTAAGCCAAAGTATATGCTTAATGATGCGGCATTCTAGACAAATAACATACTTAGGCATAGACAAAACTTGATGAACTATATGCAACCTTTTTGACATAAATTGCGACATAGAACTATAATGCAAAGAAGAGAACATAGTTCTAAATGCAAAATAGCTACTCAACACATAAAAACTTCTAAACCTAGATGCATGTTCATCACTAAGAAATTGTATAAAATAGTAACGAAAAGAAGGTTTTTCCTTGAGTGGTGTTCTCCTTAGACTCTTGTTGAAAGATTGTGGTGACGCGAGGAGCTCAATGGATGTGTAACTCTCTTTAGGATGACACCACACTTGATTTCCTGGAAGTTGGACAAGGGGACTTCCTCTTGCAAAAAATGGGATTCCAAAAACGTGAAAAGCCTTGGAGTGGCATCAAACCATGGGACTGCCATTGATTTTAGGAAGCAAGGAACGTCATTTCTTGGAAGCTCCATCGCTCCTTGCAATGTTGGTTCCTTAGGTGCATCCTTGAATTTTAGAATTGGCCACCATGGCATGGTTACCATTGTTCTAGACCTCATAGGTGTGGAAGGAATGGATGGTGCAATGATGTCGTCCATAAGCGTGATAAACTCTTCTACTTATTCTTTGAGCTCAATTCCTCCTTGAGACAAATGATATTACCTTTTGTTCTCATTCTCAACATTATCGACCAAAGTTGATCCTTAGTTAGAATGTCGCTCTAGAGATGTGACCTCTTTTTCTTTGATATGTCTCTCCAATATCCTTTGAATCTTGGCAAAGGACTTATCAAGAATAGCATTATTGTAGGCAATGTTGTCGGCATAATCAACTTTATTTCTTCCAAGCTCTTAACTTCTACGACTTTCTTTTGAATGGACTTTTTAGAGTGACTTGTACAAAGTCGTTTTACCACTTTGTTCTCGGATTTTGGTTGAGAATGAAGGTATGATTGGCTCTCGTAGTGTTGATTATAGTACCTTGTAGCCATGGACCATTGGTGGTACCACACTTCTTCATAAGTCACTTGGTAATGTTGTGGGTGGTACATTTCCTCCTTGTACATTGGATGATAGTAGGAATGATCATAGTACGTACATCGTGTACTGAGCCATTTTCTTTTACTCACAAATTTTTTTTTGCCACTCAATTCACAAGCTATCGACACTTAGCACAAGTCTTAAGAAATCACAAACAAAAATTACCAAAGACACACACAAGAAATAAGTTCTTAAAATGAAAAGTCTAGCTTCCAAATGTTGAACTAACAATACCCAAACAAATGGAGATGATTATTTATGCAATATATATCTATAATATTTCATTCTTTGTACCGTTACATTAAAACACATTATTCTACACATCTATTTTTTGACAAAAAGTCATAAATACATATGATATGTACACATTACCATATAAAATCTCAACTAAGAACATAAATTATTTCTATTACTATTAAATAATGTGATTGAGTAAGCTTCAAGTGCATAGTAGTCTTAGGGTGACGAGTAATTGTGGCCACAAGATTTAGGAGATGGATGACTAGAATTAGAGTGGACAAATTGTAAATATTGTAATTTTAATAATATATATTTTTTTGAAAATGATTTTTATTTAAAAAAATACTTTTTCTTTAAAGAAATTTTTCCTTCTTCCAGAAAATGATTTTTTTATTAAAAAAAATCATTTTTTTTCAAAAACTATTTTTTTCCCGAAAAAAGATTTCCAACTTTTTTTGAAATATATTATACTTCAAGTGCATATAGAAGCACCAAAAATGCATCTATAAGAACCTTAAGTGCATATATAAGCACATTTATTAATGCTCACATAGAGTGCATCTTTAATATGCTAAAGTGCATGTTGTAATATTTAAATGTGCATGTTTTACATGTCAAAAGTGCACATTTTTTCTAATGCATGTTTATTATGTTAAAGTATACTTGTTAGTTTGTTAAAGTGCATATATATCATAATAAAGTTCATGTTTAATTATTATGCTAAAAAGTGCATATGTAAGTATCTTAAAGTGGGAGTTTAGTATTCTAAAACTAAGTGCATGTGTAAGTATATTAAAGTGCATGTTTATTATTTTAAAATTAGGTGCATGTGTAAGTATGGTAAAGTGCATGTTTAATATTCTAAAATTAGGTGCATGTGTAAGTATTAGACATGTCAATCGATTCAGACATGTCGGGTTCGGTTATTTCGGGTTCGGTTTAAGAACGGGTCAGGTCATTTCGGATAACAGGTCATGCCGGGTCGGGTCATTACAGGTCAGCGGGTGGTTCGAGTTGACCAACGGGTCAAGAGCGTCATTTTTAAAATATTTGTTTCACTATTTAAATATCATTAAATAGTTAAAAACTAATTTAAATATATCAAAATAAGTTGATATGAATTAAAAAGTAATAATAATATTATTATTTTAATCTAATTGATATTAGTAGACTAAAATCATATTCTATTTTTATTTGTAATATATATTATATTAATTTTCAAATTTCTAAATTAAAAAAAATTATATAAGTACAACAATGTTTTTTTTATGATAATTGAGCATATTACCATTACTTATATATCATTTATCATGTATATTTTATATTATACTTTATTAATACTCCACATTTATTCGTTAATTGGGTCGGGTTCGGGTTGGTCGGGTTCGGTCTTGTTAAATTCGGGTTAGGTAAATTCGGGTTATCAAAATTTCGGTCAGGTCGGGTCGGGTCTAAAAGCGGGTCGGTCAGGTCGGTAATACGGGTTCGGTCACTTTTTGGCAGCTCTAGTAAGTATGGTAAAGTGCATGTTTAGTATTCTAAAATAAAGTGCATATGTAAGTATTTTATAGTGCATTTTTTAGTATGTTGAAAGTGCATGGTACTAAAAGCAATTTGGGATAAAATATGGAGAATCATTTTAAGAAACAAATTTGAAAAAAAAAGGAAAAAGAAAAAAACTTTAGAGAAAAATAATTTTTGTAGAAAATAATTTTTTTTTTTGGGAACAACAGTTTAGAAAATAATCAATTTTTTTGGATTTTTTTTAGAATTCAATAATTAGAAAATATAAATAAAATTAGTAAAGTTTATTATATTTACAAGTTTTTCAATTCCTGTGTTATAATCATAGCTCTCCAATCCTTACATCTAGTGGCCACCAACCATTACTCCTCACTTTTTTTTTGTGAGAAACGAATTAGGCAAGTCTCAACGTCTATACGGAGACCAATACAGAGCATCATTTCAGATGAGAACCCGAAGTTCTGAATCAAGATCCAGATCAAACATAGAGGGTGAGAAGCTGCTTTTAGCAATTCGATCAGCAACACCCGTCACCTCTCTAAGAACATGTCTAAGCTGGAAATAAGAGGAAAATAAAGCTCGACCAAGATATCTGCAAACACCATCTCAATTTCCCAAGGGCATGTCCAAATGCCTTTAACAAAATTAATAAGACACAAGTAGTCACCTTAAATTTATAGGTTGGTTAAGTTAAGTCATATGACTATGATGATACTGTTTTTTAGGGCTAAAGCTTCAACCATCAAGGTAGAGTGATAGCCACAACGCCGTCCTTCCATGTGAATTATATTAGCTTTTCATTTCCGATGACTAGACCAAAACTAGTCTCGCCAGTTCGTAGTTTAGACAAATCAAAATTGATTTTATAAGAATTTAGTTTTAGTCTATTCCCTTTGAGTTCTCATTATTTTTTGTTTGGGCCGGGTATACTTTTGGTTTTAGAATACCATCAAATTCAGTGGTTTTTGTTTTTTCCTAATTGATTTTTAGTGTTTTAATAAACTGTGTAAGATCTTTGATTTTTTCTAACGGATCAGAGTTAAAATAGTGTTCTTTATATGAATCCAAATACCCCACCAAAATGTGGCAATGTACATTACTCATCACTTTACACACTAAGACTTTACATCGTATGATTCTCATTATATAATCACATATAAATGACTTATTTGTCTAAACATATATTGTAATTATAAACCTTATAATATGAAAATTTGAACAAATTTACATACCTTTAAGTTCCAACTAAGGAAAAAGGGTCCAAACTTAATCTCACCCAAAACAACTGAAGCCAAAATTTAGTTTGAATAAAAATATACTCGAATGATATAGAATTTTTTTATTTGGTATGCTATAATTTTTAATACCAACTAGTTTAATTCTCGTGCCCTGTACGAATTGGTTTATCACGGAATTTATTTATCGGATTATTATTTGGATGCTTAAAAAGGTAAATTATATCTTCAAAGTATTTATGGAAGAAAATTGTGCGATTTATTTGATCCATTCATAATCTATGTAAGGAAAAAAAAAATTAAGATTTTGATTCACTCCATTTTCAGAAGTCACGATCTTGATCTTTATAAGATCACCAACCAGTATGTATAGTATATTAGGAAATGATCAAATATTTGTTATATATTTTTATATTTTAAAAGATAAAATTATATTTTCAAAATATTTATGGAAAAAAGTAGATCAAAATAATTGAGGAACGTGTGCAAATCCGGCTATTATAGGTAGTAATTTTATTTTGTTTGATTTTATTAGTTTTTTGACATGTCTGCCGAAAAAATATGAAGGCGACACGTGACAAATTGAATACAGAGGCGCCACATGGCAGCGTAAATTTTGGGTTTATTCTGCGAGTGCCACGTGGCGCAGTCAGTATTCTACTTTAGTAATTATGTAGTAGATTTAACGCCATCTATGAAATTTGAAGTAAAATTGTCATTCTTCAGGCATGTAGTTTCAACGGTGAACTCAGGACTCGCGATCTGCGACGGCAAAAGATTTTGTTTCTCGTGCTCCGTCGTCGTCGCCTCTCTTCCTCTTGCTTTGCGGCGACCTCTCTTCTTTTCTTCATCCCAACACCGACGATCTTGCTTGTGGATGGGTTGGGCTATCTTCTTCTTCCTCTTGTTTTTTGTGAGTTTTTCCTCTAAGCGGGTTTCACGTCACTCCCAAAAGTCCCAACTTCAAAATATGTCTCCGAGTTCCAACGACAGAGATGACCTCCCGATAGGGCCCGATGGTCGGAGGGTTCTGGTGTTATGTGTGGAGTCTCCAAGGGTGGATCCCTAGGTGGCGGAGCCCCAAGCGGAGGTTGGGCGGGATGCCAACAGTGGTTCCGGCGCCTTCTCGAGGCCGTCGTCAGGTGATTCTGCCTCAGATGGAGCGACCGAGAGCCCTCCTAGCAAGATCGTTGTTCCCATTCAAGCCGAGAGAATCCGGTCGGTCCGTCTCGAAGGAGATGACGATTTCAAGAAGTTCGCGCTTAAGCGTGGCGACTGATCCTCTCTAATCTACGCGGACCTTCAGGCGATCCGGGAGGAGTATGACTTTCCTCCCGACATCTCCCTTGCGTTGCCTTTGCCCAAGGGGCGCTCCTTGTACGCGTACCTGAAAGCAGTTGCAACCAATCTGGAGGCCCTAAAGGTCGGCTTGAGCTATCCGGCCCATGGCCTAGTGTTCGAGTTGCTGAGGGGCTTGGGGGTCGCGCCAATCCAGTTACATCCGAACGCATGGAGGTGGATATTCGTCTTCCTGGTGAGGTGCCATGAGATGGGGGTTCATTCTACTTTTCGGTGGTTCGTCACCTTGTTCTCAGCCCGAACCTTCAAGCCTGGCTACTTCACTTTGAATGTTGAGGCGAGCAAGACGATGGTTCTCCCTTCCAAGGTCGAGGGCTGGGAGTCGAAGTGGTTCTTGGTCGTGGGCGATGACATTGAGAGCCTTGGCGTGACCAACGTCCCCACGAAGGGGTCTAAGTTGAAGCGCTCAAACGTTTTGCTCGCAGACATAGGGTAAGAGTTCACCGATGAATTCGTGGGCCCTTCCAAGGAGTTGATCAAGTGTATCGACTTCTTGACGTTCAAGAGAATGACCACTGCGAGGTTGCTTGATCTACGGGCTAATTGGGATGGCCGACGAATGGGTAGGAGCCCCCATGCTGCTCTGCGACCCCAGTGATGGCTCGTCGATGTGTATTTTTTTCCTTCTTTTCGGTGCTTTGACTTCTCGTGCCTTTCTTTCTTTTTTGCCTTGCAGGTAGTAGGATGGACATGGAGGATTTCAAGAGCGTTGGTGAGTCCGGCTGGTGCTTTGGAGGGGGCCCAACCAATGGGCCGACTTAGGAGCGACGTCGAGCTTTAGCCTTGGGTACGAAGCGGGGGTTGCTGACCGCACCACGGGGCAGACGTGGGACGACGTGCAAGACCCTCAGTTCTTGGTGGAAACTCCGGAGGGGCTTATGGTCGGGGTAGCAGTGGGGGGAAGTGCAAACCACTGGACCGCAGGTGCCGCCCCCTCCGTTTGTGGTGCTCGATGATACCCCGCCGAGGAGAGAGACAACCGGCTCTCAAGATCTGCGGACCCCGACTTCGCTGCTAAGCCGATTGCCGACTCTTCTCATGCTCCCGAGCCGCAAGGTAGACAACATCTTCAATGCTCTCCTCGGTTCTTCTATGGGTGGCGCATACGCTAGGGAGTTTAGCACTTCGGACGAGTGCGTCTCTTCGGCGCTGGGCGCCTCGTGGGTATCGATGCGTTGCCTCTTCCTTGAAGCTTCATTAGGTAGCATATTGAATATCATGGGAGCAATAATCTTTATCTCAATTCTTTTACAGGTTGTGCTCCTGCTTAAGGCGCAATGCAGACGTATTAAAGCATTACAAGAAGTTGGGAGGATGGCGGAGGAGCAAGTCCGCTAGGCGGAGCAGGAGGCCACCTTTCTTAACCAGAAGCTCTTTAAAGTCTCTGCAGAGGCTAAGGCTGCAAGGGCAGAGGCTGAGGCGGCTCGCCGTCAGGTCTATGAGGTCGAGAAGGAGCTTTCCCATCTGGGCCGGGAGCACTCTGAGCTTCTTTTAGAGGCCAAGGTGGCTAGTTTTGCTCAGTTGAGGCAGGTAATCCGCGATGAGGCGGTAGCCGAGTTTGCAACGGGCCCGCGTCTGAAGCAGAGGTTTATACACTTCTCGCGTCCCTTGTATGAGGCTGGGGGCCAGGATGGTGTTGACCAAATGGCTCATCATGCTGGCATGGCCCCCATCAAGTTCGATATGCGTGCTCAGCCCATAAGGCCTAGCCGGCCCTCCCCTTTCCGGCCCCTCGAGCAGGGCTAGGTGGTGGGCGACTATCTTGGTGTGGAGGAGGCTTGGGATGTGTTTGTTCTCTTTGAAGGGCCTACTTCACCGGGGAAAGCGGGGGCCAAAAGAGGAAAGGTGATGAACTCTCTCCGCGGATGGCCTTCTTGGGGAGTACTTCGCATCCGACTGATGCTTCCTTCGTGGCAGTGGGAGGAACTTCACCATTTTCCATACCGCTGGTCTTCTCGAACATGCCGAGTAACCAAGCCCGAAAGGATGAGTTGCTAGACAACCTGATAACGAATGCTTCAAGGGACGAGGGTGATCAAGTTGTCGGGGACCTGAACTCGCGTGTTTCCGATCATTAAGCTCTGGTCAGGTGGCCTATCTTGCGTGCTTTCTTTCCTCTTACTGCTTTGCTGGTTCCTTAGACATTTTGTTGATTGGACAAGCTTTTGAATAATTTTTTTTTAATTAATGAACATTTATTGCAGCCTTTGGGCTCCGGGCAATTGTGATTATCTCTTGCTATATATGGGTGCTCTTTTTCTGCTCACTTGCTTCATATGTGTTTTCTCCTTCTCTTCTTTCACGCTTTCTTGTTTGTCTTTCTCCTCTTGTGTATTTTTGCAGTTTGAAGCGGATGGATGATCTTCCTAGCTATCCTCCTTTGCATGGCCGTTCTACCGTGGCAACGCTAAGGGTCCCAAAGACGGAGCCTCCTTCCAGTCCACCTTCTGCGGCCGACCCTCCCACCGTGGCAGTACTCCTAGTCCATTGGGCAGGGCGCCTAGCTAGGCAACGGGGCGATTGGGCCGTGGTCGCCTCCCGTCGCTACATTGGCGGGCGTCGGTGGACATACACCGTGTGCACCAATTGTTTCACGTACGAGGACCTCATGGACATAGCTGACGTGGGGGACCCCAACTACAGAGTCCTGGAGGTTCATTACTTCCCCTATTCGTCCGAGCTTCCTCGCGTCCTTCGCCAATTGGAAGATCAATCGGATGCTGATGCGATCTTTGCTCTTAGCCAACGCGAAGCGGTGTCGCTGTTCGTCGTTGGTGATCGCATAGTCGAGCCTCCGGGTATGTAATAACCCCTAAAAGTCCCGAACTATCGTTTTGTATGGAAGACATGCTGGGCAATTTCTATAACCTCTATAATCTCTATATGAACCCTTGAACGTAATTATATACGTTTAGCAAAGATATATGGGTCATAAGTTATTTGGGAGTATTAAGAATAACAAAGTTTAAGCATAAACCCGAGCAAGGACCGCAATCAACGACCCAATGGCGCGATCGCGGCAGAACCGCGACCGCGGAACTGCCGACCACGACCGCGGAATTGCCCAGGGGCAACCGCGACCACGGCGGAGAAACCGCGCATGCGGAAATGGGTTGCGTCTTCTTCCCCGAGCTTCCAGAAGCATGACGCTTGAATTTCCCACATTTTGTAACGCTTCGCCGTTGGAGGGAGCTCGAGCGGTTGGCTTGCCCGGCGTTGAGCCCTCCTCACCTTATAAATAGGGGCCTTCAGCTATGGAAATCTTCGTCCCTCCATCAAGATCTCTCTCTCGTTTAGTTGTTGAGTTCCTCGCCGGAATCGTGCTAGCCGGAGTTTGGAGTGTCGTCGGAAGAGTCTTGGAGGTGTCGTTGCGGTATTGGTGGTAGCGAGTCCTCGTTCGAAGCTAGTAGTAGTCGTCGTCTCCGTCGTCGGTGAGTCTTCGAATCCGAGTTAGTGTCGCGTCGGGAGGGGGAACCGCGACCGCGGTTATGAACACCGCGACCGTGGCTCTGCCTAGGAAACCGTGACCGCGGGTATATATACCGCGACCGCGGCTTTGCCCAGCAAAGCCACAATCGCAGCCATACTCGTCGTGGCCGCGACTCAGTCTGTTTCCTTCGCATTGTTTTAGTTATTAGTACCATATCTAATTAGGGTATTGTACCTCGTTTCACGTGCGTCGTCGGAATGGACCTTGGAACGTCGATGGGCTTCGACGGGAGTTCCAGAAGGCTGTTGAGTCCGTGTCCAGTATTCCCGACCCGTAAATCTTCGTTTGTCTAATTCAGGCAAGTGGCGGTTCGCTCTTGCTTATCATTCCATAATTCCTTTAATTATCAATTACTTGATTGTTAATTAAAATGGGGTGAAATATTGTTGTCGTTTGGGAACAATTTTATAAATGATATGATTAAAATATGATATTATAATAGGTTGTATATATTGCTAGAAACAACGTTGTTATACCTGTTATTACTGTGATGGTTTTGTTATGTATTTAAATGTAAACTTAAATGCTAGATTAGCATGAGTATTCGTAGGAAGGCTAATTCCGGATGAGGATTAGTCGTTTCTTTATAACCCGATATGTGTCGGAATAATTCTGTAATACTTTTAAGGTCATGATCCTTACTTCTTATCCACCCGTTAAGGATAAGAGGCGTTACGCACCGTGCTGGTGCCATTGGGTTGGCGTATGTCAGCCTGTGTTATTCTCGATGTCACTCGAGATCATATTAAAAGCTTAACATGAATATACGTTTTGTAAATTAAATAAGATAAGTGCGGTTATGCACATAATTAGTATACCCTCGGGCGAGGAGTACAACGTGGAAACCGCCCGGACTTCGATTAGAGTAAGTCTTCTTTCCAATCTGGAGTCGCATTATGCGGTGAGGTTGGTCGTGAACCCAAATGATCAAGTCGTTTTTAAACGCTTGTATGAAAACTATAACGTTCCCAAACATTTGTCATACTTTCCCATAAGACTCAATTCCTTTGGAGTCTTCTTTCCAGTGCATGTCTAAACTTTAATCATTCCGTGAAAGTTCCGGGTTATGTATCGTTCCTTCGGTTATTATTCGAGGGACAATGATAGTAAACGGTTACGATCACTAGAACCATTCTGTTTTCACCCTTGCATAGTCTTTCATTAGACTAACCAACCTGGTTTTATTCCTTGCATGGTTGGCTGGTGTCATCCGTCCTATACGGCACATCAGTGGTTAGTCCCAGAAGACTTGAAGTAACCAACCGAATAGGAGGCTTATAGTTGAGGATTTAAGTGACAGTGTTTTAAGGTTGTTAGTATTACTTTAATATATATATTTTTATAACCTAGTCATGTAATAGGTTCATTCTTAAAGTCTTCCGCTGTGTAATTTTAAGTCTTTCGCTGAAATTTCACTATGTTGTAAAATTGTCACTTCTCATTTTATGAGAAGTCGGTTAATAAAAGGTTGAGTTTTATTTAAATATGTCTTTCGCTGTTTAATCTTTCGTTATTTAATATACTTATTTAAGCTTAATTGTTCCGATTAAAGCCTAGGGTAACTTTGGACAGTAACGTCTGAGGTCACTGACGTGTGACACGACCGACATAAGTCGGGGGTGTTACAGGGTACTTAGGGCTTCTCCGCGAGTTACGTTGCCAGGTTGTATGGGGGCCACGATTTATGATGCCAGTTGTGTGGCCTGACAAGTGTAGTTGGCCCAATTTTTCTTTCGGCTCCTCCGCGGGCTGTCTAGGTGCTACCCTTGCCTAATTCTGTCGGGGGAGCATTCTTATTTTTCCTGTTTTTAGTCTTGTAGCTTTGTATGACACCTTTGTAATAGCTCACAACGTTGTTTTTAATGAATTAAACATCTTGACGTTATCTTTCGTATTGTCTTTTTTCCTCCGCTTTCTGCTTGCCGTTGTTGGGCTACTCCCATCCCCCTGGCCCTTGGGCTTCTCTTGAGTGCATTGCACCAAGTGAAGGCTGCGGGGCAAATAGAGTAGCCGACCCATCTTTGCGATGTAAACTTAAGGGTCTTTGCATGCGTTCCCTTGCTTGCGTTGCTTCTCCCCTTTGATCGCCTTTAGCGGCTTACGCCTTTGATTATGGCTTCCATGTTGCCCGAGGCGGAGCCCCTTGCGTGTTTGTTTGTCATGCCCGTGATCGTTGCATTGCTTCTCGATTGCATCCATGTGCTCTCAAGGGTTGTTCGCGGCCTTCCAAGGGATTCCAATCTTTCGGGGCTGAGGTGGTACTTTATTGCTTGTCGTCGTTCTTGCTGTGGGCTTGGACATCACTGTGGTCCCCCTTTGCTTCTTTGTTGTATTATTCTTGCTCTGCGGCCTTGGTGCTACCGCCACTTGTTTGCTTGCCTTCATCATGGTCCTCATGTTGTATCCTACCGTGCATATGTTGCTAGATATGGCTTTACTTGTTCCGCGGGTTGCGTGTCACGCATTTGACGTTTGCTCCTTCGCATTGATTCATGTTGCCTTCGGCCATTCTCTAGTCTCTTAGCTTTGCTCCCGCTCGCTTCACAGTCTTAACGTTGCTCTTTATTGCTCTTTGTTGCCCTTTATTGCCTTAATACTGCCCTCGCCCCTTCCGCGGGCTTAATGTTGCTTTGTGTTACTCTTCTTGCCTTTTGTTGCTTAATATTGCTCTCGCCCCTTCCGTTGGCTTAGTGTTGCTTTTTGTTGCTCTTTTTTGCTTTTTGTTGCTTAATATCACTCTCGCCCCTTCCGTGGGCTCAGTGTTGCTTTTTGTTGCTCTTTCTCTCTTTTTGTTGCTTAATATCGCTCTCGCCCCTTCCACGGGCTTAGTGTTGCTTTTTGTTGCTCTTTCTTGCTTAATATCGCTATCTCCCTTTCCGCGGGCTTAGTGTTGCTTTTTGTTCCTCTTTCTTGCTTTTTGTTGCTTAATATTGTCGATCCCCTTCTGCGGGCTCAGTGTTGCTTTTTGTTGCTCTTTCTTGCTTTTTGATGCTTAGTATTGCTCAATATTGTTTTTGAAACTCCCACTTTAGTGCTTAACATCTGTGGGCCTAATACTAACTTTTGACAATTAACCGGTCATGCCGGTTCTTTCTTATATCGTTCATGCCACGAGGGCTTACATGGGTGTTACTCCATTTCAGGCATTCTGGAGACTCTCTTGCTTACGGGAAATACTTCTTTAGATGCAAAACGTTCTAGGTTTTCGGCTTTCCCACCTTGGGTCGATCTTTCCGCCTTCCATCCTCCAGAGGACGTGATGTGAATCCGTCCCATCAAGTCAAGTCCTCCGAGCCAAGGCGCTCACCAAGGCTAGCCAACCATGAGCCTTCAAGCCAAGAAGAGTCTTCAAGCAAAGAAGAAGTCGCACCTATGAGACTCACACGAGCCAAGGCTAGAGAATTGCAAGCCAAGCTCCACCTTGGGCTCGCCACACTTGGGCCTACATCTAGTCATCTAGGAGACTTCTTCTCCTTAATGACTATCTCGGCGCCAAGCATTCCCTAAGTCACTTTCAAGGGCCTTTTGAGGCGTTTTAGTACATGACATTTTTAAGACTTTGGATTAGTATTTCATGCATGTGTTAAGTTATATTTTTGCTGCAAACAAAACGCTTGAGGAAGGCTTGCTAGGGTTATAAGGCCGCCTCCCTCATTTGTTGTTCTTCAGCTTAATTTTGAATCAAAAACACTCTCAAGAGAGATTTCTTCCTTAAGCTCAAGCAATTCGTGCATCTTTGTGAGTCATATCAAAGTTGCTCAATCGCATCCTTGAACCCCCTTGGTGAGTCACATCCAAGCTAGGTTCAAGAACTCCTCCACGACGTGGTGAGTCATATCCACCTAGTGAAGGCTATCAATCGGCTCCTCCACCAACCACCACCGCCGCTTCCACCCTTCAAACTACCCTCCATAAGCCACCCTTCCACCACCAAGCGCCTCCCCCAACGCTTCCAAGCCTCCCTCAAATCGCAACCCTAAATCACCCTCCACCGCTAGGGTTTCCACCGAAACCACCCTCACTTCCACCCCCGATATCTCGAGGCCCACGTGGGCACCACCAGGCCCCTTCTACACCATCAATCTCAACCTCATCCACCACTACTGCAGCCCAAGTCCGCCGCAAAACGATTCCAACGCCGCCCTGCAGCCCGCTCCCAAAGACTCCTCCCCGGTTTGCCGAAGGGTGACGACCGGCCAAGAACTTGCACCGAAGCTCATCCAAGTCGATCCTTGACAAGTGGTATCAGAGCCACGCAAGGTTTGGCTATCAAACCTGTCTTTTTAAAGTGCAATTTGCTCATTAGAAGTGCAAGCTTAGGTTGCTAGTTAATTGCTTCCGATTTTTGGCCTTTGTGTGTTGTGTATTGCCTCCATTGTTGACCTTGGAATCCTTTGAGTGCTCCGACTTCTGAACATCATCTGAGGTTGAAGGTGACCGTTGGAGCTCCCTCAAAACCGTAACCCCCTCCCTCATTACACACATTAAACACAAAGCCTTCAATTGCATTTACTAGCACTTACCATATTTGGAAGCAATTATTAGCCCCTCTTTTTCAGCCCTCCTTATCCACGTTTATCTTGATATTGGTGTATATTCTTGCTAGCTAAGTTGCTGCATACATCAAGCTTTGGACTTAGGTTAAGGGAATATCACTTTTGCATTTCTTGTGGCTAAGACAACACCGAAATTTTGTTAAAAGAAGATTGTTGGTGTGGTTGTTCTCGAAAATTTTTGTGAGACTTTGATTGTTAATTCAGTATTGTTATAAGCTTCAAAACTTGTAGCTTGCTCAAAAAAAAAGAAAAAAAAAGAAAAGTGCTCAAGAAAAACCCGGCCTAAATAGGAGAGGCCATAGAAAAAAGTGAGCCATTGAAGAGCAAATTTTCTTTCTTTTCTTTCTTTTGTTTACGTGAGGTGTTGATTTGTTTGTGGTTGCTTGGGTGTGATTGTGGTCAGTACCTTCCTTGCCTTTGCTTGTGGTTCCGACTTAGTAGTGAAAATATACACCAATTTTGCCCTACCCACAAACCTAGCTCGTAACCTCACTTGAGCTTGCTATTTCTTGTGAACACTTTGTGCTTGATAAATTCAGATTGTGTGGGCCCTTGTGTGTGCTCAAGGGACCATTTGCTTTGATTCTTTTATGGGTGTGCTTTTAGTGCTTTTGCTAGGTTATCATGGGAGATCACCCTAAGGAATCCGGTGGGGGCAAGTCCGCCTTAACCATCAATGAGCCCCCCACCTTACAATCTGTGATGGATGCCCTAAGAGGAATAGAGAGCCGCCTTGATGGGGAAATAATGACAGCCCAACGAGAGAACCAAGCGGCCATGAGAAGGCTAGAGGCTAGAGTCGAGGCCTCTGAGCACAAGTTGGACGACATGTCAAGGATTTGTGTGAGCATTCTGCCCTCACAAGTGGATGCTCAAACTTCACACAACAAGCCCGGCGACATGGCCATGCCAACCTTGCCCGGTGCCTCCGCCAATCAAGCGCCGGCCAACTCTTCTATTAGTGGTTTCCAAGGTATGACTCTCCCACTTTCCGAGCCTACCACTTCCATATTTCCAGCCATGGCCACTAATTTTTCAGGTCAAGATGTGAGAAAGCTTCATGAAGAGGTGAATGCCACCTATGAGCCGCAAGGGAGCCAAGCTAGGCTCACGGCGCCTCTCACTCTTCCTTTGAGAAATGTCCAAGGCCGAATGCAAGGCCGAGGCTTGGGGCGTGCAGCTGGACAAGGCGCAAGGGATGATGATATGTTCGAACAAGGAGATAGGTACGGAAGACAACAAGGTCCCTACCTACAAGGAGGCCGAGGCTACTACCCGCCAAGGCATTTTGACTATGAGCAACCAAGGATGCCCAAGGCCAACTTGGACGTGGAGAAGTTTGGCAAGTCGGCTGACCCGGAAGAGTGCCTCAATTGGATCAACAAGACCGAACAAGTCTTTGATTTCCAAGGCCTCAATGATGCTCAAAGAGTAGCCATTGCTAGCATCCGCTTTGAGGGCTATGCGGATCAATGGTGGGCCAAGGACAAGGAGGAGAGGGAACAAGCCGGATATGATCCTATTGACACTTGGGGAGAGCTCAAGTTGGCACTCAAACATAGGTTTGTCCCAGAGAACTTCGCAGCCCGGATTCATGAGAGGCTTCAACAACTCAAGCAAGGTACTAGAACCCCGGATGAATATTATAAAGAATTGAAAACTTTGTTGTTTAGATCCGGTATTAAATTTCCTAATGAGTATGTTGTGTCTAAGTTTGTTGAGAATTTGAACCATGATCTTAAGGCAATTGTCACATTGCAACATTTTGCAAGGGGAACCTCGGTGGAAGAGGTCCTCCATTATACTAACCATGTTTATAGGACATTGCCCCAAAAGAAGAGCTATCCACCTAGTTCAGGTTCAAGGCCGTGGAGTAACTCAAGCTCAAGCAATCCCACCTATCCTCTAAGGCGCCAAGAACCAAGGCAAGAAGCCGGTGGCATGCAGCCAAGAAGGGAGCCACCGAGGCTATCCCCAACACCGAGAAGGGACGGCGAGCCAAGGACAAGCGAGATCAAGTGTTTCAAGTGCCTAGGCCGTGGGCATATGGCCAAGGATTGCCCCTCTCGCCGCCAAGTGTTGCTCAACACCATAGGGGAATATGAGTCGGATGAGGAAGTGCTAGAGGAGCACGGCATTGTAGAGGAAGAGGAGGAAGAATTGCAAGTCGAGGCCGAGACACAAGGTGAGTGTTTTGTGGTTAAGCGGTCTCTTATAGCCAATGAGGCACCAACCCCTCCCAACCAAAGAGAGACCATTTTCCACACAAGGTGTCTCATCCAAGGTAAGCTTTGCAACCTTATTATTGATGGAGGTTCTTGTTGCAATATAGTAGACCAAGAGGTAGTGAAAAGGTTTGCTCTCCCTACTATTCCTCATGCTCAACCTTATACTCTTTGTTGGCTGAATTATAACACCCCTTTGAAGGTTAGTGAACAAGCCAAGATAAGCTTTTCTATAGGAGGATACAAGGATGAGGTCGTGTGTGATGTATTGCCCATGATCGCATGTCATGTCCTCTTGGGAAGGCCGTGGCAATATGATAGGGGAGTGATTCATCAAGGGGTCACCAATGAGTATTCTTTCCATCTCCAAGGTAAGCGAATTACTTTGCACCCTATGGCTCCTCATGAAATTATGGCTGACCATGTTGCTAGGGAGCAAAGAAAATTGCAAAGGGAGAAGGAAGAGAAGAAGCTAGTTTTGGCCAAGCCAAAGGAGGTTCTAAGTGCAATCAAGGGAAGTCAAGCTTGCTTTCTTATCATTAGTAAGGAAGTTATGATTTTCAAAGAAGAGCTAACTAGTTTGCCACCTCTTATTGTTTCTCTTTTGCAGGAATATGAGGACTTGTTCCAAGAGGAGGTGCCGCTTGGATTGCCACCAATTAGAGGCATAGAGCATCAAATAGACTTTGTCCCCGGCGCCACTCTTCCAAACAAGGCTGCATATAGAGCCAATCCAGCCGAAACCGATGAGCTACAAAAGCAAGTGCAAGAGCTCCTTGACAAAGGTTATGTGCATGCAAGTTTGAGTCCTTGTTTGATTCCTGTTATTTTAGTCCCTAAAAAGGATGGTACTTGGAGGATGTGTATGGATTGTAGGGCTATCAACAACATTACCATCAAGTATAGGCATCCAATTCCTAGACTTGATGATATGCTTGATGAGCTCCATGGTTCAAGCATATTCTCCAAGATTGACCTAAAAAGTGGATATCATCAAATCCGCATGAAAGAGGGGGATGAATGGAAAACTGCATTCAAGACCACCTATGGCTTATATGAGTGGTTAGTTATGCCCTTTGGCTTAACTAATGCTCCAAGCACTTTCATTAGGCTTATGAACCATGTGCTAAGAGCCTTTCTAGGCAAATTTGTAGTGGTTTATTTTGATGATATTTTGGTGTATTGCCGTGGGATAGAACAACATGCTCATCATCTCCAACAAGTCTTAGAGGTCCTAAGAAAAGAGAAGTTGTATGTCAATTTCAAGAAATGCCATTTTTGTTCGAATCATGTGGTTTTTCTTGGTTTTGTTGTATGCAAGGAAGGACTCAAAGTAGATGAGGAGAAGGTGAAGGCAATCAAGGAGTGGCCCACACCAACCACCATGACACAAGTGAGGAGTTTTCTTGGTTTGGCCGGATTCTACCGCCGGTTTGTCAAAGATTTTAGCACATTGGCCGCCCCTCTCACCGAGCTTACAAAGAAGAATGTGCCTTTCCTTTGGAGGGAGAAGCAAGAAGAAGCTTTTTGTATCCTTAAGCATAAGCTAACTCATGCTCATTTACTTTCCTTACCTGATTTTACCAAAACTTTTGAGATTGAATGTGATGCATCAGGGGTAGGACTTGGAGGTGTGCTAATGCAAGAAGGAAGGCTAATAGCTTATTTTATTGAGAAGCTCAATGGGGCCGAGCTGAATTATGAGACATATGACAAAGAGCTCCTAACACTTGTGAGGGTCCTACAAACGTGGCAACACTACCTTCTTCCAAGGGAGTTTGTCATACACACGGATCATGAGGCCCTAAAGTTTCTAAGGGGCCAAAGGAAGCTCAACAAGCGTCACGCCAAATGGGTGGAATCCATAGAAGCCTTTCCCTATGTTATCAAACACAAGAAAGGGAAAGAGAATGTAGTGGCGGATGCTTTGTCAAGGAGGTATGTTCTTCTAACTTCTCTAGATGCACGCATGCTAGGGTTTGCTTTCATGAAGGATTTGTATGCTTTGGATTTTGATTTTGGTGAATTATATAAAGCATGCATAGACTTAGGAAGCAAAGAACAATTCTATGTGCATGAGGGCTATCTTTTCAAGGGTCCTAGGTTGTGTATTCCTAGTGGGTCTAACCGTAGGTTGTTGGTCCAAGAGGCTCATGGTGGAGGTCTTATGGGACACTTTGGTGTAGCTAAGACTTCCCTCACCCTCAAGGAACACTTCTATTGGCCACACATGCAAAAGGATGTGGAGAAATATTATGCATCATGTGTGACTTGTAGACAAGCTAAATCTCGGTTGAACCCACATGGCTTGTACACTCCTCTACCTATCCCTCATAGGCCTTGGGAAGACATATTCATGGATTTTGTGCTAGGTCTTCCTAAGACTAAGAGGGGAAGAGATTCCATATTTGTTGTGGTAGATAGGTTTAGCAAAATGGCACATTTCATTGCATGTCATAAAACTGATGATGCCCCTAATGTTGCTAGCCTATTCTTTGAGCATATTGTGAGATTGCATGGCATACCACACACCATTGTTTCTGACCGTGATGTGAAATTTTTGAGCTATTTTTGGAAGTCCTTGTGGGCTAAGTTGGGAACCAAGTTACTTTTCTCTACCACGTGCCATCCACAAACCGATGGGCAAACCGAGGTAGTGAATAGAACTCGTGGTGCCTTGCTTAAGTCTTTGCTTAAGACTAACTTGCGTAGGTGGGAAGAATGCTTACCCTTCATTGAGTTTGCATACAATAGGGCCGTCCACTCCGCAACCAAGAAGACGCCATTTGAGGTAGTTTATGGACGCAACCCTACTACTCCCCTAGATTTGGTGCCTTTTGCAATTTCAGGTTCACCAAGTGAAGAAGGCATGTATCAAGCAGTCAAGGTCAAGAAGATCCATGAAGAGACAAGGGCCGAGCTAGAGAGGAGGACTATCCAATATGCCAAGCAAGCAAACAAGAAGAGGAAGGAGCTCATCTTGGAGCCGGGAGAGCTAGTGTGGGTGCACCTAAGGAAGGAGAGGTTTCCCACTCTTAGAGACTCCAAGCTCAATCCAAGGGGAGATGGACCATTTCAAGTCCTTGAACGCATCAACAATAATGCTTACAAGGTGGATTTGCCACCTACTTATGGAGTGCATGATGTGTTCAACGTTGCCGACCTCACTCCATACTTGGTGGATGAAGATGAGCAAGAGCAAGAGCAAGAGCAAGGGCCAGATTCGAGGACGAATCCTTTTCAAGGAGGGGAGGATGATGTGAATCCGTCCCATCAAGTCAAGTCCTCCGAGCCAAGGCGCTCACCAAGGTTAGCCAACCATGAGTCTTCAAGCCAAGAAGAGTCTTCAAGCAAAGAAGAAGTCGCACCTATGAGAGTCACACGAGCCAAGGCTAGAGAATTGCAAGCCAAGCTCCACCTTGGGCTCGCCACACTTGGGCCAACATCTAGTCATCTAGGAGACTTCTTCTCCTTGATGACTATCTCGGCGCCAAGCATTCCCTAAGTCACTTTCAAGGGCCTTTTGAGGCGTTTTAGTACATGACATTTTTAAGACTTTGGATTAGTATTTCATGCATGTGTTAAGTTATATTTTTGCTGCAAACAAAATGCTTGAGGAAGGCTTGCTAGGGTTATAAGGCCGCCTCCCTCATTTGTTGTTCTTCAGCTTAATTTTGAATCAAAAACACTCTCAAGAGAGATTTCTTCCTTAAGCTCAAGCAATTCGTGCATCTTTGTGAGTCATATCAAAGCTGCTCAATCGCATCCTTGAACCCCCTTGGTGAGTCACATCCAAGCTAGGTTCAAGAACTCCTCCACGACGTGGTGAGTCATATCCACCTAGTGAAGGCTATCAATCGGCTCCTCCACCAACCACCACCGCCGCTTCCACCCTTCAAACTACCCTCCATAAGCCACCCTTCCACCACCAAGCGCCTCTCCTAACACTTCCAAGCCTCCCTCAAATCGCAACCCTAAATCACCCTCCACCGCTAGGGTTTCCACCAAAACCACCCTCACTTCCACCCCCGATATCTCGAGGCCCACATGGGCACCACCAGGCCCCTTCTACACCATCAATCTCAACCTCATCCACCACTACTGCAGCCCAAGTCCGCCGCAAAACGATTCCAACGCCGCCCTGCAGCCCGTTCCCAAAGACGCCTCCCCGGTTTGCCGAAGGGTGACGACCGGCCAAGCACTTGCACCGAAGCTCATCCAAGTCGATCCTTGTCAGGACGAGATCCCCCTTCTTGAAGCATTTGGGGAGGATCTTCTTGTTGTAGTGCACGATGATCCTCCTCTTGTATTCGGCCTCGCGAATCTCGGCCATTTCTCGCACTTCCTCCCTTATTTGCAACTCCGTGGACATTCTCTTGTTGTTGCCCTCCTCGTCGTAATATAATATCCTCTTGGTTGGGGAAAGGTGCTCCACCGGGACAACTGCCTCGATAATACACTTTAGACCAATAAGTCTATGCTCTACTATTTATAAAACTTTTTCAAAAATCATCATCGAAAGAATGAATTTAATTATGCCTAAACTTATCCATCCACTATAATGGGGCATTTGTGGCTGATCGCGCTATGCAGGATAACATCTTAGTAACCCATGAAATCTTTCATTCTTTTCGAGCAAAGAAAGGGAAACAAGGTTGGATGGCAATTAAACTTGATATGGAAAAAGCATATAATAGAATAGAATTACAATTCATTCTAGCAGTCCTACAGAAGTTTGGTTTCTATCCACGATTTATTAGTTGGATTTCTGAATGTATTACAACGGTCTCATTCTCTATCCTTGTGAATGATGAACCAACAAAGCAATTCTTCATAGAAAGAGGACTTAGACACGGTGACCCACTTTCTCCATTCTTTTTCATTTTGGGAGCTGAGATCCTTGCGCAAAATCTTCAGAGTAAATGTGCTCTCTCAGATCAACAATCTTTAGGTATTGCCCTTACCCGTAGAGGTATCAAGATTTCTCTCTTGGCCTTTGCTGATGATATCATCATCTTTACCAATGCAACTCAGTCAGCCTGCCAATCTATTATGCAAACTCTTAATGAATATTGTAATATTTCAGGTTAAATGGTCAATCTAAATAAGTCAGCATTTCAAGTTACGAAGAACGCAATGATGAATATATGGATTCTACTTCAAAAATACTTTGGGTATTAGTCACAATGTTGCTTTGGAAAAATATCTGGGATGTCCAATAATGAACAGAAAGATTAATTTTAATACTTTTGAAGAATTAATAACCAAATCAAAACAACAGTTAGCCAAATGGAAAGCCAATTCAATCTCGCTACATGGTAGATCGGTACTCATATAATCCAATATCCCAACAAAACCAAACTATATTATGCAAAGGTTCATGTTACCAACATCCATTCACAATGCTCTTGATCAAATAAATTGAAATTTCTTCTAGAATAAAGACAATCACTACAGCCCCTTTATATGGTGGGATGACATTTGTAAACCACAAAAATCTAGTGGCCTTGGATTACGTAACGCGGTCGACATGAATATTGCTTTACAACTAAAACTAATCTGGAAAATCATGGCAGAACCAAATATTATATGGGTTCAAGTAATCAATGACAAATATCTATAAAATACTCATGTTTTAAACTAACAAAGAAAAGGTAGTGCTAGCTGGGCAATGGACTAAACATATGAAACTTCGAGATACTTTTAAGCAAGGCCTCCGATGGAAAGTCGGAGATGGAAATACAGTTCGGTTTTGGTTTGACGTGTGGTTATTTAAATACCCAATTTCTCAATTACTACCACAAGGTATAAATGCACAACCAAATCTTACAACTAACTACTATATTACCGCTAATCATCAGTGGGACTCCATTAAATTATCTCAAGAACTATCTCATATATTGAACCGTCATATAATAGAAGAAATTTTAAAAACTCCAATTCTTCAAAATCCCTTTACAGATCATCTTTACTGGGGACCTATTACGGATGGTTGGTGCTATTGACCTCTTACACCACCAAAGAGGGACCTTAAACAATAATTTCTAGTGGATATGGAATTTAGATTTGGCCCCAAAAATTAAAAACATCCATTGGTTAATTATAAAAATGGTCTTCCAACAAAGGATCGTCTAATTCAGAAAAGATTTGCAATACCAACCAATTGTGAAATGTGAAATTGTCCCTATGAAGACCTAGAACATATCCTCACTCAATGTCCCTTTACACTTAACGTTATTCAAAATATTAATAGGAATGTAACACCACATCTATGTACTCTTGATTTCGAATCAATATCAATTAACGATAACCTATACAATCTTAAGAACCAACTAGGCAACCAAATGTTCTTACAACTCGTAACATCTTGGTGGGGTACATGGTTTCATAGAAACCATGCTATCTTCAATTAAGTATCCCCTAATCAACACCTAGATATTATTAACTTTATTAATGAGCACATCAAACGACGGGAACTTACCAAAGATGTAAGGATGGAAACATTGATAACTTCAATGATTTCAAACACACTAGCTGAAGACAGGTATCGAAGAATATCAGACAGATCAGACCCAGACCCACTTATTTTAAACCTAATTTTGATGGTTCATGCAATGACAATGGTGATCCTCATGGACTCTGGATAATGTCCTTCTTCCTTTATTTTAGTACCAAAAGCGACAGGGCTTGGAAAAGGAATACTAGCTGCAAAACATTTGGGTATAAAGAAATTGGAAATTGAAGGGACAATATGTGCGTCATCAATGCCATTACTGGAAAATGGAGATGTCCTTGGGAAATTGAATTAATTATTTCAAACTCTAGAATAGATTTTTTTTGGTTCAAAGAGATTCAAATCCAACATATTTTCAGGGAAATAAACAATGTGGCTGACAGAATCGCTAAGCTGGGCTACCCAGTCCTTGTCGTTGGATTCTCCAAGGACCCATTATTGCTTAGGCTCATCTGTCAAGATGCTCTAGGATGGTCTACTATCCATTTCACGGGTAGTCGATCATTTTATTTACTTTCCTATATATAAAAAGAAGAATCGGAATCAAGTTATCCAATATGCGTGAACGTAGAATATGAATTGGATGATATCAAAACTGAAATCAAAACTATTAGGCTTAGAAAAATATGTAATTTATTATAACTAGCGTAGTTCATGTGTTGTGTATAGGGCTTGGGTAATATTTTATATTGATATTCTTTTAATTATTATAAATATTTCGATTTCATATATAAATTTTTTTTAAGAAAATAAAAAGTATATCTATCTACTGATAATATAAATGAAAATAAGATAAGTACAATAATATAAAGAAATATATTCTGATAATCAGTTAATATAGATGAATGTGATTTTATACATACGTAATATATTGAATCACGTCTTATACCTAGAAATAAATGAATCAAAAGAAAATTTGAACAAAATGTGACTGCTTAAATGAAAAAAACTAAAAGAGAATATTCGAAAAATACCTAATATATTCTATCTAATATGGAAGCCATTATCAAATATGAATAATCAATATGTCAAAAAGGAAATCGGGATCATATCTAAAATATTTATATAATAATAATAATAATAATAATAATAATAATAATAAAAGATAATTTAGTGATATGACACAATATAGAGTAGAAATGTGAATAATGTGGAGTAGACATGTGACAATAAATGACATAGCGTAATGTCAAAATGACAAGTAGTCTTAGGTAGGGTTTACTTTAGTATTACATAAGAGATTAGACATCAAAGCTTCAAACCAATCATACAAATGGGTAACCCTGTATTTCAGAAATATAAAGGTGTGATAAATTAGTTAAAACATATCATAATACATAGTTCCTTACCACTATTATAATTGTTTTTTAAACAATGTTGTTCCAGAAAATAATAAATACCTACTTAAATTTTTTGAGATATTTGAAACTATTAATTAAAACAACATTTAAATTATCATAGTATATATAATATATTATTTAGATGTGATATTTATGATTAGATTGAATTTAAAATCTAAAAAAAAATCATAATAACAAAAATGAATATTGATTTAGATTTTGTGATGACAAAAAAATATTAATTTTAAAAAATGCATGATTTTTTATATGGGTTTATATGTGGTAGTTTTAATGAGGAAGTGTCATGTGGTGTAGCTAGGTTCTAGTTTAATATATATATAGTAGAATGAAATGGTGCTGCTGTAAACTCTATCTAGTCCATGATTTTATGGAGTTTGACACGTTAAAGAAAGTATTTATAATCAGAATAAAATAATGAAAAACCTAACAATATAATGAAAAGATAATACCGAATAAATAACTATTTAAAAATATAAATATGATCCTTCTTATTATATATAACATTCTCATAATCTTTTTTTTCCTAATAAGTTATTCAACCGTGTTGAATAAGGTTTATGAATACAACTCTACCGATCATTGAATTCTGGTGCAGAGTGTTCTCCTTCGAAATCAATTCTCATTATAGGAATATTATCGTAACAAATTCAGAGTATGAGAAACTACAACCGAGACTCCAATAATTTGTTTAAACTTAATTTTAAACTTAATTTTCATTGTTGGAATAACTTTGTTATGACAGTTTTATTTTCTTAGTTCAATTCAATAATTTATATAAACCAGTCGGTCTATAGATTAAATCTTAAGAATGGTCTGAACGAAATACTTTATAATTGTGAGAAAAAAATAGTTCTTCAATCAATTTTTCTGAAATTTAGCTGAACGATGTGCTACTTGCTCTATTGTTGAATGTGGGTTTCATCCATTTTGTTGTTGTGTTTGATATGTTGGATGTCATATTTAAGTGTCTATTTTGATCAATACAAAATTAAATCTTTTTAATCATCCAAGGGAATGCCCAAGTTCAGGAGATTTGACTCATCATCAGATACTATGTACCTTATAAAACCTAACCATGAATCTCAACTTCTGCATATAAAGATCTATAACTCATAGAGTCTCCATAGGAAGAAAACGCAAATGGAGATTTGCCCATTATACTTTGTTGAAGAAGACAAATGTTGTTCAGTCTAATTTTTTTTTATGTGTAATCTTTTGTAATTTATTTAAAATATTCATAATTGATTTGTAGTCCTGCTAATTGATTTGTAATCTTCTTGATTGATTGATAAGCAAAGATTAGTAATATCTTTAGGATACAAATCTTTAATATATAATTCAATTTTTTATAACAAAAAAAAAGAAAAAAGGAGAAAAAAACATGTGACAAATTGAATGTGGGGGTGCCATGTGACATTAGATTGTTTAGCTTTAGTATATATATAGTACATTATAAAGGAATGCTACACAACTAATATGTTCATATCAAATTTATCGATGTTGGTTGTTTTTTTCAAGGCAAGATCGAAATAGCAAGAACAAACAAACAATTGAAGCAAGAACAAGGAAGGACAAGGAAGAGAAGAAAGCTTATTAGGGTTTTCTTGGTATTGAAGAGCCTAAAGAGAAAATATATATTTTTCCACCAAAAATCGATTTTCAATTAAACAAGAAAGCGTGTAAATAGAACAAGAACGATGAAACTTGCAAAGAAAGCTAAACTAATATGGTTGGCCCTAATGACGAGAAATAAACATTAAATCTAATCTAATTAAGGTTGTAAATATAATACAAAAATGATCAATTAATGATCGGATAAATAATTAAAAGATAAGCTTGTGGAAGGATCCTAAACAAACTAAGCAGCACGTCCAAAAGGCAACGAACAGACTGTGCACCAGATTGTATAGTCCAAGCCATGTACGTGCGGATGCTCCAGTGGTTGGTGCACATCTCGTGCACCACAATGCACAGTCCTTCACACCTCTGTGCACTTTTCCCCGCTGTTAAAAATCGGCGTTTTTTTATCATTATTCGGTTGGTATTCCGACTTGACATAAACTAGAGAGTTGTAGATATTCGAGTTAGATTTCCAACCATTCTTGAACGAACTTGAAATCGATTTTTTAGCCAAAGTTATAGTCGTTTTATTGAGTATTGTCCAATTTTCGACAGGATCTTCAAAGTTACGACAAATCTCTATCTTCATTCTCTACCTCAGTGGTCTTGGGATCTGGCCTAAAAGGTCGCCAAGTAGTTCTTCAACAGGAAACATTAATTAACTCAATTCCTTTAACATGAAATAAATAAATAAGTTAACACTTATTTTATTGTTTAAAAATAATTGATATGGTATCCAAATAAGGGATGAAGATTCAGTGATTTAAAAAAGTAAAACTATATCTTTTAATTTATATTATATATAGATTTTCAAATTAAGAATCTTGTTTATCATTGTGACGGTGACAAATAGAAAAATTCAATTAAATTATATTTATATTGGAACGAAATGGTTTATATAGGTTGTCTACGGTGTTTAATGCGAATGCATATTGTCCGTTCATTCATTTCATGCAGTCGGTAATGAACGTGCACATTTATTAAGCACTTTGTTCGTATATGTATCAGGAATTGTGCGTAACCCAATGGTAGGAGGAGTGTGTGATTAGCAAAAGATCATAAGATCATAAGAGCAATTCCCATGAGGGCGCCCCTTCTCTTCTTGTTTCAAAGAGTGAAATTCACTCATAGTGATGAGAAATGTTGATTATGTAGATCAAAGACACTGAGAGCTAAGATTAAATAAATACGAAATGACGAAATTATAAGTATGTTGAACTTATTTATTTATTTTATTTCTTTCAAAAATATTTTGTTTGGAATTTTTTTTTTTTAAATATATTGGTTTTCATCACTTTTTTGCGTTATAATAATCTATAAATTTATAATTGAAGTGCCTATATAAGCACCCAAAGCTAATTTAGTATAAACACACATTTAAAAAAAACATAACTATATATTAAAGTCTAACATAGAGTACAAAAATTCCATCATTAATATCCTAAAGTGAATGTTTAAAATGTATATTAAAAGTGCAAATTTTTGCTAGTGTATGTTTATTATGCTAAAATACATGTGTTAGTATTCTAAAATGTATGCATTAGTATGTTAAAGTGTATGTTTAGTATGCTAAAAGTGCGTCTGTTAATATTCTAATAGTGTAGGTATAAGTATGTTAAAGTGTATGTTTAGTATGTTAAAGTGCATGTATTAGTATATTAAAGTGCATGGTTAAGATGCCAAAGTGAATGTGTTAGTATGTTTATTGCATGATTAAAATGCTAAAGTGCATAATACTAAAAAAGTTATTAAAATAATTAAGGGAAAAAAGTCGATAATTTTTTAGGAAAAATAGTTATTTATGAAAATATAATTTGGAAATTAATTTTGAAAATTCTTCTTTTTTAAAAATAAAACAAAGTTGGTCATATTTACGATTGTCCAATGTCTTTGTAATATCCGGATTTATTTAGATTTCCTTAGTTTGTAAGTTCCATTATTAGAAAATTCGACATTTCTATTTTTAAGACCTAGAGTTGACGCTATGGGGAAAAAGAAAATATTTATGGGATATAGTGAGATTTCATTATATTTAGAATTAACTAACACTACTCCTATATAAATCGAAGTTTAATTTAAATACGCTCATTTATCTCCTAAACCCATTTATCTCCTAAGCTCATTTACCTCCTAATCCCATTTAATATGTAAATATATGTTATATTGGTGTAAACCTAATTAACCCTAATCTAAATCTCTCCTGCCACACCTCTCCAATTCTCCAATCTCCATTCTTCATTCTCCAATTTCAATTAGTCAACCCCAATTCAAGAGTACATAATCTTACTTTTATTTTATGTTTTTATTTCTAATCATTGTAGTTTAGTATAGATTAGGGATTATGGTGGATTTATAAGTGTATGGGTTTAGGTTTCTGGTAATCTCACTTGAGATATATGCACTGTTATGTTATTAGATCAAGTACTTACGTTTTGGGTGATTCAAAAATTCCGAAACATTTTGTGATGATTATAGACTGTTTGATTAACATCATATTAAAAGTTGGGATTTTTATCATGTCTGTAAAATTAATTAAAATTCAGATAAGTTGATTCAATGTTTTCGGATTTCTGGATTGAGTGTTGAACTTTGAAAATTTATAAATATGTGTGTATAAGGAGTTACGAAACCCACGAGTAGTTATTAGAAATCTTATGTTATGTACTGTATCATGGTATTTTGGTAGAATTTTATAGAATCTTTAAGATGGTGAAATCTAAGAAAAACCGTGAGTTACGATTGTATGCTGAATCCTGAAATGTGATTTGCGTGAATTTCTGGGTATTATGTAGAACTCGGAATAATAAGAAACTGGTGACACTAGAAAGATAATGATGTTAGGTTTATGGTAAAATTAGTTATGTAATTTTCGGAATTTGTTAGATATATGTTTGAGAATTTATAAGGAAATTGCAGCATTCAGAAATTCAATATCTTAGCTTATTTCTTAGATGTTGATTAGTTGTTCATGTTTGGGTGTCCTAAGTATTTTTGGGATTAATTGTGATTGATTTCTGTTCATTAGGTTCATAATCTTTTTCGTTTCTACTCATTTTCTTTTGGTGTGGGAAGTTCTCCCTTGAGGTAAGTTCTTCTGGACTTACTTAGCTTTCGATTCTTATATGCGCTAGACTTGTAGACGGGGTATGTGGGGCTGTATTTTGGGAGACGACCCTAATTGGTAAGTGTGTTTTTAAAATGATTTTTATTAATGTTTTCAATTTGGTTTCCACCGGTATGGTTATGCGCATGGGGTAAGTTGTTGAGGAAGTAAACCCCGGGTATAACCATACGGCGAAGTGGGACCCCTTCTCGAAATATTAAATGTTTTGGCAAGTGCTCTAGTAGAGACTTAGCTGGGGTTAGAAATAAATGGTTGGAAATGGACAACGAGTAGAGTTGCGAGCTGACCGTTGTACTGAGATTGAGGCGGGAGGGTGCTATGATTGGTGATTTATCCGAGTTATGAGATGGTTGTTGAATGATCTAACTTACGATGTAATTATGAATCAATTTGTGTGATGATATGATTGTTAACTGATTGGAGATGTGATATGTTTGTTGATTAATTTGAGTTGATATTTGCTTGTGAACTTTTGTACATTTAAGGTTCATCTTTGTATGAGTATATTGATAGCTTGACTACCTACTACTAATAAAGTTATATATGTTCATATAGATATCTCGTATTTCGGTTTTGCTTTGCATGCTTTCTTCAGCTTGTTTGGCTCATATAAGAATCGTGAGCTAATGTGATAATCGTTGTGGTTTTTACGTAATGTTACTGGTGTGTTTGGTGCGCTAGAGGGACCCTTTTCGAATGGTGGTGGCAATCTCAACATGATGTGCCTTAGGATGGTTTCATCGGTTTGTTTGAGTTTATTGGTTTCTCTAGGAACCTTTGATTGGTCCTAGGAATAGTTGAGATATTATTATAGTTTCAGTCTTCCGCATTGCTCCTCTAGGTATACTTTGGTTATTGCATACATGCTAGTTTTCATTGATATTATTTAATAAATATAAGTTGGATAGTTATAAATTGGTTCACTACCATGTAACGTCCCGGGTGTCTGGACGGGGTATTACAAATTGGTATCAGAGCGAGGTTGACAACAAGGGCACAAGGTCCTAACATTAAAGCACAAGAGATCCAGCTTAGATTTTAAAACTAAGCTCGAGCTTTAAACTTTTTGAAAATTGGTTTTACGGTGCATTTTGCATGTCGGGTAGAAAGGCACGTTGAGACGCCATCATTAGATGAGGAAAACCCTGTAAGCTTTATTTTATTGTCTTCTAGATAGATTTTAGTAGGGTTGCAGGTAATTAATAATACTTACATGCAATTCAGTTATGGCACGAGAAAGAGGTAGAGGTAGAGGTAGAGGTAGAGGAAGAGGAAGGGGAATAGGGGTCGCTGTTGAGCCCCAAGTCGAAGAGACTGCTAAGAGTCAAGGACCAACTTTGAGTGTCCATCATGGACAAGGTGCCTCTCATGGTGATGTTGCCCAGAGTGCTGCTAGATCAAGGCAAACTACAAATGTTCCACCTACTGGGATACCCGAGCTACGTACCTTAGTCTAGGAAGCAGTTTTGTCCTTTATGCAAAACCTTTATGGTGGAAGTCAGGTACCGACTCCTTCTGGTGTTGCTCCTCAAGCAACAAGTTCTAGGACACGAATTCCTCTTGCACCTGCTCCTAGGGTATCGATAGTGTCTGCACCACCCCCGCCGGCCCAAGGGAGATCTGAGGTGTTAGTCCAACCTGAGAGAGATTGAAAGGACACAGGTCCGGATAGATGGCTTCGTGAGTTCAGCTACTTGAAGCTTCCTTTCTTCACATGAGCTCATGGGAAGGATGTGGAGTTGTGGTTGAGACAGGTCGCCTCTGCTCTTAACACGATCAAGGCACCAAAGGATCGGAAGGTGTCGCTAGCTCAGAGTTTACTTAGGGATAATGCTTTTGACTGGTGGTCCTTACAAACTATGGATTATGAGGTGAGTTTTGAGGAGTTCTCAGAGATGATGAGGGACGAGTATTGTCCTAGTGCTGTTAGGGATGCTCGAGTTTGGGACTTCTATAATGTAGAGTGGGAGAGCGCATCGGTTGCGAAGGCTGCCATAAATTTCAAGAGAGAACTGACGTATGTAGATGATGTTGTAAAATCAGAAAAGCAGCGTATTCATTCATTTTCTAAGAGGATTAGACCATATATCCATCAATATTTGGCTGGATTCGGGTGCTCCACACTGAGAGTACCAGAATAAAGCTATGGCATATGAGATGGCCAACCCGCATTATAGGTGTCCTAATGCTACTCAGGGAAATGGCAAGAGGCAAAAGACGTCGTCAGGATTCAGAGGTGATGGGAAGCCGAGTTTCTCGGCACAGGGAGGCGGAAACCAAGGACAGAGACATGGACAGTCTCAGGGTCAGCAAAGTCAATCTCTTCACCCTGGTGGTTTTGGTGGACAAAGGAGATTCTATAACTGTGGTAGTTCAGATCATCTGAGGAGTGCTTGAAATAAGCCACCGATCACTTGCCATACTTGTGGGCAAAAGGGACATCGAGTTGTTTTCTGTCGCAACAAAGGAGTTGCTCAGTCTCAGGGTTCTTCACCAGCTCCAGGGGTAGCGGGAGGATTTAGACCACCACCACCACGTCAGACTCTTGTTCCTCCAGGACAGGGTCGCGGTCGAGGACGTGGAAATGGAGTTGGAAACTCAAGAGCTAACCCACCCCGAGTGTTCGAGATTAGGAGGACCGATGAGCCCAATGCACCTACAGCTACAGGTATGATTTGGATCCGGTCTGAACCAGTGAAGATTCTTTTTGATACTATTGCTACCCATTCATTTATTGATGCATCATGTGTAGATAGATTGCATTTGACTTGTTCTATTGGTACGCCATTTGTTGTGGGTCTACCTGATGGTAGTAAAGTGGGTGGGGATAGAGAGATCCAACAATGCCCGATTCGTATAGGAGATCGGGATTGGTTGGTAGATTTTATCGTGATGGCACTGCTAAATGATGATGTGATTCTAGGCATGGACTGGATGACAAGATATAGAGCGGTCCTTGATATTAAAAGTCATACAGTGACAACTGATGATGGGACCCAACATGTATTCTGGGGACGTGATCCCGGGAAGTCTGGAGCGGTGATTAGTGCTATGACAACGGTCAAGATGTTGAACGAGGGATGTGTCGGTTATTGGTGTTATGCCCTCCAGGAGAGCAAAGAGACCCCGAGACTTACTGAAATTCCGATGGTACGAGAGTTTGAGGATATGTTCCCTGATGAGCTCCCCGGAATCCCGCCTCGAAGAGAGGTAGATTTCAACATTGATTTGGAGCCGGGAACACGACCTATTTCCCGAGCTCCATATCGTATGGCACCGGTGGAGATGTAAGAGTTAAAGTCGTAACTGGAAGAGTTGGCAGAGAATGGTTATACTCGCCCAAATGCATCACCTTAGGGCGCTCCAGTGTTATTTGTGAAGAAG
Source organism: Rheum nobile (assembly GCA_027886185.1). Classification (NCBI taxonomy): domain Eukaryota; kingdom Viridiplantae; phylum Streptophyta; class Magnoliopsida; order Caryophyllales; family Polygonaceae; genus Rheum; species Rheum nobile. The sequence goes on along the minus strand of WOAB01000306.1, from coordinate 673,679 downwards.
AAAGATGGGTCGATGAGGTTATGCATCGATTACCGAGAGCTTAATCGGGTCACCATCAAGAACAAGTACTCGCTTCCTCGCATTGATGACTTATTGGATCAGCTTGAAGGGGAAGTGGTCTTTTCCAAGATTGATTTCAGATCTGGATATCACCAGATGAGGATTCGCGAGGAGGATATTCCATAGACGACTTTTCGGACCAGATATGGACACTATGAGTTTATAGTGATGTCGTTCGGATTCACAAATCTGCCAGCTGTGTTCATCGAGTTGATGAATCGAATCTTTATTGAGTACTTAGACCGATTCATACTGGTGTTCATTGATGACATCTTGGTCTACTCTCGGAGTCGTGAGGAGCATGCTGACCATTTGAGAATTGTATTGGGAGTTCTAAGGCAACACCAGTTGTTTGCTAAGCTTTCCAAATGCGACTTTTGGATGAGTGAGGTCACATTTCTAGTTCATGTGGTCTCGGATGAAGGAGTAAAAGTCGACCCGATGAAGATCGAGGTGGTGGCATCATGGGTACCTCCGAAGAATGTGAAGGAACTACGTAGCTTCTTGGGCTTAGCGGGGTATTATCGACAGTTTGTGGAGGGGTTCTCTATCATAGCCTAACCATTGACCAACTTACTTTGCAAGACCACGAAGTTTGTTTGGATTGAGGCTTGCCAACGGAGTTTCGAAGAGCTGAAGAGAAGGTTGCCTTTTGCACCTAATTTGACTCTTCCACAGGGTTCTGAGGGATATGTAGTTTATAGTGATGCCTCGAAGCTGGGTTTAGGCTGTGTTATGATGCATAGGGATCAGGTAATTGCTTATACATCTCATCAGCTGAAGCCGTCTGAGCAAAATTATCCGACCTATGACTTGGAGTTAGCAGCTGTGGTCCACGCGTTGAAGGTCTGGCGATACTACCTGTATGGGACGACATGACAAATCTTGACGGACCATAAGAGTCTCAAGTACATCTTCACTCAGCGAGAGTTGAACCTAGACAAAGAAGATGGCTGAAACTAATTAAGGATTATGATTTGGAGATTCTTTATCACCCATGCAAGGCAAATGTTGTAGCCGATGCGCTTAGTCGAAAGACGACCCAAGAGCGTATGTTGTCACATCTTACCACTCAACCAGCTTTACAGCAAGATCTAATTAGGAGTGGAATTGAGGTGAAGATTCAGAGATATCAGGGTCAGTTACATTCCTTAGAGATTCAGTCTACTCTAGTAGAGGAGATCCGCCAAAAGCAGAGGACATGTCCGATGATTCTGGGGATAAGTGTAACACCCCCAAATATATCCTTGAAATGTATTACCGCCAGTGACCTCAGATTCCACATCCGAAGCCACCCAAGGCTTACCCAGTTTATACAAATCATAAAACAACATTTATAATACGAAATGTCATAGTATTGGATTAAATCAAAGTTTCGGAATTACATCCATAAAACTCTTTAAAATAAATGACACAAAAGTCTTGATCTAGCGATCACACGCCTAGGATCTCAACCTGATAAAACTCTTTAAAATTCCATCTGCCTTCCTCGTCGTTTCTAGCCTTCATGGAACTGCAGTTTATCTGATGTGCCATATGAGACGGATGACACCAGCCAACCATGCAAGGGAATATAACCGGTTGGTTAGTCTAATGAAAGACTATGCAAGGGTAAAACAGAAAGGTTCTAAGTAGTCGTATTAGGTTAGACTTATCGCTTCTCGAATAAAAGTCGATGACGATAGTCAACCACCATACTCCTACTGAAAAAATACGAAAAAGTATAATCAAGAGAAGACTCTGAAAGATTGAGTCTTAAGGACACATAAGAAGAGAAGACTCCAACAAATTGAGTCTTATCGGAAAGTATGACAATGTTTGGGAACATTATAATTCACACAAGCGTTTTAAAACCGACTTGACTATTTGGGTCCACGACCAACCTCACCGCACAATGCGAATTCAGATTTGGAAGGTGGACTTACTCTAATCGAAGTCCCGGACGAGTTTCCAAGTTGTACTTCTCGTCCTATGGTTCATTAATTATGTGCATAATGGTACTTATCTTATTTAATTCCAAAACGTATATTCACGTTAAAAGCTTTTATCATAATCATCTCATCCCTCAAGATATAGAGATATATAGTCGGGAATAAATCCCTAAAGGTTTGACGCCGGCTAAGCGCACCTCCCCTATATTCGGATAGGGGATAGTCATGACTAGAGAAACGGTGTTAGGGCTTGAACATCCTATCCACCGAGTTATAAAGAAACGGCTACCTCTCAAGGTAAGCAGCGCTCCTACGAATACTCGTGCTAACTATATCTCAAGTGCACATAAAATCCACTGCTAACTATATTTCAAGTTCGCATAAAAATCCACAACAATACCATCACGGTAATAACACATATAATAGCGTTATTTCTAGCAATATATACAACCTATTATAATATTCATTTTTAATCGTATCATTTTAAGAAAACTGTTCCCAACGAAACCAGTAATTCATCCCAATTTAATTAACAATTGATAATTAATAGAAATATGGAATGATAAGCAAGAGCGAACCGCCACTTGCCTTAGATTTAGACGAAGCTCAACGAAGCTCGAGACGATGGGTTTTCGGGTCCGAAACGAGGAAGAACTTGAATTATAATTTCCTACGGAACGACCCATAATGAAACCCTAAGTTAGATTCGACAATAAATAGTACGAATCTAAAGAAAAACGAACGAAATCGAAGGAACGAAGTCCCGATCGAAATCAAAAAAACCCAAGGCCACACCCACAATCGCCCAGGCACACCGCGGGTGCGGTCACGAGTGTAGTCGTCAGGGACGAAGATGAGATCTTACCAGGGACGACGCGTTGGGGCTCGATTTGGATTGGCTTCAACTTCCAAACTCCTTGGGCCACCAAACACCACCTTGAGGGCACCTCCTCCTCTTATGGTAGCTCCGGCGATGATCTTGAAGAACTCCGGTGAAAGCTTGCAACTCCGGCGATAATGGAACGAGAGAGAGATTTGAGAGAGAGAGCTTGGGATGCCTTCCTCCTCCAAGTCCCGTCCTTATATAGGCCAAGCAAGGAGCTCCAGCTGGCTCCCCCACCGCCACTGCTTCAGCTCCAACAAGATCGGCAAGCAGCTCAGGCAAAGTTCGGCGGGGCAGAAAAGGTAATCATGACGGCGCGGGTGCGGTGGGTCTCACTGCGGGGTGCGGTGAAGGCCACTTTCTGACCGCGGGGTGCGGTGGGTATGACCGCGGGTGCGGTCAAGGCCAATCTTGTGCCTTTTGCCCACTTTTGCCCGAGAAGAATAATGGGTATTGTTTTGGGGAGAAAAGATCGGACGACCTAAATCGCCTTAGACGGGGTAACCAGTCGATCAGGAGATAGAAAACAATCCAAACTAAATAAGTAATATACAAACAAAGAATAAATGTAGAATAGCGAGATGATTTTATTAGATGTCGTGTTAATCGGATCGAATCGAGATACAACTTATCGTAGTAAGACAAGAAATTGGGTAGGACTCGACCGGTGGCTTCCCGGTTGCGACCGGTGACAAATCGGCGTGGATGATTCTCTGAGAGCTAAGCTTCGAGCAGATATGTTGTTCTGATGTATTTTCGAACGAGAATTCCTGTGTGTCCAGCGTTAATGTGTTCGTCCCCTTTTATCTTCTTCGTCGTCCAAATATGTAAGTCCCTTTCCATTGTGATCGTTGCGTCTTTCTAATATCTTCGTCTTCAATGCCGAGAGCAATGGCAAGGATTGTGCCATTTAATTGCTGCAATTATAGTGGTTTGAATGATGTGGACGTTGCATGATCTGGGCATTAAATGTATGGCGAGATTCTCGCGATCCTGTCGGAGGGCATTCGACCAGAGAAGCCTTGTCGCCTCCTCTGGGCCTTCTCCTTTGTTCTTCCGATCTGCAATGGGCTTGGGCTCGACTTACTTGACCCATCTTCTTCGGGGATGCCAGGCCCAACAATATCCCCAAGTTACCTTGGGTTTTCGGTTTAGGCAAGTAGAACGGAATCCGTGGAAACTTCTCTAGATACGATCTTCACCATCCTTTTTTGGCGCGTTTGCTCAGGGCTACGTGGCGCGCGATCGGGGCATGATGCGATGCCTCTACAAATCTTCGCTTCCCTCCATAAATTCAGAGCAGAGGGAATCGATTAGTCTTCATCCCATCTTCCTTTGCAAGTTTCTTCTGGTGGCTTCTCGGTCTCTTTCGCCATAGTTTTCTGATTTCTCTAGTCATAGCTCTTTGATCTTTCTCTCTTTTCATTCTCGAAATGGTTTCCATCGAGGCTTCCGAGTCGTCGAAGACTCTTTCCGATTCTCGTGAAGGCGAAACTCCTCCTCGTTTCATTTTAAAGGAGTCGGATGCATTGACTAGAACTTTGTCCCATGCGGAGTTGGATCAAGTTCTCCAAGTCGGAGGCTTTCCACCGGAGACGGTCGCCAGGTTGCCTCATCCAGACGAGAGGGCTGATGCGCGTTACGAAGGATGGATTTGCTTCTACGCATACCCGTTTAGAATAGGGCACAAATTTCCTTTCTCTTCCCTTGTCAGGGATTTTTTAGCCACTTTGGCGCTGGCGCCATGTCAAGTAATGCCTCAGGCGTGGAGAGTTCTTAGGGTTTTAGACCTTGTGAATGTTCAAACTGGGGCCGATTTTGATTTTGACGCTCTGTGGTATAACTACTTTATTGGGTCGAAGAGTTCCTGTCGCGTTCAGTTGCGTATCCGACATGGTCGGAAGCCCTTGGTACAGAGCCCTGATGTCAACGACCGCGGATGGGGGTCGAAGTTCTTTTTCGTCAAACGTTCTTCTTTGGAGAAGGAGGGAGAGTGTCCGTTTTTGTTGACGGAGTGGCGAATTGATAGTATGTGTTTGTCTTCTCTTTCGCGTGTTTTATGTGTCTTAACTCTTGCCTTAACTTTTCTTTTTTGTAGTCCCCGAGCCAGAAGATCTAGAAGTGAGTAGTCGGTCGGAAGGCTTGTCGAAATTGTCCTTGAAATTCCCGCGTCTGAAAGAAAGTTTGTGAACGTCAACCTGCTGTCGACGACTCCTGCCTCTCAAGACGACATGTCGAATGTCGAATGTCTCATCGTCTCGTGCAAAAGGTAGATTCTTGACTCCAGGCGTCTTTTACTGTTTTTCGTTTTGTCGTGTACTTTAGGGTTTCTCCCTTTTTGTTGTTCTGTCGCGTCAGGTTCCCCTGGTGGTCGATCGAGTGCTCGTTTGAGGGTGGCATCAGGGAAAAGCCTGATCGAGCAGAGGAAGGCGGCGGCCAAAGCCGCGCCAAGCAAACCGGATCTGGTGGATGTGACGGTTCCAGTCAAGACTGGCTCTAAGAGGAAGGCGAGCGCTCGCCCTGAAGACGTCAAGGTGGAGGACATCCCTAGGAAAAAGAGTGCGACTGTTGAGGGGGTCGGCAAGATCGGTGCCGTCGGACAGTCGATCGCCGACCTTTTTCGTGCTCAGGACCCGACTTTGAAGTCGGAAGTTAAGGATGTCTCCCCTCTAGACTGCATTGGTGAAGCGGGATGCTCCGCGTGGAGCGTGAGTTGCCCTTTGTTCTTGTTTTTATGTTTCTTTTTGCTCGACTGCGTTTCTTGATTGTGTTTTTGTGTTGTCGTGTGTCTTTCTGTCAGGTCTTCCAGTATTTCTTGGGAGCTTACTCCGGTGTTCAGGCGATGCTTGTCAAGGCCGAGGACATGGCTGCTAGGTCAGAGTCCGACCTTGCGTCTTTGAGGACCAAGCTGGAGGGAGCGGAGAGTCGCTGCTGTGAGACTGAGCGTCGCCTCACCAGGGAGCTGAAGAGCAGTCAAGAAGAGCTGGTCGCAAGTCGGAGGGAGTTTGAAGAGTGTCGATCGGGCGTTGAGGAGGAGGTGAGGCGGGCTCGCATTGCCGATGGCCAAACTGCTGGTGACGTTGGGGCTTTTTATGCGGTGAAGTCGCGCATCGAAATGATTGAGGAGTTCAACGAGGGCAAGCATGAGCTCTAGGACCTGAAAGCGGAGAAGGAGACTCTGGATTCCATGTTCCCAAAGGGCGATCCTGGTCAGGAGCTGTTTTGCTTAGCCGACGTCGGAGAGGAGGCCGTGGATGAAGGCGCCGATGAGGACGAGGCCCTTCTTGGTGATGTCGAGCCGACTGATGAGATAGCTTCTCTGGAGCCAGCCCCTGCGCAAGGTAATGCCATTGCTCCCGACGCTTGATTTGCTTTCTCTGCGTAGTGTGACTTTCTTTGCCCCACCTGTGTGTGGGTTTGAATATTATGTGTTTTGGCGGCCCATCCACCATCGCGGGTCACAGGATATTTCTGAATGATTGTCGTTAAAAGTCCTACAGATGTGTAGGCAGACAATGTGTTTTGGCGACCCGTCCACCATCGCGGGTCGCGTATTTGTATAAAGGTGCTTTTATTTCGATGCAATTGTATTTTTACATATAGAGTCGTATGCTAGTTCGTTTCGTACATGTTCGTCGGACCTTCAAGGAAGTTGTCGACGACGTTTTGTATTTTGTGTATGTTGGTTTCACCCGTATGCTCCGTCGAGTGGGGTTTCACCGTATGTATGTATGTAGAGTAGGCCTGCGATGTGTTTGTGTATGTGTTAGTCATGACATTATGTCGGGGAGGTAAGTGTTGGGCCTGGATTCTCCGGAGAAGATGGGTCAAATCGGTCGAGCCCAAGCCCATTTCCAATCGGAAGATCGAAGAAGAAAGCCCAGAGGATCCGACGAGACGTCTCTGGTCAAATGCCTTCCGACAGGATCGCGAGGATCTCGCCAAGCATTAAATGCTAGATCACGCAACGGCCACTGCCTTCAAACCACCATAAACGCAGAGATTTAATGGCGCAATCTTCACCATCACTCCGAGCATTGAAGATGGAATATTCGGCCGAAGCATAAACGGTCACAAGAGTAAAATACTTACCATATCAGGACGACGAGGAAGATAAGAAGAAGACTACACAATTACACACAGGACAGGCGTTCGAAAAAAAAAAACAACTCACCAGAATAGCACTCTCGCTCTCCACCTAGCTCTCTAATGGCTGCTTACGCTAGATCCCTGCCGGTCGCCACTCACAAGTCGTTTGTCGAGTCCCACTCGATCTCTGGTTTTATTACGATAAGTTGTATCACGATTGAGTCTGATTCACACGACATCTAATAAGATCATCACGCTAATATACATTTATTTTGTGTTTATTTATTTTTGGCTTGGTTTGGATTGTTTTCTATCACCCGATCGACTAGTTACCCCGTCTAGGGCGATTTAGGTCGTCCGATCTTTTCGCCCCAAAACAATTTGGCGCCCACCGTGGGGCAACTTGCCGATCACCCTTCCGAAACCTTACAACCATGACTATTGACCCTCCTACTGACAATCAAGAACTACGTCTTGAAGACGAAACCCAAACTATAGAAAACCCAACCGAAAATCCTACCCTAACCCAGTTCCAAGAACTCTCTCAAAAAATGGCCGCCCTTCAAGAGGAACTAGCCCAGCAACGTCAGAAAACCGAAGCCCTAGCCGCTTTGTCAACCCAATCTGAAGTCGAGATTGCGCAACTAACCCGTGATAATGAGTCTCTTAAGTCGCAGGTACAATCAGTGGCTTCAGGATCTAGGAACGCGCCCATCCACGGCAGCATCCGAACACGCCTCGACATGGACAATATCGAACCAACGCCTCCAAACGTATGACGTCCCGGACACACTGAGGGTACGTCTCGAACTCCTTTCGCTAGTCCATTTTCGACTAACCATGTCACCTTTTCTACACCGATCGGGTCTGCCGGGGCCCGAATCGACGAAACACAGGTTGCCAATCCGCCAGATGTCATGGCTCTTTTCCAGCAAACGCTCGACCGACACATGAAGATGATCGACGATCGCTTCAATAGGCTCCTAGGAGTCCCGCAACCGATCGAGAGAGAAGCGTCCGGCGGATTCGAAGAATCCCCGTTCGTCGAAGAAATCGCAAGGGTCGAGATCCCCAAGAAGTTCCATCTCCCCAACATGGCGACATTCGACGACACCACCAATCCAGATGACCATATCTCTCTCTATAAACAAAAACTAATGGCTGCATCTGTTTCAAGGGAGAGCCGCGAGGCTGTCATGTGCAAAAGCTTTGGCACGACCCTCGCGGGCCCCGCACTAACTTGGTTTATGCGTTTGCCTCAGGGAACGATCTGGTTAACTTTTTTAAGAGTCAGTTCGCCAGTAGTCGGAAGCATGAGAAACAATCGAGTGACCTCTACCGAGTCACACAAAGGTACAATGAACCTCTCCGGAATTATCTCAACAGGTACAACAAAGAGAAAGTGGGAATCCCCCACTGCGACGTCACAACGTCTATCGAAGCCTTCCGACAAGGCTTGGTCAAAGATAGCAATCTCTACGACGAGATTACCAAGTACCCGTGCAAAAGTTTTGAAGATGTTCAGGCCAAAACTTTGGCCGAGGTAAGACTGGAAGAGGACCGTGAGTCGCGTAAAGCCTCCCGCGGACCCGATCCATCCGATCGTAAACATTCCTCCGATAACCGTCGAGACAGACGTCCACATCCCTATTCTCGTAATCGAAACGAACCAAACCAGGTAAATGCTTTCCAAGACAGGTCACAGGAATGGAGAAACGGCTCTGCGTTGCCTCCTAGGGTCCAGTCTTATAACTTCAACGTTTCCGTGTCGGAGCTCGTCAAGAGTTTCGACAAGTATGGAAAAGACGTAAGATGGCCCCGAAAGAGCGACCGACCGGACGTCAAGAAGGACATGAGTCGATGGTGCGAATTCCACGGCGACCACGGTCATTCGACCGACGAGTGCATCGCCCTGCGAAAGGAGGTCGCTAGGCTGCTCTCACAGGGGCTCCTACGCGACATCATCTCGGAACGGGCAAAAGCCACCATGGAACGCCGAGATCAGGTAAAACAAAACAAAACCCCATCTCCTGTCCATACAAAATAAGCCCGAGGCATCAGAACTCAAACCAAGGAGGGCATCTAACCTTCCGACGGTCACATTCGACGAGTCCGACTCCGATGGGTCGGAAAGCCACCATGACGGACTGGTAATCTCTTTATCCATTGGTAATTGCTTAATACGGAGAGTACTAATCGATACAGGGAGTTCGACAAACCTCTTGACCCTCGATGCTCTCAAAGAAATGGGTCTGACTGAGAACGACCTAATCAAGAAGTCGACCCCACTGGTCGGGTTCAGTGGTGAGGTTAAACACACGACTGGTGAAATCATTCTGACCACATATGCTGGAGGAATCAACCAACATGTTAAATTCTTAGTCCTAGACTGTCCGTCTCCCTATAATTGTATCCTTGGCAGGCCGTGGATACATGCTATGAAGGCAGTACCTTCAACATATCACCAGGTCATCAACTTCCCTACTGAATGGGGGGTCCAAGAGATCAGAGGAGATCAAAGGACCGCAAAGGAATGCTACATCACTTCCATGAAGAATGCAGTCGAACACAAGACCGCATAGCAATCACAGAACGGCGAAGGACCTAGTCGATACGTCGAACCAGAAATGGAAAAACTCGACGAGATCGCACTAGATCCTTCAAAGCCAAACCAAACGGTAAGGGTCGGGTCAGACTTGGACGACTCGACCAGACGACAAGTCCTTGACTTCCTTAGGGTCAATGCCGACTCTTTTGCATGGTCGCATGAGGATATGATCGGAATATCTCCAAACGTTATTACTCATAAATTAAATGTAGACCCATCTCATCCCCCTATCAAGCAAAAACGCAGGAAGTTCGCCCCCGAGCGGAACAAAATAGTCGACGACGAAGTCAAAAGCTTACTGGAAACAGGAAAAATCAGAGAAGTCCACTATCCCGAATGGCTAGCCAATGTGGTCGTAGTCCAGAAGAAGAACGGCAAGTGGAGAGTCTGCATCGACTTCACAGACCTCAACAAGGCTTGTCCCAAGGACTCGTTTCCTCTACCCCATATTGACGCCATGGTCGACGCCACGGCAGGGCACGAAATGCTCACTTTCATGGACGCTTTCAGCGGCTACAATCAGATCCTCATGGATCCCGATGATCAAGAAAAAACAGCGTTCATCACCAGTCAAGGTATCTATTGTTACAAAGTAATGCCATTTGGTCTAAAAAATGCAGGGGCTACGTATCAACGACTAGTCAACAAAATGTTCAAAGACCAAATCGGAGACACGATGGAAGTCTACATAGACGACATGTTGGTCAAATCCAAAAAGAAAGAAGATCACATAGACCACCTACGCGACAGCTTTGAGGTGCTCAAAAGGTACAACATGAAACTAAACCCTACTAAATGCTCCTTTGGAGTGTCATCAGGGAAGTTCTTAGGTTACATGGTGACACAAAGAGGAGTAGAAGCCAGCCCAGAACAGATCAAGTCTCTCATCAACCTTCAATCCCCCCGATGTGTCAAAGACGTACAGAAGCTCACAGGTCGGATAGCAGCTCTGAACAGATTCATCTCCAAATCATCCGACAAGTGCAAACCCTTCCACGACGCACCCAAGAAGAACAAATCCTTTCAATGGATGGAAGAACACGAAACAACATTTCAGAACCTCAAAGAATACCTGGCCAGTCCCATGTTATTGACCAAACCTAAAGGCGACGAGCCCTTATTTCTTTATCTTGCAGTGTCAGAGTCGGCCGTAAGCGCTGTACTGGTCAAAGAGAAAGACGGCAAACAGTCGCCAATATACTACGTCAGTCGGATGTTGTTACCAGCCGAAACGAGGTATTCGTCACTTGAAAAGCTCGTACTATCATTGGTAATGGCTTCGAACAAACTCAAACCATATTTTGAATCCCATACTATTACTGTTCGCACTAATCATCCCATGAGAGCTATCATGAGGAAACCTGAGTTCACAGGACGAATGACCAAATGGGCCATACACCTCAGTGGTTACGACATCGAGTATGAGCCTAGGACAGTGATCAAGTCACAAGCCTTAGCCGACTTTGTGGCTGATTTCAGTCCGACCCTAGAGCAAGAAGCCGCAAAAGAAGCGATACAACTACTCGCGACAGACGAGACAGGTACATGGAAGCTCCACACAGATGGGGCGTCGAACGCCAGAGGATCGGGGCTTGGGGTCGTACTGAAATCGCCACAGGGGGACAAGATAGCTCAAGCTGTCAGATGTGAGTGGGATGCGACCAAAAACGAAGCTGAATATGAAGCACTCATATTCGGACTCATCCTGGCTCGCGACCTAGGGGTCCGAGAGATCGAAGTCATTTGCGATTCCTTGCTGGTCGTAAACCAAATACATGGGTCGTACAGTGCCAAAGATACCAGAATGATAGCCTACCTGGAGGTAGCCAAGAAACTGATCGGACAATTCCAGACATTCAACATCCGACAAGTGCCCAGGGATCTTAACTCCCAAGCTGACGCACTCGCCAATCTAGGATCCGTCCTAGACCCGAAAGAGTTTCCACACATACCATTGGCCCACATCATGACGCCAGCCGTCCCAAGGACATCCGTCGAGTTAACAACACCACTCAAAGAACTCGTCGCTATGGAAATAGGCGACCGACCAGAAGAAGACATCATTGACACCAATAACGACTGGACGCTACCTTATATCAGGTGGTTAAAAGACGGCATTCTACCCGACGACAAGATAGAAGCAAAAAGGCTCAAGGTACAAGCACTCTCTTACGATATCATTGATAATATCTTATACAAAAGATCTGTTATAGGGCTACTCCTACGATGCCTTAAGACTTCAGAAGTCGGACGTATCTTACAATCATTACACGAAGGAGAGTGTGGCAACCACACCGGCGGACGAAGCCTCTCAGGAAAATCCCTCCGAAACAGGTACTATTGGCCAACAATGAACCAAGACGCCATGAAATACACCAAGAAGTGCGACGCCTGCCAGCGGCACGCACCCGTCCATCATCAGCCTTTAGAGCTCCTCCATTCGACCCTGGCTCCATGGCCCTTCATGCGATGGGGAATGGACATCGTCGGAAAGCTTCCCCCCACGTCGGGTCAAAGAGTTTTCTTCCTTGCCATGACGGACTACTTCTCTAAATGGATCGAAGCCGAAGCCTACAGAGAGGTAAAAGATCAACACGTCATTTCATTCATAAAATGCAATATCTTGTGCAGATTTGGCGTCCCATCAGAAATCGTGTGCGACAACGGTTCCCAATTCATCAGTCATAAGACTCGAGCCTTCTGCGACCAATGGAACATCAAATTGGTCACATCCACACCTCGGTATCCGCAATCCAACGGACAAGCCGAATCCAGCAACAAGATCATTATCAACAACCTCAAGAAACGCCTCACAGGGGCTAAAGGCAAATGGGCAGACAAACTCCCACTTATTCTCTGGTCCGACAGGACTACTCCAAAGAATGTGACCGGGCAATCGCCTTTCTCTCTCATCTACGGGAGTGAAGCGGTCATCCCGGCTGAGTTACTGGTTCTGACCGCTCGTTGTAACCTTAAGACAAGTGAACAGAACGACATCGAACTAACACACAATCTCGACACAGCGGACGAAATCAGAGAGAGAGCTCGAATCAGGATGGTCAGGTTCCAACAACAAGTCGCAAGGAGTTACAACAAGAACGTCCGAATCAAGGCGTTCAAGGTCGGAGACTGGGTCCTAAGGAAGACATTCCAGAACACCAAGAACCCATCCGACGGAAAGCTAGCACCACAATGGGAAGGACCTTACTTGATCACCGAAGTGGTCGGACAAGGAGCGTATCAGTTAGAAGACAAAGACAGACAACCAATCCCGAGGAGTTGGAACACAGCACATCTCAAGCTATACCATTTCTGAACCGATAAGGTAAAAACATCACGCAAAACTCTATACATCGCATATACATGGCTACCTATCGCATGCTATCATATATACATTGCCATCTATCGCATATATATCGCATGCTATCGCATATACATTGCCATCCGTCGCATACATATCGCATGCCATCGCATATACATCGCTACTTTCTTTTACATGTCATCATCTGACACTAAGCGAGGATTTCCTCCTTACAAAAACACAAATGCAGAACATCATTTACATTGGACCCCGTCGTCCGCAAATGGACCCAGTCGTCCGCAAATGGATCCTGTCATCCGTATATAGCGCTTACATTACACGATCGATCGGATTACGGGGAGATGACAACACAGGCACGTCGGCACACCGCCTGCCTTATACAAAACATAAGGTACAACACCTTATTACATTCACGCAATTAAACATAAGGAACAAACACCTTATTATATATTGCTTACCTCCCCGGCATAATGTCATGACTAACACATACACAAACACATCGCAAGCCTGCTCTACATACATACACACGGTGAAACCCCACTCGACGGAGCACACGGGTAAAACCGACATACTAAACGTCGTCGACAACTTCCTCGAAAGTTCGACGAACATGTACGAAACAAACTAGCATGCAATTCTACATGTAAAAACGCATTTGCAGCAAAATAAAAAGCATTTTTATAAATACGCGACTCGCGATGGGGGACGGGTCGCCAAACCACATTGTCTGCCTACACATCTGTAGGACTTCATCAAACAGAAATATTCTGCGACCCGCAATGGTGGACGGGTCGCCAAAACATACATTATCCAAAGGCACCAAATGTCTAAACCCACACACAAGTGGGACAAACAAAGTCAAGCATCGGGAACAACAACGTTACCTTCGGCAGGGGCTGGCTCCAATGGGGCTATCTCGTCGGTCGGCTTAGCATCGCCAGAATGAGCTCCGTCCTCATCGGCATCTTCATCCACAACCTCTTCTCCGACGCCGGCTAAGCAGAACAACTCCTGACCAGGATCGCCCTTTGGAAACATGGAGTCCAAAGTCTCCTTCTCCGCCTTCAGGTCCCAGAGCTCATGCTTGCCCTCGTTGAACTCTTTAATCATCTCGATGCGCGATTTCACCGCGTAGAAGGCCCCAAGGTCCCCAGCAATCTGACCGTCGGTAATCCGAGCCCGCTTCACTTCCTCCTCAATGCATGCCCTGCACTCTTCAAACTCCCTCTGACATGCGACCAGCTCCCCTTGACAGCTCTTCAGCTCCCTGGTGAGACGACGCTCAGTCTCACGACAGCGACTCTCCGCTCCCTCCAGCTTGGTCCTTAAAGAGGCAAGGTCGGACTCTGACCTAGCAGCCCTATCCTCAGTCTTGACAAGCATCGCCTGGACACCAGAGTAAGCTCCCAAGAAGTATTGAAAAGCCTGACAAAAAGGCATACGACAACACAAATACGCGAATCAGAAAACACAGTCAAACAAAAGAAATACAAAAATGCACAAAACAAAGGGCAACACACCCTCCACGCGGAACTGCCCGCTTCACCAATGCAGTCCAAAGGGGAGACATCCTTAACTTCCGACTTCAAAGTCGGGTCTCGAGCGCGAAAAAGATCAACGATCGATGGCCCTACGACACCGATCTTGCCGACCCCTTCGGCGGTCGCGCCTTTCTTCTTAGGGACGTCCTCCGCCTTGACATCATCAGGACGAGCGCTCGCTTTCCTCTTAGAGCCAGCTTTAACCGTATTCATTAGGTCAATCAGAGCCGGTTTGCTCGACGCCGCCTTGGCTGCTGCTTTCCTTTGCTCAATCAAGCTTTTTCCCGATGCCACCCTCAGGCGAGCACTCGACCGACCACCCGGGGAACCTGACACGATAGGACAACAAAAAAGGAGAAATCCTAAAGTACACGACAAAGTGAAAAATAATAAAAAGACTCCTAAAGCCGAAAGTCTACCTTTCACACGAGATGAAGAAACATTCGACATATCTTCTTGTGAGGCAGGAGTCGTCGCCAGCAAGTTGACGTTCACAAATTTCCTTTCAGACGCGGGAATCTCAAGCACAATATTTGACAAGCCCTCTGATCGGCTACTCACTTCTAGATCCTCTGGTTCGGGGACTACAAAAAAGAAAAGTTAAAACAAGAGTTAAGACACACAAATACACGAAAGAAAAGACAAGTACATACTATCGACTCGCCACTCCGTCAACAAAAACGGACATTCTCCCTCCTTCTCCAGAGAAGAGCGTTCGACGAAAAAGAACTTTGACCCCCATCCGCGGTCGTTAACATTAGGGCTCTGCACCAAGGGCTTCCGACCAGGTCGAACATGCAACTGAACGCGACAGGAACTCTTCGATCCTATGAAGTAGTTGTACCACAGGGCGTCGAAGTCAAAATCAGCCCCAGTTTGAACATTCACAAGGTCTAAAACCCTAAGTACTCTCCACGCCTGAGGCATTACTTGACATGGCGCCAGCGCCAACATAGCTAAGAAGTCCCTGACAAGGGGGGAAAAAGGAAACCTATGCCCTATTCTAAACGGGTAAGAGTAGAAGCAAACCCATCCCTCATAGCGAGCATCGGCCCTCTCGTCTGGGTGAGGCAGCCTGGCAACCGTCTCCGGCGGAAAACCTCCGACTTGGAGCACCTGATCCAGTTCCGCCTGGGACATAGTTCTAACCAATGCATCCGACTCCTTCAAAATAAAACGAGGAGGAGCTTTGCCTTCACGAGAATCGGAGAGAGTCTTCGACGACTCAGAAGCCTCGAGAGAAACCATTTCGAGAATGGGAAAAGAGGAGAATCGAAGAGCTACGACTAAGAGAAACCAGAAAGCTATGGCAAGAGAAACCAAGAGGCTTACCAGAAACTTGCAAAGGAAGATGATGAAGAGTAATCAATTCCTTCTGCTATGAATTTATGGAGGGAAGTGAAGGCCTGCAGAGGCGTCGCATCATGCCTCGATCACGCGCCACGTAGCCTTGAGCAAACGCGCCAAATTGGAAGGTGGAGATCGCGTCTAGAGAAGTTGCCACGGATTCCGGTCAACTTGCCTAAACCGTAAGCCTATAGCAACTTGGGGCTATTGTTGGGCCTGGATTCTCCGGAGAAGATGGGTCAAATCGGTCGAGTCCAAGCCCATTGCCAATCGGAAGATCGAAGAAGAAAGCCCAGAGGATCCGACGAGACGTCTCTGGTCGAATGCCTTCCGACATCCACTGCCTTCAAACCACCATAAACGCAGAGATTTAATGGCGCAATCTTCACCATCACTCCGAGCATTGAAGATGGAATATTCGGCCGAAGCATAAACGGTCACAAGAGTAAAAGACTTACCATATCAGGACGACGAGGAAGATAAGAAGAAGACTACACAATTACACACAGGACAGGCGTTCGGAAAAAAAAAAACAACTCACCAGAATAGCACTCTCGCTCTCCACCTAGCTCTCTAACGGCTGCTTACGCTAGATCCCTACCGGTCGCCACTCACAAGTCGTCGGTCGAGTCCCACTCGATCTCTGGTTTTATTACGATAAGTTGTATCACGATTCAGTCTGATTCACACGACATCTAATAAGATCATCACGCTATTATACATTTATTCTGTGTTTATCTATTTTTGGCTTGGTTTGGATTGTTTTCTATCACCCGATCGACTAGTTACCCCGTCTAGGGCGATTTAGGTCGTCCGATCTTTTCACCCCAAAACAATAAGCAATATGTTTTATTGCGTAAATGTAATAAGGTGTTATACCTTATGTTTTGTGTAAGGCAGGCAGTGTGCCGACGTGCCTGTGTTGTCATCTCCCCGTGTTCCGATCGATCGTGTAATGTAATATAAGCGCTTTTTTTGCGGATGACAGGATCCAATGTAAATGTTGTTCTGCATTTGTGTTTTTGCAAGGAGGAAGTCTCCGCTTAGTGTCAGATGATGATATGTAAAAGGAGATAGCGATGTACATACGACAACATGCGGTATGTATGCGACAGATAACAATGTATATGCGATAGCATGCAATTTGTATGCGACAGATAGCAATGTATATGCGATAGCATGCAATTTGTATGCGACAGATAGCAATGTATATGCGAGGTATAAGATTTGTGTGATGTTTTACCTCATTGGTTCAGAAATGGTAGAGTTTTAGATGTGTTGCGTTCCAACTCCTCGGGATCGGTTGTCCGTCTTTATCCTTTAGCTGATATGCTCCCTGTCCGACCACTTCGGTGATCAAGTAAGGTCCTTCCCACTGTGGTGCTAGCTTTCCGTCGGATGGGTTCTTAGTGTTTTGGAAAGTTTTCCTGAGGACCCAGTCTCCGACCTTGAATGCCTTGATTCAGACGTTCTTGTTGTAGCTCCTTGCGACTTGTTGTTGGAACCGGACCATCCTGATTCGGGCTTTCTCTCTGATTTCGTCCGCTGTGTCCAAGTTGTGTGCTAGTTCGATGGCGTTTTGTTCATTTGTCTGTAGGTTTCAGCGAGCGGTCGGAACCAGTAACTCAGCCGGGATGACCGCCTCACTCCCATAGACGAGAGAGAAAGGCGATTGCCCGGTCGCATTCTTTGGAGTAGTCCTATCGGACCAGAGAATAAGCGGGAGTTCGTCTGCGCATTTGCCTTTAGCCCCTGTGAGGCGTTTCTTGAGGTTGTTGATAATGATCTTGTTGCTGGATTCGGCTTGTCTGTTGGATTGCGGATACCGAGGTGTGGATGTGACCAACTTGATGTTCCACTGGTCGCATAAGGTTCGAGTCTTATGACTGATGAATTGGGAGCCATTGTCGCACACGATTTCTGATGGGACGCCAAATCTGCACAAGATATTGCATTTTACGAATGAAACGACGTATTGATCTTTTACCTCTCTATAGGCTTCGGCTTCGATCCATTTGGAGAAGTAGTCCGTCATGGCAAGGAAGAAGACTCTTTGGCCCGACACGGGGGAGAGCTTTCCGACGATGTCCATTCCCCACCTCATAAAGGGCCATAGAGCTAGGGTCGGATGGAGGAGCTCTGAAGGCTGATGATGGACGGGTGCGTGCCGCTGACAGGCGTCGCATCTCTTGGTGTATTCCATGGCGTCTTTGTTCATCGTTGGCCAATAGTACCCATTTCGCAGGGCTTTTCCCGAGAGGCTTCGTCCGCCGGTGTGATTGCCACACTCCCCTTCGTGCAACAATTGTAAGATACGTCCGACTTTTGGAGTCTTGAGCCTTTTTGCTTCCGTCTTGTCGTCGGGTAGGATTCCGTCTTTTAACCATCTAATGTAGGGTAGCATCCAGTCGTCATTGGTGTCGACGATATCTTCTTCTGATCGGTCGCCTATTTCCATGGCGACGAGTTCTTCAAGCGATGTTGTTGACTCGACGGATGTCCTTAGGACAGCTGGCGTGGTGATGTGGGCCAATGGTATGTGTGGGAATTCCTTCGGGTCTAGGACGGATCCCAGATTAGCGAGTGCGTCAGCTTGGGAGTTAAGATCCCTAGGCACCTGTCTGATGTTGAATGTTTGGAATTATCCGATCAGTTTCTTGGCTACCTCCAGGTAGGCTACCATTCTGGTATCTTTGGCACTATACGACCCTTGTATCTGGTTTACGACCAGCAGGGAGTCGCAAATGACTTCGATTTCTCGGACCCCTAGGTCGCGAGCTAGGATGAGTCTGAATATGAGTGCCTCGTATTCAGCTTCGTTGTTAGTCGCATCCCACTCACATCTGACAGCTTGAGCTATCTTGTCTCCTTGTGGCGATTTTAGCACGACTCCTAGCCCCGATCCTCTGGCATTGGATGCCCCGTCTGTGTGGAGCTCCCATGTACCTGCTTCATCCATCGCGAGTAATCGTGTGGCTTCTTTTGTGGCTTCTTGCTCTAGGGTCGAACTGAAATCGGCCACAAAGTCGGCTAAGGCTTGCGACTTGATCGTTGTCCTGGGCTCGTACTCGATATCGTAACCACTGAGGTGTATGGCCCATTTGGTCATTCGTCCTGTGAACTCAGGTTTCCTCATGATAGCTCTCATGGGATGATTAGTGCGAACAGTAATAGTATGAGATTCGAAATATGGTTTGAGTTTGTTCGAAGCCATTACCAGTGATAGCACGAGCTTTTCAAGTGACGAATACCTTGTTTCGGCCGGTAATAGCGTCCGACTGACGTAATAAATTGGCGACTGTTTGCCATCCTCCTCCCTGATCAGTACTGCGCTTACGGCTGATTCTGACACTGCAAGATAAAGAAATAAGGGCTCGTCGCCTTTAGGTTTGGTCAGTAACATGGGACTGGCCAGGTACTCTTTGAGGTTTTGGAACGCTGCTTCGTGTTCTTCCGTCCATTGAAAGGACTTGTTCTTCTTGAGTGCGTCGTGGAAGGGTTTGTATTTATCGGATGATTTAGAGATGAATCTGCTCAGAGCTGCTATCCGACCTGGGAGCTTCTGTACATCTTTGACACATCGGGGGGATTGAAGGTTGATGAGATCCTTGATCTGTTCTGGGCTAGCCTCTACTCCTCTTTGTGTCACCATGTATCCTAAGAACTTCCCTGACGACACTCCGAAGGAGCATTTAGTAGGATTTAGTTTCATGTTGTACCTTTTGAGCACCTCGAAGCTGTCGCGTAGGTGGTCTATGTGATCTTCTTTCTTTTTGGACTTGACCAACATGTCGTCGATGTAGACTTCCATCGTGTCTCCGATTTGGTCTTTGAACATTTGTTGACTAGTCGTTGATACGTAGCCCCTGCATTTTTCAGACCAAAGGGCATTACTCGATAACAATAGATACCTTGGCTGGTGATGAACGCTGTTTTTTCTTGATTGTCGGGTTCCATAAGGATTTGATTGTAACCGCTGAAAGCGTCCATGAAGGTAAGCATTTCATGCCCCGCTGTGGCATCGACCATGGCGTCGATATGGGGTAGAGGGAACGAGTCCTTGGGATAAGCCTTGTTGAGGTCTGTGAAATCAATGCAGACTCTCCATTTGTCGTTCTTCTTTTGGACTACGACCACGTTGGCTAGCCATTCAGGATAGTAGACTTCCCTAATCTTTCCTGTTTCCAATAAGCTTTTGACTTCGTCGTCGACTATCCTGTTCCGCTTAGGGGCGAACTTCCTGCGTTTTTGCTTGACAGGGGGATGAGATGGATCCACATTTAATTTATGAGTAATAACGTTTGGAGATATTCCGATCATATCCTCATGCGACCATGCGAAACAGTCAGCATTGGCCCTGGGAAAGTCAAGAAGTTGTTGTCTGGTCGAATCGTCCAAGTCCGACCCGACCCTTACCGTTTGGTTTGGCTTTGAAGGGTCTAGTGCGATTTCATCGAGTTTTTCCATTTCTGGTTCGACGTACCGACTAGGCCCTTTGCCGCTCTGTGGTTGCTATGCGGTCTTGTGTTCGACTGCGATTTTCATGGAAGCGACGTAGCATTCTTTTGCGGTCCTTTGATCTCCTTTGATCTCTTGGACTCCCCATTCAGTGGGGAATTTGATGACTTGATGATACGTTGAAGGTACTGCCTTCATAGCGTGTATCCATGGCCTGCCAAGAATATAATTATAGGGAGACGGACAGTCTAGGACTAAGAATTTCACCTGTTGGTTGATTCCTCCAGCGTATGTGGTTAGAATGATTTCACCAGTCGTATGCTTAACCTCACCACTGAACCCGACCAGTGGGGTCGACTTCTTGATTAGGTCGTTCTCAGTCAGACCCATTTCTTTAAGAGCGTCAAGGGTCAAGAGGTTTGTCGAACTCCCTGTATCGATTAGTACTCTCCGTATTAAACAATTACCAATAGACAAAGAGATTACCAGACCATCGTGGTAACTATCCGACCCGTCGGAATCGGATTCGTCGAATGTGACCGTCGGAAGGTCAGATGTCCTCCTTCGCTTGAATTCTGATGCCTTTGGCTTGTCGCCCTTGCTTTCCCTAGCGCGTCGCTTAGCCGCGGAGTATGTGTTTCCACACATATCCGATCCACCTGAAATGGTATTGACAACTTTTGCATGGACGGGAGATGGGGGTTTGTTCTGTTTTACCTGATCTCGATGTTCCATGGTGGCCTTTGCCCACTCCGAGATTACGTCGCGCAGGAGCCCCTGTGAGAGCAGCCTAGCGGCTTCCTTCCGCAGGGCGATGCACTCGTCGGTCGAATGATCGTGGTCGCCGTGGAATTCGCACCATCGACTCATGTCCTTCTTGATATTCGGTCGGTCGCTCTTTCGGGGCCATCTTACCTCTTCTCCGTATTTGTCGAAACTCTTGACGATTTCCGACACGGAAACATTGAAATTATAAGACTGGACCCTAGGAGGCAACGCCGGACCGTCTCTCCATTCCTGTGACCTGTCTTGGAAAGAGTTTACCTGATTTGGTTCGTTTCAATTACGAGAATAGGGATGAGATCGTCTGTCTCGACGGTTGTCGGGGGGATTTTTACGATTGGATGGACCGGGTCCGCGTGAGGCTTTACGCGACTCTCGGTCTTCTTCCAATCTTACCTCGGCCATGGTTTTGGCTTGGACATCTTCAAAACTCTTACACGGGTACTTGGTAATCTCGTCGTAGAGATTGCTGTCTTTGACCAGACCTTGTCGGAAGGCCTCAATGGAGGTTGTGACGTCGCAGTGGGGGATCGCCACTTTTTCCTTATTGTACCTGTTAAGATAATTCCGAAGGGGTTCGTTATACCTTTGTGTGACTCGGTAGAGGTCGCTTGACTGTCTTTCGAACTTTCGACTGCTAGCAAATTGAGTCTTGAAAGAGTTGACCAGATCTGCAAAGGGTGTAATCATTCCTTGAGGCAAACGCATAAACCACGTTAGTGCGGGACCCGCGAGGGTTGTGCCAAAGCTTTTGCACATGACAGCCTCGCGGCTCTCCCTTGAAATAGATGCGGCCATTAGTTTTTGTTTATAGAGAGAGATATGGTCATCTGGATCGGTGGTGCCGTCGAACGTCGCCATGTTGGGGAGATGGAACTTCTTGGGGATCTCGACCCTTGCGATTTCTTCGACGAACGGGGATTCTTCGAATCCGCCGGACGTTTCCCTCTCGATTGGTTGCGGTACGCCTGGGAGCCTGTTGAAGCGATCGTCGATCGTCTTCATGTGTCTGTCGAGCGTCTGCTGGAAAAGAGCCAGGACATCTGGCGGATTGGTAACCTACGGTTCGTCAATTCGGGCCCCAGCAGACCCGATCGGTGTGGAAAAGGTGACATGGTTAGTTGAAAATGGACTAGCGAAAGGAGTTCGAGATGTACCCTCAATGTGTTCGGGACGTTGTACGCTCGGAGGCGTCGGCTCGATGTTGTCCATGTCGAGGCGTGTTCGGACGCCGCCGTGGACGGGCACGTTCCTAGATCCTGAAGCCACTGACTGTACCTGTGACTTAAGAGACTCATTTTCACGGGTTAATTGCGCGATCTCGGCTTCGGATTGGGTTGACAAAGCGGCTAGGGCCTCGGTCTTTTGGCATTGCTGGGCTAGTTCCTCTTGAAGGGTGGCCATTTTTTGGGAAAGTTCTTGGAACTGGGTTGGAGTAGGATTTTCGGTTGTGATTACTGCATCTTGGGTTCCGTCTTCGAGACGTGGTTCTTGGTTGTCGATAGGCGGGTTAATAGTCATGGTTGGAAGGTTTCGGAAGGGTGATCGGCAAGTTGCCCCACGGTGGGCGCCAAATTGTTTTGGGGAGAAAAGATCGGACGACCTAAATCGCCTTAGACGGGGTAACCAGTCGATCAGGAGATAGAAAACAATCCAAACCAAATAAGTAATAGACAAACAAAGAATAAATGTAGAATAGCGAGATGATTTTATTAGATGTCGTGTTAATCGGATCGAATCGAGATACAACTTATCGTAGTAAGACAAGAAATCGGGTAGGACTCGACCGGTGGCTTCCCGGTTGCGACCGGTGACAAATCGGCGTGGATGATTCTCTGAGAGCTAAGCTTCGAGCAGATATGTTGTTCTGATGTATTTTCAAGCGAGAATTCCTGTGTGTCCAGCGTTAATGTGTTCGTCCCCTTTTATCTTCTTCGTCGTCCAAATATGGTAAGTCCCTTTCCATTGTGACCGTTGCGTATTTCTAATATCTTCGTCTTCAATGCCGAGAGCAATGGCAAGGATTGTGCCATTTAATTGCTGCAATTATAGTGGTTTGAATGCTGTGGACGTTGCATGATCTGGGCATTAAATGTATGGCGAGATTCTCGCGATCCTGTCGAAGGGCATTCGACCAGAGAAGCCTTGTCGCCTCCTCTGGGCCTTCTCCTTTGTTCTTCCGATCTGCAATGGGCTTGGGCTCGACTTACTTGACCCATCTTCTCCGGGGATGCCAGGCCCAACAGGTATGGGTTTTAACCCCGGATTAAATATATTCGTATCCGAACAAATATTCTAAACCCCAAAAAATACGTCGAATGTATTTTATTCCACTCAGGGAATTATTACAGAGATCAAGTATTTAACAGAATGTCTGAACTTCTCTGAAATTAATTCGACTTCAGTACGAGAGTTTGGAAAATTACCAAAATACTCTTTACTAAAATGAGGGGTATTACATCACCTCCCCCTTAAAAGAAGTTTCGACCCGAAACTTGGCCGGATAACCTAAAAAAAAGCGAGGCGTTACAACACTACACCCTTAAAAAGGTTTCGATGAAACTAGGCCAAAAACAGCTCGGGAAAGCGTCTAAGCATATCCTCCTCAGTCTCCCAAGTTTCCCAAGTAACCTCTTCAGTTCCTGATTTGGACCACAAAATCCGTACCAATGGTACCACCTTGTTCCGTAACTGCTTCTCACGGCGTTCGAGAATACGCACCGGTATCTCCTCGTAGGTACCATTTGTCTAAATCTCGATGTCTTCATAACTCAGCACATGAGACTCATCAGGCACGTACTTCCTTAACAAGGATACGTGGAACACGTTATGCATTTGATGCACCGATGGCGGCAATGCCAAACGATACGCTAGAGACCCCACTCTATCAAGGATCTCAAATGGTCCCACGTAGCGAGGGTTAAGCTTCCCACGCTTACCAAATATAAACACACCCTTTGATGGCGATACTCTGACAAACACTTTGTCACCAACCTCAAACTCGACATTCCTGCGCTTCAGATCTGCATAAGACTTTTGTCGACTCTGAGCTGTCAACATCCTCTGTCTTATCAAAGCAATGTCCGAGGCAGTCCTTTCGACTAGCTCCGGTCCGAGCAGAACCTTGTCGACATTCTCATCCCAACAAATCGGAGATCTGCACCTTCGACCGTACAAAGCCTCGAATGGAGCCATCTTTATGGTAGCATGCCAACTGTTGTTGTACGTGAACTCAATCAGACTCAGGTTCTTCTCCCAGCTAGTCGGACGATCGAGTGTACAAGCTCTTAGCATATCTTCCAAGGTCTGGATGGTCCTCTCAGACTGTCCATCCGTCTGAGGATGAAACTCAGTACTGAATCTCAACTCGGTTCCCATGGCCTTGTGTAATTCTTTCAAGAATCTTGACATGAATCGGCCATCTCGATCCGATACAATGGTCTTTGGAGTACCATGCAAATGGACAATCTCGTGTAAAAACACTTCTGATAGCTTTTGGGTTCCCCATGTTGACTTGATAGCCACGAAGTGAGCACTCTTCGTGAGCATGTCAATGATTACCCATATAGCATCCTTCTGGCTTTGAGTCTTTGGCAGCCCCGTAACGAAATCCATAGCAATGTCCTCCCATTTCCATTCTGGCACTGGAAGAGGTAGCAACTCATCACCTGGTCTGCGGTGTTCTATCTTGACCTTCTGACAAGTCAAGCATTTTGCCACAAACTCTGCTATATCCCACTTCATGTTGGGCAACCAGAATTTCTTTCTGAGGTCCTTGTACATCTTGCTAGAGCCTGGATGTACAGAATAAGCTAACGAATGGGCCTCCTTCATCACCAACTGGCGAAGACCATCAACGTCAGGCACACAGATCCGGTCCTGAAACCAGAGCGATCCATCTTCCTGAATCACGAAACCGGGAGCTTTCCCGTCCATCACTTCATTGCTTAGCTTCACAATGACTACATCATCAACCTGCTTCTCCCTGATTTGATCAAGTAGCATGGCCTGAATCTCAAGCATTCTCAGATATCCTCTACGCTGATCGTACAAGACTTCAATCTCGCACAACCCTTGGTTTAGCTTGGTCTGAGCAGTAAGTAGAGCCACTACAGTCTCGTGCGACGTCTTCCGGCTCAATGCATCGGCTACTATATTAGCCTTGCCCGGATGATACATCAATTCGATGTCATAGTCTTTGAGTAGCTCTAACCAGCGACGTTGTCTCATATTCAGCTCCTTCTGAGTGAACACGTACGTGAGACTCTTATGATCGGTGAAGACTTGGCATCTCACACCATAGAGATAGTGTCTCCAAATCTTCAGCGCAAACACTACAGCTGCTAGTTCTAGATCATGCGTCTGATAGTTTGCTTCATAGGTTTTCAATTGTCTAGATGCGTATGCAATAACCTTGCCCCTCTGCATTAGCACACATCCCAAACCACTCTTCGAAGCATCACTATAGACCACATAACCATCAATCCCTTCTGGTAGCCCTAATACTGGTGCAGAGGTCAGACACTGTTTCAACTTCTGAAAACTGGCCTCGCACTTGTCATCCCACACAAACTTCTTGTAGACTTTGCGGAGCAGACCGGTCATGGGTAGAGCGATCTTAGAAAATTCCTCCATGAACCGTCTGTAATATCTAGCGAGTCCTAGAAAACTGCGCACCTCCTTCACATTCTGAGGCCGCTTCCAATTGGCTACTGTTTCAATCTTCTGGGGATCAACCATAACCCCATTCTCATTAATCACGTGGCCTAATAAAGCCACTTCTTTTATCCAAAAGTCACACTTAGACAACTTTGTGTACAGCTGATTCTGTCTAAGGACTGACAAAGTAATCCGAAGATGTTCCTCGTGAGCTTCCACGCTCGGGGAATAGATCAGAATATCGTCGATGAAGACCACTACGAACTTATCCAAGTATTGGTGGAAACATCGATGCATTAGATCCATGAAGATTGTTGGAGCATTTGTAAGTCCAAATGGCATGACTACGAACTCGTAGTGACCATATCTCGTTCGGAACAAAGTCTTCGGAATATCTTCCTCACGAATCCTGAGCTGATGATAACCAGACCTCAGATCGATTTTGGAAAAGACTTTGGCTCCCTGCAATTGATCCAACAGATCATCAATCCTCGGCAACAGATACTTATTCTTGATCGTGACTTTATTCAACTCTCGATAGTCGATACAAAGTCGAAACAATCCGTCCTTCTTCTTGACGAACAAGACCGAAGCGCCCCAAGGTGATGCACTCGGTCTTATATATCCTTTTTCAAGAAGATCCTCGAGTTGCTTCTTCAACTCTTGCATCTCAGGAGGAGCCATCCGGTACGGTGCCTTAGAGATCGGCGCGGTACCAGGCTCAAGATCAATGGTAAATTCTACGTCACGATACGGGGGTAAACCAGGAATCTCCTCCGGAAAGACATCCGGAAATTCACGGATGATCGGAATATCAGGAATTGAAGGTTCATCTTTCTTGGGCTTGTCTAGATAGCACAGGTACCCGACACATCCTTGTCGAAGTAGCTTAAACGCAGTCATCACATTGATAAGCATGTCGTTATCAGCGTCATTCCGACCCTTGAACTTGCATACATACTGGCCCCCAGATGACACTGTCACAGTCCTTGAGCTAAAATCGATTACCGCCCCATGACGCGTCAGCCAATCCATACCGAGAATAATGTCGTATGGAGCCATGGCTATACAGATCAAATCTGCTTCGAACTTCTTACCCTGGATGGTAATCGGAAATTCTGACAGACGCTTGGTGCCCACTAAATGTTCACCATTAGGAAGATTCACAACGAAAGGTTCACAAACCTCGTTGCATACTAAGCCTAACTTACTGACACAACTCTCCGAAATAAAGGAATGAGTAGCACCCGAATCAAACAACATACATACAGAAGTAGAATGAAGGTATAGAGTACCTTGAGCAATTGGAGCATTGGGTCCATCCGCCTCACGCATCTCGTAAAGGCGTTGACCTTGACCTCCAGAAGCAGCTGGGGCTTTCCCCTTGTTTTGTGCAGTCGTCTGCGCTGAAGGACTAGGAGCCTCCACTGGTCTAAACTTGGGTCGATTGTTCTGACTAACAGACCCTTGTTGTGATTCAACCCCTTTCTGCCTTCTCTGCGGACAGAACGTTTGTACATGGCCCTCCTTTCCACAGCCATAGCTCGTCTTCTTCTCCTTCGGACACGCATTACTCTTGTGCCCGGGTGTACCACAATTGTAGCACTGGATCAGATTCTTGCCTTGACTCGATTGCTGTGTAGACCCTCCTTGAGTCATATTCGTTTTTGCTTTGCCAGACTTGGTAAAATTAGACGGTGGCGCGGGACGCTTGAATCCACTCGCCTGAGACTGGTTCTGCATTGACCTCTGCGATTGCGCTTCTTCGTTGACTCCTCCAGAGTCACTTCCAACTTGTAAGCAACGTCCACGTATTGCTCCAAAGTAGAGCATCCGTGTCGTACCATTAGTGGCTTAATATCTGGGTTCATCCACTCGTGGAAATGCCAGGTCTTTTGCTCTTCGTTGGACACCTCCGGCCCAGCATACTGCAATAGATGATTGAACTTGGTCGCAAGCTCGGTCAATTTTAATCCATCCGTCTTCGGATAGAGGATCTCCTTGTGTTTCTCTTCCCTCACAGCTCGGGAGAAGAAACGATCTGTCATCTTGGCCTTGAACATCCCCCAGTTCAAACCAGGGTGATCAGCAAGACTTGTACCTTCCCACCATTCACTGGCTACTTCCTTCAGCTGAAGGGAAGCAATGTGCACCTTCTCAGCTTCAGTGCACTCAACATTGCGGAACAATCGCTCCATGTGCAAAAACCAATGTGCCACCCTGACTGACTTTCCTTTCCCATCATAGTTATCAGGCCTCATAGAGCTTATGGCCTTCAGTGCTCGGCCATAGTCGCCTCTATTCCTGACCGCTTCCTCTTGGGGTACATGGATATTAGGTTCCTCAAATGTAGGAACCGCTGGGGGAATTGGCACAGCTTATGCCTGAGGCGCGTTTGGTCGCATAATGTCTGTGAATGCTTGCATCACAATTCCCCGAATAGCCTCTATTGCTACTGCATCAAATACCATTGGAGCGTTGACCAGAGCTTGGTCATTGCCCCCTGGATTGTTATTAGAAACAGTTTTGTGTTCATCCACGGGGTTTGAAGTGTTCCTCATATTTGGTCTGGGGTCATTGCTTGGCCCAGCACCAGCACGAATGGTGTTCCTTGTGTTCACCATCTGTTTACCGATCAAATTCCAAGTATTTTATAACATGAATATCATTCCAATGTACTCAATGTAATAAAATCACTTAGAATAGATCAAACTTGGTATTTTTCATTGATAAGCTCAAACTGAGCTAATAAGTTCTACAAAAGGGATCTCCCGAGCGTCAAGGCAAAATTGCTCGGAGACTTAGGTTCTTAACAAAATGAATACTGAAATACAAGAAAAGAAACTGCTAATCAGCATTGGCCCAATCATGGCGCCCTGAAACATTTCCTGTAATCACAGCTCCTCATACATGGCTTCTTCGAACGGGGTTTACCATCGGAATCTGGTGATGGACTTCTCACCCTGCTCAGTCTTGGAGCACATGGCTCATTCCTTGGCCTTGCCCTTCTTCGAGCATGCTCAACTGCCTCATCCATCTGACGGCGCTCTTCAGGGGAAATCATCTGACTTAGGCGAAGTGCCTCTCGCGAGTCAAGGCTCAACCTCAGCCTCCTCTGAGCAGGAATAGGCTGTGAGTCCTCAGATACATTTTATGGATCACTCCTTCTTCTGATGCCAAACTCAGCATAGAGTGTCTCCCAATCGGCCGGAGTCAATGGCGAGTACTCTCGCTCAGGCGGCAACTCCGGACTTGGATAGATAAACTCCATCCCCGGGTCCTCACTGCCCACCAATAAGCGCTCTAAGCCATCGGACTCGTGGCCCTGATCCTCGAGGTCCTCTTCGGGGTCCTCCTCTGGATCTTCTCCAGGATCCTCTTCCTCTAGATCCTCCTCGGAAATCGACTCGATCATAAGGTCATCGTCGTAGTACCCTCTTGCGTACTCTGACGGATAACCCTCATCCTCAATGTCCTCCCTTGGCTCCTCTTCGGGCTTTACCACAGGAACCTCGGTTTTATTGGACACTAGCACTACCGACTCAGGGAGTACGGTCTTCACCTCCTTAGGTGGACTACTAGATTCTCCGTTCTCAAAGCATCGTAGGGGAACTGGAAACTCAAGCCTCATTGGATATGGCGGAGCCACCTCGGCTTCTTCCGAGTCCCTCTGAAGAGAAAAGCATGCACCCATAATCTGTGGGTGACGAGAAGAGAGTTTAGTCTTTCTAAATATAGAAGTTTGCTTCCATATCAGACTAAAGAAGGCACGACTTGAACAGCAGACACGTTTTAGTCAAGAAAATTTTATTTGGAAATTCCAATCCTTTAAAAACATTTTTCAGTCCAAAGCGAGTAAACAGTTTATAAATGTTTTTGAAATCCCTACCCGAAAAATTTTTCGGCTCTGATGCCAGATCTGTAACACCCCCAAATATATCCTTGAAAGGTATTACCGCCAGTGACCTCAGATTCCACATCCGAAGCCACCCAAGGCTTAACCAGTTTATACAAATCATAAAACAACATTTATAATACGACATGTCATAGTATTGGAATAAATCAAAGTTTCAGAATTACATCCATAATCCAAATACAACCAAAATATATTACAGCGGAAGTCTTTTTAAAATAAATGACACAAAAGTCTTGATCTAGCGATCACACGCCTAGGATCTCAACCTGATAAAACTCTTTAAAATTCCATCTGCCTTCCTCGTCGTTTCTAGCCTTTATGAAATTGCAGTTTATCTGATGTGCCGTATGAGACGGATGACACCAGCCAACCATGCAAGAGAATATAACCGGTTGGTTAGTCTAATGAAAGACTATACAAGGGTAAAACAGAAAGGTTATAAGTAGTTGTATTAGGTTAGACTCATCGCTTCTCGAATAAAAGTCGATGACGATAGTCAACCACCATACTCCTACTGAAAAAATACGAAAAGGTATGATCAAGAGAAGACTTTGAAAGATTGAGTCTTAAGGACACATAAGAAGAGAAGACTCCAACGAATTGAGTCTTATCGGAAAGTATGACAATGTTTGGGAACATTATAATTCACACAAGCGTTTTAAAACTGACTTGACTATTTGGGTCCACGACCAACCTCATCGCACAATGCGAATTTAGATTTGGAAGGTGGACTTACTCTAATCGAAGGCCCGGACGAGTTTCCAAGTTGTACTTCTCGCCCTAAGGTTCATTAATTATGTGCATAACGACACTTATCTTATTTAATTACAAAACGTATATTCACGTTATAAGCTTTTATCATAATCATCTCATCCCTCAGGATATAGAGATATATAGTCGGGAATAAATCCCTAAAGGTTTGACGCCGGCTAAGCGCACCTCCCCTATATTCGGATAGGGGATAGTCATGACTAGAGAAATGGTGTTAGGGCTTGAACATCCTATCCACCGGGTTATAAAGAAACGGCTACCTCTCAAGGTAAGCAGCGCTCCTACGAATACTCGTGCTAACTATATCTCAAGTGAAAATAAAATCCACTGCTAACTATATTTCAAGTTCTCATAAAAATCCACAACAATACCATCACGGTAATAACAGATATAATAGCATTGTTTCTAGCAATATATACAACCTATTATAATATTCATTTTTAATCGTATCATTTTAAGAAAACTATTCCCAACGAAACCAGTAATTCATCCCAATTTAATTAACAATTAAACAATTGATAATTAATAGAAATATGGAATGATAAGCAAGAGCAAACCACCACTTGCCTTAGATTTAGACGAAGCTCAACAAAGCTCGAGATGACGGGTTTCCGGGTCCGAAACAAGGAAGAACTTGGATTATAATTTCCTACGGAACGACCCATAACGAAACCCTAAGTTAGATTCGACAATAAATAGTACGAATCTAAAGAAAAACAAACAAAATCGAAGGAACGAAGTCCCGATCGAAATCACAAAACCCAAGGCCACACCCACAATCGCCTAGGCACACCGCGAGTGCGGTGGCCCTGCCGTAGGTGCGGTCACGAGTGCAGTCATCGGGGACGAAGATGAGATCTTACCACGGACGACGCATTGGGGCTCGATTTGGATTGGCTTCGACTTCCAAACTCCTTGGGCCACCAAACACCACCTTGAGGGCACCTCCTCCTCCTATGGTAGCTCCGGCGATGATCTTGAAAAACTTCGGCGAAAGCTTGCAACTCCTGCGACAATGGAACGAGAGAGAGAGCTTGGGATGCCTTCCTCCTCCAAGTCCCCTCCTTATATAGGCCAAGCAAGGAGCTCTAGCTGGCTCCCCCACCGCCACCGCTTCAGCTCCAACAAGATCGGCAAGCAGCTCAGGCAAAGTTCGGCGGGGCAGAAAAGGTAATCATGACGGCGCGGGTGTGGTGGGTCTCACCGCGAGGTGCGGTGGGTCTCACCGCGGGGTGCGGTGAAGGCCACTTTCTGACCGCGGGGTGCGGTGGGTATGACCGCGGGTGCGGTCAAGGCCAATCTTGTGCCTTTTGCCCACTTTTGCCCGGGAAGAATAATGGATATGGGTTTTAACCCCGGATTAAATATAATCGTATCCGAACAAATATTCTAAACCCCAAAAAATATGTCGAATGTATTTTATTCCACTCAGGGAATTATTACAGAGATCAAGCATTTAACAGAATGTCTGAACTTCTCTGAAATTAATTCGACTTCAGTACGAGAGTTTGGAAAATTACCAAAATACTCTTTACTAAAATGAGGGGTATTACAATAAGTCAAAAGGTGCACCAAGGAGAGACTTCGGAGTATGAGATTCATCATGATGGGATTTTGAGACTTCGAGGGAGGATTTGTATACCTCGAGATCATGATCTCAGACAGATAATTTTATTGGAAGCTCATGCTACACTTTATTCGATCCACCTAGAGTCGAGTAAGATGTACAAGGATCTCACGCAACATTTCTAGTGGGAGTGTCTCAAGCTCGACGTGGCTATGTTCGTTGCGAGATGCCAAACCTGTCAACGAGTCAAGATTGAGCACTAGAGGCCAACAGGAAGGCTACAACCACTTCCTATTCCAAAGTGGAAGTGGGAGGATATATCCATGGATTTCGTTACGGGACTGCGCAATAGTCGCGGACATGATGCTATCTGGGTTGTTGTGGACAGATTGACGAAGACCGTGCGTTTACTTCTGATTAAGGAAACGTGGCCGGTGAGTCGATTAGTTGATGTATTTGTGAGGCAGATTGTGAGATTACACGGGGTTCCAAAGACCAGTGTATCTGATAGTGATGGTCGATTCACATCGAGATTTTGGCACCAGGTGCATGAGGCTTTGGACACTAGACTCCACTTTACTACAGCTTACCACCCACAGTCTGATGGACAGTCAGAGAGGACGATTCAAACACTCAAGGATATGTTGAAAGCTTGTGTTCTAGACTGTGGTGGAGGATGGTCGGAGCACCTAGAGTTAGTTGAGTTTGTGTACAATACTAGTTGGCTCGCATCGATTCAGATGGCCCCTTATGAGGCATTGTATGGTCGGAAATGTCGGACTTTATGTTGGGATGACCCATCCGATAAGGTCGGTGAGAGACATCAGATGATTCATGAGACTATAGAGAAGGTAGCCTTGATTAGAGATTGGATGTTAGCAGCTCGGAGTCGTCAAAAGTCGTATGATGATAAGCGACGACGACCCTTGGAGTTTGATGTGGGAGCACATGTTTGGTTGAGGACGTCTCCTACTCGAGGAGTTAGGAGATTCAGGATTAAGGGAAAGTTGAGTCATCGCTACATCGGTCCGTTTGAGATCTTAGAGAGAGTTGGGGAACTTGCGTACTGTTTGGCACTTCCCCCGTCAATTAAAGGGAGTTCATCCAGTGTTTCATGTGTATCAATTGAGACAATATATACCAGACCCTATTCATATACTCAGTTATGATGAGTTGAGAGTCGAGCCCGACCATACCTTTGTTGAGCAGCAAATAGCGATTCTTGACCGCCGAGTCAAGAAGCTTCGAAACGGGGAGATTCCATTATTATTGATTTAGTGGTCTCGACGTGGAGTTGAGGAAGCCACTTGGGAGACTGAGATGAGTATACAGGAGAATTATCCTGAGTTATATCCTATCTTATTGGTAGCTTTTGGATAGACAGTTAGTATTTTAGTTTTGTGTGAAAGTTTTTATTTCGTTGCGTGTTTGTTTGATGTTATGAGTTCCTTAATTGTTGTGTGATCATTTTCATGCTTGATGATGTTCTATCCATGCGGTCGATCTCGTTAATGGAGGATGATTGAGAGTATGATGCTATAAGAGCACTTTGATTCGATTAGTTTCGATTAGGTTCGAAGACGAACCTATTTTAAAGGAGTGGGTATTTTGTAACCTTGTAAAGTTTCGAAATTATTCTATCAGTTTATATTTTAGCGTTTCATTTCTTGATTGTAGTTTCGGGGACGAAACTATATTTAAGGGGGGATGTATGTAATATCCAGATTTATTTAAATTTCCTTAGTTTGTAAGTTCCATTATTAGAACATTCGACATTTCTATTTTTAAGACCTAGAGTTGAGGGTATGGGGAAAAAGAAAATATTTATGGGTTATAGTGACATTTCATTATATTTAGAATTAACTAACACTACTCCTATATAAATCGAAATTTAATTTAAATAAGCCCATTTATCTCCTAAGCTCATTTACCTCTTAAGCCCATTTAATATGTATATATGTTATATTGGTCTAAACCTAATTAACCCTAATCTAAATCTCTTCTGCCACACCTCTCCAATTCTCCAATCTCCATTCTCCAAGTTCAATTAGTCAACGCCAATTAAAGAGTACGTAATCTTACTTTTATTTTATGTTCTTATTGCTAATCATTTTAGTTTAGTATAGATTAGGGATTATGGTGGATTTATAAGTGTATGGGTTTAGGTTTTTGGTAATCTCACTAGAGATATTTGCACTGTTTTGTTATTAGATCAAGTACTTAAGTTTTGGGTGATTCAAAAATTCCGAAACATTTATTGATGATTATAGACTGTTGGATGAACATCAAATTAAAAATTGGGATTTTTATCATGTCTGTAAAATTAATTAAAATTCAGAGACATTGATTCAGTGTTTTCGGATTTATGGATTGAGTGTTGAACTTTGAAAATTCATAACTATGTGTATAAGGAATTACGAAACCCATGAGTAGTCATTAGAAAGCTTATGTTATGTACTGTATCATGGTATTTTAGTATAATTTTTTAGAATATTTAAGATGGTGAAATCTGAGAAAAACCGTGAGTTACGGTTGTATGTTGAATCCTGAAATATGATTTGCGTGAATTTCTGGGTATTATGTAGAAATCGGAATAAAATGAAACTGGTGACACAAGAAATATAATGAAGTTAGGTTTATGGTAAAATTAGTTATGTAATTTTTGGAATTTGTTAGATATTTGTTTGAGAATTTATAAGGAATTTGCAACATTCAGAAATTCAAGATCTTAGCTTATTTCTTAGTTGTTGATTAGTTGTTCATGTTTGGGTGTCCTAAGTATTTTATGGATTAATTTTGTTTGATTTATGTTCATTAGGTTCATAATATTTTCCGTTCCTACTCCTTTTCTTTTGGTGTCGGAAGTTCTCCCTTGAGGTAAGTTCTTCTGGACTTACTTAGCTTTCGGTTCTTATATGCGCTAGACTTGTAAACGGGGTATGTGGGGCCGTATTTTGGGAGACGATCCTAATTGTTAAGTGTGTTTTTAAAATGATATTTATTAATGTTTTCAATTTGGTTTCCACCGGTATGGTTATGGGCATGGGGTAAGTCATTGAGGAAGTGACCCCCGGGTATATAACCATAGGCGAGGTAGGGCCCCTTCTCGAAATGTTAAATGTTTTGGCAAGTGCTCTAGTAGAGACTTAGCCGGGGTTAGAAGATAAATGGTTGGAAATGGACAATGAGTAGAGTTGCGCGCTGACCGTTGTGTCGAGATTGAGGCCGGAGGGTGCCATGATTGGTGATTGATCCGAGTTATGAGATGGTTGTTGGAGGATCTAACTTACGATGTAATTATGGATCAATTTGTCTAATGATATGATTGTTAACTGATTGGAGATGTGATATGTTTGTTGATTGATTTGAGTTGATATTTGCTTGTGATCTTTTGTACATTTAAGGTTCGTCTTTGTATGAGTATATTGATAGCTTGACTACCTACTACTACTAAAGTTATATATGTTTCATATAGATATTTCGTATTTCGGTTTTGCTTTGCATGCTTTCTTCTGCTTGTTTGACTCATATAAGAATCGTGAGCTAATGTGATAATTGTTGTGGTTTTTAGGTAATGTTACTGGTGTGTTTGGTGCGCCAGAGGGACCCTTTTCGAATGATGGTGGCCAACCTCAACATGATGTACCTTAGGATGGTTTCATCGGTTTGTTTGAGTTTGTTAGAGTTTATTGGTTTCTCTAGGAATCTTTCATTTGCCCTATGAATAGTTGAGATATTATTATAGTTTCAGTCTTCTGCATTGCTCCTCTAGGTATACTTTGGTTATTGCATACATGCTGGTTTTCATTGGTATTATTTAATAAATATAAGTTGGACAATTTTCATTCTTTTTTCTCGTCGTGCCTTTGTTGGAAGGTCCAATTTAGTGATTTTGTTATCAGGCTAGGTCTGGTGGACCCATGTATGGTCTACTACCATGTAACGTCCTAAGTGTTTGGAGGGGATGTTACAGTCTCTTAATCTTAACACTCCATTTTCTAGATTTAATGGTCTTCATTACTTCTCACTATTTACCAAAATCCTTCTCCTCATACGATCCAAACTCTTTTTTTTTTTTTCAAATTCTTCCTACCCCCTTCCCTTTAATTATCCAAGCGTATACAATTGACCTATAATTACAATTTTAAGCACACATTTTTTATTTTATTTGTTGTCCAAAATAATTTCGGATTAGTCTATGAACATCCTTAATATGAACCTTTACGTTATTATATACGTGCCTAAGATGATAATATATGAACATTGACACATAACATGAACATCTAGTTTATTTTTATGGTGCATAATATGAAAAATAAGATGAATTTTTCAGAAGAATAAGTTTGAACCATAGATTACTATATATGAACATTGACGTGCAACATATGGCCTTATTATCATTGATATTACTTTTTCTAAACCTTTATTTAAAGTCAAATCTAATTTCTTTACGAATATTCTCATGACCTATAATGATCATGCCTTCCTTGTGTACGAAACTCGCGGATAATTTTCATACTACGTCTACAGTAGCCACTCTATGCAAGTAGCTAGAATTTGTATCAATTGATTTTATGTGTTTTGTTTTTGCACGTTGGCTGTAATATCTTTTATGGAAGGATAGAAGATTATCCTTTTTAGAAATCAATCTATTATATTTGCAAATTAGAGTTTGGTTAGGATCTAGAATAATCTCTTTTTGGATTCTGGATAATTCATCCTCTTCATCTTGTAATTGTTTGAATATATTCCCGAATGTAGTCTTATACTAGTGTTTGGCACTAGTTTTGAGTGCATAAATTGTTTTAACAACGTTATACATATGAGAGCCTTAGAGTGTTGATACACCATGCTTGTTTAACAATATTTTCAAAGTCTTTTATGTAAGTCCACATTTGTTTCAAATCTAAATGGTTGTGCTTTGATATGGGTTTGATTTTCTAGTTTAACTGAAATAGGACAATGGTCTGATGAGGTGAAACCATGATTTTTAGTAAAGATACCAAGAAACCATTGAAGGATTTGATCATGAATAAGATTTCTATCCAATGTTATATAAATATTATCTAACTCAATTCTATTTTTTCTCCAGGTGAATTCACAACCTTTGAGTTGGAATATCTAATAAGTCACAATTATTTTTTGAAATTATGCAATCTTAGGAGTTTTGTCGACGGATGAATGCCACCAACTTTTTTCTGTATTATCCTGGATTCATTAAGATCACCTATTAAACGGCATCGTAAATGTGTTTGTAAGACAAAATTAGTTAAATGTGATAAAAATTGATCTTTATCATTTTCTCTTGGGGGAGCTTATACAATCATAATGCAAATATCCTAATCCAGGATTTTGTATTTTACTGCGATAAATCAGTTATCAATATGAGATAATTCATAAATATAATTATGTAGTTGATATACTTTCCACATACCGCGGATATCTCTCGAGAAACCAATGGCTGGTGAGTAATGAAAATTATCAAAACCTGCCTTTTTCCAAAGGTGATGCTTTGGTTCTTTACCAGTTCTTGTTTCAATCAGAGCCATAATTTGATTTTTTTTCAATTTTACAAAAAGATTTGACATCAGTCCGAAGTTTTTTGCGATCAATGCCACAACAATTCCAAAAGCTTATCTTCATAAAACCAAATGTAATTTTTTGCAAGTGTCGTCAGTGTTGCACAAGGCTTAACCCTAGATTGGAGTAATTTGACAATGGTTACTTTTGATTTAGTTTTCTAATAACTGTGTTTAAGAGTTTTAAGATGAAAGATCATTTCGAGATAAATCTCATTGATATCATATAACTGGGTGAAATTCATCATAAAATAGTTGAGCATATTAAGATACTTGGTATTAGAGACAATCTACCATTCCAATCTTAAGCAATGACATAGGTCAATACGAATCTAGATAATATGGTATGTCGTATCAATAGTAATTATGTGGCCTGCTAGAATTTTGACAAAGTATGGTGTAGTCCACCCAAGAGCACAAAAAAGTTTATTAAGAAATATAATAAATTATTAAAATATTAAAAAATAATTTTTTAATTTTTAATCAGTGAATTAAAAAAATTTGCATAAAAAGTGTCAATATGTACAATTTTCAATAACACACCTCATAACTCACCAATAAATTATTACCTAAACTCTAAAATGCAAATATTTCTTCACAAAAATAGAAGGCTAAAATAACACATATTTCTTAA
The DNA here is from genome assembly GCA_027886185.1 of Rheum nobile. Lineage (NCBI taxonomy): Eukaryota > Viridiplantae > Streptophyta > Magnoliopsida > Caryophyllales > Polygonaceae > Rheum > Rheum nobile. Next base: position 635,531 of record WOAB01000306.1, on the reverse strand, counting down.
CGGGGAAAGTATTTCTTAAATGGGTTTAGGGCATAGGCTAAACAACTTATTATGGAAATGTATCTTGGATATCACTTATTTTAAGGATTTTTTTTGTGACGGGTTTAATCTTTACAATTGAAGGCAACAAATTTCAAAACAAATATGCTTAACCTTTGTCTTTAGGGCATAGGTCAGAAAGACCATTTCTTAAATCCAACTTTTTTACGTTTGATTGTAATCTACTATATAATATTAGAGTAGGATATTTTTAAGAAAGTCTTTGAAACTTTTGTGTTCATTTTTTCTTTAATAAACTCTCTCTCAAAATGAAAAAGTTTCACTTTGAAATTTTTTTGATAAAGAATAAAATTATTTTGTTTTTCTTTTATTTATATAAAGATAAGAAACTAGAAATTCTTTTATAATGCACTCTTTCTTTTTAACGCACACCTAGTTTTTTAGGGGCTTGCTAAATAGAGCACCCTCTATTTTTCTAAACAAAGCCCACCCTATATATATATACACTTCTAACTATTTACAATACATGTCATTCTCATTTTTTAAATAAACATCCCTAACTCTCCAACTCTCTCTTTCTTTCTTCACTTCCATCTCACATTTGTGCAAAATCAAACACACTTCGGATCATCTTGTGCCACTTTGCCATCAATTTGGATCAATTATCCCCTTAAAAATGTAAGTTTTGTTGTTTGTTTTTGCAAATTTCGTATATAGTTGAAATGATTTATGTTTAGGGTTTGGGTGAGTTTGCAAATTTTAATTTCTGGTATTATAGTTTAAAATTTGTGTTACAGATCCGAATATTTAAGGTTTATAGATCAATAAAATGTAATGGATATCATTTCATAGATTTTCATTCACATGTCGTTCCTTTCATATTTGATCGAATTTTGGGTTCGTCATTGCTATGGTCGAAGGTCTGTGATTTGGCAAAGAAGAAGATGCACAATCCGTCACAGATGGAACATGTTCGTCCGTGACGAAGGGAAGTGATCCGTCTATCATAGATGGAACACTTTCGTTCGTGACATAAATGATCTATTTTTTTAAAAAAAAATCCATATTTTTTTTGTGGTCAATCGACATACGAAACGAACTTATGTATTTTGTTATTTATGTTGCAGATGGATGATAAAACACTAGTTCTGGGTGTGTACGTATGAGAGATGTTGTGCGTGAGGGTGTGCGCAATGTTATCACTTATACACGGCGTACAAGTAAGTCAAAAGCCAAAAAAACAAATCTCGACAATGCAGCACTATCGAATTTAATAAGAGGGGGGCAGTGACATACGACTCGTCCAGAACATATGAGCATGCTACATACGAGCCGTCCGAGACAAATGAGTTTCATATCACAGGATAGGAGCCGACTTTCTATGAGCCCCCTCCTTCTGTTACAGACGAGGTTCCTATCCCAAGAGAGGGGGTGCACGTAGAAGCGGAACCGCCTCCTTCGGCTTGTAGAAGAGGAACACAAAGCCGTGCACCACGCAGTAGACAAGCTAGAGGATGGGGGCGGTGATAGAGACGTTTTTGGAAGTAGGTATTGAGGGAGGTCCCCGGATCCCAGAGCTTCTTCATAGTTTCGAAGCCAATACGACATTTTTTGTTTACAATGGCACGGTAAGTAAACTGATATTTCTATAATTGATTTCATCGTAATTTGATTTTATTGCTTATATAACTAAAAATTTTATTTATAGGAGCGGGAAACAATGACGATTCAGCTAAGGGCTCATCAATTGACAAAATGGAAGCTAGATGATGTAGCTCCATGGAGTATGCTCGCCCGAAACAGCGGGCTAACACATCTGCAAGACATGATGTACAGTCATATCAACGTGCTATTGATTTCTGCCTTTGTTGAGAGATGGCAACCAGAGACTAACACTTTTCATATGCCACGGGGAGAGATGACAGTTACTCTTTGTGATGTATATCTTATTCTGGGTATCAACATAGATGGAGATAGTTTGGTACCGCCTCTATCTGATCGCCGGCTAAGCAAGATGTGTTTTTTCGAAGCCCAAGTACAAAGGGAAATCAAATTCTTTGGGATGACACTACATATGTTGTCCCGGCATGGACTCACACACCAGTCTTTACATGAGCATTGCATGAGGCCAGAGATGGATCTCGCGGTCGTCGCTTCAAGTTATCTGTTATACCTCATTGGCTTCACGCTATTTCTAGACAAGTCCCAACATCGGTTGTCTATGTCATATATGGGTTGTGTAAGTGACCTCGAGAGTGTTCAGACTAGTTCCCAAGGCTCAGCTGCTCTTGCATATCTGTACCGATCGATGGGCGAGTGTTCGTTCTTCGTTTATCGTCAAATGTCTACATGTACCACATTAATACAGGTAATAATTCTCCTGCATAGTTTTTTATTGTTTGTATATCAATTATTTAAAGGTAATTCTTGAATGACTTGTGACTATACATGTATATATGTATAAGCATGGATCTATTAGTACTTTCCCGGTTTTCATCCTACTAAGAATGATTTGTGGGATGGTAGAGTTCCATATTATGTGCGATGGAGTAGTACAACTAGACCAATTAATTCTGACGCAGAAAGGAGAAATTTCAAAAGAGAGCTAGATGTAATGCATGTGAAAACTGTAAATACCTCAATGGATTAAGTTTCACACTTATGTTCAAACACAAGCGTAGTTTAGTTTAATAATTTGACTTGTTTTTGTTTAGCTTGATTGGGCACCGTATGGACAGATTGATTTCAGTTCACACCTAGCCACTTCCCATTTTCATGGGTTGATATCATTCTTGGGGAGATCAGAACCATACATGTTGGATCGTGTCGCGAGGTAGTTTGGCCGTGAGCAGGGTAAGCCTATAAAAGTGATAGAACCGCTGAAACCGATTAGACCCACCGAGACGAAGAGTTACATAGTGGAGTACGATATGTCTTGATGAATTTGGGATGCAAGAAATATACACTCCATTAGCCTCGAGATGTGGGCCCTTCTACGGTACATGGGTATGAGTGCAGTGAAGATTACATGGCGTGGTATGATCCTCGCATACACACATATGTCATGCCCCCTCGCAGACACATCGTTACCAAAGGGATGTCCGTTCTGAGGTGATAATATACATGTTTTATGCTTGTTTTAAAATAACGAATATAATTCATACTATTTATTTTTTGATATATGTGCAAAGCATTGGTCGTGTCGTGGATTAGCTCTCCCCATTTGAAGATGCTGATACATGTACCAATGATATGTGTGAGGCCATCAGGAGATCCTTACGTGAGCTAAGAGGTGGTAGCACTAGATCCACTTTTCAGGCCGGTTCTGGTAGTCATCAACACTAGATTTGATGATGCTTAGTGTATGTTTATGTTTATTTAGAACCGACATGAACTCTTTGTTGGATGTTTATGTTTATTTGGAACCGACATGAACTCTTTGTTGGTTGTTTATGTTTATTTGGAACCAGAACAAACTCTTTGTTGGATATTTATGTTTATTTGGAACTGGCACAACCACTTTGTTTGATGTTTATGTTTTTGGTTTGATGTACTGACGTTTAATATCTATATTCCAAGAATGATAACAATCTGGTTCATCCAAATTACACTTATTAAACCAACTAAGATAACTTATAGACATGTTTTGTATATACATTTTCATAGGAAATGTAATGAAACTTTTAAAACAAGGAGAAGGCGAGCCCTAAGAATGTGAGTCACACGTTGAGTTTTGGTAAGAGTGCATTGACTAGTGCAGGACTGTGCACCATTGTGCACGACCCGTGCACTGTAAAGAACAAGTCCGTGCAAGGCATGATGCATAGACGAAGTTGCTGGTTGTGCACATGGGTGCATGGACCGTGCACGACCCACTGTAATAGTGGTGCACTGTGCACGAGCCACTGAACGGATTAGCAAGTAGTCCGTGTAGTGGAGTTGTCCATCACGAACGGTGTAGCTCCGTCTGTGATGGACGGTGCAACTCCTACCATTCTGTATTGTCCATGCAAATGAAACTGCACGGACTACCTCTTTACAGAATCTTTCTGCATGGACCGTGCACTATGAGTTGTAAAACATGTCTAAAAGTTATCTTAATTGTTTTGATAGGTGACATACAAATCAAAATATCCAAAAAAAGCAGAGCATGACAAAAAGTACAATTGTCTTATGAAACGGTCAGTACAAAATATCCTAGCCGTAAAAAATGCACTAATCAGAATCAAACAAATTATGAATTGACTTGCTACCACGTCGGACTTTGGAGGTTGCCTTGTAATCGAGCAAATGGGAAAGAAAGGGATCGATCAAATGAGGCACAGATTCGTGATGATGACGAGTCCACAGACTATATATATTCGACAATGGTGAATCATCGGACAAGGACACCTACACAATTATAGAGCATTTACTTGTATGTAAAAAAATACAATATAAACTCCAAAGATATTAAAAGGTTGGTAGTATACCGAAATGAAATGATCCTCCCTTATCAAAAGACAGATGCAGATCGTCTGAATCTTCATGACGGAGGGGTCTTGACCCATCGGAACATTCAAAGGCAGGAAAATTTGGTTTGCTCCACCCAACACGACAAATGCACAATTAAATGCAGTAGCGACCACATAACCCATGTTTGGAACTCTTAACCATGTATGCCTTGGGGCAATGCCCAACCCAAAGTGATCTAGGGCATCTCGCATGGTTTCAACCGTATTAAAACTAAAAGTTTTTTAAAACATAAATGAGTTTTCTTTCAGTTTAACAATCATGGTTTGTTTGACGTCTGGCCATTGGTCCTGCCCAAGGCCTAGAGATTCTGCAATTGCTTTGTATCCACAATTTCCATCAAGGCGAATGGAATGGTAACCAGTTAGGTGTGTGCGAATACACATCGAAATAACATCCAAGAATGAAAACTAAGTAGGTGTATTTACTGGAACTAGAGGCGTGTGATCTCTAATATGAGAGGTTGGAGGTGCGAGTAGTCTAACCTGAGACACCGGAGGCATGGGAGGTCTAATATGAGAGGTTGGATGTGCGGGAACTCTTACTTGAGACACCGGAGGCGTGAGAGGTCTAATTTGAGATGACGTACACGGGGAATCTGGGTGGTTTAGGTGCCTACCTCATTGCTTCTTGTTAGGTGTTTGGTTCTTGCTCAATTAGCTCCCATGAAGAAGGAAATATTTTGTTTAGAGCTCCCTTTGGCAGTCCCTTAGTCTTCACAACTGTCGATTCCTGCAGACTAGTCCTCTCGGGATGAGCTAACTCAATAACTGCATTGACACATTTATGTTGTTGATCAACTGAAATATTGGGGAAGTCATTACTAATGAAATTATCCATTAGTGATCTGGCGACTTTGCGCTTCCACCCCTCAACTTCTTCATTTTGTACATCATCCATGTCCAATTGTCTCCAAAAGCTATGCACAACTTTAGGTGGGATACGTATTTGACACCGTACATATCGTTCAATTTTATGGACATACGACAATTTATCTCTTACAAACATCTGGCATCTACAATCGGGGTCTAAAAATGGATCTTCCCCACGTTTGTGTTCATTTATCAAGCGCTTTATGGCTTCATCAGAGACCTTGTATTTCAACTCCGTGAAAACATCTACTATTGTCACCATACATATCATCTTCTAGCGACTCATGTTGAAGGTTGCCTTGATCTCATTTACTTGGATGCTCATAAATGAATCATATTGAGCTAACACAATGTTTAACCTACCATGTGGAGTAGTCTAGAAGTTTTTCAATGATGAGTGTTCTCCTTCAACCCTATAGTTGAAATAACAGAAATGACATATAATCACATTATATCCATGTATAGGTAACGAACTTCCTACATATCCACTTATATAATGGAATCAAGTCATCGCAGTTCTTAGCGAACCATTAATTTTAGATTGACACGCCGAGAACAATTAGTGAATGGGTTTTTATGAGCTTAACTTATATTTTAAGCAAGCTCATATTTCTCACTTGTATTTCTCGTAATTTAGGCATTTGATGGATTTATTTTAGAATTTGGAGGCATATAGACATGTTGGCCGTGTATACATAAAAGTTGGTATTATATATGTGCCAAAGGGTAAATATTATCTTATCCTCCTTTTAAGTGATAACAGAACCCAAATTAGGATTTAGTTTGTTCATATTTCTATGTATATGAAATTGAAGTTTGCCATGTTATTTCATTGTTAACATAACAAAGCCATGAACCTTTTTTTTCTGAAATTGAAAGTCAGTTTTCTTGTGTCCAATTTGACAAGAAAGAAACTCCTCCATTGTATCTTCATTTAAATTTGAATTTGAACAAATCACTTGCATTTCATAAATGGGTTCCATGAAACACGTGCGCAAGTCCATGCGAGCAATGATGATACTATTTCATGAAGATGTTTAAGAGAAATGTCATTTAAGATTTTATAATTACTGTATCAGATAGGAAGTCACCAGTAGAATTCTAAAACATTAGTATGCAATTCTAATAGATTAGTATGCAATTCTAATAATCAAACACAAAATCCAGTGGTCTATTGAGTAGCATATGATAAAGATGAAAACATACATTATTTTACGAAGCACCTAAACTATTAAAAACAAACATATCATAAGCAAACATTTAAGCGAAATGTATTACCAAATCCATACATAGGAGAATGAAACGTGAAAATAACTTAGTGCTTAGTCGTTTGTGGTATACTCGATGAAGTAAGTACATATTACTCATTATTTGGATTAAGAACTTAGTGGTGAGTCTGCTAGCTACCGATCCACCATCTTCACATCCTTTTTCTAGCCTAAGACGCCGTTGTCAAGGCTTTCTCCGTAGAGATTGGCTCATCCAATTTCACCACACTTATAGGGAGGGCAATCGAGTTGCCGACTTCCTGGCCAATTTAGCTCATAGTTATCCTTTTGGCCGCCATATTTTGTATGCTCCTCCTGATGAGGCCTTAGCTTTAATTTCTGGCGATGTAAGAGGAGTGGCTACCCCAAGACTTATTCCTAACTACTCACCTATCTATATATTTTGCGAGAGTGCCGCCTCTCTTTCTGACCAAAAATAAAATAAAATAAAATGTAATAGGTTTATCAACCAGAAAAGAGAGTGACAGTCACACCTATAACAAAATCATTCAGAACTACCTTCTTATTTTCCAATGAAATGAAACCATAATACTCTTGTGAGGGTCTTACTAAGCAATAGATTACACCAGAATAAACCCAACTTAAATGCATAATGGAGAGCAATATAGGCTAGCTTGAAACCTTGAGACAGAAAGGAAAACATCACTTCAATTTATCATACAAAGTAGAAACAAATGGTAGAATGGCCCAACTAAGGTTAGAGATTCAAGGAGATGCTAAATAGCTGATTTTCAATTCAAGTGTTAGTAATAAAATATGAATAATTTATCGAATTTTTACGTAAGAATAGCTATCTAGTAAATTTTAATACATTTTGGACTTCTACAAAAGCTTAATCCCCTTCTGATTTTGACTACTTTTTACAAGAGCTTAAATAAGGCATCCAAGGTAGCATTTAAAATAGGACAAGATTAATGAGTTGTCGAGAGCAAACACTTAACCCAATACCTGAAAAAATCAAGCATCAAGAAATAGTTTTAACATCTCCTGATTTGTCATTCTAGGATAAAGATAAAGTATTTGAATACATAAAGTAGATCTTATAATTTCTTCATGACATGTTTTTTGTATATGGATTATCTTAGAGATACTTGTTGACAAACATATGAAGTTTTTGGTTAGAAAAGATTTTACAAATTATTGTCAATTGTTAGTGTATTAACTCATTGGAATTGTTTTTTTTGATGTGGTCAACCGGGCTTATGTCTGTAGAGTCAACCGGGCTTATGTATGCAGACGGACTCTATTGGACCTTTTGATCTCAGTCTACCCGCTCATCACATGATAAAGGGCGACAACGTTAGCCTCAGTGAAATTGTTAGGTAACGGGCTGTGGTGTTCTAGACAATAGAGGCATACATTGGGAAGTAAAATAGCCCAAAGCTTTGTGCTTTTGGAAGAAGGGACAAAGCTTTGTACATATCAGTATATCTCTGACTTATGAACTTGCAAAAGACACGTTTCATCAAGCACATTTTCCATCTCAACTAAAAGACCAACTCTCCAGACCTAAATTCAATCATGGATTAGGATACCTCCCATATTGTCAAAGGCATTGTTTATGGAAGAAACCCACTTGTCGTTCTCAACATTTACTATTTGAAGAAATAAAATGCCTTTTCAGATCTTCAGATAACTTTGCTTCATGGGTATTCACTTTAGCGTTTATTATGGCTTGCACTCTGATAGTTTCACGTTCAATCTCAGCCTTCTCCTTTTTTGTTTGCCTATTATGTGCTTGAATCTGACCCTCTGTTGCATGTCTAACATGATCCTGCCTCATTGATGATTCCTCTTGCAGTTTTACAAGCTCCTGATTTCTTTGCCTTCAAAACTCATTTTCTGCCTATGGATATAGAGCAGTTAGACCTTTCCAAGAGTAACACTTCACCCTATAATAGATATCATATGAAATCACATACCGCCATCTTTTGTTTAGGCAACCCATCTTCATAACGGGTCATTTGGGATTTTATATGTGCCTGTTGCTGAGCCAATTTCTTTTGTTCCTCGTATATCACCCCCTACAAAAGAACAACAACAAATTAACTATAATCACCAATGAAAAAAGTGAACAAACATGACACACTCTTAAAAAGAAAATGGAATATTCATTGAATTACAAATAACTATTAAGTATCAAGCAAAAACTACGTCCATCCACAAAATCAACCATTTTCCTTTTTTCAAATAAGGCTGAACGCATTGCAAATGTCAGGACATGTCTTAAGAAACCGACAAAATGAACTGCATTTGTCGACTTACAACTTCAGCATCAACTTGCATTTTCTTAAGTTGTTGCACCTTCAATGCTATTTATTCATGTTTCTTTTCTTCCTGCTGCTTTATGGCCTCAAACACCTACGGTCAGAAAATGAAAAACAACAACTAGTGTTCAGTACAGACCACCTTAGTATTTAGTTTTCAGTTTAACCTTTTATATACGGTTTGCAATTAAAATCAAGCTAGTTTTTAAGAAAGTTAAAATAACTATTCTATAGCAATAGAAAAAATGGAAACTCACCAAAACTTAATAAATCGCACCAATACCAAATGAACTCATTAATGAATGACAATAACAGGGCATATCAGATTATCAGCTGAAAAACACATAGAACGCTTGTTAGCATGGTTTCATAGACTATAAATTTTTGTTCAAGGTTCAGATTATAGAATTTCGCATAAAACCAACAAAGAAACAGTATCATGCTCAATATTATCTATTTTAGAAGGGAAATGTAAATAAGCAAGGGCATATAGTAGAAAAATGCCAAAGACAAGTAAGAATGCATAGGAGACAAATGAGGGAAATTTCCTCCACTGAATATGGAATGAAGAATAGCTTAACCTAAATAGAAGAGGCGAGAAAACACAAGAACTGATGCAGAAAACATTATGAGAGTAACGATAAATATATCAAAATGACATAATACCCCAGCTTCCTCACCACCCTTTCCCTTGCCTTGAGTTCATTCTCAAAAGTTAATTTCATGGGGGCTTCAACTGTAACACCCATGTTTATACCTTTGCACACAATCTGTGCATAAATGGCCTAATTGATAAGAAAAACCATAAGCATAGTTCAAAACCTTGGAATATAGGACAAAGACTTCACCTAGTAAATTCTCTAGATGAGTGTAGCAAATCCCTTTGTCCTCCTTGAGAGTTGGGATGAATTCATCAGTAAACATACGAGGCTCTGGATTGCACGCTCCACATCTAGCAGCTAGATGCTCAAGGAGCTCGAATAGTGCAACAACTAATTGAGGAATGTAATGCCCTGTAAGTAGACAACAATATACACAAAATTACACACTACACATGTAACGCATCAATTATACTCAAAATCATAAAACTTTTAGTTGAAACTTGAATTGGTGATATAGGACCACGTTCTTCTCGTTCTCAGTGCAAGGTAGACGTCTTGGATGGGCTTCAAGCAAGAATGGATCTTGATCTTCCTCGACAGTCAAATTCCAGGATTCTGTTCCGTTTTCAACAGGGTCTTCTCTTTTATCCGAACTCCAAATGTGATGATTCCAACACCAGAAGTTAGACCTTGCAGTCTAGTTTACGTCCTCCAAATTTGAGGGTGAACCGATCTAAGAGTCGAAAGATATGCCAAATCTATTGAGGGGTCACAGAGGGATCCGAGAAGGAGTTCATCGAGATGAGTTGCTTGGTTGGAGATCGTGAAAGGGAGATGAATGGTGATGGGTTTGGCGGTGGAAGTGAAGGGATAAGTGACTCCTTGGAGTAGATACAACACACCACTCATTGGAGACAAGTTTGATCAAGTTCAAGGGACACAACTCACCCAGAAAGATGATCACAAACAAGATCGATGTAACACACGATCAAGGAAGCTTTTATGGAAAAGAAAACTGAAGCTTGAGAGCTTTCTTTTTGTCTTTGATTGTTGATTGAAAGATGATTACAAAAGGAGCAAAATGACGCCTATAAATATGCTTACAAAAACTGATCACATGGCCAACCTTTCATGTGGCTAGTGATCCATCACTTTCCTGGAGTTAATGCCCTCAAGTAAACAACTAGAATTAAAGGAAAATACTTAAATAACTTAATATAATTATTTGGCTAAAGTTTAAGAAAACTCAAGTGGTCTAGTGGCAAGGAGAACCCTTACGGCGCCAGGCGAGCCAAGATCAAGTTCACCGGGCCAAGAGGAAAAAGGCTCGGCGCTTCTAGGCTTAGTAGTCCCTTTTGAAGCGTAGCATGACGTTCCTTGACTCGAGCTCTTGTAATAGCCCAAGGTGGCAGCTCATGGCCAAGGTCCAAAGGAGGAACGCAAGCGGCGGCGGCACACGTGGAGGAAGGTGGGCATCCATTGTGGTACTCTGTGGGACTTTCTCCGGACAACCTGGGGTAAGGGCTCTTCTTAGAGCTTGAGGAGCCTTGTGGAGCTTGGATGAGCGGGGCAACAGGTGTGGGGCCCGATGGAGCTGTAGGAGTGTCGGGCATGGGCAAAGGGGCGTGACACTCATCATGCTCGGGCAAGGCTTCCACGACGCTCTTTTGTTGGACCAACTCATCATGGCCATTGGAGCCTTGGGGCATCTTGGTGTCCGAGGGAAATTGAGGAGATGAGGCAATGGCCTTGGATGGCTCGGATGGAGCATGGTCACATCATCCTCCCTTTCTTGAAAGGGATTTGACCCCGAATCATGGCCTTGGTAGTCCTCCTCATCGTCCACCAAAAAGGGAGCCAAGTCAACCACATTGAAGACATCATGAACTCCATAGGTGGATGGGAGCTCGATCTTGTATGCAGTGTCATTGATCCACTCTAGCACTTGGAAAGGGCCGTCACCACGAGGTTTGAGCTTGGAATTTCGAAGTGAGGGGAAACGCTCTTTCCTCAAATGCACCTAAACAAGGTCGCCTGGTTCAAAGATCATTTCCTTACGGCCTTTGTTGGCTTGTCTCACATATTGAGCGGTTCTTCTCTCTAATTGCAGCCTTGTGTCCTCAAGAAGCTTCTTGATCCTTGCAGCTTGATGAAGGCCTTCCTTGCTCTCTCGATCCTTAGTGGCATAGGGCACGAGATCCAAAAGAGTGGTAGGATTGCGGCCATACACAGCCTTAAAAGGAGTGCGCTTGGTTGTTGAATGAATGGACCTATTATAGGCAAACTCAATGAATGAGAGGCACTCTTCTCACCTGCGCAAGTTAGTTCGCAATAAAGACCTAAACAATGCACCAAGGGTTCGATTAACTACCTCGATTTGCCTATCTGTTTGAGGGTGACAAGTGGTGGAAAAGAGGAGCTCCGTCCCTAGCTTGGCCCACAAGGTCTTCCAGAAGTAGCTCAAGAACTTCACATCACGATCTGAAACAATGGAACTAGGAACTCCAAGTAACCTCACCACTTGGTCAAAAAAAATATTAGCAACATGAGAAGCGTCATGAGTCTTTTGGCAAGCTATAAAATGGGCCATTTTAGAAAATCGATCCACCACAACAAAGATAGAATCCCTCCCTCTCTTAGGCCGAGGTAATCCCAAAACAAAATCCATGGAGATGTCTTCCCAGGGGACTTGGGGTATAGGCAAAGGAGTATAAAGACCATGGGACTGAACTTTAGACTTAGCACGCAAACACACAACACATGAAGCACATAATTTTTCTACATCCTTAGTCATGTAAGGCCAGAAGAAATGCTCCCTAAGTGTATGCAAAGTTTTCATGACCCCAAAGGGTCCCATTAAGCCGCCACCATGGGCTTCTAGTACTAAAAGCCTTCTAAGAGATCCACTAGGGATGCAAAGTTTAGACCCCTTGAATAGATATCCATCATGCATGTAAAACTGATCCTTACTACCCTTAGATATGCAAACATGATAAATGTCACCAAAATCAGAATCATGAGCATAAAGTTCTTTCATAAAAGCAAAGCCAAGCAATTGAGCATCAAGAGTAGAGATTAAAGTGTACCGCTTGGATAGTGCATCAACCACTATGTTATCTTTCCTTTTCTTGTGCTTGATGGTACAGGGAAATTCTTCTATGAACTCCACCCACTTGGCATGCTTTTGTTCAACTTGCTTTGACCTTTGAGGAGCTTAAAGGCTTCAATGATCAGAATGTATGACAAATTCTCTTGGCAAGAGATAGTGTTGCCGCACTTGAAGCACTCGAATCAAGGTTAGCAGCTCCTTGTCGTAAGTAGGGTAATTCAGCTCAACCCCTCTAAGTTTCTCACTAATATAGGCAATGGATATGCCTTCTTGCATGAGCACTCCTCCAAGCCCAATACCTGAAGCATCACACTCTATCTCGAAGGTCTTGTTGAAGTCAGGTAAGGCTAAGAGTGGTGCATTAGTGAGATTGTCCTTAAGGGCTGCAAAAGATTCTTCTTGGGGTACGTCCCACTTGAATGTCACATTCTTCTTAGTGAGCTTGGTGAGTGGGGTGGCTAAGGTGCTAAAATCTCTTACAAACCGGCGGTAGAAGCCAGCCAACCCAAGGAAACTCCGAACTTGAGTCATGGTGGTTGGCATGGGCCATTCTTTGATAGTCTTGATCTTTTCTTCATCCACTCTAAGGCCATCCTTGCACACATCAAAGCCAAGAAATACCACGTGATCCGAGCAAAAGTGACACTTTCTAAAATTAGCATACAATTTCTCATGCCTAAGCACTTCCAAAACCTTTCTAAGATGATAAGCATGATCATGCAGATTTTGACTACATATCAAAATATCATCAAAGTAAACTACAAAGAATTTACCAAGGAAGGGTCTTTGAACATGGTTCATTAGCCTCATGAACGTGCTTGGAGCATTGGTGAGACCAAATGGCATCACGAGCCACTTATATAGTCCATACTTTGTTTTGAAGGCCGTTTTCCATTCGTCTTCTTCCTTCATTCTTATTTGGTGGTACCCACTTTTCTAGATCGATCTTGGAGAACACACTAGAGCCATGGAGCTCATCAAGCATATAATCAAGCCTAGGGATAAGGTGACGATATTTGATGGTTATGTTGTTAATAGCCCTACAATCAACGCACATTCTCCAAGTCCCATCCTTTTTAGGCACAAGAATAACCAGAATTGAACATGGGCTCAAACTTTCCCTTACATACCCTTTGTCTAAGAGGTCTTGAACCTGTTTTGAAGCTCTTCGGTCTCAGCTGGGTTGGCTCTATATGCAAGGTTGCCCCCGGGATGAAGTCTATTTGATGTTCAATACCTCGGATGTGAGGTAGGCCACTTGGAACTTCATCTTGGAACAAATCTTGGAATTCCTGCAAGAGAGAGGAGATAAGAGGTGGAAGATCAGCTAACTCTTGAGAAGAGATCAAAACATCTTTGAAAATTACAAGGAAACGAACTTCACTCCCCTTGATAGCTTAATGGACTTCCTTGGCCTTAGCCAAGAGCATCTGGTTAGAGGCGGCTTGATTCTTCCCAATGGCCAACTTCTTTCCCTTGTTGTTGTCCTCGGCCTCTCTAGCTTGTCTCCTTTGCTCTCTTGCAACATGGTCAACCATGATCTCATGTGGCACAAGGGGGTGTAGTGTGATCCTTTTCCCCTTCAAATGAAAAGAATACTCATTGCTGACCCCGTGATGAATTACTCCTCTATCAAATTGCCATGGTCTCTCGAGCAAGAGATGGCAAGCGGTAATGGGTAGAACATCACAAAATACCTCATCTTTATATCCACCTATAGAAAACTGAATCTTGGCTTGTTCCTTAACTTTAAGAGGAGTAGAGGAATTAAGCCAACACAAAGTATAAGGTTAGTGGTGAGGAATTGTAGGAATGTGAAAATGAGAGACTACCTCTTGATCTATGATATTGCAACAAGATCCTCCGTCTATAACTATGCTACATACCTTACCTTGGATAAGACATCGAGTGTGAAAGATAGTCTCACGCTGATTAGGAACATTTTGAGCCTTATTAGTCACCAAGGTTCTCTTGACAACAAAGCAATCCCCGATGGCTGCTTCTACATGCATTTTCTCTTCTTCCTCATGGTTCTCTTCTCTTTCTTCTAGCTCTTCCTCAGATTCATAGTCTCCCAAAGTGTTAAGGAGAACTTTCTCCTTTGTAGGGCAGTCCTTGGTGAAGTGGCCACGCCCTAAGCATTTGAAACACTTGAGATCCCTTGTGCGGCTCTCGCCTTCCCTCCTCTGACCTTGAGGAGCTTGTGGGGCTTCTCTTCTTGGTGGAGGATGAGTGGGTTCAGTTCTTGGTTCTTGGGGCCGAGGAGGAGGGTTAGAGGCGCCGACACTTGGAGCATTCCATGGCCGAGAGCTATAAACTAGAGTCCTTCTTTGTGGGAGATTCTTGTACACATGATTAGTGTAGTATATGACTTCCTCAATGGGGGTACCTCTCACGAAGTGTTGCATGCTCACAATAGACTTAAGTTCAGTAGTTAAGCCATGGACAAATTTTAGAGATGGCATACCCCTCGGGGAACCGAAGTCCGGATCAAAACATGAGAGTCCTTAGCTCTTTGTACTACTCGTCGGGAGTCCTACTTCCTTGCCTAATTTGCTCCAGTTTAGCATGAATCCTTTCAGTGTAGTCTTCGGGAACAAACCTAACATGAAGAGCTTCCTTGAGTTCTTCCCAAGTGGCAACCGGTGGCCAGCCCTTGTACTCCATTTCCTCCTTGTATTCATGAGCGGCTTTCTTGCTCCTTGCCCTACATGGTTAGTAAGCATAGGAAGAGAATTGAATTGGGGGAAGTCATCCATACCTTGATTAGTCATGGAAGTTGCCATAATGGGCACGTAGGAGGTGGTGACAATCAGAGGAGCAAAAGGGGTAGGTGCCAAACGAAGGGATATGGACATTTGTGGAAGATATGAGGTTGACGCACCCCCGGGAAAGGTCACTTGAGGCCGCACCCTAGGTGACTCATGATCTTGAGAAGAATGAGAGTGTTGGTCTTCTTGTCGCCCAATGTTGGTTTGGACCCAGCTGAGTTGTTGCTCAATCTTTGCTTTCAAGGTTTGGATAAGCCGTGTGGTTTTTTCCTTGTCCTGAGCCCTCTTGGTGTCATTGAGTTGGAGGACTTGCATAATGGCCTCCAAGGTGACAGCCGGAGCTTGTTCGTCGTCCATGTCTTTCCCAGCAAAGGAAGCAACCAAGGCACAAACCAAACAACCAAGACAAGAGTAGACAGGCCAATCAATGGAACCTTGAGCTATCAAGTGCCAAAAGTTTGGACCAAAGTTCCTTCCAAGTGTAGTTTGCAAACTTTCAAAAACAAGGCAAGTTTGGGGGTAATTTGTGCAAACCAAAGACAGACACAACAACCTTGATTGAGCTTATGCACCAACTAGGAAGAACTGACCCTTACAAGACACAAAAAGAAGGTACTAATACAAGGTCCTCAAATTCAACTTGTTCTCTTTTTTCTGGCTTTGCCACTCTTTCTCGAACTTGTCTCTTCCCACTCGACTTTTTCTGGTTTCTTGGCCTTTTTTTCTCGAGTTTCCTTGGCTATAAGCCTTTGATTACACTTGAGAATTACAACAATGATAAAACAAACTTCTTGATTGAGGTGAGCACAAGTCTACAACTTGTTGGACTTTCAATTTTATTTTTCTTTCAGTTGGCTTCGAGTTTTCTCAAGTATGTTCCCGTATCTTTAAGTACTTGCTCAAATCAGTTCGTCCAAGTAAGAGACACAAAAATCAAGCAAGTTTATTGTAACAAAAAAGAAGAAATAAAAGAAGTTCAGCCGAGTTAAAGGACACCAAAAGTTAAGTTTGAAATGAATAAATTGGGTATAATCACTTCAATAACTTCAAGTGGTAATTAAAGAGGAGTTTAAGTAACTCAAAGGTTGTCTTCTTCAATTGATCAATCACAAGCACAAAAATAAGAGCAGAACTCAGCAAATTTTCACAAGAATAGGTTACGAAAATTCAGAAGCTTGCAAACGAACTTAGATTGAATTCTAATCCAAAGTTTTAAGCGTTTACCTTGCTAGATCTGATACCACATGATATAGGACCACATTCCTCTCGTTCTCAGTGCAAGGTAGACGTCTTGGATGGGCTTCAAGCAAGAATGGATCTTGATCTTCCTCGACAGTCAAATTCCAGGATTCTATTCTGTTTTCAACGGGGTCGTTCTCTTTGCTCCGGATTCCAAATGGGACGATGGCAACGCCAGAAATTAGATCTTGAAGTCTAGTTTGTGTCCTCCAAATTTGAGTGTGAACCGATCTAGGAGTAAAAGGATATGCCGAATCTACTGAGGGGTCGCAGAAGGATCCGAGAAGGAGTTCAACGAGATGAGTGGTTTGGTTGGAGATCGTGAAAGGGATATGGATGGTGATGGGTTTGGCGGTGGAAGTGAAGGGATAAGTGACTCCTTGGAGTAGATACAACACACCACTCATTGGAGACAAGTTTGATCAAGTTCAAGGGATACAACTCACCCAGGAAGATGATCACAAACAAGATCGATGTTACACACGATCAAGGAAGCTTTTCTGGAAAAGAGAACTGAAGTTTGAGAGCTTTCTTTTTGTCTTTCATTGTTGTTTGAAATATGATTACAAAAGGAGCAAAGTGACGGCTATAAATAGGCTTACAAAAACTGATCACATGGTTAACCTTTCATGTGGCTAGTGATCCATCACTTTCCTAGAGTTAATGCCCTCAAGTAAACAACTAGAATTAAAGGAAAATACTTAAATAACTCAAATATAATTATTTGACTGAAGTTTAAGAAAACTCCAAGTGGTCTAGTGGCAAGGAGAACCCTTATGGCGCCGTACGAGCCAAGATCAAGTTCACCGGGCCAAGAGGAAAAGAGCTCGGCGCTTCTAGGCTTAGTAGTCCCTTTTGAAGCTTAGCATGAAGTTCCTTGGCTCGGGCTCTTGTAATAGCCCCAGGTGGCAGCTCATGGCTGAGGTCCAAAGGAGGAAACCAAGCGGCGCCGTGTGTGGAGAAAGGTGGGCGTCCATGGTGGTGCTCCGTGGGACTTTCTCCGGACAACCTGGGGTGAGGGCTCTTCTTAGAGCTTGAGGAGCCTTGTGGAGCTTGGATGAGCGGGGTAACATGTGTGGGACCCGATGGAGCCGTAGGAGTGTCGGGCGTGGGCAAAGGGGCGTGGCACTCATCATGCCCAGGCAAGGCTTCCTCAGCGCTCTTGTGTTGGACCAACTGATCATGGCCAAGGGAGCCTTGGGGCATCTTGGTGTATGAGGGAAATTGAGGAGATGAGGCGATGGCCTTGGATGGCCCCGACGATGGCATAGGCAATGGCGTAGGCGCAACGGCCTGAATGTCACAACCCCCATGATGGGGCTTGGTCACATCAATTGGTGTTCAGAAAGCCTCTTGTTGAATAATCAAGGGGGCAAAACAAATCAAAATTTAGACCGCAGAACTTTAGTTACCTTTCTTTTGATCAGATTGATGATAAGTTTTTGCATCTTCCAATTGCTTTATCAAATTCTTATGACTTGACATCCGGGCTTCATCTGGAGGAGTGTTTCCCATCTGCACATTTGATAAACATCTAAATTATAACAAACATTTTATATGTGAGTTTTTTTGAAGTAAGAGGAGAATCTGTCACCTATATTTTCAAGACACTTGCTCCAACATCAATGAGTAGTTTTTGAAGGAACTGTGTCCTTTAATCAAAGGTGCAATTACTAATTATGAAGTGGGACCATTTATGGAGATATTTAATCCGGTGATTTTAGATAGTCATAGTGCTTTACTAGAAGCCAACTATGATTTATGGACTATATGTTATAAAGTCTATTGCTATTATTACCGGGTCCTACGAGGTCACACCCTTAGAGTTTAGACTGGATCAAACCGAACCGAAAGCCCATGTTAGACATGGATTTTGGCCCATGTGGTTTATATTGGGAGATAGGCTTTTATTATTAATGGGTAAAAGTTATCATTAATAATTACTTGATAAGGAGGTATCTTATTAGAAGATATATGGAAATAATATAAAGATATTATATCCATCAATTAGGATAAGATATGATCTTATATATATGTGATTTATTTCTCATTAAAAGAAATATAACATTCTTTCCTCCTTGATGATACGTACGTGTGTGCATAATTCACAAGAGAATAACATTCTCCTCATACAATTGTACACGGCCGAACATCTCCCAAAGTGAAGCCAAGTTCTCCTTCGTTCGTTCGTTCTAGCAGACGACATCGAAGGTGATCCAGATCCATACTCGGGTGGACCAACTAGAGGAGTCACACTTGAGGCTCTAATCTCCCCATTCCAGGAAGATTCAAACACGCATCAAGAGGTAATTAATTCTTCTTATCTATGATATATTCAGTTTATGCATGAGATCCTTAGTTAGATGTTAGGAAAACGTTTCCTCAAATTTTGCTTTACTCATCTAAAATCCCTACAGTGGTATCAGTTTCCTCTTGCATAAATTGATTACATCAAGTTTTAAGTTTTAAATTTGATGCATGTCTTGATTCAAATTAAGTGGAAAATTGATATGTAGGTTAATTTGCATGATTAAAACTTTGTTTTTAATTGATTGGATTAGTAAGGTTGAAGAGCTTTATGAACAAATATGCATGAAAAATTATTCTACCCATACTTGATTCATGTGATTTAATTATGCAAGAGATATGATTTTTGGCATGTTTTAAATCATTAGATTTTGATTTTCATAAGATGGATCAATTACCCAAAATTCTATTTTTTTTTCTTAATTCTGATTTTTTGAAAAAAAAACTTAAGTTCTTGCATGTCAAGCATAATTTATCTGCATGTTTTATTCCATTTTTGTAGTTACTATGTCTTCTGAACACCTCAAATTCACTCTCCGCTCAATTGTTGAGAAAAACAAGTTGAACGACACAAATTTCCTTAATTGGGAAAGACATATGAGAATCAGTCTCAGGTCTGAGGGACAAGAGGATGTCCTTGAAACCCTCATCGCAGAGCTGACTGCCACCTCATCTGATGAGGATAAGGCACGTCACAAATACCTGGAAGAAAAGAAGAGGGGAACAATCTCCACTTCAGGTATTTACGTTACTGAAATCTTATCAACCAAGTCTCATTCTTGGATATTAGATTCTGGATGTGGTACTCACATTATTTCGAATGTGCAAGGACTAAGAAATAGGAGACGGTTGCAGAAGGGTGAGATAGATTCGCGCGTTGGAAATGGAGCAGGGTTGTTGCACTTGCCATTGGATATTATAGTCTACCTCTACCTTTTGGCTTAGTTTTAGAACTTTATAATTGTTATTTTATTCCTTCTATTACTAAGAATTTGATTTCAATTTCAGTTTTGAACCTTGAGGGTTATGATTTTGTCATTAAGGATTGTTTTTCCATTTATAAGAATGACATTTTCTATGCTCGATCCCATATGAGTAGTGGTGGACTATACATACTGGATCTCAAATATGAAATTTATAACGTTGATACAAAGAGGCAAAAGTCGAATGATATAAGTGAAGCCAATCTATGGCATTGTCGCTTGGGTCACATTAGCATCAAACGCATGAAGGAACTCCAAACAGTTGATAGCCTAAAGTCATTTGATTTAGAATCATTTAAAACATGTGAGTCATGTATGATGGGCAAGATGACAAGGTCACCTTTCACTGGTACAAGTGAGAGGACTACTGAGCTTCTAGCTCTCATACATACCGATGTGTGTGGACCTATGAGCACAACAGCTAGGAGAGGCTATCGATACTTCATTACATTTACTAATGATTTTAGTAGATATGGGTATATTTACTTAATGAAGCATAAATCTGAGTCCTTTGAAAAGTTCAAAGAATTCCAAAATGAAGTTGAGACACAGACTGACAAGAAGATAAAGACACTCTGATCAGATTGAGGGGGCGAATATCTGAGCCAAGAATTCGACCATCACTTGAGAAGTTGTGGCATTTTGACACAACTGACTCCACCAGGCACGCCACAGCTGAATGGCGTATCTGAGAGGAGAAACAGGACATTGTTAGACATGGTCCACTCAATGATGAGCTTTGCTGATCTTCCTACATCCTTTTGGGGATATGCCCTCACCACTGCTGTGTTCACACTAAACAGGACTCTGTCACGATCAGTTGACAAAACACCACATGAGATATGGTATGGAAAAGTTCCTAGCTTGTCATTTCTGAAGGTCTGGGGATGCGAGGCTTATGTAAAGCGTTTACTATCTGATAAGCTAGCACTCAAATCAGAAAAATGCTTCTTTATAGGTTATCCCAAGGAAACATTGAGATATTATTTCTACAATCCCGTTGAGAACAAAGTGTTTGTTGCTCGTGATAGTGTCTTTTTGGAAAATGATTTCTTTTCCAAGAAGCCAAGTGGGAGAAATGTTCAGCTTGATGAGATTCAAGCTGAGCAACAAACCCAACAACACGAGGACATATACGATGTCACTGAGGAACTTGACTTTGGAGGCGTACCTACTCAAAGGGAAACCGCCCAGATTCAAGATGCAATTCCTCAAGTAGATGAAGCACCTGAGGTCCCGCATACTGATGTGGTCAACCCTTCTGCTGAAGTCTCTCCTATTGTTGGACCACTTTGGAGATCAAACATGCCAAGGCAACAACCTAGACGATATGAGGATTACGTCTTGATTGCTAGTATTGACGTTCTACTTTTAGAGAACGGCGAACCTGTGACCTATAAGCAAGCAATGGTGGACCCCGACTTCGAGAAATGGTTGGTAGCCATGAAATCCGAAATGGACTCCATGTCTGAGAATCAAGTCTGGGACTTGATAGATTTGCCTGATGGGGTAAAACCCATTGGATGCAAATGGGTCTTTAAGATCAAGACAGACAAGGATGAAAACGTTTCTGTCTATAAGGCAAGACTAGTTGCCAAAGGATTTAGATAGGTTCATGGTACTGACTATGATGAAACGTTCGCACCGATCATTATGATCAGGTCCATTAGGATACTCCTAGCGATTTTCGCTTATTATGATTATGAGATTTGGCAAATGGATGTCAAGACCGCTTTTCTAAATGGATATTTATAAGAGGATGTATACGTGATGCAACCAGAATGTTTTGAGGATCCAGAAAACCCTAGGAGAATATGCAAGCTTAAGAAGTCCATCTATGGACTTAAGCAAATATCCCAGAGTTGGAATCTTCATTTTGATGAAGTGGTCAAAAAGTTTGACTTCATCAGATGTGAAAAAGAGCCCTGTGTCTACAAGAAGTTTAGTGGGAGCAAAGTGGCCTTCATAGTTCTATATGTGGATGACATATTACTCATTGGAAATGGCATTCCTATGCTGGAGACAGTTAAGGAGTGGCTTAAGAAGTATTTCTCAATGAAGGATATGGGAGAGGTTGAGTACATACTAGGCATTAAGATCTATAGAGATAGATCTAAGAGACTTATTGTTCTGAGTCAGGGAACTTATGTAGATAAGGTCCTTGATAGATTCAATATGATGAACTCTAAGAAAGGGTTCCTGCCTATGCAACATGGCTTATATCTCAGCAAGAGCCAATGTCCTAAGACACCTGGTGAAACTGAGAGGATGAGCAGGATTCCCTATGCCTCAGCCATAGGATCCATCATGTATGCAATGACTTGTACTCGCCCAGATGTTGCATATGCTTTGAGTATGTGTAGCAGGTACCAATCAAACCCGGGTGATGCACATTGGTGTGCAGCCAAGAACATCCTAAAGTACTTACGAAGGCCCAGGGATGATCTCTTGATATTTGAAGGTGATGACGAGCTGGTCGTCAACGGCTATACTGATGCAAGTTTCCAGACAGACAGAGATGATTTTGAATCTCAGTCTGGATACGTCTTCATTCTGAATGGAGGAGTCGTCAGCTGGAAGAGCTCGAAGCAAGGGACAGTAGCAGATTCTACAACGGAGGCAGAATACATTGCTGCTGATGAAGCAGCTAAGGAGGTTGTCTGGATTAGGCAGTTCATAGCTGAGCTCGGTGTTGTTCCTAGCACTTCTAGAGGTATTGACATCTATTGTGACAATAATGGCGCCATTGCTCAAGCCAAGGAACCTAGCTCTAGCTCCAAGTCCAGACACGTTCTGCGGAAGTATCACTTGATCAGCACTATGTTGATAGAGGAGATGTGAGGATGTGCAAGGTGCACACAGACGACAACATTGCAGATCCTTTGACCAAGCCCATGTCTAGGCCCAAGCATAACAGTCACACTCGGGCCAAGGGACTCAAGCACATTAGAGAGTTCTTTTGAGACATTGTTTGTTTTATGATAAACCCTGTTTATTGTTATTACAGACATTTATGCTTGACTTATATATATGAGTTTCATATTATTATTTAATCATTGCTTGAGATTAGATAAAGTATCCAAACAATTTAATAATTATCAAATGGGCTCATCAAAACTGTTTTGGTGAACGAAACCCCATTAAGTGAACTGAAATTATAAAATTGTTAGAAGTCCATGGTCTAAGTCGTTAACTTGGATACAAATGACTTAATCAAAAGATCATATTGTGAGATTGATTGATAACACTGGGTTTCATGTGTTATAGGGACATAGAGATGTCTAATCGATTACATAGATGTGTATACCGATACGTATCGGACAAACCGATCTTAGGACTCCTCGGGACTTTACTATGGAGTTCTAGGATTATTCATGATTAGTGAGTTCTTTAGACATGAGTATGATATAGTTATCATTTGACTGCTGGTATGTCTTTGATGCTGTCAAACACTGACAGTAACAGGCAGTTATAAAAGCAGTGATTGGGATTGCCAAAAGTTGAGTGGGAGCTGTAGTCTTACAAGATTGAATATGTCCTCCTATTCCGTGTATACCACGATACATTTGGAAATGATTGGTGTCTCGGCCACTTGAAGAGTGAGAACTGTGAAAACGCATGGCCATGCTCGGATGGATTATTAGTAATCATCTGTACTGACAGTTTGATCTCAAGAGTTCAAGAAACGTATTTGGCGGTAAAGATGAGTTTCATCATATAGTCAAGTAAGACACTAAGTGACAAAGGAATTTTAACATTGTACACTTGTTTTAAGGACAAATGGGAGATTGAAGGAATTTTGTCATTTAATCAAATGTGCAATTCCTAATTATGAAGTGGGACCATTTATGGAGATATTTAATCCGGTGATTTTAGGTAGTCATAGTGCTTTGCTAGAAGCCAACTATGATTTATGGACTATATGTTATAAAGTCTATTGTTATTATTACCGGGTCCTACAAGGTCACACCCTTAGAGTTTGGACTGGATCAAACCGAACCGAAAACCCATGTTAGACATGGATTTCGGCCCATGTGGTTTATATTAGGAGATAGGCTTTTATTATTAATGGGTAAAAGTTACCATTAATAATTACTTGATAAGGAGGTATCTTATTAGAAGATATATGGAAATAATATAAAGATATTATATCCATCAATTAGGATAAAATATGATCTTATATATATGTGATTTATTTCTCATTAAAAGAAATATAACATTCTTTCCTCCTTGATGATACGTACGTGTGTGCATAATTCACAAGAGAATAACATTCTCCTCATACAATTGTACACAGCCGAACATCTCCTAAAGTGAAGCCAAGTTCTCCTTCGTTCGTTCGTTCTAGCAGACGACATCGAAGGTGATCCAGATCCATACTCGGGTGGACCAACTAGAGGAGTCACACTTGAGGCTCTAATCTCCCCATTCCAGGAAGATTCAAACACACATCAAGAGGTAATTAGTTCTTCTTATCTATGATCTGTTCAGTTTATGTATGAGATCCTTGGTTAGATGTTAGGAAAATATTTTTTGAAATTCCGCTTTACGCATCTAAAATCCCTACAGTTTTGCAGTCAAGTATAATCCTCGATAAGTGGTGACATGAAGAGGAGTTCTCTGGTCATAATCCTTACAATTAGGCTCAACTCCGTTTTACAAGAGTGTCTTGAGCAAATCAAAATCTCCTCTTGCAACAGTTGAATGGAGGAAGTTGCCTGAGTCTATAATATCCATGGTCACCCCTGTAAGATTGCCTGAGTCTATAATATCCATAGCAAGGAAACAACTCCATCGTACCCGTTTCTAGTGGCTTCTAGTGGAGGCGTGTTGCCAAATGAATCTACAGCAAGATTAAAATTAGCTTCAGAGGCTGATATAAACATTCTTCTGCATTCTTATATGACAACAAGATTAAAATTAGCTTCAGAGGTTGATATATATTAGGGGGCAGAAGAAACCTTACGTACTAAAGATTTACACCAATTCAAGCAAGTGTCAAAATCATCACTAGATGCTGTGAAATTTTAATGTTGTTAAAACGAGAGTTTAGAGTTTGTCATGTTGGATCTAAAATGGCCAATTATTAAATTGGAGGAGACATTAAAACTTCTCTTAGTCTTGACAGTGAAATCTCCCTTATTATTTCTTCTCTTCTCTGTCTTCCTTCCCCGAAAACCACACAAGAGGTGCTAAACCTAATGGTTTCTTTCCTTTTCTCATGGTTTTGTTGACAGTCTTGAGTGATCCTATCAAAAGGCAAGAGTATGACAATAAAGGAATGTTCTACGTCAGTGATTACAATTTCATGGTGAGATCCATCATCTTTCCCTTCTTTTTGTTTATTTGTCTTAGAAACTGCCTTTATAAATTTGCTCACATTTTTGCATATTCTTGCAGGTGTACCTTAATCGTTTCAAGGGATTTATAATAACCTGCAACGGCCAGGGATGAGGCACTAAACATGGTAGAATTGGGCATATCTAGTTGCTTGCCCTTTTCCATGATGTACTTGGCCCTTCAAGAAGAGTAAAAGCGTAGGGTTTTATTGTAGGTAATGCGCAAATGATGTACAGTTCATATATTTCCATCTTATATCTTTTGGAACTCTTCAAATTTCATGCAATTTCAGGCTCGTTGTTGGTTATAATCTACACGCTTATTATGCACGTGGACAATGACTTGTTGTACCACTAAAGGCTATCGTGAATGGAAATATACAGTGGTCACCTGAAGTATTTCATTTTGGTATCGGCATGCTCATAGACGACCATCACTTTTTGAGCAGATTGTGTTTGTTTTAAGATTCATGTACTGTACCAAGTGGAGAGGGTTGCATGCATTATAATATGGCAAGTCAATGTCCAAATTATATTTACCCAAAATCAGACTTACCATTAAAAAGTGGTACCCAACTCAGGAAAGGATATGATATTTCAGGTACTTGAGCCCACAATTCAGCAGCTAGAAATGATATAGCGTTATTGCAAAGGGAAAATACAAATTAGCATAAAAACAAGCCAAATTGCCACAATAATAGTCTACTCAGACGACCTTTCCATAGATGGCACTCTTTTTTTGATAACAGGCGAACATTAGGGCCCATCCCAAAGGAAGACTACCCTAAATCATCTGAATGGATGATCTTTACAAACTGCGTTCCAAAAGAATCAAAAGTAGAGTTCAATAGAAGGAACTCATATCTATCAAAAAGCACGGGATGTGGAACTCGTTCTGAAGATTGCGTGGAGAGAAGCAGTTGAAATTGGTGAAGAGCAGATGGAGGGATGGGATGAGTTGCCAAGAAGTCAGCTGCACGGTTAGCCTCCCGAAAACAGTGGAATACCTGACAAGAATGAAAAGACAGAAGCAGAGAAGAGATATCCAAAATAATGGAGTGAATTTCCCAAGGAATTTTCCAGATTCCTCGGATTGAATTAATAACTACTAGGTTGTCACCTTCAATAATTAATTGGTTGATATGGAGTGATGCCGCAGCACGAAGTCCTGCTAGTGCTGCCAGTGCTTCACATCGGAGTATAGAGGTTGAAGGAATTTGTTCTCGATGAAAAGAAACGATCTTTCCATTATGGTCTCTGAGAAGGAAACCAAAATGGGAAGAATTGTCACTTTTCCATAGATGGCACTCTTGAATAAATTAGCAAACAGTACAAAGGAAAAACATCACAAATTCAAATGTGAAAACATCACAAAGGTAGAAATTTGCACCTCATATGACCCATCACATCAGCAACATTTTATGGAATGTATGACTGATAAATTAGCAAATAGTACAAGGGAAAAAAACAGGGCCGTTCACACCCAACACAAGGCCCTCAGATCAACGACATGTGAAAAAAGATACAATTCACCTGATAATTGTCCAATGTTTAACATGATAATTTACCTGCTCTGCAAGCTGTAAGTTGTGTGTTCCCATGTATTTCATGCTAATATACAAGGCTAGCAAATGACACCTGAATAAGAGATATTCAACATGCAAAAAGAGGGTTGTTAGGAAAAGAGATGATTGTCAGTGCAAAGAGGAGAAAAATTGAAGCTATAAGCTTTACACATAAATAATTTCCTACTATTGTAGAATTAACATATAAAGATCAAATCCAAAAATGCAGGTCCAACAAATATCACTATAGCAAATGAGCTGAATTTAGCTTCAAGTAAGTAAAGGATCAAAGTACTTTTCATGGATCTTACACGACCGGTTTATCATCTGAAAGCAATAGACGTATACGCTTGACAATAACTTGAGTTCACCACAACGTGCTCTTATATATGATTTTACCAAACGAACCCTACACCACGTCGCCATTAACATGTTACATTTAAAAATGGACACCAGCATAGAAGTAGATTGATTCAGCCAAATCAAGATTTGCAAGACAATGTAGTGCAAAATCTAATAACCATAATAACAACATTAGTAAGACACTCTATTTTGAAGTAGTAACTTTAAGGCAAGCCACTGATTTATCAAGTTCTATACTATTTTCATTTTCCTCTTCTTTCTAACCTCTTTTTGTTGCACAATATGTAACTTGAAGTCTTGAACTATCAAAATAGCAGCTGAGAAAGTAGACACTACTAAGATACGTACAAATTATCCATTAAAATTCTTTTTAACTAATAGAAAAGACTAAAAAAAACTCTATTATAATCAATGAATGATCACACATAGTGAATGTCGAACAACCACATGCTGAGAAAGTTGCAACAAAAAATATAAAAAAACTCAAATATCAAGGAGGTCAAAAGCTTATCAATTTCAGGCATCTTTTTTTAACATCATGGGAATACATTTTCTTTATTTCAACATCATGCTTTAGGAAAGGGCATACCGGCAATTTGTCGGGTTTCCTCATGGGAACAAATTTTGTCCCAAGGGTAAGGGCTACAAGAGGGCCAAGTATAAATCCTCTTGCTTCAACACCTACACATTCTCATCCTTATCAGTGTAGTCTAATCAAAATGAGAGAGGCACAGGGAATAAATCAAATAAACTGGTTTGGTTAGAACAATTGAAAAAGAGATGGAGAAAATTATGTTTCTAGATCCATCAACAACCTCTGGATCGGGCAAACATAAAAAATACATGGTGAAATGGGTCAATAATGGCTAAATTGCTATTTAGAAAATACATGGTGAAATGGGCAAGCTTAGAAAACACTTTGCAGAAAAAGGCCTTACTTGTATTTCAAACTCTAAACATTCATATTAATATGATATAATTAACAGTAAAGATATTCCCCATATGTTTACTTATAGATAAAGCATCAAAGAAATTAGCTTTTGGGAGCAGTCCAACACAGCCATATTCCGAGAGCTTTACATTGAAATCTTTGTCAATCTGTATATTTGCGGTTGAGAATTCCTTGTACATTGCCTAAAGACGAAAGAGGAAGGTTTTAGCACAAAGAACATATTTTGAATTTGCTTGTGATCAACCCCAAATTATGAAGTGAATGCATATTTAGGAAAGAGGTTTGCAGTTTGTTGATATGTATGTACCTGGAAAGGACCTTCTTCATGTAGAAAAGTAAGGCCTTGTGCAGCACAAAATGGTACTTTCATTCTTGAACTCCATTCAATAAGTAGGCCATCGAATCTCCCATAAACAAGATGATCTAAGCTGTCGTGATGGAGCCTCTCATATACCAAGATCCTTTGTTCTAAGTCCTCCCGTGCATGTAACCGATCAATTTGCAGAGATTTGGATGATGGAGGGTTGCAAGAGTATTCGCTTCATTCATAAATTCCTTCAAACCTTGTAATCATTTGCTCATCTTCATCTGAGAAATTCCCCATTTCCATCAATTCTTTCCTCTTTGTAGCATAGAGTCTATTCAAGAGCCGAATGTGAGGATCATCTATCACATTTTTCAAGGGCTCTAACTTCTCTTCCTATCATAAACCAAATCTAGTTAATAACTAACAAAACATATGACAAAATAAAAGGCTTGATCTGGGTAGCGAGTAACTACAACCTGATATGGACTAGGATCCCCTCGATCTTGGTGCAAGGTAGACGCCAAGGTGGGTTCCAAGCAAGGTTGAACTTGTTCGGCCGCATACAGTATTTTTCCAGAATTCTGTTCCGTTTTCAACTGGGTCGTTCTCTTTGCTCCGGACTCCAAATTGGGTGATTCCAACTCCCCGAGTTATATCTGAAAGTCTAAATGATTTCCTAAAAATTAGGGCATGAACGGATCGTGGAATCAAAAGTTATACGGAATTTACTGAAGGGTCGCAGGCAGTTCAGCGAAGGAGGTGTTGATGATGATGGATTTGGTTTTGATGAAGAGGATGATGGTGATGAATAAATCTGGATGTGGGGATTGATTTGTGATGGAGATTGAAGGGATAAGTATCCTAGACTCACGTGGATATGACTCACCACAAGAGAATAGAACAAGATCAAAGAGCATAGGGATATTACGCACCCTAAACTAGTCGATCAAAAGCTCGATATTACACACGAGCAAAGACTGAAATTTTAGGAAATTTTCAAAGGAGATATCTTTGGTTTATTATTACGCATTTTATGATCACAAAAGGCTCACGAGGCATGCTTAAATAGGCCTACAAAAATGGAGTTAAAAACTCTTGAACTAGCCTAGTAAAAGCATCCTCAATTAGTGTCTTCCAAAACAAATAACTCTTAAACCCGAAGTCTTTTGAGCTTTCCCTTCTACAACATGGTAGCTGAATGAGTTAGGTGGGTCTCCACCAAAAATGGGCCAGTTTGCACGAGTGAAACAAAATTGGGCCCATGATCAACGCAACTATGTCAACCTGGCGCGATGACGTGTGTGGAGTGCGATGTTTGGGAGTCTTGGGCACACTTCCCTCAGCACTCATGGGCTGAACGGACTCTTCATTGTCACTTGAGTCAATGGAAGCCTTGGTGTGCGGGACAAGTGGTGGAGCGACCGGTGGAATGAAGTCCTCCTTGTGTGGCGCCGACGCTTGGCCTTGATCAACTTGGCCGGTGTCACTTGCTTGCACTTGGGGCTCTTGGTGGCTTGATGTGTCTAGCTCTTGATGGGACATAGTCACATCATCCTCCCCTCCATGGAAAGGATTCGACCTCGAATCCAAGTGCCCTACATGAAAATCAGAAAAATGAGGCTCTTGAACTCCACCAAGAAAATTTGATAATGTAGTCACGAAAATTCCAAGTTCTATATGAAATGCGAAGATGCATGCACAAACTATTACACTCTTCTTCCTAGTCCTACGTTCAAGTTTAGGAAACCAACTAACAACATAACACGCATGCTTGTACAAAATAATAGTATGAACTAGATGCATCCCATATGACATGTATTGAGCAAGAGAACTTGGGTGCATGCATGAGTACCTAGTTCTACATTCAAAAACTGATTTAAGCACTTGGAATTCTCTACTCTTTGAAAGATATTCATTATCAAGCGATGAGAATAATAGAGTAGATAGCAAAGTAAGGGCATATGATACTTCCCTAGAATGAGTCCTAGATTGGACCTCCTTCGCAAGGTCAGAATCAGAATCTTCGGCTAGTTTGACATATTTTGCATCAACCTCGTCTTGTAGAAGAAATGACATGCTTGAAGGAACCATGTGTGTCAAGTCGGACCATGGAGTAGCTAATGATGCTAAGGAGCTATGTTTGATTGTAGGCCAACACTTGCGTCTTGGAGGAGTTGGAGATGGCTCCAAGATTTCGTCATCTTTTTCCATTGGTTCAAGCTCTTTTCTGTTGGCCATAGATGATGGTGATTCAGTAGCAAGAGCATTCTCATCTTTAGCCTCTTTTTGAACCACCAAATTGTCTTCCTCGACATCATGACCCTTAAGCGGCTCTTTTTTGCTGCCTAAAACTAGGGAAAGGTGACTAGCATTTGGTTCACTCTTGACCTCCTCTCCCACACAAGCATCAACCAAAGCTTCACTCTCAAAGGATCCTTCATCCTTGTAAGTGTAGTATTGGTTGGGACAAATTCCAGCCAAGAGACCTCGCCCATCACACATGACACATACAATGTCGCATGTCCTAACCTGGGGTGGTGGAGGCACTCTTTCTCTGCCCATGGACGTGCTAAAACATGATTTTGGTGAGTCATAGACTCCCTTGGTCTGCACAGAAGGGTTAGAAGAAGAATGATAATAAGGTTCAAAAGAAGGGACAGTTTGATACCTTGTTAGGGAGTGCCATCTTTCTTCATCTCTATAGCCATAGTCATAGCCATAGTCTCCATAAGATTGTCTCCTTAGAGGTATGTTCCTTGGTCTATTACCTTGGTTGCGAAAATCCTTGTACGTGCTCGTGTGAGTGTTGGAGTTGGGGTACATACGTGGTCGAATCTCCCTACATGAAGCACCATAATCTCAAAAGTAAAGGTAATCCCTTTGTGACATATGGCCCAAGCTAGACATCTCCATCCGCTCCCCTTGCAAGGTTAGTAACCAAGACAAAGACGAACACAACAATACAAGAGTAGGTAGGCCAGTCAATGGAACTTTGAGCTATCAAGTGACAAAATTTTGGACCAAAGTTCCTTCCAAGTGCAGTTTGCAAGCTTTCAAAAACAAGGCAAGTTTGGGGGTAATTTTTGCAAACAAAAGACGGACACAACAACCTTGATTGAGCTTATGCACCAACTAGGAAGAACTGACCCTTACAAGACACAAAAAGAAGGTACTACTACAAGGTCCTCAAATTCAACTTGTTCGCTTTTTTCTGGCTTTGCCACTCTTTCTCAAACTTGTCACTTCTTACTCGAATTTTTCTGGCTACTTAGCCCTTTGTTCTCGAGTTTTCTTGGCTATATGCCTTTGATTACACTTGAGAATTATAATAATGATAAAACAAACTCCTTGACTGAGGTGAGCACAAGTCTACAATTTGCTGGACTTTCAATTTTGTTTTTCTTTCAGTTGGTTTTGAGTTTTCTCAAGTATTTTCCCGTATCTTTAAGTACTTGCTCAAGTCAGTTCGTCCAAGCAAAACACACAAGAATCAAGCAAGTTATTGCAGCCAAAAAGGAAGAAATAAATGAAGTTCAGCCGAGTTTAATGGAAGCAATTCAAGAGTTCAGTTTTGCAATGAACTCGGATTCCAAATGATGGACTAGGATCCCCTCGATATGACTACTGAGAAGTACATTGAAACCAAGGAAGGACACCAATCGTATGCTCAGTATCAAGGCGAAGAGAAGATGAAGGGGAAGAGATGTTTGATGTGTTGCCGTTGGACATTTGTGAGCTTGTTCTAGGGCGCCCATGGCAGTTTGATTTGGATGTAACTCATGAAGGGAGAAGGAATGTCTTGCGCTTTGTGAAAGATGGGATGCGACTATGCTTAGAACCCATGACTTGTGGACAACTTGATACTACTTAAAGGGCCGCTCGTTGGGCTCGCAATGGAGTGGTTGTCTCAAGCCCTCTTCCTAGCTCACAACCTATGCTTCACGAGCTCGCTTCAGCCAACAAAAGATCTAAGGGAGTTTTCTTACCCTTTTCTTGTATTTTGAAGCTTAGCCTTAAAATGCACTTTGTGGAATATCGTGTGCATGTTGCTTGTCTACTTGGGTTGTTGTCCACCTATTCACATATGGTTTGTCCTAGGGTAGACAAGGAGAAAAGAATTAGGCTGAATATGGGAAGTCCCTTTAGACTTCTCTTCATGCATGCAACTAGGGTCGAAGACCTCCTTTGCCCTACTAAGCAAGTTTACTTGGGCATGTTTGAAGTGCCTAACTTTTTGTGCTTTCTCCTTGCAGGGGCTAAGGATTCGAGGTCGAATCCTCTACAAGGGGGGGAGGATGATGTGACCATG
Source organism: Rheum nobile (assembly GCA_027886185.1). NCBI lineage: Eukaryota > Viridiplantae > Streptophyta > Magnoliopsida > Caryophyllales > Polygonaceae > Rheum > Rheum nobile. The sequence goes on along the minus strand of WOAB01000306.1, from coordinate 602,745 downwards.
GGCCCCATCAAGGCTAGAGACTCATCACACGGCCCCAAGCTAGCTCCTAAGGCCAGCGTGCGCCACCCGGCGACACTCAAGAGGGGATTTCTTCACTTGTGCGAGCCAACTTCATCTCCACTCGGCACACCTGGTGCCAAACTTCAATATTTGCCACATGAGGAGGTGTGGCCAAGTTTCATGTCAGTTGGAGGAGAATGGCTCGGTGATGGCCTTGGCATTTCCCCGACGTCGGGCACCCGATTAGGGTTTTCAGCTTTGCCCAGGACAACCACCAAGAATCCAAGTTCTGTCTCGGGCCTTCCTCAACAAATGCCTAACGATGATTGCCTGCCAAATTTAGGGTCATTTAAAGCACGGATGCCTAGAGATCTCAAAGGCCTTACCAAGAGCGCCGAGCACACTAAGGTGACTAGTTCACATCTCCTGGGTCGAGCCAGTTTCCAGCGCACACATGGGGGTCCAATAGGCTCATATGGACCTAAGGAAGGCCTGGACCAAGTTGGGATTGAAAGGCACGAGAGTATCTCTCAATGGCTCAATGACTCCACCGTTGTCGCCCACCTTGACGTCAAGACAACCAAGGCTAGGTGTGTGGGCTCCTACTTCTGATTTTGGGCTGGGCTTTGGTCCATTTTGTGAGGCCCATTTAGGTTGTATTATTCCTATAAAAACCGTTTCACCCTACTTGTTCAAGGGTTGGCGAATATTGAGTTCAAACTCTCTCTTATTTTGTTGTCATTAAGTTTTCAAGTAATTTCCAGAATTTCGTTCATCTTCTTTGTTTGTTCTTGTGGCCCTTTCAAGAACTCGAGTGATTCCCTTTGGTGGACATATCCAAAGGCTTCATTCAAACCGAATCCAAGGAGTTGTTGGTGGACATATCCAACATCACACCCGATTCAACCTCTTCTCGACTTGGTGGCCATATCCAAGCCAATGGGAGTCTTTCCAAGTTCAAGTGTGGATTCATTTGGACTGTGGATTGCTTATCTTGTTCGTGCCTCATCCATCCCAAGGAGGTTCAACCGCTTTATCTCCTCCTCCGCAGAATTCAACACAAAAGCAAGCCAAGGAAGGTGTTGTCGTCCAAACCTCCCCACTCTCTAGCTTTGATCTCGACTTCACTTCAAGAACCGACGTACAAGGATCCGAGGGGACACATCAGGTGGTATCAGAGCGTCGGAGGCGATTCAAGGAAGTTTCGCTCGGATGTTGGAACAAGTCATCAATTGGAAGTCATTAAGCCTCCTTCTGCTGCATTTAGGGGACTTAATAATGTGAAGACTCTTCACCTTGATCAATATTAAATCCATGCCATTTGAAGAGTCTTCCAAGACAACCATCTTGAATGTCGGCCATCAAAGAGTCTCTAGTTTGTTCTCTATTTAAAGAGCTTTCTTCTACCATTGTAACCACGTCTAACATGAATTGAATCAAGCCTTAAACTGAGTGTTTTGTCAAGAGAATGTCTCCAATTCTTGAATGTCTCCAATTCCTCTTGTTTGCTCGTGAGTAAGATTGAGTGTGCTCTTGCATAATATCGAGCATGGATAAGCTTCTTTGAGTGAGTCATATCTCTAATTTGTTTGTCCTTGTTCAAGGCTTGAGTGGTGAGTCATATCCACGATATCCTTGTCCACTTATCCCTTTCAATTTCCAGCAAAGAAACCCTTACAAAAAACGGATCCAAGATCCAACCAAAAAAAGCCCCGAAATCATCATTTTCAAGCACCGATCGTCTTTGTTGTCTTATGTTCGATTGAAGGCCGAAACTTCCTTTATACTAAGCATACAATGATCATATTTCTCATCATTTGGTATTAGAGCCATATTCAAGGAACTTCAAAAGGAATCATGTCAAGTCAAAGAGAGAACATGGTATACGCCGTTGGTCAAATCCGACAAGTGTTCCGAGAGGAAAGCGCAAGGATTTTTCAAGAGCAAGAGCGCATATTGTCTAAGATGAATGAGCACAACATTAACTTTTGGAGGAATATTGAGAAGCAGTTGATCCAACTTATTGATGATTCAAAAGTTCAAGCCATTCAAGAGGAGTCACCAAAGGGGGCTACAACAAGGCTTGTCGAAGAACCTCTACAAATGGAGAAGCCGCTCGATGGTGATGAAGTGCCTATGGAAGAATCATGTGTGAGTTACAAGCCCAAATATGTTGAAGAGGAGCCAAGACTGAAAGTTGTTGAAGAGGAGCTAGAACTGAAAGAAAATGAGGCAAAGTGCCATTTTCAGCACCACTTGTCAAAATGATCACCATGAGTACTCGTTGGCCATGGACTAGGATCCCCTCGATCTCGGTGCAAGGTAGACGCCAAGGTGGGTTCCAAGCAAGGTTGAACTTGTTCGGCCGCATACAGTATTTTTCCAGAATTCTGTTCCATTTTCAACTGGGTCGTTCTCTTTGCTCCGGACTCCAAATTGGGTGATTCCAAATCCCAGAGTTATATCTGAACGTCTAAATGATTTCCTAAAATTTAAAGCGTGAACGGATCGGGGAATCAGAAGTTATGCTGAATTTACTGAAGGGTCGCAGGCAGTTCAGCGAAGGAGGTGTTGATGATGATGGATTTGGTTTTGATGAAGTGGATGATGGTGATGAATAGATCTGGATGTGGGGATTGATTTGTTATGGAGATTGAAGGGATAAGTATCCTAGACTCACGTGGATATGACTCACCACAAGAGAATAGAACAAGATCAAAGAGCATAGGGATATTACGCACCCTAAACTAGTCAATCAAAAGCCCGATATTACACACGAGCAAAGACTGAAATTTCAGGAAATTTTCAAAGGAGATATCTCTGGTTTTTTATTACGCATTTGATGACCACAAAAGGCTCACGAGGTTTGCTTAAATAGGCCTACAAAAATGGAGTTAAAAACTCTTGAACTAGCTTAGTAAAAGCATCCTCAATTAGTGTCTTCCAAATCAAATAACTCATAAACCCGAAGTCTTTTGAGCTTTGCCCTTGTAGAACATGGTAGCTGGATGAGTTAAGTAGGCCTCCACCAAAAATGGGCCCGTTTGCACGAGTGAAACAAAATTGGGCCCATGCTCAACGCAACTATGTCATCCAGGCGCGATGACGTGTGTGGAGTGCAATGTTTGGGAGTCATGGGCACACTTCCCTCGGCACTCATGGGCTGAATGGACTCTTCATTGTCACTTGAGTCAATGGAAGCCTTGGTGTGCGGGACAAGTGGTGGAGCGACCGGTGGAATGAAGTCCTCCTTGTGTGGCGTCGACGCTTGGCCTTGATCAAGTTGGCCGATGTCACTTGCTTGCACTTGGGGCTCTTGGTGGCTTGAGGTGTCTAGCTCTTGATGGGACGTAGTCACATCACAACCTCTGTCAAGTCATCTGGCAAATTAAAGATTCTCTGTATTTCCTTTGCAGTTTTTCATTCAATTATCCTTGCGAGTGAACGACTGGTAAGATCAACCAAATGCTTTAACTGAAGACTATCAGCAGCATATGTCAACTCATACAACTTCTTAGTGTCTAATCGGATACACTTTTCATCAAACGCCTTTCGCTCCTAATAAATCATAATTAGACAAAACAATTTAAATCGTCAAACACACTCGGAAATTTATAAATTAACTGCACCAAGTATATCTAATGTGAACCATGCAATTAGTAGGATTAAGATTATTAGTAAACCATACAAACGTACTATAATGCACCCTGACATTGAAAAAAGGGTGAAAGAGAAAAACCACAGAGCAACATCATCTCCTAACCTTATTGGAGTGACCAAGTAATTTATGGAAGCATTTTTTAGTAAATCTCCCAAGATCACTCATAATACTCTACACTTCTTCACTTAACCCTTAATTTTCTCCAATAGTTAAGTGCACTTGAGCTAATCTTGTGGGTGTTAAGAGTTCATCTTCTTTAATCTCCATGTCTTCTAAGATGATCTTGTTCTCATAGGTAATAAGACAACTTCTTGTGGCGCCTGAACCAGCTATGCGCTCTTTTTCAAAGTCTCTTAGGTTTGAACTAGTTTTGTTGATTCACATATAAAAGTTATAAACGTTTTGATAGGAAACAAAAAATTCATGGTGCTACCTTTAGCTTGCTAGATATGACAAGATTTTCATGACAAAAAGTTGCTTTTGGTTTAGCAGAATATCACAAAAGAAGTTTGTAAGAAAAAAAAGATTAAAACAAGCTCCAACAAAGCTGTTCAGAAATTCTATCAAGAGAAAAGCTCAAATTTTGATTTATGCTTCACCTTAAGTAGAAAACAATCAAAACATAATGCTAAATCTGAACCTCTGTTCTTTTTCTTGAGGGAGGGGGTAAAAATCCGAGTCTTTTATTCAAAATGAGTATATGTACATAAGGAACGAAAGTTAATCCACGTTGACACCAAGTCATTATATTTGTTTTACATCCAACTCTTTTGTATACAAGACCATTTGAGATGGTTCTCAATAATATACATAAAGGCAATTTTGTGTGTGTTTAAGGTATAATCACAAGTTAATCAGCAAAGGGGAGAAATCTTCCTTGCCTGAAGAATGTGATCTGCCACTAATATCCCAAGATTTAGAAGAATGATCCAAAATACTCCATTCACACACTTCTCAGGTCTGCGTCTTTCTTTTGGCTTCTCAATTTCCAGTGGTGGTATTATATCTTAAAGAAAAAATATTAAGATTGTTTAGAATACTGAAACACAAAGGGCATGAATTAAACCTAACAAGAAGGACAATAGTCGGTAAGATAAATGGTTTCGTGGATAGCGACGTCCAAATGTGGCAATACCATAGGAAGATCCCCAATAATAGTTAGATAATGTTAGGCTATTGATCAGCGCTACTTTGTAGGGTTTAACTAGGAGTTGTTACCAGAGTTTTAGGTACCATTTATGTGTGTTTAGAGCATAATTGTGGAAAATGGAGTTATGGAGAAGAAGTATTGATTTGGTGGTTTTGGAGAGCTTAAATGAAGACTTAAGAAGATGGAGGAGAAAGCCACACAAGAAAACTGAAGACAGAAGCTGAAGAAGAGCTACAGAAAGAATTTTGCGGGCGCGGATCATCCAGCCGCGGTCGCGGAAAACACAAGAAGCAGCGAAGACAACAGGAACTTATCCGTAGTCGCGGAAGATATGCCGCGGTCGCGGATACTGTTCATAGACGCAGAAGCGGGATTTCGTTTCGTTCGAGTTTTGTTTATTTTATTTCCTTTTTATTTCTTTTCTTTTAATTTCGTTAGTTTCCATTTAGGATTTTCTTTCCTATCTTTAGTTTAGGTTTGGATAGGGATATAACCTAGTTTTCATTAGCAACCTTTTCATATTCTAGATTATTCAAGTTTTACATCAGTTTTTCCCTTGGAGTTTTTACGCTTTGAAGACTATGAAGAACTAAGCAACTATTGCTTAGTCCGACGATTGAAGCCTTCGTTTGTATTTGGTTGTGAGATTATAATTCTATTTCCTTTCCTTTGATTATATCTCTTCTCTTTGTGCTTATTCCTATTTATTATTGCTGATTTGACTGGCCTGATTAACTAGTTGATATTAGTAATTGTCTATTGCTAGGGTTTGGATATTTCTGGTTGAAATCCCTTATCTTGTGTAGCAAACATGATTTTCTAGGACTGGTTGGACTAGTTTATTGTGAAGAGAATTGATTACGTGTTAAATGCTACGAGTTGTTAGTGTTGCATGTATCCTGGTTAATTCATATGCTTACTGCTGCTATTGGATTAAATCTTGATAGTTTCTTATGCATTTGATAGTTAGGGTTACCAGGACTAGTTGGACTGATAACTATTTCAGAATGGGGACAAGAATATTCATAGGAAGGAATTGAGATAATCTAGGATCAACCAATCAAATGAATGGTGGATATTTGTCTAGCTAAGTTATTTCTCGCCAATTGATTACATCCTTTGCTTTTATTTACTTTGTTACATTGATTACAAACCAAAAACCCCTTTGTAACTGTTGACATGCAACTGTTGCACTTAGAAAGATTGATACCTCCCTCAGGGATTCGACCCTTGCTTGCCTACTATACTTAGTTAGGTTTTTGAGGATTACTTTGATAGGCATAACGACTTTAGCCTTACCAAATTTGGCGTCGTTGCCGGGGAGGCATGTTTTAATTTTACTTTGTGTGTGTTTGTGTGCCAACTTTTGTGTGGACCTATCTTATGGTCCACACCCGTGCTACTGACTCTCCACTTTTAGATTTTGATACAGAGATCGAAAGAACATTTTCCAGAAACCGTATAGCAGCCCGTACGCAAATAGAGATGGCTGAAGAAGCACCGACGTTGAGGCAGTTGACTGCCCGAATCTAGAACAACTGCTGCTTGCTGTGCAGTTTCCGGAGTTGGCGGATGGCGTGAATTTTAAGCTCAAATCTGGGCTGATCCATTTACTACCCTATTTCCATGGGATGAGTGGAGAAGACCCCAACAAACATCTTTCTGAATTCCACGCGGTCTGCAACAGTATGAAGCCCCAAAATATTACTGAGGACCAGATCAAGCTGAGGGCCTTTCCCTTCTCTCTGAAGGATGCGGCCAATGATTGGTTCTATTATTTGGCCCCAGGAAGCATTGATACATGGGCTAAGATGAAGAAAGCTTTATTGGAGAAGTACTTCCCTACAACCAAGCTCAATAGCCTGAAGAGGAACATCAGCAACATCGAACAACAGGCCACTGAGACGTTGTACGAGTACTATGAGAGGTTTAAGAGGTTGATCTCTAGCTGTCCCTACCATGGGTATTCTGACCAAGACCTCGTACTTTATTTGTAAGGTGGACTCGTTGATGATGAGAGAAGGATGGTTAACGCAGCCTGTGGTGGAAATATTCTAAACAAGACCCCAGCTGCAGCATTTGAAATATTCCTTGAGCTATCTGAGGGCTCAAGACAGTTTAGCAAGAGAGCGGGCGCTCACACAGTCAAGGCTGCAGAGCCTCAGCCATCTTCCTCACTACTTTCTGAGATGGCTGAGATGAAGGAGATGATGAGGAGATTTATGATGAAGGGTGGCCAGCAGCAAGTCAAGTCTTGTGGAATCTGCTATGACACGATGCATCCGACTGCTGCGTGTCCCACGCTGTAGGAGCCCACTGCTGAAGTGAACGCTATAGGAGGTTTCAGTCCTCCTAGACCAAGATATGACCCGTGCTCCAGCACTTACAATCCAGGGTGGAGAGATCACCCCAATTTGAGATACGGGAACCAGTAGAATCCTCCTCAAGGCCGAGATGATCAAGAGTTTCACCAGAGGCCGCCACAGTTCCTACCGCGCCCACAACAATTTCAGCAGCCTAGAGGTCAACATCAATAATTTAGAGCACAATATGACCCGAGACCTCAAGGCCAAAGCTCAAGTTCATCTATGTCCGGTGATGACATGATCAGGACCCTCACTCAGAGTGTTTCGACGTTGGAAAACACTATGGCCCAACAAAATCAAGAGATGGTCTAGCAAAATAAGTCTCTCGCTCAGAGTGTTTCGACGTTGGCAAACACTATGGCCCAACAAAATCAAGAGATGAGGTCTAGTATTCAGAACTTAGAGAAGCAAGTGAGGCAGATCTCTCTGGCCGTGAGCAAACTGGAGGCCCGGGATTCGGAGAAGCTACCATCCCAAACGGTAGTGAATCCGAGGGAGAACGTATGTGCAATGACGCTAAGGAGTGGAACACAAATGGAGGACGTTCATGGACAACAGAAAGAATTCCGCGACCGCGGAGAGGAAAGTCGCGACCGCGGAATTGTTCCGGAAAGCGAGAAGAAAATCGGCGAATTTCCGCGACCGCGGAAAAGTTTCTAGGGACGAAGATTTTTTCGACGCAAATCCGCGACCGCGGAAAACTTCCTGGAGCCCCAAGGTTGTCAGACGAAGAACCGCGACCGCGGGCCCCAAACCGCGATCGCGGTTTTGCCTCGGATGTTCATGATGATTACGTTCGTCCAAATTTTCCTCTGCTCAATTCGCTGAAGCCACCCGCACCCTTTCCCGAGGCATTGAAGGATACCAGAAGGCTGGAGAACGACAAAGAAAATTTTGATACCTTCAGCAACTGCGAGGTAAACATTCCTGTAATCAAGCTAGGTAAGAGCATCCCTCGCTATGCCAAATTTTTGAAGGAACTATGCAAGATAAAAAGGAAGAAAGCTGTGAAGGAGAAAAAGAAGGTCCTGGTGAGTGAGAATGTCTCCGCTATGCTGCAAAAGCGGTTACCAAAGAAGTGCAGTGACCCAGGCATGTTCACAATTCCCTGCAACATAGGTGGCACCACGTTCGACAAAGCCATGCTGGATTTGGGTGCATCTATCAATGTGTTGCCTCTTTCACTGTATGAATCTTTAGAGGTTGGACCATTACAGAAGACGGGGATAGTGATCCAATTGGCAGATAATTCCTATGTGTATCCCAAAGGAGTGGTGCAAGATGTGCTGGTAGAGGTTGATAAACTGTTTTTTTCTGCGGACTTCTTTGTGATGGATACGGGGCAAGACAAGCATGCAGCCCCTGTGATGCTAGGTAGGCCGTTTATGACCACGACGAATACCAAGATTGATGTGAGCAGTGGTTCTCTCACAATGGAGTTTGACGGGGTGAGGGTCGGATTCAACATTGACGATGCAAAGAGACACCCTCCTGATTGTAGCCCCAAGTGTTCGGTTGATGTGAGCAACCCAAGTTGATCTGGAAAGCACTATGTCGAGCCACGACAATAACCTAGGTGCTGCTCGGGAGGCAACCCGAGGTACGAAATTCTTTTCCTGTCTTTTCCTTTCTAGTTTTTATTGTTCTTGTTTCGTTTTGTTTTAGACTAACATGTAGGAAGGAGACCCGAAGCCAAACTCAGAAGACGGTGTTTAACTCGCACCAGAAGCTTTTCCGCGACCGCGGATATATTTCCGCGACCACGGATTTGCCACTGTAAGTCTCCTATCCCCCCAAAATAAAATCGAAAAAAAAAAGTTCGACATTTTTCTGCGACCGCGTCCTTATTTCCGCGATCGCGGCCCAGTTGTCCGACGTTTCCTTTGAAGCACGGTGCGCATCCTGCTTCCAATGAGGAGACATTAGCCCCACATTTTTATTTGGCACCGATGATGGCCTGACATTCGACAAATGACGAGGAGGAACATCAGAGCCCACAATACGATTACATTCGGGCTCCATTCTGTGTTCGTTGAAGGCCCGTGCAACCCCGTTTTCTTTGATGTACCACTACACCTTACGGTGGATTTATTTGGTTTCACGTGGAGTTTTGCTTGAGTAGGACCACCGCAACACCAGAGACATGTGTTTTCATTGATTTACCGCCAGCCCCAACTTCCACATCCAGGCCACCTGGGCGACGTTGTGAGTACTTTTCTGCTTTTCCCTGTGCTTCATCTTTTTGTCTTTCATTACATTGAGGACAATGCAATGTTTAAGCATGTGGGAGTGATCTATACTTGCTAGTCGTCTGAATAGAAAAAATAAAATTGAAAAAGTCAAAAAAGAAAAGAAAAAAAAGACAAAAATAAATCCTAGGATAAGTCGAAAACCCGAAAGGGCGGCTTAGGCAATAAGCAGGTGGCTTGGACCAGCATTAGGCTGGGGTAATAAGAGGTCAAGAGTGATGTGAGTTTATGTGAGCCCATCTATTGAAAAATGAAATGAGTGGCTTGGTGAAAACCCGAAAGAGTGCCTTGGCAAAATGAGTGAAAAAGAAGAAGAGTGATTATTAGGATTCCTCATTTTTCCTGGCGTGGTGACATAAGAAAAGGTAATATAAGGAGGAATCGGGTAGGTCACTCTGGGAGGTATAAGAAGATAGATGGAGGCTAGGATTAGATATTTTTATTCACTCTATGGTGTTCGGGATAAGCTTGAGGAAAGTATTCTACTTTCCTTAAAGCTTGGGTGTTGTGTTTATTGTGTTGGTGCCTGGGAGATTCATTTTTAGGTGTAGTTCTTAGTGGAGATAGTTTTGCTGTGCTTCTTGAGACCTTGGGTATTTCATTGGAGGAGTAGGTTTCTATTAGCTTATTTGAGGACGAGCAAGGTTTAAGCATGGGGGAATTTGATCAGCGCTACTTTGAAGGGTTTAACTAGGAGTTGTTACCGGAGTTTTAGGTACCATTTATGTGTGTTTAGAGCATAATTGTAGAAAATGGAGTTGTGGAGAAGAAGTACTGATTTGGTGGTTTTGGAGAGCTTAAATGAAAACTTAAGAAGATGGAGGAGAAAGCCACAAAAGAAGACCGAAGACAGAAGCTGAAGAAGAGCTACAGAAAGAATTCCGCGGGCGCGGATCATCCAGCCGCGGTCGCGGAAAACACAAGAAGCAGCGAAGACAACATGAACTTATCCGCGGTCGCGGAAGACAAGCCGCGGTCGCGGATACTGTTCATAGACGCTGAAGCGGGATTTCGTTTCGTCCGAGTTTTGTTTATTTTATTTCCTTTCTATTTCTTTTCTTTTAATTTCGTTAGTTTCCTTTTAGGATTTTATTTCCTATCTTTAGTTTAGGTTTTGCTAGGGATATAACCGAGTTTTCATTAGCAGCCTTTTCATATTCTAGATTATTCAAGTTTTACATCAGTTTTTTCCTTGGAGTTTTTACGCTTTGAAGACTATGAAGAACTAAGAAACTATTGCTTAGTCCGACGATTGAAGCCTTCGTTTGTATTTGGTTGTGAGATTATAATTCTATTTCCTTTCCTTTGATTATATCTCTTCTCTTTGTGCTTATTCCTATTTATTATTGCTGATTTGACTGGCCTGATCAACTAGTTGATATTAGTAATTGTCTATTGCTAGGGTTTGGATATTTCTGGTTGAAATCCCTTATCTTGTGTAGCAAACATGATTTTCTAGGACTGGTTGGACTAGTTTATTGTGAAGAGAATTGATTACGTGTTAAATGCTACGGGTTGTTAGTGTTGCATGTATCCTGGTTAATTCATATGCTTACTGCTGGTATTGGATTAAATCTTGATAGTTTCTTGTGATTTGATAGTTAGGGTTATCAGGACTAGTTGGACTGATAACTATTTCAGAATAGGGTCAAGAATATTCATAGGAAAGAATTGAGATAATCTAGGATCAACCAATCAAATGAATGGTGGATATTTGTCTGCCTAAGTTATTTCTCACCAATTGATTACATCCTTTGCTTTTATTTACTTTGTTACACTGATTACAAACGAAAACCCCCATTTGTTACTATTGACATACAACTGTTGCACTTAGAAAGATTGCTACCTCCCTGTGGGATTTGACCCTTGCTTGCCTACTATACTTAGTTAGGTTTTTGAGGATTACTTTGATAGGCATAGCGACTTTAGCCTTACCAACTATATAAAGAAAAATTATAAAATTGACATGAAGTTCATGTTGTTGAAACTTGAGGCATCAGTCATCCATAAATTTAGAGTGAAGAAACATAAGAAAAACGAGCCTACTAATTTGGAAGTGGTTCCAAACAAGGTTGTCTGCAAATAACTCTGACTTCAAGATGTCACTGTGAAGCTGTGCAACACCATTCACCTGCACATGATGGACATATAAAAAAGTAAAGGCCTGATGCCATTATATTGACTTGAGCAGATCTTTCTTCCTCTTATTTTATCTTGCTCATGCCACTCATACATGAAATTAACTCCTTATCGTATGCGCGGAAATAACACACATTTTGGCTATCCTCACCACAGGCTTGGCGGAATTGTAGTCCAATACTCACATGTCTTGAATGCATCATTAGAAACCCACTCGTTTGTCGATTTCCTTTATAATCTCCATATGACGAGGAAGAAGCTTCCACATCACAGGCTGAGACCATTTCTCTAAGCAAGAGTCTTGTTAAAATCGATTCAACACGCGCTAAGGGAAAATGTCATTTGGAATGAAAGTTAAGCAATTAAATATAACAAATTGATGAATGAGGAACTACTTTGATGTCACATCCCAAGCCTCATCCCAGGCAAGCTTTTCTTCGTCCAGTAGCAATCACATCAACTTCAGGATGGTCAGAGTGGGATGTGCATCGTTAAGCTGCACCGCAATTTTGGTGGGTATTCTAACCACTTCACTGGACTCTTGCTGTCTCTCCTTTCCTTAAATGTAGCAATGATATCCTGTAATAATCACAGTAACAAAATAGCTCAAAAAATTGAAAAGTAGATAATATCATAATCAAGAACTATGAGTCTATTATAGGCTAGTAGTAGTAGTAGTAATAGTAGTAGTACCATTTATGTATGACATGAGAAAACCAACTAACCTGAAGAGAAGCTCTACATAAGAAAAATTGTTGATTCAGACGTAAAAGTTTTCCGTCTTCTATAGCATCTCTAGGATAAGGAACAACACAAACTTGTAAAAACTCATAATCCATCAAAAGGACATTACCATGACTATAGCATGCACATCTTTGCAAATTAGCATAGTTTTAACCACAACTAGAAATGTAGATATCTTACCCAAAGAACAGAGAAAGCCAGCCTCTCCACTTGAGCTCGAAGAGAACATACATCTAGAATTCAAAAGTGCAATAGTGCGTAATAGGATAAACAACAAATATATATGTTTACATAATCAATCCGTTCCTTTCCTGTTTTCTTGAATCATCTAGAGAGTGAACATTCAACATTCAACATTCATGGAGAGCAACCTTTTGTTAAAGGCTTTGGTAGCATGTTAATGCTGCAATCTACAAGGTAGGTGGATAGGCCTCTCAGAGAAGCCTCGTCATCTAGAGGAGTTCCAAGGAGAACAAAATCTGTCACATCAACAATATCTGAATTTCCATTATCAAGGAACCAAAGGTACATGAAAATTTTCATTTGGCAAGAAATGCATCAGTATCCCTCGAAACCAGTAGCCGAAGCAAATAGGTGAATCAATGAGTTTGGAGGCGGAATTAGGAGGCGGAGAGAAGTAGGGAAAATCTTGAGGCAGCGGAAATGGGAGTCGAGGTGTTGGGGGAGGACGGAATCAGGATTTTGATGGACAATCGCAGATAAGCCTGGAAAGAATTGAAGTTGAGCAAGGACCTCTGAAGTAGATTGAGGCGGTGAAGGACATGGGGAATAGGAGAGCGAGACAGTGAAGGATAGAGGAGTTCTTGAGCATTCACTGACAATAAAACAAGGAAAAAGAAACCACATACCATAGATAGTTTCACATCACTGATGATTTCACCTGCTTGATTTGATTCTGTTATTGGACTACCACTCATAGATAGATCACCGTACCATTTGCTCGATGATATTCTATGCTTAAAATTACCAGAAGCATCAATTAAAGCAGAGGAAAGGGAATCCTTGTTGATCTTAGTTTCCCCAAGCAATGAAACATCCTTACAAACATCTGGTTTCTGACAGACATCCAGACACATAAACAATAGTCAATAAAAGGTTGTCTTTTAACAATTACCTACAACAAAACTAAATTTGTAGTGTTAATGACGAATAGAACTAGAACAATACTAAACCTTGGCAGTATGTGTTGATTATGGATTTGAATATCAGTAAAGACTTCATTACTGACATTTAAGAATAGGTATTTCATCTTTTGGTAAGCAATTGACATGGTAACATTATCCATCGTACTTCCTTCCACATTGGTAGTCAAAAACTCATTAGTTTGACCCGGATGCCTCTTTGCTCTCTTCTTTGAAGAAGCCTGGATAAAAGCCAACCCTTTGTGAAATAATAAAAAGGAGAAATATTGACACAAAAATGTTACAAAATAAATATTCCCACCTGGAAGTATTTGCAATACTTATTCTGTGCTTTAGGAGTCAATATGGCATTAAGAAGAGTGTAAAGCTTGACAGCAGGCTACAGAACAAGAGCTGCAACCCCTGTTGCAGGTTTGAAAACATCCATAATGCCTGAAAAGAGTGATTCATCCAGTGATTTGTAGTTCTCAAACACCAGGGCGAGAATATATTCAATTTGGTCTTCCACTTCTCCCAGTATGCGGTTCTAGTGAATCAAAAACCATCAATGACAAAAGTTGCTTTATACATTGCATTTGTATAACCAAGAAAAAATATGCTAATTAATTTGTATTGCATTTAAGAGTGCGGTTCCGATGTGGAGCACTCTTCCCGTACGGACGTGCGGACATGCACTATAGGGCCTTATTTGTGCACTTTTGGGCCTTATTTGTACACTTTTGCAAAAAATTTGAAAAATGCTTGGAAAAAAATTTGAAAAAGAAAATAATAAATTTTTTTTTTTGAAAAAGTGCACAAATAAGACGTTAAAGTGCACAAATAAGACCCAAAAGTGCATGCTCCGCACGTCCGCACGGGAAGAGTGCTCCGCATATGATCCAAACTCTTGCATTTAATAGTTACATTCAATACAATGAACTTTCAAGTTCAAATTTCCACTTTTAGGTATGAATAACACAGGTTTTTATGCAATTCCAATATAGGTGACCTACCGAGTAAATATCCGGAAGTCAACAAACGGATAAGATTGATAAACAAAAGCAACCACTTATAAAACAATTCCACAATTGACAAGAGAAGTGTCAATGTCTTGAAAAAATGGAAATGTAGATCTAAAATACAAGTTGTTACTGAAATGCGAGTTGCGACAAATCCAGCCTTGACAATAGGCTTCTCTAAGCTTCCCTTATGCACTCCTGATTTGCTAGCCTGGAAATGCCCAAAAGAACCTGTATCATCCACCACCATTCACATCAAATTTTTGTTCTTTGCAATCAACTAAATCTTGCAAATTACCACCAATAATGAGCAACAAAACGCAATAAAACTAACTAGCTCCATGAACAACAATGAAGTTGCTACTCTCCATTAATGAACAATCTAAATCATCTTGTAATTTAGGGCAAGTAAGATCTGATTGCCCTGGTCGCTTGCTCCAATCCATCCCAATCACATCCCCAAAAATCATGGCTTGCTTGAGGTGTGTGGAAACAATTTCAAGATTTCCTTCGTTCACTTTCTCCAATTCATTCTTGTAAGTAATTACAGCTCTGCCTGTAATTTTCAAAACAAGTGAAGGTCAAATTTCAGAATATGAGGTTCAGTTGAATCCAATTGCTCTCCACATTACCAAAAAACCATAACAATCAAATGTTTCCCACAACATAAAGTTTGGTTTTCGTCGAATAAGAGATTTGTAAATGGACGATTGAAACAGTCCAGTAACCAAGGTTTAGGCGTGCAATTACTATGTTTTTAAAACCCAAAAATGAGAAATAAGTGGAATGAAACCAATCACCTGGTTCTCAAAGAGATAGAGCATTGTCAGCAGCTCCACCTACCAAAACTGCTTCCTCGAGTTACCGAACAATTTGGGTTAGCTTTTCAACTTCTGCAACCTTTTGCCTATGCATTTTGTCAAGAATTTTGTTTTCCTCCTGAGGTAATGTATGGGCTCTCATTAATAATAGATCATATAAAAATGTGTTTTACGCAGAGAAGCCTTACAAAAGACATACCTTACATATCTCTATCTGCTTCATTAACTCATGGTTTTTATTCTGAAGATCATCAACTAAGGAAGCCTTGGCTAAATCCATCTGAACTTCCTTCTCAGCCTCTTAAAGAGCAGCTTTCTTCGATTTAGTAAGACAGTCCAATGCTCTATTATCATCTTGCAACTTGTCAACCTAAAATCCAACCACGAAAAACACAACGCTGAAAACAAATTCTTCATGTTAAAAGAGGGAGAGGGAGGAATTACATAGCAGCTATAGTGTGATGAGTCCCGGTGATTGACCACCAAGGCGCCGACGCGTTAATGCCACGACACTAAAGAATCGACCATGCTTCGATTCCAAGGCATTTATGCGCACGTCTATATCCAAGCCTCTAAGGCTTTTATCCTCTTTGTATTTTTGGTTATTTAGTTTCTTTAGTCTAGTCTTGCCTTAGTGAGTGTGAAGAGCCATTTGCACATGGGCTTCAACTCACTAAGGCCCATTAGATGCTTTCCCTTGTTGGCTTGATGACTAGACTATTTAAAGCCATCTTTGACTTCCTTGTTCATTTGGTTGAAGATTATAGAAGTGGATATTTCCCTTAGGTTGAGTATATCTCCCTAAGGCCTTCCACTTACTTCTATCAACCCCAAGCATTCAAATCTCTTCTCTTCTCTCATTCTCTTTCGAATCTCTCAAGCAAAGCATTCAAACACATTAGATCCAAGTTCACCCCAACCAAGGAACCTCCACGGGAGGTTCCCTTGGCCCTTAGTCTCCCCTCTTTCTCTCGGCCGTGAGTCTCCCCCAAGCTCCATTGGAGGACTAGCAAGCTTAAGAAGGAAGGAGAAGTCTAGCTTGGCCACGATCTAGTTCACTTGGGAAGAAGAATCTCCTCTTGGGGTTTGATTCTCATCAATTGGTATCAGAGCTGAAGACCAAGCTAAGTCCCTTTTCTCCTCTTTCAGTTCAGTTTTTATGTTCATTTTCTTAGCTTGCATGAGTGCTCTTCTTGTTTCCATGGTGACCATGTGTTTATGCTCATTTCCTCTCTTGCTAGCTTGAAAATTTTCAAGTTCCTTCATGTTGTTGAGTTCGGTTTTCATGTTCAGTTTTTTGCTTGTTAGTGTGATTTTTTTTTGTTGTTTGCATGATGAATGTGTGTTTATTTTAGTGCCTTGCTTTCCCTCCCAAAACCTCCCAAAAACAGGCCCTAAAACCACAAAAAATAGTTTTCCGGCGACCACCACCACCTCCGGCGACCGGACCACCGCTTCTGCCATCTTACCACCGCCCACCCCCACCCTATAGCCACCATCACCATCCCCCTATGCCAGCCACGTGCCCTTACCCCTTGCTTGCTCCATTTTTGAATCCTTAAGTATTGCATGTGACTTGACCCATTTGGAAGGGACCACTTCCACTTTCCCTCTTTTGCTTTTTGGCTCATTTAACCTATTTAGGTAAGAGACAAACTTGTGCTTGGCTGATTTGTTTGAGGGAAGATAGGTAGGAAGCTTCCTTTGTGGGCCTCCAAGTAATGGTAGAAACCTAAGTGGCAAGAAGACAACCTTCCTTTTCTTCTTGTCTCACTCATTGTCCCACCCCAAAAAGGGACTTGGCAAGTCACAAATAGACATCACCCCTTGTTGCCACCACTCTCCATTTCCAACATTATTTGTTGTGGCCCCACGCCTTTCTTATTTTCCATGCACCTTGTAATTTCGGCCACCACTCCCATTGCATTAAAAAGAGCCTAAGGAAAGTCAAGAGGCCAAGAAAAGGCAAAAGGCCCAAATTCAAAAAAAAAAGAAGCAAAAATCAGCACAAAAAAAAAACAAAGCAAAGAGGAGTGGGTCGTTAGCCTTTGTTCTTATTTTCTTGTCGGTTGGGCTACAATATTTTGGTGGGCTCTCTCACCCTCACTTGGCAACTTGGGCCCCTAAGCCCATCCCTCCATGTTCCTCTAGTCTCTTGCCACTACACTTCAACTCTCCTTGGACCCATATGGGGCTGAATTGCTCTCTTGCTTGAACTCATCATCCTAAGTTCCAAGGTTGGCTTATACTTATTAGCTTAAATGATACAATTGGCATTGGATTGAAAGTGCCTCGGGCCGCTCCCAAGTTTCACGTCACATGCATTTACCCGCCTAACCCTCTTGCTTGAGCCTTTATCCATTGCTTGTATTTGCTTGTCCTAGGCCTAGCTTGTCCCTTGACTTGAGCCTTCATTGTTGCATTACTTGATTGCCTAGGTTTAGCTTGCTCCCTCCTTATTAGTATGAATTGTATTGATTAATTGAGACTCTTTACTTGCGCTGCCTATTGCTTGTGCTAGGTGAGTTCCCATGGCCGAGCCATATTGGCCTTATCCCGCTCAGCCGCCTCCGGGCCGGCTCCCATGACGCCATGCTCATGACCCCATGCCCTTGTATGGAGGCCCTCATCCACGTGCCGTCCCTAGGCCTGTTGTCGGCTACGGAGACAGCCGCCACTATGCTCCACGTTTCACCAAGTTCGACATGGAGTCTTTTGAAGACTACGAAAAGGAGCCTATGAAGGATATAAAGAGCCCTTTGAAGAGGAGGCTTGGGCGGATGTGAGCCACTGAGAATATGATCGCGCCCAAAGCCAGTCCCGATGCACGCTCGACCGCCATGACCCGGGCTGGCTGCCGCATCCCCGCGCCAACCATCGTGTTGAAGGCCATGACCCGGGCTGGCTGCCACCAATACCTTGCCCCGAGTCGATTTCCGCACGGCTTGCCGAAGAGAGCCGCGCCAAGAAGGCTGCCGCCCGCTGTGAGGAGGCCAACGCCGAGGCCTTGCGTGCCGCCCTAGCCGCCCTCCGCCGAGAGAAGGAGATTGCCAAGGCCACCGACGCCCGGATGGCCGCACTAGAGCACCGCTTGGCCGAGATTGCCGAGGCCGAGCGCAATCGCGAGAAGGAGGCCCCCACCGACGCTTGGCTGGCCGTCATTGAGCACCGCATGGCCAACTTCTCCACCGCCTCCCCGTTGCCCACGCCGGTTGTGGCACCGCCTACCGCGCCCGCTCCAGCTCCGACCTCGGCACCCACACCAGCCCCGGTGTTCACGCCCCTACCGGCCCCGATTGCCGCGCCACCATCGGCCCCGAAGCCTGCGTCTCCGCTGCCTTCGGTGCTAGATCATGACCATACCCATGAGAAGGACATTGTGGAGCATTCTCCGTTTGGTGTCGATCATAAGACGAGCCAAGACAAGATCGCCGACACCTTGTCTAGGATGTATGTATTTCCTTCTCTTGTTCATGATCACATTTTGGAGTTTTCACTTACTATATCATTACATGCTCATGACCCCCCCTCTAGCCCTACCCTAGCCGAGTATGCCACTTTGGAGGACCTTGCGGGCTATTATTGGGATGATGGTTTCCTTATCCGAGCGGGTGAGCATTGTGTCCTTAGGGCCTCCTCTAGGAATTTGTTGATTATGGATGACCATGAGAACCGTAGAGAGTTTGGGAATACAACACACATTGCTCCATTTGAGGATAATGTCTTTTGGCCTACACTTGCTCCGCTTTTTCCTAGGTCCCACCCTCCCGGTCCTCACACACCCCTATCTCTTCCACCCACCCCTTGGGAAGACTTAGGCATAGTCTTTCTAACCGGATTGCCTACACTTAAGAAGGGGAGGGATTCCATTTGTGTGTTACGCGACCACCTCCTTACGAGGGATCATGGCATCCCTTGTGGCACTTTACACCTTGCACTCGAGCTAGATACCCTTACCTTTGACCCCGGGGTAATCTTAAATGGAATCCCTCATGCTATTGTGTTGGCTTGGGATCCTAGGTTTGTGGGTCATTTTTGGAGGATGTTGTGGCTGAAATTTGGGAAGAGCTTTACCTTTGACACTAGTAGCCACCTCCACCCCGGTACCTTGCTTAGAGCCATTCCTAGGGCCCCACCGCACCATTGGCTGACCTTTCTGTTGCTTGTTGAGTTTGCTTGTCCTAGGACATTGGCGAACATGCCTCCACCGTTTGCACGGATTCCAGCCCAGCGTCGCTCCAAACCTTGCCCATACGGCCATGAAGCCTACCAAGTGATCAATTGGCTCGTCCATGATGCTTATATGGCGAAGCTTCCCGAGGGCTACACGACATCAATGCCATCGCATCTTGTTGTGCCCAAGGAGCCGCTTGACCGCTCTCGTATGCTCGTGCCTCTTTGTGTTAGTGGCGGTCTCCCTCACTCCACCTTCACCTTTAAGAAGGGGAGACGCACCACCACACTTCCTCCACATCCCGGACTTCAAGCACACTCGAAGCGAGGATGCTTCAGAGCTAAGAAGGGGAGAGTGATGAGTCCCGATGATTGACCACCAAGGCGCCAACGCGTTAATGCCACGACACTCAAGCATCGACCATGCTTCGATTCTAAGGCATTTATGCGCACGTCTATATCCAAGCCTCTGAGGCTTTTATCCTCTTTGCATTTTTGGTTATTTAGTTTCTTTAGTCTAGTCTTGCCTTAGTGAGTGTGAAGAGCCATTTGCACATGGGCTTCAACTCACTAAGGCCCATTAGAAGCTTTCCCTTGTTGGCTTGATGACTAGACTATTTAAAGCCATCTTTGGCTTCCTTGTTCATTTGGTTGAAGATTATAGAAGTGGATATTTCCCTTAGGTTGAATATATCTCCCTAAGGCCTTCCACTTACTTCTATCAACCCCAAGCATTCAAATCTCTTCTCTTCTCTCATTCGTTTTCGAATCTCTCAAGCAAAGCATTCAAACACATTAGATCCAAGTTCACCCCAACCAAGGAACCTCCACGGGATGTTCCCTTGGCCCTTAGTCTCCCCTCTTTCTCTCGGCCGTGAGTCTCCCCCAAGCTCCATTGGAGGACTAGCAAGCTTAAGAAGGAAGGAGAAGTCTAGCTTGGCCACAATCTAGGTCACTTGGAAAGAAGAACCTCCTCTTGGGGGTTTGATTCTCATCATAGTGAAAATGATCAAAAAGATAAGAGAGATTGCGTAGCAAGTTCAAGAATAGCCATAAGGCACCCTTTTGACAATAACAAAAATAGAAGCATGTGCAAAGCAATGTCAACCCGAATATCACAAACCATGCTGCAACAATTGCAAAAAAAGGGGCGGCAATGAAACCCACAGACTACAATAGAAAAAAATTATACATAAGAAATATGATTAACGTGATTGAAAGCGTGCCCCTCAATTCAACAATCTCAACATAAACTAAAAAGATTAGAAGGGTATCCTCAATAAAAGAAATGAACCGACAGGTCTGAAAAATGAGCATTGCTTTTATACAGTTAGAAAGTTCACCTATTTGTCGATAGACAACAACTGGTAGTGTAGAGAAAAATTTTCAGTTTTTGGCAAAAAAAATGTTAAACGAAGAGACATGGAATTACCTAAGGTTAGAGCATATAAATTTTAGTTTAGTTCTCAACAGTTATATGTAGGCCATATTCTCACCACAAAATGGCCCATTTTAGACCAAGCTTCCAGTCACAAATTGTATAGCCAATTTAGAATTAGCAAGGAATGCAAAATCACTACCGTGCTAGAAATGATTATATATTGAACATGAGAACATCTTATATCAAACAAGAAAGAATGAAAACATACCTTTTAGACTTGTGGTGCTTCCTAGTGTTCAAATCACTTCTAATGGTTAGAAAGATAGAGAGTAACATCACTCTTATTTCCAGTCTCCTTTTTTTCAACCAGACAACCTGCAAATAAAACACCAGGAAGCCATTACATTGAGATTCTCTAAGAAAATCTTAAAATCGCAAAAGGAAATTCAATTGATCAAAAAAATTAGAAGGGCCTATATAAAAAATTTAATTGTTAATGTATAAAAATGTCATTGTTTCCCTCTTTGATATTTATGTTTGAAAATGTTTTCTTTATTAATGCTTTAATACTGTAAATGATGATATTTTAAGCATAGTATTCACATGTACTATATAAGTTTTAGGGTTTGGGGCTTCACAACCAAATAACAAAGAGTAACATTGAGCACCAAAATGGAAAAAAATGACTTGGATAAATTTCTACAATAGGTTAAATCAGGTTATGAGTTTGTATGTTTCCTTAATTTTGTTACTGGCCACTATATTTCATGATCAACGTTTATGTTTTAATGTCAGTGCAAAGATATGATTCAACTTATAAGGCCACCAAGAAACACTTTGAAGACCTAGCAGAAAGATATGGTAATCCCATAATTGTGCTCAACTTAATAAAGGTTTGCACAAACAAAAGGCCATTTTTGAGAATTGTTTAGTGAAAAACTATGAACTTGATTAGTGATTTGTTCATTGCCAGTAATGGAAAGCATGTCTTAAAAGATCCCCGTCTAATGGTCAATGTTGTGTTGGAAAATTAGACTTACCTGATGGATTTTCCTCTTTATCTTTAATTTGTTAGTAGCAAGGTGGGATTGTTAGGTTACATCTCACATGCATGCTCATCAATATGGATATGATTATAAGAACTCAACTGGTCAAGTTATTGCTTTCTCGATCTGATGTCCGCTTGAAAGAAGTTTCTACATTGACTTTCTTTGAGTTCTCGACATCTGCTTTGGCATGGACCAAAGCCTAGGACAAATGAACACCATCAGAAAATCAAAAACAAACTTTCCAATGTATGAAAGGAAGAACCAACACATAGAAGTCAAACATCAATCGGACAACAGACGAAGCTTCACGAACCCAAAGTCCAAAAAAAAAATTCAATAAGCAACAAAACGATTTCTTACATAATGTTAACAATTGGAGACCAGAGCATTGACTCCATAATATCAAGAAGAAGAACAAACACATTAAACAAAACGTAGAATGGAAAATTCTTTGTCATCAAATACTTACGACGGCCATGGAATATAGTGAAGACCCAAACTTGCGAAGAGGGGGACAACCTGAAACACTTCTCGCTCTGATAATTTCTGGTGCCGAAAAATTCAGCCTCAAATTGCCAGTAACAGATGCGCCGACTAAGCATTGCCTACGAAAAATTGAAAAACCTCTGCAGATTACGATTGTGGAAAAAAGTGAGAAGGGGATAGGAGAATTAAAAGGGGATAGGAGTCGTCTTCGCAAATGGAAATGGAGGAGGAGGAGTTAGCATATGGAGATGAGGGAGATCTCGAGTTTGAAGATGTAGGGGATCCCAGATCGAAGATAGTGTAGAGGGAGGAGACGAGAAAGAGATCGAGAATAAGAGGAGAGAGCTACAAACCCTAAAAGTTCAGATAGAAAAGAAACACGTGAGGGGCACATGGTAGGGCACGGTTCATTAATGGGGGATATCCTCATATAGAAAAGAAACACGTGAGGGGCACATGGTAGGGCACTGTTCATTAAGGGCTCTCATCCCTTTAATGGGAGTAATCAAGTGCAAAGCGGTTTTCTAGCCAAAATTAGAAGAGCAAGTTAAGGCCTTAATTTAACTGTTATAATCCACTGATGAAGCTAATTCGGACCCTTCTACATTCCACCATCAGATTCCTTGTGGTTGTTTCTTTTTTTTCATCTAACAATTGGGCCTTTGAATCAAGCCCAATAACACATATTTTCTATCCTCATTTTCGGCTTATCATACCTTAGATTAATGTTGTGTATAAATGCTTGCATATTTTTTTTATTGAAATTGGGTCCAAAAGATTTTGTTCAACAGTTGCCTTCGAACTTTGTGCGTGTGAATTATAGAACACATGCAAGGTTCGAGATGATAAGAGATGATACGAATTTGTTATCTCGTTCGCATGGTCACAGTCACATAGTTGTATAGTTGACACATTCTTGCTACTTACCTAAAATGGTATGAGGGATGGATACATAGACATTTTTGAATTTCTTTAGACTTGGTATATGCTTTTGATATTAAGGCCTTAGGTCGTATTTGGCAATGCTTTTTTTTATCTATTTTGGTCATTTTTGCATACAAGGATTTGAGTAATAGGCTTTATGCCATAATTGTCAATTTATTTTGACTACCTTTGTGATAAAATTTTGAGGATATAGCATCACATAAGATGATAGTATCGTCTTACCCATAAAGTGTGACAACATCTTATATTTGAGCGTTGGGGGATTTTAATGAATGCACATGTGATATTGATGCAAGTCATATGGGTTTTGTCTTGATTTGATATAGAGGTTAAAGAGCTTGAGAGAGACAAGGCTAACTTTTTGTGAGGAGAGAGGAAGCTTTGGGTATTTTCACAAGCATTTGCATGGGAAGAAAAATTGATATGAGAATTTTGAATCATATCATTTAACTTGGTCGTGATGAGTCGACTTGAGAATTTTAGGTATAATTTACCTTGGTTTCTTCTTTCACATCTTTCATAGATGCATTTTCTCCTCTTTTTTTAATCCTTGTAATTTTTTTTGATGAACTCAAACCATATCTGACTCTAGATACAACCAAGATGATGAATGGTTACATGAGATGATCTTTTGTTTCCTCTAAAAGACAAGAGTGTAATATCCCTCAATTTTTAATAAGGATATTTGGGTAATTTTCCCAACCTTCGTTCATTAATTATTTAGCTTTCAGTGGAGTTCGGATTTTCCGTAACATCCATGATGTCCGAAATAATTCCTTGAGTGGTATAAAATACCTTCGATGTATTTTCGAGACTTAGAGTATTTGTTTGGATAAAAATATATAATTTCCGTGGTTTAAAACCCATACCGAAGCTACGTGTAGCTTATATTCCTCATCATCAGAACTTGGGAAATGAAGCCGACTTGAAATTCGGATTGAATTTCAGCAAAGATCAACTCAAATCAAATTAGATTTGATGAAGTATCTGCAAAGAGGAGCTACGTGTCCTCACATCAAGAATCAGAAGCTACGTGTATTGGAAATTGGAAATTGGAAATTGGAACTTGGGGTTATACGTGGGCTTATATTGTTATACGTGGGCTTATATGGTTCCTCACATCAATTGGAGATTTGCTTCAAATATCAGCAAAGGTGCAGAGGCACCAAACTCCAATTTTGCCTCTTCCTCTCTTCATCTCTCTCGGCGAGCTTCCGCTGGACCATATCCCTGTTCACCGCCTCTTCCTCCGGCGAGCCACCGAGTCGTCGTCTCCTCCCGCAAGCTCGACCTGAACCGGACCGTCGTTCGCTTCGCCGTCCCTCCCCTGTCCGCCGCAGTGTTCGCTGTTGTGCGTGGTGGCTGCTGTCGTGGGGCTGCTGTGCTGCTCCACCGTTGCCGCTTCTTCCTGACAAAGGCGAGCCACCGGCGACGAGGCAGAGAGATCCTCCCCGGCGAAGCCGCTGCCGAGCTCCATTGTTGGAGTTGTGCTGCTGTTGTCGTTGAATTGGGAGGTTGAAGAAGCAAGAATAGGAAGTGGGCCCCATCCCCCTCCTTTGTTAATTCCCTGATGGGCCGTAAAGCCCAATTCCCCTTCCAGTCCAAATTTAACCCAAAATTATTCGAGCGGTATAATTTCGATTCCCTTTTATCCGTATTGTCTTTAGGAAAATTCAATCAATATTCTTATGATTTAAGATCATAAGAATTTATTGAATTTAATTTCTTGAGTTCGTCTAGACAAATAAATTGAGATTAATTAATATGTCATATGCTGGATCGCGTGTGGACTCGTACTCGGTTGGAGCTATCTGAAGCTTAGCCCATATCCTTGGAAAGGATATCATCAGTAGTCATCTCGTCTAGATTCATCACCGAATCTACTCCAGGCAAGTGGCGGTTCGCTCTTGCTCATCATTCCATATTTCCATTAATTATCAATTGCTTAATTGTTAATTAATTTGGACTGATTATCATTCATGTCTGGAACAGCTTTATGAAATTACTTTTGGAAGATAAAATGAACATTATAATAGGTTGTATATCTGTTAGAACAACGCTATTATATATATATGATCTAGATTGAAATATATCTAGGATGTTGGCCTTAATGGCTTTATTATGATTGACTGTTCTGAACTGCTTAGTTAGAACGAGTATTCGTAGGAACGCTACTCGGTATCTCTCAGTGAGTACTAGTCGTTTCTTTATAACCAAGTGGATGGGATGTCCAGGCCCCAACACTTTTCTTTGGTCATGACCTTCTCCTATCCGAGTATAGGGGATGTGCACAACAGCTGGTGCCAATCTCTGGGATTTAGTCCCAACTCTCTATATCTCAATATCCGTCGAGGATGAGATTCTAAAAGCTTGAAACGTGAATGATCGTGTTGGAATTATATAAGATAAGTGCCCGAGTGCACATAATTAATATACCTTTGGCGAGTAGTGCAGCTAAGTTATAGTGCAGTTAGGAAACTCGCCCTAACTTGAATGTAGTACGTTCTCTTTCCAATCTGGAGTCGTATCATGCGGTGATTCGCATTATACGGTGAGGTTGGTCGTGAACCGAAGCATCTCAGTCAGTTTTTAACGTTATGTATATACATATGAAACTATAAATGTTCCAGACATTGTCATGCTTCCATTAAGACTCGTTCCTTTGGAGTCTTCTCTTGGATTTTCCTATGAGACTCGGTTCATTTGGAGTCTTCTCTTGATCATATCTTTTGATAATTATCATTCCAGTAGAAGTATGAAGGTTGACTATCGTTATCGGCTTTTATTCGAGAAACGATAAGTTTAAACCTAATACGACTACTCGAACCTTCTGCTTTGTACCCTTGCTAGTCTTTCATTAGACTCATCCACAAACATTGTTCTCTGCATGTGGGCTGGTGTCATCCGTTCGATTCGGCACATCAGATAAGTTGCCACCCAGTGAAGGCTAAAGAACGACTATGACGGGAAGTGTTTTTGACAAGTTTATCCAGATTGAGATCCTTGGCGTTGATCGCCATGGTCAAGACTTGCTTTATCCTTAAAAGACTTCCGCTATGTTATTTACTCTGAAAACAATGTTTTAACCTACGGGGATTGGGTTGTAATCCCCTGACTTATGTTTTAATGGATGGTTTGTGGATTATATAAATGTTATTTATGATTTGAATAATCCGGTTTAGCCTTGGGTGGTTTCGGAGGTGAAATCCGGGATCACTGGCGGTAATGCCTTTCCAAATGGGTTATGAATTTGGGGGTGTTATAGATTTGGTATCAGAGCTAAGGTTTGTTTTTAAAACAGGTTGGGTGTTTTGAAAGGGTTTATCCTTCTAAAACTATTTCCCGTTTTGAACTGAAAAATGTCTTTCAAACGAATTTGAAATAAATACCGTTCATAGTCGTGCCTTCTTTAGTCTGATATGAGAGGTATGAGAGTTACCTCTATATCTAGAAAGACTGATTTCTTCTTGTTGTTGTAAGACATAGGTGTTTGTCTATTCTTTTGAAAGGACTCGGAAGATGCCGAGATGATTCTATCATCTCTAGTAAGGTTAGATTTCCCTGTTTCTCAGAGATATTTCGAGGTTGGAAGACCTAGTAGTTCCCTCGAAGGTATCAAGTATGTGTTTCCTGTTAGTACTAATATCCTAGTGCTGTAATCTCCGAGTAATTTGGTGTGAACGCTCGAGAGATTAGTGTAGATGAATCTTGTGCTCTATGTTCATAATTCATCTATAGAATTACCAAGTTGATCAATTCTAAGTGATTTTATTACATTGATATATGGGATAATTAAGGAATCACTCTTAGGAGTTTTGATGTCTAAGTAGGATGTCACAGTCGTTGACAGTTGAGGAAACGAATACGGAGGATGAATGCTCGATGCAGTCGGGATTTGCATCCGTATGAGAATTCGTGGGTTGAACCTAAGGTAGAGTTCGTTTAGCCGTTAAGGTAGGCCAACGAAATATTGTAATAACGACGTTTAAATGGAAGTGATTTCCAAGGGAACTCTAAGGAAAATCCCGAGAAAGATCCTAAGGAAGATCCTCAAGGAGAGGAAAATCCTAGGGGAGATCCCGAGGAAGATCCTCCGAAGAAGGAAGATCCGGAGGAAGATCCTCTAAGAGGAGGAAGATCCTGCAGAAGATCCTTAGAAGAAGGAAGATCCAGAGGAAAACCCTGAGGAAGATCCTCGAGAGGGGGAATATCCGAGGGAAGATCCGGAGGGAACTTCCGATGAGAACCCGGAGGAAGACCTCGTAAGGCAAGGCTAGAAGAGTCTGATGCCTAAAGTGTTCATTTATGAGTATCTTTTAGGAAATAAGGATATTGGGAGAAGTTATGGAAAATTTTGTTTCTTCTTGAGACATCATATTCCTAGTGTTTGGAGGTATAAGTTATGTGGAGTTAATGAGATTAAGAGTTATATGTCACTTGTGTACTTGAGATTTTTGTTCCACTAGAAGTATATAGAGGTGGACTAGTACAAAGTCCGGAATGTCTAGTAGTGGAATCATACTGTAGGCATTAGTGTGGATAAAGTGTTGTGAAGGAATAAGTTGATTAAAGGAATAGTTCTATAAGAACTCGTTTCCTCTATTGCAATATTGAGTAAGATTGTGGAATCAAGAATTATGGTGATTGGATTTATAAGTAAGTATGACCCATGTAGGACCAATGGTTAAAGCTTTTGGAAAAGCGAAGTGTACGAGATCATATGTATCCTTTGGGGAGATCTATTTGAGATTTGTTTGAGGTAACATAAGGAAATGATGCAATTACGTCCTGGATGGATAGTAGATTGTGTGAGGAATATAAGGATTTTAAGTTAGAAACAAGTCATTTAAGACAGTACGAGTCGTTGGACTCGATAAGTGGAATTTCCAGAGGATAAATAGTTATGACTCTTGGGAATTGTCAAGGATTGACATCTTGTGAGTATGTCATCTATAAGGCTTATAGTATCATTCTCTTTGAGGAAATAGGAGTAATATCTTATGTGATACGTTTCGAGCAACGTAGGAATAAGATATTGTGATTATTCTTGAATCTTAAAGGAGTTAAGTTGGGAATTATTTAAAGAGATGTGTTAAATTATTCTTGTAAGGATTTTAAGTTAGATATGGCGTAAGGTCAGTCTTACTTTGAGATAAATAATGGAATTGTGGGAGATATCTTTAAGGAATTAAGAAAGTTATGATTCGAGGTTACTAAGATTTAATATCTGAGTTGTAAGAAGTTAATGTATAAACCTTGGGTTTGTCTATAGGGAGATTGGAGGAGAAATGTGTGTTCTCCTATTAAAGGTGTAGTAATATCGTAATGATGGTTGTGGAAGACCATTATTCTAAGATAGACATGATCTTGTAGAGTTAGTAAGAATTATTACCTGGTATCTTATATGGAGATAAGGTTGTATGATGATATTATGATTAAGGATACTAAGTTCAGATAGTAAAGTTGATGTTGAGGCAGGTTTCTCATTAGTTTAATGCAAGTTTCGGGGTCGAAACTTTTCTTAAGGGGGGGTTAATGTAATATCCCTCAATTTTTAATAAGGATATTTGGGTAATTTTTCCAACCTTCGTTCATTAATTATTTCGCTTTCAGTGGAGTTCGGATTTTCCGTAACATCCATGATGTCCGAAATAATTCCTTGAGTGGTATAAAATATCTTCGATGTATTTTCGAGACTTAGAATATTTGTTTGGATAAAAATATATAATTTCCGGGGTTTAAAACCCATACCGAAGCTACGTGTAGCTTATATTCCTCATCATCAGAACTTGGGAAATGAAGCCGACTTGAAATTCGGATTGAATTTCAGCAAAGATCAACTCAAATAAAATTAGATTTGATGAAGTATCTGCAAAGAGGAGCTACGTGTCCTCACATCAAGAATCAGAAGCTACGTGTATTGGAAATTGGAAATTGGAACTTGGGGTTATACGTGGGCTTATATTGTTATACGTGGGCTTATATGGTTCCTCACATCAATTGGAGATTTGCTTCAAATATCAGCAAAGGTGCAGAGGCACCAAACTCCAATTTTGCCTCTTCCTCTCTTCATCTCTCTCGGCGAGCTTCCGCTGGACCATATCCCTGTTCACCGCCTCTTCCTCCGGCGAGCCACCGAGTCGTCGTCTCCTCCGGCAAGCTCGACCTGAACCGGACCGCCGTTCGCTTTGTCGTCCCTCCCCTGTCTGCCGCAGTGTTCGCTGTTGTGCGTGGTGGCTGCTGTCGTGGGGCTGCTGTGCTGCTCCACCGTTGCCGCTTCTTCCTGACAAAGGCGAGCCACCGGCGACGAGGCAGAGAGATCCTCCCCGGCGAAGCCGCTGCCGAGCTCCATTGTTGGAGTTGTGCTGCTGTTGTCGTTGAATTGGGAGGTTGAAGAAGCAAGAATAGGAAGTGGGCCCCATCCCCCTCCTTTGTTAATTCCCTGATGGGCCGTAAAGCCCAATTCCCCTTCCAGTCCAAATTTAACCCAAAATTATTCGAGCGGTATAATTTCGATTCCCTTTTATCCGTATTGTCTTTAGGAAAATTCAATCAATATTCTTATGATTTAAGATCATAAGAATTTATTGAATTTAATTTCTTGAGTTCGTCCAGACAAATAAATTGAGATTAATTAATATGTCATATGCTGGATCGCGTGTGGACTCGTACTCGGTTGGAGCTATCTGAAGCTTAGGCCATATCCTTGGAAAGGATATCATCAGTAGTCGTCTCATCTAGATTCATCACCGAATCTACTCCAAGCAAGTGGCGGTTCGCTCTTGCTCATCATTCCATATTTCCATTAATTATCAATTACTTAATTGTTAATTAATTTGGACTGATTATCATTCATGTCTGGAACAGCTTTATGAAATTACTTTTGGAAGATAAAATGAACATTATAATAGGTTGTATATCTGTTAGAACAACGCTATTATATATATATGATCTAGATTGAAATATATCTAGGATGTTGGCCTTAATGGCTTTATTATGATTGACTGTTCTGAACTGCTTAGTTAGAACGAGTATTCGTAGGAATGCTACTCGGTATCTCTCAGTGAGTACTAGTCGTTTCTTTATAACCAAGTGGATGGGATGTCCAGGCCCCAACACTTTTCTTTGGTCATGACCTTCTCCTATCCGAGTATAGGGGATGTGCACAACAGCTGGTGCCAATCTCTGGGATTTAGTCCCAACTCTCTATATCTCAATATCCGCCGAGGATGAGATTCTAAAAGCTTGAAACGTGAATGATCGTTTTGGAATTATATAAGATAAGTGTCCGACTGCACATAATTAATATACCTTTGGCGAGTAGTGCAGCTAAGTTATAGTGCAGTTAGGAAACTCGCCCTAACTTGAATGTAGTACGTTCTCTTTCCAATCTGGAGTCGTATCATGCGGTGATTCGCATTATACGGTGAGGTTGGTCGTGAACCGAAGCATCTCAGTCAGTTTTTAACGTTATGTATATACATATGAAACTATAAATGTTCCAGACATTGTCATGCTTCCATTAAGACTCGTTCCTTTGGAGTCTTCTCTTGGATTTTCCTATGAGACTCGGTTCATTTGGAGTCTTCTCTTGATCATATCTTTTGATAATTATCATTCCAGTAGAAGTATGAAGGTTGACTATCGTTATCGGCTTTTATTCGAGAAACGATAAGTTTAAACCTAATACGACTACTCGAACCTTCTGCTTTGTACCCTTGCTAGTCTTTCATTAGACTAACCCACAAACATTGTTCTCTGCATGTGGGCTGGTGTCATCCGTTCGATTCGGCACATCAGATAAGTTTCCACCCAGTGAAGGCTAAAGAACGACTATGACGGGAAGTGTTTTTGACAAGTTTATCCAGATTGAGATCCTTGGCGTTGATCGCCATGGTCAAGACTTGCTTTATCCTTAAAAGACTTACGCTATGTTATTTACTCTGAAAACAATGTTTTAACCTACGGGGATTGAGTTGTAATCCCTTGACTTATGTTTTAATGGATGGTTTATGGATTATATAAATGTTATTTATGATTTGAATAATCCGGTTTAGCCTTGGGTGGTTTCGGAGGTGAAATCCGGGATCACTGGCGGTAATGCCTTTCCAAAGGGGTTATGAATTTGGGGGTGTTACAAAGAGGTTCTTTTTTCCTTTGTTTTTGTGGCTGCATCTAGCAAATTAATTAACTAGACTGCCTACGTACCCCCTTTGTGAGGGATCAAGCCGTTCGTAGTTATTTTTTTACCAGTTTAGTTTAGTTTTTTTATATGCACTAGAGGACAAAATGTAAACCTAAAGGGTTGTCAAAATTTCAATCTAACTTATCTTATGCATGTCTATATTGCCTTTTTATGCGCATCACCGAGATAGTTTGAAGTCACCTTTTAGGAAGGGTTGCCCAAGTCATTCGACTATCATTTGCGCATAGGCTTTTGATTTTTCTTTGAAATTTGCGACTGGGTCCGATTGTACCCTTATTGAGGTCAAGTCTTAATGTATTTCTTGTACAACCATTAACCTCTATTTTTTTAGTATCAGTGGCACAATTTGGACATCTTGATACAGTCTGGTGAATCTCCTTGTGTTTCACTTCTCGAAGTTATCACCATTTTAAGCTCTTTCGTAGAGATAGAGATCTTAGCACTTTACCTCAAAGGAGATATTGTCTTCTCTAACTTGGGCATCATTTGAATTTTGTATGAGGAAACTTTGTTGCTTCTTCCTGTTGATCCTCCATTTCTTGACCATTTTGATTTTAACCCTATCGTTCTCAGAACCATCAATTTTCTCAAGCCTTTACAGATGGTCGAGATGATCCCTTTGCAGATGTTGTGTCGAGCCTTTGAAACACTTACACTTGAGAAACATTTTCTTTCTCCTCTGGAATCATACATTGTTTCATTGACTCTATGACGCTTGCTTTCAAGAATCCTCCTTCTTGCATAACTTGCAAATTGTTGAGAACAGTCTCATTGAGAAATTTTCTTTGACCTTTTCCTTTGAAAAGGGTCTCAAGTTTTGCACATTAATTTTCTGCTTGTTTTGTTTCCTTAAAGATGATATTATGGTGGAAGGGTTAGAGGCTTCACCTCGTAGCACCACCCTCTTGTTTTTATTATTTTTCCCTCTCCAAAGTATCCGTCGACAACCAATGTTTCCGTTGTAATATTCTTATTTTCAATTAATACTTTATTTGTTTAATTCGTGTAGAAAATTGGATTTGAAAAATGGATTACATTCTTCTTTACAGAGTTTTTGCGCCAAATCACTCGTTATTTGTCACTTTTTGCACGTAATTAACCACCCGTTATATCGATAATTATTCTAAACCACCCAAATATCCCTCTGCGTTAACACAAAGCCACCCAATACCCTCTGTTAGTTTTCCGTTTAATTGGGTAAAATGACTCTTTGCCCTCATTTTCTTTGTTTAAATTTAGGGGCATCTATGGTTGATGAGAATCAAGCCTCCTAGACAAGGCTTTTCTTCCCAAGGAGCTAGATCGTGACCAAGAAAGAGCTTCTTCCTTCTCTCTTGGGGGTGGATGACCTCCTAAGGCTCTTGGGAGAGACTCAAAGGCCGGGGAAGGTGGAAGCGCCGAGGGAGCCTCCCTTGGAGGTTCCTTGGTGAAAGTGACTTTGGATCTAACCTATTTGATTGATTTGCTTGAGAGAATGTGAGATTGAGAGGGAGAGGGGAAGAGATTTGAATGCTTGAGTTGAAAGAAATAACTGGAGACCTTAGGGGAGGTGTTCCTCTAACCCAAGGTAATGTTCCACTTCTCTATTCTTCAACTAAGTTGCAAATGAACTACAAAAGGGGTTTAAATAGTCATGGCATTTCAGCCAACAAGGGAAAGCTTCTAATGGGCCTTAGTTAGTTGAAGCCCATATGCAAATGGCTCTTCACACTCACTAAGGCAAGACTAAAATCATGAAACTAAATAACCAAAAATAGAAAGGAAATAAAAGCCTTAGAGGCTTGGATATAGGCGTGCACATTGATGCATCGGCGCCTTGGTGGTCAAGACCTTGGCTCCTCCATGGTGAGGCATAAGAGTAGGCGCGGCCGTTCGCATCGATCACCGGGACTCATCACTCTCCCCTTCTTAGTTTCTAAGCGTCCTCACTTCGAGTGTGTTGGAAGTCCGGGATGTGAAGAAAGTGTGGTGGCGCGTCTCCCCTTCTTAAAGTTGAAGGTGTAGTGAGGAAGAACGCCACTAACACAAAGAAGCACGAGCATACGAGACCTGCGGGTGGCTCCTTGGGCACAACAAGATGGAAGGCCTCATGGGCGAGCCACATGCGTGGGTGGGGCTTGGAGTGAACCGGAGAAATGTACCTACAATAATGCAACTTAACTAGAAAACGTGAGTCCATCCAATGGCTCATGGTTGGCCTACAGCTGAACCTAGGCAAGGAGTCAAAGCAAGGGTGAGGCACCAAATAGTAAACCCGAGTGGGGCCGAGGGTGTGTGGGATGCCGTTAGGTGGCCACTCATGGAAAACCAAGAAAATAGGCATGCCCGGGGTATTGAATGTCATTGTACAAGCTAGGGCATGGGTCATGAGGGGGGGAATGGGATGCTACAACTATAGTGGAGTCCCTCCCCTTCTTAGAGTAGAGCCTCCCCCGTACAAGAGACAAGGAGACAGCCCTCCCAAGAGTGGTGGGTGTGGGAAATGGTACATTAAGATCGGGGTGGGTAGACCTAGAAACCACCAAAAGGAACACCTTATAAACTTTGGACCCCAAGAAAATATGGTGGAACATCCTAGGCCAAGGGGGATCTAGTGTGTTGGCTTGAAGGAAGTATCCCTCAACCTCAAAATAATTCTCACCCGAAGGTTGTCCTATCATAGGCCACAAGGAAGGGGTTGTAGCCGTGACATGGTGAGTGGACATTCCCAAGGGGCCACGGTCTACCTGAGTATCCTTAAGTAATTGTCGCATAAGAAAGGAGCTAGGGCTTTGTATCCTACCGGTATGGTTGCAAAAGCTCTCAGCCACAACAAAATTATCAAGCTCAATGTTAGGGCTAGAATCCTCAAGAGAGGGCCTTAGAGGGCCGAGATCGAATGTCGGTGCTATCCTAGGGCAAAGGGAACACAACACATGAAATAATATAGGCGGTAGGCACAAGTAATATAGGACACCGTGTGAGCATCAACAAAAACATATAAACCGATAAGAAAATCATAATAAGGATAATGCACCCTTGCGCCACCAAGACAAATGGGGAAAGCAAGCACACAAGGTCTAAATTCTGAATGAAAGGCAAGGATGCATGCACAAGTTATGCCACTACCCTTCGGAAGCCTAAGTGATCAACACTATTTTGTAGTGCTTATCTAGGAGTTGTTATCGGTGTTTTGGGTGCCATTTGTATGGGTTTAGAGCACAACTATGGAGAATGGAGTTGAGGAGTAGAAATGTAGATATGGTGGTTTGGAGAAGCTTAAATGAAGATATATTGACGAGGAGGAGAAGACCACCTAAGAAGATGAAGTATAGACCTAGTCGGGTCTACAGGACAGACTTCCGCGTCCGCGGATGAGCACGGAGGGCGATCGCAGAGATTTCGAGACGAACGAGCGAGAAAAGCCATATTCCGTGACCGTGGAAAATCCCATCAGCGAGCACAAGTCAAGAGCAAAGTTTTAATTTCCGCGACCGCGGAATTATTTCCGCGATCGCGGAATGACACGGCGGCGAGCACGGCGATCTTCGTCCGAAGTTTCTTTATTTTATTCCGATTTTTCTTTTCTTTTATTATTTCATACTTTATATTTTATTTCCTTTTAGATCATTTTCGTTATCTTTTCACTTTAGTTTAGGGTTAGGTTATTTAACCTAGTTTCTGTAGCAGACTTATTATTCATTTTCAATGTTGTTTCCATTCAGCATTTTTTCCCTTTGAAGTTTATTGTTTCCAAGAACTATGAAGAACTAAGCACCCTTTGCTTAGTCCGACAATTGAAGCCTTCATTTGATTCATGATTGTGAGGTTATAACTCTATTTCCTATTTCTTTGGATTATATCTTTTCTCTTGAGCTTATTCCTATTGATTCTTATTGATTTGACTGGATTGATCACCTAGTTGATATTAGTAATTGTCTATTGCTAGGATTTGGATATTTCGAGTTGAGATTCCTTATCTATTGTAGCATCCATGATATTCTAGGACTAGTTGGACTAGTTTATTATGAAAGAGAATTGATTATGTGCTAAATGTTGCGAAACATCGGTGTTGTATGTATCCTGGTTAATTCCTATGCTCTATGCTACTGTTGTTCTAAATCTTGATAGTTTCTCGTGCGTTCAATAGTAAGGGTTGCTAGGACTAGTTGGACTAGTAACTATTTTAGAATAGGGACATGAATAATCAAAGGAAGGAATATAGATAACCTAGGACCAATCAATCAAATGAATGGTGGATATTTGTTTGGCTAAGTGTTTTTCCCAAATTGATAAAACCCTTTGCTTCTGTTTGTTTTGTTTACTTTGTTTACAACCAACCAACCGAAAACCCCCATTGTTACTATTGCATGCAAACTAACATTAAGAAAGATAACTCCTCCCTGTGGGATTCGACCCTTACTTGCCTATTCTACTAGTTTAGGTTTGTTTAGGATTATTTTGATTAGGCGATACGACTAAAACCTGTTATCAAAATTTGGCGCCGTTGCCGGGGAGGCAAGTTTTGTTTTTCTTATGTGTGTTTGTGTGCTAATTTGTGTGTGGACCTATCTTATGGTCCACACCCGTGCTACTGACTCTCCACTCTTAGTTTTAGAAACAGAAATTGAGAGAACGCTCTCTCAGAGCCGCAGAGTGAATATATCTTTGGTTTTTGACAACCCAACTTTTGAGATGGCTGACGAACAACAGACATTGAGGCAGCCGACTGCCCCTAACCTGCAATAGCAACCGCTGGCTGTGCATTTTCCTGAGATGGCCGATGGCGCCAACTTCGAACTCAAGTCAGGGTTGATCCACTTACTCCCCCACTTCCATGGGCTGAGTGGTGAAGACCCTAACAAGCATCTGTCGGAATTCCATGCAGTCTGGACGAGCATGAAGCCTAAGGGAGTGACTGAGGACCAGATCAAGCTGAGGGCCTTTCCTTTCTCCTTGAAGGATGCGGCCAATGACTGGTTCTATTACCAGACCCGAGGGAGCATAGACACGTGGGCCAAGATGAAAAAGGCCTTCCTGGAGAAGTACTTCCCAGCGACGAAGTTGAACAGCCTGAAGAAGAGTATTAGCAACATCGAACAGCAGGCTGCTGAGTCGTTATATGAGTACTACGAGCGCTTCAAGAGGCTGATTTCCAGTTGCCCCTATCATGGCTACTCCGATCAGGACCTCGTACTTTATTTGTACGGAGGTCTTCTTGATGACGAGCGGAGGATGGTGAACGCTGCTTGTGGAGGAAATATCCTGAACAGGACTCCCGACCAGGCTTTTGAAGTCTTCTTTGAGCTATCTGAGCGCTCAAGACAGTTTAGCAAAAGGGCGAGCGCCCAATCCGTGAGAGCTGCAATATCTCAGCCTAATTCCACTCTACTCGCTGAGATGGCTGAGATGAAGGAGATGATGAGGCGGTGCATGATGAAGGATGGCCAGCAGCAGGTCAAATCATGTGGGATATGC
Source organism: Rheum nobile (assembly GCA_027886185.1). Taxonomy (NCBI): domain Eukaryota; kingdom Viridiplantae; phylum Streptophyta; class Magnoliopsida; order Caryophyllales; family Polygonaceae; genus Rheum; species Rheum nobile. The sequence continues at coordinate 565,757 of WOAB01000306.1, read as the reverse complement.
CAAGACACGATGCATCCAACTGATGCATGTCCCACGCTGCAGGAGCCCATTGCTGAGGTGAACGCAATTGGAGGATATGGCCCTCAAAGGCTAAGATATGACCCGTACTCCAACACCTATAATCCAGGGTGGAGAGATCACCCCAATTTGAGGTATGGGAACCAACAGAACATTCATCATGGTCAGGAGAACCAAGAATACCCACAGAGGCCGCCACAATTTTTTCCCCGCCCACAACAGTACCAGCAGTCTAGGGGTCAACAATATAGAGCTCCATACGACCAGAGACCCCAAGGCCAGAGTTCCAGTGCCTCTACGTCCAGTGAGGACAAGATCAATGCCCTTGTCCAGGGCATGCAAGCCATGGTTAACAATGTGAACACACTGGCGAACACTGTGGCCCAACATCAGCAAGAGACAAAGTCCAGTATTCAGAACCTGGAAGAACAATTGGGGCAAATCTCTATAGCTGTGAGCAAGTTGGAAGCTCGGGAGTCGGGGAAACTACCCTCTCAAACGGTAGTCAACCCGAAGGAGAATGTGTGTGCCATGACATTAAGGAGCGGAGCTGAGGTGGAGGCTAGGCAAGTACGAGAGAGAAATCCGCGACCGCGGTGCGACCACTGACGAGGAGAAGGAAGAAATCGGCGATAATCCGCGACCGTGGCAAGAATTCCGCGACCACGGAAAAAGCACGGATGAAGAGGAGCAACATGTCGAGAATTTTCCATGACCGCGGCATGAAATCCACGATCGCGGAAAAATAATTGAAGAAGGCGATCAGGTCGAACAAATTCCGCGACCGCGGCCACCAATCCGCGATCGCGGAAATTCCCCAGACGCGTCCTTTTGTCTCGACGACCCCTATGACGACTATGTGTGCCCCTATTTCCCTCCGCTCGGATCAGTAAAAGCTCCTGCACCCTTCCCCGAGGCTCTGGCGGACACGAGGAGGCCAACCAATGATAAGGAATTGTTTGAGACGTTTAGCAATTGTGAGGTAAACATTCCTTTACTCAAGCTAGTAAATAGTATTCCTCGCTATGCTAAATTTTTGAAGGAGCTCTGCACGATTAAGAGGAAGAGGGCGGTTAAGGAGAAGAAAAAGGTGCAAGTTAGTGAGAATGTGTCCGCTATGCTGCAAAAGCGGATACCCAAGAAGGTGAGCGACCTTGGGATATTCACTATTCCCTGCAAGATTGGGGGTACCTTGTTCGACAAGGCCTTACTTGATTTGGGTGCCTCCATAAACGTGTTGCCTCTCTCACTGTACAAGTCTCTGGAGGTGGGACCATTAGAGAAGACGGGGATCGTCATCCAGTTGGCGGATAACTTATACGTCTACCCCAAAGGAGTGGTGCAGGACGTGCTAGTCGAGGCTGATAAGTTAGTCTTCCCTGCAGACTTCTTCGTGATAGACACGAGGCAGGACAAGGATGCAGCGCCTGTGATATTAGGAAGGCCGTTCATGAATACGGCGGGGACAAAGATCGATGTGAGCAATGGTTCGCTCACAATGGAATTCGACGGGGTCAGGGTCGGTTTCACCATAGATGATGCAAAGAAACACCCTCCAGATGGAAACTGACATTAGCTTGTCAACATGAAACTAGTCCAACATGAAAAGTGCTCTATCCAAGGATGTGACATGAAACTCATGCAATGTGCCACTCAATGACATACAAGAGGAAAAAGAGAAGGGTGCTTCCCTGAAATTCGGAGCATTTAGGACGCCTTCTTCTTCTTCGCCAAGAGTTGATGGCGGGAGCAACGAGGGTGCTGGCCAAGGCGGTATCAAGGTGTAAGTCTCCTTCGGTGGGGCATCCATGGGGCGCCGGCCACCATTGGGATGGCTCGATGGGGAGCCTCCAATAGGCGACAAGGATTTGCTCGAGGCGATGGGCGGCGGCCAACCAAGTCGCGGTTGATCCAAGGGCACGGCCAGCCAAGTGGGCGCCAAGCGACCGCCCTCCTTGGTGGTGAGGCAAGGGCGCAACACCAAGGAGGAGGTGGGGGTCTCTCAAGGGGTGGCCGTGCCAGGCGACGGTGGAGACCTGAAGGCCTCGAGGTGGGCCTTGGCGGCGCGTGTCTCCTCGGCTGCAGTGGCTGGCTGGCAGTCACTAGGCATGTCCTCAATGAGGTCCGACGGGCGCCGGCCCGGTGGCGGACGAGCGTTGAGATGCTCATTGGGCTCCTCATGTACCGAGGCCTCAAGGTGGCGGGCAGCCGAGGCGCCGGGAAGGAGGGGCACCGTGGGAAGTGGCGCCAAGGCCGGAGTAGGCGACAGGGAAGTGGTGGGGATGATAGCCAAGGGGGGCCTTATGGCGGCCATCCTGTGATCAATGGCCTCCGCCGCTAGTTGCTCCTCGGTGGCCACGACCTTCTCCTCCCGGCGCCGCTCGGCTTCGGCGATGGTCTCGTCAAGGGCGGCTAGCCGGGCATCGATGGCCTTGATACGCTCCTTCTCTCGGCGGAGGGCGGCGCGCAAGGCCTCGGCGGTGGCCTCATCACGGCGGGCGACAAGTTCCTTGGCACGACCCTCTTCGGCTAGTCTAGCCGCAAAGGACTCGTGGGATAGCGTGGGTGTTGATGAGAAACAACCCTCCAAATGTGAGGCTTTGCTCTTCTAGGGTCTAGATCTAGACCAAGGGGAGTCTTCTTCTCCTTCCTATGCTTGGAAGCCCTCCAATGGCACTTGAAGAGGGGGTTCCTTGGCCGTGAGGGAGCTTGAACGAGTGGTATGGAGAATTTGAGTGTGAGTTCGTGAGAGATTGAGAAGAGAAGAGTGTTTGAGAGAGTTTGGGTTGATAGAAATTAATTGGAGACCTTAGGGGAGGACTTCTCTACCCAAGGTATATTCCAATTCTCTATTCTTCAACCAAATGACAAGGAAATGCATAAATAACTATGAGTGCTAAACGCCCAACAGAAGAAATATAAATGCGTGATTAACTAACAAAAGGGGAAATGGGATAAAAGCCACAATGGCTTGGATATAGACGTGTGCATAAATGCCTTGGAATCGAAGCATGGTCGATTATTGAGTGTCGTGGCATTGATGCACCGGCGTCTTGGTGGTCAAGGCCTTGAATCCTTGTTGATGGATGGTTGACACTCATCAGGTGTGGAGCTGACCAAGAGGCGTCGACTGCGGTGGGGATGGTGAGCATGGCCTTCGACACGGCGGTTGGCGCAAGGAGGTGGCAGCCAACACGGGTCATGGTGGTCGAGCGGGTGCCGGGGCTGGCCTTGGGCACGATCATATCCTCGATGGCTCACATCCGCCCAAGCCTCCTCTTCAAAGGTCTCGAGGTACTCGCCATATGGGTCTTCCTTATCATAGTAGCGGTTGACACTAGTGGAAAAAAGACTTTTTACCATGGTTGTTTTGCAAAGGTTACTACGGTTATGAACCGTGGTAAACTTGGCCGTGGTAAACATGTTTACCACGATGCATATTTACCACGGTTGTTGAACCGTGATAAATGTGACAACTGTGGTAAAAATGTAACGATTCAGTAGTAGAATAAAATCGTAGTAAAAAATGTCATCCGTGGTAAAATTGAATTTTAGTAAATTATTCTGAACCGTGGTAAAATTGTATAACCGCGGTAAATTTGAATAGTAGTAAATTTGATCGAATCATGATAAATCATTACAACCGCATAAACCGAGGTAAATGTGCACCTCTCTTTTTTATAATATATATTATACCATACACATAATCGTCAATTATCAAAATGGATAAAATAATTTCAAATTATCATACATCAATGTATTGTCATATATATGTTCAAAAGGTCGGAGTCTCACAAGCATAATATGGAACACCTAGTCATTCTACTATGTTAAGTGCAATATGTTGCAAAAAAAAGTATGAAACACACATGTTCTATGTACTAACTAATCTATGAAGCTCTGCACAACCATTGTGCATTGATCTCGAATCTCATATATCTTGTCTTCTGAATATGGTATGGACCCATCGAACTTTGGATAACACTGTCATATATAAACTTAGATTATAAATGATTTTAAAGATTAATATATAGTAAATTATTGAAAATTAGACATACCTTTCAGAGATAGTCTTGTCCTTTACGGATGATCTCGTGTATAAATCGAAGAGCATAATATGCACAAGCTATATTATTGGTCTGCTTAGGGCACTACAAAGCAAACAATCCTTACATATATCAGGCGGGGAGAAATGTATTATTTGTTGTAGAAATTCAAATGAAAGAAGTAATTTTACATCACAAAATGCAACTAACCTTTATTATAAGAGAAAGGGGCAATCAACTTAGTCTAGATAAATGCAATATTTATGTAAAAAACTTCCTATAAATAGTCGACAAAGCTATCGCTCATCCTTAATGAAAGAACTATCATCGTTTGAATGAACTGATTATAATACTAGAAGATATAAATGATTAATGTCACTTGCTTTGTACTTCACTAAAGCAAAGATTTCATACCTTTCTTGACATGTTCGTAGAAACATAGTGACTCACTTGGTAAAAATTAGAAATATCACATTAATCTTCAAGTGGGCTTTCAGAGATTAGTACGCTCTATGTTTAGTCCCTAGCTAAATGAAATTCTATAATCCATAAAAACGTTATAAGTGTAATATACCATTAGTCCATAGATGAAATGATATTACAATCCGTCTAGCACATTATAAATATTATAAAATATTATATTCTCTACGTACTAATCCCACAAAATTCATTATGTCATCAAATTTTAGCATACTTACTTCACAATACAACAAACAACATTTCAAAATCTTTCTTAACCATCCAATAACCATAATGTCAAACCAAACAAGCTCATAGAAACAAATAATAGATAGATATAAACAATCATTATTCTAAACAAATTACTAAAATCAAAAGATTACACCAACAAGACAATACTGCTTCTCTTGAACATTTCATCAAACACCTAAAGTGCATACTTTCTCCTTGTATATTAAACCTAATATCAAGAACTTTAATACCAAAGGATTAAATTCATTAAAAAAAAATATACCTGGAATCTACAAAGATGAGGAAAGCAATCCAGCTGGTCCTGCAGTAACTCAACTTTGTCTAGTGGATTTTCAGAAACGTCACTAGGCAGACCAGCCTGTATACATAAACATGTTTTAGCTCTGGAAGTAAATAGTTGAAGGAAATCAAAAGTCATAACATATATAAAAACTACAGCAGCACTTGAACAGAGTCAAATCTTGAAGAGATAAAGCATTCTGTAATCTTAGGAACAAACTCATCAAGGTTTGCTTGGCATATCACCCTTCAAGTATGGTACAGATGAGACTAACCTCGACCACAATCCTAGAAGATAGTACACACTGCTGCTTGCCCACTTCATACATGACGAAATACAAACAAAAAACAAAGCAATATTATGGGAGAAGCAACTTAAACAGTCAGTTGACTTATTAAGAAAGAAACGATATCAGCCTTTTCTAGAGTAAAATAAGTATAATGAAATAGAGCAAGGTCTCAACCACATACATGAATACAAATTATGCTACACAAATTTTAGATGTTAACCCTAGGCTCAAATCCAAGTTTATACCTTAACTTAATTCAAACACAAGAGAATGAAGAACTCACGATAGAGTTGGGGAACCAAGTTAACCTTCATAATGGCGGTGGGGCTGACCATGGCTTGCCTTGGTGGGGGTGCAGATCTGGGTGCAACGTCATGACTAGGGCAATGAGATGGTGAGCTCGGTGGTGCAAATGAGGGTGGGGTCAAGCCGGGGCGGAGTGGCTCAAGGTCGCCAGATCTGGGCGCGGTGTGGGTTAGTAATAGGGAGAGGGTTTGGGAGGGTATGGGTTCGGTCAAGGGAGAGAGAGGTCGAGTGGTTAGGGTCGGGTGGGCTTATGACGGCTCGAGTGGGGGTAGATCTGGGCTAGGGTCGGTGGGTTTGAGAAGGGCTCGAGTGTGGTGCGGTGCAAGATAGAGGGGGTTGGGTTAGGACTTAGGAGGGAGAGAGCGGCTGTGAGAGGGAAGAATGGAAAAAGTGGGAGCGGAGAAAGAAAAAGATTAGGGTTTTCAAATTTTTTTTTTGTAAAAATTACCACGGTTGTTTAAGGAATCGGGGTAATAGTGCCAAGTATTCTCATTTACCATGGAAATACACGGAACCGTGGTAAAACATAATACACAATTACGACAGTTGTCTTAAGAATCGTGGTATGTTGACTGTCGTAGTAAATTAGTATGCTTAAGTACACCGGTTATATCCAAAATTGTGGTAACAGTACCAAAAAATTAACTCGGTTGTTTGTAGAACCGTGGTAAAAAAACAATAATGTAAAATTACCACGAAATAACACGGAACCGTGGTAAATGTTACCGTAGTCAAAGCCCCATTTTCTAGTAGTGTGAACTCATAAGCGGCTGCGGGCCTAGGGACGGTGCATGGATAAGGACCCCCATACAAGGACGTAGGGTCACAAGCGTGGCGTCGTGGGCGCCGGCCCGGCAGCGGCCAAGCGTGATAAGGCCAATATGGCTCGGCCATGGAGACTCACCTAGCACAAGCAATAGGCAAAGCAAGTAAAAAGTCCCAAGAAAACAAAGCAATCATACTAAGAAAATATGAATACCTTAGGCCTAAGACAATCAAACCAAGGCAATACAAGCAATAATGCAAAGGAAGTCAAGGTTCTAGGCAACCAAGGTAATCACACCACTAGATGGCAACAAGCTAATCCTAAGAGAAAAGGAATACAGGAGGCCTAAGACAAGCAAAAAGCTCAAGCAATCACACAATCACAACAAGAGAGAGAGCAAGCTAGGCCTAGGCAATCAAACAATGACAAGATGAAGGCGTAATGACAAGCACAAGGGAGTGGTTGCATGTGAATTTGCAAGACTTGATTAGACCTTATGCACTTCCAACCGTTCCAATTTGTAAGACTTAGGCTATTTAGGAAACCCAACCTTTAAAACTTAGAGTGACAAGAGTGGGAATGGAGGGAGTGGGCTGCCATATTGATGGAGGACCATCTACAACCCAACCACCATCCGGGCCCATGACTAGGGGCCGAGCTCGTCAACTCTAAGATGAGCTAGCTAAGCTTGCACACCAAGTCCCGGAGGAGGTTGTCACGGCCACACCTAAGGCCTACTTGTTGACGATGGCTTATAATGGTTGAGTGTATGGCTTGTGTACACCTTCCATTCTTCCTCACCTTCCTCTTTTAGTATGTTTCCAGCCGTGTGGGCTATGATACATTAGTAGACTCGGTTTACTTGTTTTAATTCCGGTTTTAGCTTGTTTTAGTGTTTTAGGGCCGATTCACTTAGGAACTATTTAAGCCCTTTTTTATTTCCTTTTTCGGTAACAAACAACTTATTGAAGAATACATTTCTGAGTTAGAAACTTCCCCAAAGAGAGAGTTTTGTGTTTGTTCAATCTAAGCTACGCCTTGGTCGAGTTGTGAAGCATCAATTCCTTTCGAGTTGTTGATCCAAGACGACACAAGACATCCTCTTCGTGCTCTTGAGGATTCGTCCTCCTTTGTGTGAAGTTGTAGAAGGCGAGGTCTTTAGCTTTAGGCGTGGTTGTTCTTGACTCATCCGAGCCAAGGGTTTCCACTTCCGGGTTATTGGTTTCTTCTTACTCATCTTGTCCATTTCTTCTTTCTTCCGCCAATTCTCACATTGTTTTTGTTGTTTCTTGTTCTTATAGTTGTTGTGCATCAAGATCGGGCCATCCTACGGCTTACCCCATATCAAATTGGTATCAGAGCCGTGTTTTGGTGCCAACATCGTCCCTTGCCGAGTTCAACAATTCGGTTTGTGTGTTCTTGAGTCTTTGGTTGTGTTCTTGCATAGCCGAATTTGTTCTTCCTTGTTCTTCGTTGTTTTCTTTGTTGAGTCTTCTATTAGTTGTTGTTTAAAGTTCTAATTGCGCTTGTGTGTTGTGGAGATCGGACTTGTGTGTTGTGGAGATCGGACGGCCTCATCATCACCACCATAAAAACCACCTCCACCTTACCGGAAACCCTAACTTCGGTCACCATCATCACCACCACAGATAACCGTCCCCTATCTCCATCACCAACCCCACGTTCCTCCACTATCTCCACCCGGCGTGCTCTCCGAAGTGTTTCACCAAGGCGCCCTACATTTGCGGCATGCAGAATCTCCAAGGCAACCACTCGGCCATATCTTCCTATTTTTGTGGCGTGTGGGCGTGAAGAGGTCAACAAGAGCCGGCTACTTCCCCTACAATCAAGGCAACAACTATCCTAGAGCTTATCTTTCTTTTATTTCTATTTTCTTTAATTCCGAATTTCAGTTGTTTTTCAAATTTCGAATTTAGTTCAAAAAAAAAAGACAAGAAAGAAAAGAAAAGAATATCAACAAAAGTCAAAAAAAAAAAATCATTTCGTAAAAAAAAAAAAGAAGACGAAACATAGCATTTATTTCATTTCATTTTCTAGGTTAGTCTAAGTCTTTGTATTGCATTAATACTTAGGCTTAGTATTTTAGTCCAAGGTTGTAATTGCTCGAAGGACAAGTCGAGGTGCCGACGCCCCAAGTGTCGCGCCGCGCCAACCCCTTGCCGCGCTGTGCTACTCCCTGCCGCGCCGCTCCTACCTCACCGCCGCCGGGAAAACCCTAATTTTCCAAGCTTCCCTTTCTTGTGCCTATCCCTTCATCGATCACCACCGATCCCTACAACCATCCCTCCGCCTCCACTAGCACAAGTCAAGGCGAATCAAGGTAACAACTTGTCCTCTTGAGTTCTTAAATTTCCGTGAGTCTAGTCCTTCAATTGCATTGCATTTACATTCGTGCATTGTAGTCTTCTTGAGTTAAATTGCTTTGAGTCCTATTAGTCTCCTTGCATTTACATTCTTGTAAGGCTTCTTTGTTGAGTCCTTTGAGTCTTCTTTTCCGATTTTATTTTGTGTTCTTTGGTTGCACTAAATTTCAGATTGATAGTGCTATTGTGGAACCATTGCCGAACCATCTTACACTTCAAATTGCATTGAATTCATCTTGGTTGTTGAGTGTTGTCCAGATTTATCAACTCACGTGAAGTTCTTGATCTTTCCAACCGATTGCACTACAAGGCTTGTTTCGGATTGAAAGAGAGTGAGTGATACACACGAGTGAGACACTTGTGAGTGTTTTGGATTATCTCTAACCCTTGACATGGTTCGGTGTTAGTTGTTTTTGTGTAATGGCAGGTGATAACTCTTCTAGTGATCAAGGCGACCGGAGCCCTTCGCCGGTGCACCCGGATGTGGTGAGCCTATTCCAACAATTGACCGATTCCATGGCCATCATCACCAACCGCTTGCCTGCCCTTGAGACCGCAAAAAGGGTACCCCCACCAGCCGTGATACCCCCGGTGGAGCTTGCTCCCCAAGCCCAGGAGACGGCGCCAACTCGATCCACCGCACCTTTGGGAGCCTATGCAGAACATGGAGGTCCTTCCGGAGCCAACACAGTTCCCCTAGGACGGACACGTGCAGTGGGAACCGGCACCGTGAGGAACTCACCGGTAAGGAACACTTCTCCCCTTGTTAATGTGCAAGAAAGGCCGAATAGGGTAGCTAGAAATTATCCTAATGAAGTGCCACCTCCACACGAGGTGCCTTATGTTGCTAACCCCTTGAATGAGCCTCAGGATCCCCTTAGGGAAGATGTGTTTGACGATGTAGAATTTGAGGAGGAGATGTGGAATCAAGGTGACCGGTTTGATGGGTACCAAAGGCAAGGAGGAGCTTACGGCTATGATGAGCCACGAGGCCATTATGGAGGCAATAGGGGCTACCAAGGCAACCAACCAAGGAGGGAATTAGAGCAAGACGACATTGGGAAGATCAAAATCAAGATGCCGTCGTTTGAAGGCAAATGCGACCCCGATGCCTACATGGAGTGGGAAATGAAAGTGGAGCAAATTTGGAGTTGCCACAACTTCATTGAAGCCAAGAAGGTGCAGCTCGCTTCCATTGAGTTTAGTGGTTTTGCCCTAACTTGGTGGAACAACCTTGTCAAAGAGAGGAGAAGAGCCTTGGACCCGCCGGTTGCTACATGGGAACAAATGAGGGTTCTAATGCGTGCTCGGTTCGTCCCTCAACACTACTCAAGAGAGCTCAAGCAGCAGTTAGAGAACCTCAAGCAAGGAAGCATGAGTGTGGAGGAGGCCTACAATGCCATGCAAACGGCCATGGTCCGCGCCAATGTCATGGAAGATGACGAATCGACCATGGCAAGGTACCTCCGAATTCTTAACCCTTTTATTGCTAATGAGGTCGATATGTATCCATATACAGATTCTACCCAGCTGCTGCATTTGGCCATTAAAGTGGAGAAGAATCAGAAATTCAAGGCAAGGAACCAAGGTTCGCAAGCGGCTAGAAACCCTAGCGGCCACGGCCAGTCGAGTTCATGGAGGGCCCCCGGCCAATCTAGACCGTTTCAGCCAGCCCAATTTGGCAGGAACCAAGCACCCACAGTGAGCCAGCCACGGAGCCAAGAAGTGCCGAGGAAAAGTGCTCCATCGAGTACACCGCCGCAGGCAGCCAGTCGACAGCCCGGCCCGGCTCATGGTGCCCAAGGGAGTTCCTCTAACTTTTCTCCTTCATCTAGAGCTAGGGATACCATGTGTTTTAAGTGTCAAGGCCGAGGGCATATGATGAAAGATTGCCCCAATAGTCGAACCTTGATCATTAACCATCTTGGACTCTATGAGTCTGAGTCCGAGGGTGAAGATCAAGGTCCGTTTATTGTAGATGAGCCTATGCATGATGTAGATGAGGATATGGACTGCATTGAATTTGAGCATGGTGAATCCTTAGTGTGTAGGAGAACTTTGCATGTACAACCGACCCCATGTGATGATAACCAAAGGGAGAATTTATTTCATACTAGATGTTTGGTTAAGGGAAAGGTTTGTAACATGATTATTGATGGGGGTAGTTGTTGTAACATTGCTAGTACCGAACTAGTCACTAAGTTACAACTTCAAACCTTCCATCACCCTAGGCCATATAAACTGCATTGGATGAATGAATGTGGAGAAGTTAAAGTGGCTAAGCAAGTCAATGTGACCATAACACTAGGGCATTACGTAGATACTATCTTATGTGATGTGGTCCCAATGAATGCTTGTCATATCTTATTAGGTCGTCCATGGCAGTTTGATAGGCGTGTCAAGCATGATGGTTACACTAACCGTCACTCTTTTGATTATAATGGCAAGAGTGTTATACTAAAGCCCATGACTCCCTTGCAGGTGGCCGAAGCATATGAGAAGAAGAAGGATCAAGAGAAGTCGGTTGAGGCCAAGAAGGGGAGCACTGCCGAGAGCCCTTCAAATGCCAAGACCAAGTCTCAAGTACTTCTAGCTTCCAAGGAGGAGATGAGAGAAGAGCATCTACCCCAAGACGCCATTCTCATGCTCTTATGCAAGAGCTTGGGCTTGCTTAGTGAGGATTTGAAGTCCACCTTGCCACCGATTATCCTCAACTTGCTTAAGGAGTTCCAAGACGTCTTTCCCGAGGAGATGCCACCGGGCCTGCCCCCTAAAAGAGGTATTGAGCACCAAATTGATCTAATTCCGGGTGCTACTCTTCCAAACAGGCCGGCCTATAGGATGAATCCCAAGGAGACGCAAGAAGTTCAAGAGCAAGTGAAGGCGTTGCTTGACAAGGGCCAAGTGTGTGAGAGCCTTAGCCCTTGTGCCGTGCCGGTGCTATTGGTGCCCAAGAAGGATGGCACATGGAGGATGTGCGTGGACTGCCGAGCCATCAACAACATCACCATCAAGTACCGACATCCAATTCCCCGCCTCGACGACATGCTAGATGAGTTGCATGGAGCTTCCGTCTTCACCAAGATAGATCTCCGCAGCGGCTACCACCAAATAAGGATGAAGGAGGGGGATGAATGGAAAACGGCTTTCAAGACAAAATTCGGTTTGTATGAGTGGGTTGTCATGCCTTTTGGCTTGACAAATGCTCCTAGTACCTTTATGCGCTTAATGAATCATGTTTTAAGGCATTTCATAGGTAGATTTGTTGTTGTCTATTTTGATGATATACTTGTGTACAGCAAATCCCTAGAGGAGCATGAGCAACACTTGAGGGAAGTACTCCTTACTTTACGTAATGCGTGCTTATATGCTGAGAAGAAATGTGAGTTTTGCACTAATCAAGTGACTTTCCTTGGTTTTGTAGTGAGCTCAAGAGGCCTTCAAGTGGACGAGAGCAAGATAAAGGCTATCCAAGAGTGGCCTACGCCTACCTCCGTGAGCCAAGTGAGGAGCTTTCATGGATTGGCTAGCTTCTATAGGAGATTCGTGAGGGATTTCAGCACTATTGCCGCGCCCTTGACGGAAGTGACCAAGAAGCATTCGGCCTTTGTGTGGGAGGAGGCGCAAGAGAGGGCTTTCAACGCCCTAAAATGGAGGTTGACGCAAGCTCCTTTGTTGGTGCTGTCGGACTTCACAAGGCCTTTTGAGGTGGAGTGTGATGCTTTCGGGATTGGCATAGGAGGCGTTCTGATGCAAGAAGGTAAGCCCATAGCCTTCTTTAGTGAGAAATTGAAAGGGGCAAGTCTTAATTACTCTATGTATGACAAAGAACTCTTTGCCTTATTTAGAGTATTAAAGACTTGGCAACACTACTTGTGGCCTAGAGAGTTTATCTTGCATACGGATCATGAATCCTTAAAGCACTTCAAGAGCCAAGATAAACTTGATAGACGACATGGTAGGTGGATGGAATTCATTGAGACTTTCCCTTATGTTATCAAATACAAAAAGGGAAAGGACAATGTAGTTGCCGATGCCCTATCTAGGAGATACACCTTGCTTACCACATTAGACTCCAAGGTCTTAGGCTTTGCATATATAAAGGAGTTGTATATGGAAGATTCTGATTTTGGTGCCATCTATAAGTCGTGTATAGATAAAGGCTCATGTGACAAGTTCTACTTGTTTGATGGGTTCTTATTTAGGGCTGAAAAAGTGTGCATACCCATTTGTTCCTTGTGAATGTTGCTCGTTGAAGAAGCCCATAAGGGTGGTTTAATGGGTCACTTCGGAAGGGACAAGACCTATCATATGCTATGTGCACACTTCTATTGGCCCCACATGCTTAGGGATGTTGAGCACCTTATTAAGAGGTGTTTGGATTGTCTTAAGGCCAAGTCTAGGTTGCAACCCCACGGCCTATACAGTCCATTACCCATCCCAAGTGCCCCTTGGGAGGACATTTCAATGCACTTTATCGTGGGGCTGCAACGGACTAAGAGGGGACGTGATTCTATCTTCGTGGTAGTTGATCGTTTCTCCAAAATGACTCACTTTATTGCTTGCCATAAGACCGATGATGCATCGAATGTAGCTAACCTTTTCTTTAGGGAAATCGTGAGGCTACATGGTGTGCCTCGGACTATAGTAAGTGATAGGGATGTCAAGTTTCTTAGTTACTTTTGGAAGACCCTTTGGGGGAAACTAGGGACGAGGCTCTTGTTCTCTACCTCTAGCCACCCTCAAACGGATGGTCAAACGGAAGTAACTAACCGAACCTTGTCCACCCTACTTAGAGCTATCCTTAGGAAGAACCTCAAGGCTTGGGAGGAAGCTCTACCCCATGTAGAGTTTGCCTATAATAGGACTATCCATTCTTCTACTTCATTATCTCCTTTTGAGTGTGTTTATGGTATCAACCCCACTACTCCACTTGATCTTGCTCCTTTTCCTATGAAGGAGCGTGAGAGTTTTGATGCAGGTAGGCACGTGGAGTACATCAAGGAGCTGCATGCACGGACTAAGGAGAAGCTCCAAGCTTGTGCGGAGAGGAATGCAGCAAGGGCAAACAAGGGGCGCAAGCGCGTGGTGTTCCAACCAGGGGATCTCGTTTGGGTGCATTTGAGGAAGGAGCGCTTCCCGGAGCAACGCAAGTCCAAGCTTGCACCTAGAGGAGATGGCCCTTTCAAGGTGCTGCGCCGAGTTGGTGACAATGCCTACGTCCTTGACCTACCGGACACTTATGGTGTGAGTGCCACCTTCAATGTGGCTGACTTAACGCCATACTACACACCGGACGTAGCCACACCATTAGCTAATGATCCGTGGAAGGATCCTTTCCAAGAAGGGGAGGATGATGGAGGACCATCTACAACCCAACCACCATCCGGGCCCATGACTAGGAGACGAGCTCGTCAACTCCAAGATGAGCTAGCTAAGCTTGCACACCAAGTCCCGGAGGAGGTTGTCACGGCCACACCTAAGGCCTACTTGTTGACGATGGCTTATAATGGTTGAGTGTATGGCTTGTGTACACCTTCCATTCTTCCTCACCTTCCTCTTTTAGTATGTTTCTAGCCGTGTGGGCTATGATACATTAGTAGACTCGGTTTACTTGTTTTAATTCCGGTTTTAGCTTGTTTTAGTGCTTTAGCGCCGGTTCACTTAGGAACTATTTAAGCCCTTTGTTATTTCCTTTTTCGGTAACAAACATCTTATTGAAGAATACATTTCTGAGTTAGAAACTTCCCCAAAGAGAGAGTTTCGTGTTTGTTCAATCTAAGCTACGCCTTGGTCGAGTTGTGAAGCATCAATTCCTTTCGAGTTGTTGATCCAAGACGACACAAGACATCCTCTTCGTGCTCTTGAGGATTTGTCCTCCTTTGTGTGAAGTTGTAGAAGGCGAGGTCTTTAGCTTTAGGCGTGGTTGTTCTTGACTCATCCGAGCCAAGGGTTTCCACTTCCGGGTTATTGGTTTCTTCTTACTCATCTTGTCCATTTCTTCTTTCTTCCGCCAATTCTCACATTGTTTTTGTTGTTTCTTGTTCTTAGAGTTGTTATGCATCAAGATCGGGCCATCCTACGGCTTACCCCGTATCACATATGGGTTATGGAGGATGAAAAATGAAGTGGCAAGAGAAGAAAATGGAGGGGCAAGCTTAGTGACCCAAGTTGCCAAATGAAGTGGGAGAGCCCACGAATTTGATGTGGAATTGGTAGTGGCCCAACCGAATTGATGAACTAATGTAATACTTTCTTTTTCTTCTTTGTTTGTTTTTGAAATGGGCCTTTGCCTTTTTCTTTGGCTTTTTCTTTTTGTGTTTGATGTGGAGGCCTAATGGAATGTAATGGCCTTGAATTGAATGGAAGAGAGGGCCCACGAAATTTTTGAGCTGAGTGGGTGGCAACAAAGGGAAAAAGAGATGGGTAATGCCATTTTTGGTGTGTGTGACAAAGCCTTAGAAGAAAGAAAGAGATGTTGTTTGTTTTCCACTTTTGTTTCCACCTTTTTGAACCCCACAAGGAAGCTTCCTAGCTCTCTACCCAAGCAAATCAGCAAAAGAGTCAAAGTTTGGCATTTACCCAAAAAGACTAAGTGATCTAAAAGAGAAAAGAGGGAAAGCAACCTTGTTCCCTTCCAAGTATAGCTAGTCACATGCAATGGTTAAGAAAATTCAAAATGAAGCTAGCAAAGGAGGTGGGAGACATGGTCGGCCATGAGGGAAAGGGATGGTGGCTGTAGGGTGGTGGTGGGCGGAGGCAAGGTGGCGGCGGTGTAGTGGCCGGCGGTGGTGGCAAGACGGCATAATTTTTTTTTTGGCTTTTTGCAATGAAATTTTTCGGAGAGCAAGATCAAAGCATGAATAACACGAAAATGAAAAAAAAAATTAAGAAGAAAAAGCACTTAACTTAGCCTTTGAGCTCTGATACCAATTGATGAGAATCAAGCCTCCTAGACAAGGCTTTTCTTCCCAAGAAGCTAGATCGTGACCAAGCAAGGGATTCTTCCTTCTCTCTTGGGGTTGAATGTCTCCTTAGGGCTCTTGGGAGAGGCCTTTCGGCGGGAGCAAGGAGGAATACCGGGGAAAAGTGAAGGTTGACGGCGCCGCGGCGGAGGAGCCACGCGCCGAGGCCTTCGGGTCTCCACCGCCGCCTGGCGCGCCCACCCCTAGAGAGACCACCGCCGCCTGGCACGCCCACCCCTAGAGAGACCCCCACCTATTAGGGAAGGGGATGGTAGCTATAGGGTGGTGGTGGGCGGAGGCAAGGTGACAAGTGGCGGCCGTGTGGTGTCTGACGGTGGTGGCAAGGAGGCATGATTTTTTTTTGGGTTTTTGCAATGAAATTTTATGGAGAGCAAGATCAAAGCATGAATAACACAAAAATGAAAAAACAATTGAGAAGAAAAAGCACTTAACTTGGCCTTTGAGCTCTGATACCAATTGATGAGAATCAAGCCTCCTAGACAAGGCTTTTCTTCCCAAGGAGCTAGATCATGACCAAGCAAGGGCTTCTTCCTTCTCTCTTGGGGGTGGATGACCTCCTAAGGCTCTTGGGAGAGACTCAAAGGCCGGGGAAGGTGGAAGCGCCGTGGGAGCCTCCCTTGGAGGTTCCTTGGTGAGAGTGACTTTGGATCTAACGTGTTTGATTGATTTGCTTGAGAGAATGTGAGATTGAGAGGGAGAGGGGAAGAGATTTGAATGCTTGAGTTGAAAGAAATAAGTGGAGACCTTAGGGGAGGTGTTCCTCTAACCCAAGGTAATGTTCCACTTCTCTATTCTTCAACTAAGTTGCAAATGAACTACAAAAGGGGTTTAAATAGTCATGGCATTTCAGCCAACAAAGGAAAGCTTCTAATGGGCCTTAGTGAGTTAAAGCCCATATGCAAATGGATCTTCACACTCACTAAGGCAAGACTAAAATCATGAAACTAAATAACCAAAAATAGAAAGGAGATAAAAGCCTTAGAGGCTTGGATATAGGCGTACGCATGAATGTCCTGGAATCGAAGCATGGTCGATGCTTGAGTGTCGTGGCAATGATGCGTCGGCGCCTTGGTGGTCAAGGCCTTGGCTCCTCCATGGTGGGGCATAAGAGTAGGCGCGACCCTTGGTATCCATCACCGGGACTCATCAATGGTCATTTGCAACCCGATGCTATCCGGATTATGTATCGCGATATATTCTTTTGGCAACAAGTAGTATTTCCACCCCTTAAGTACACAAACAAGAGCCAATAACTCCTTATCATAGGTGGGATAATCAACTCAGCCCCGCCTAATTTCTCACTAAAATAGGCTATTGGTTTGCCATCTTGCATGAGCACACCTCCTAGTCCTATGCCCGACGTATCACACTTTATTTCAAAGGTCTTATCAAAGTTAGGCAATGTAAGAAGTGGTGTGTGTGTGTGTGAGCTTAGACTTAAGAGTGGCAAAGGCCTCTTCTTGTGCAGTTTTCCACTTGAAAACCACACCTTTCTTGGTTAACTCGGTGAAGGGTGTGGCCAAGGTACTAAAATACCTCACAAACCGGCGGTAGAAGCCAGCTAAGCCTAAGAAGTTGCGGACTTCAGTCATAGTCGTAGGTGTAGGCCATTCATGAATAGCTTTCACCTTTTCTTCATCAACTCTCAAGCCGTCTTTTCACACCACATATCCAAGAAATACCACATGATCTGAGCAAAAGTGGTACTTCTTGTAATTGGCATACAACTTCTCTTTCCTAAGAACCTCAAGGACCTTCCTAAGGTGCTCAACATGCTCATTTAGATCATGGCTATACACTAAGATATCATCAAAGAATACAACCACAAACTTACCAAGAAATGGCCTTAGGACATGGTTCATGAGCCTCATTAAAGTGCTAGGGGCATTAGTGAAACCAAAAGGCATTACCATCCATTCATACAACCCATATTTAGTTTTGAAAACTATTTTCCACTCATCGCCCTCTTTCATTCTAATCTAATGGTATAGCGATACTTGATAGTAATGTTGTTGATTGCACGACAATCAACACACATTCTTTAAGAGCCATCCTTCTTAAGAACTAGGATGACGGGAACTGCGCAAGGACTAAGGCTTTCCCTCAAATAGCCCTTGTCAAGCAAGTCTTGCACTTGACGTTGCAACTCTTTTGTCTCTTCGGGGTTGTCCCTATAGGCAGCCCGGTTAGGAAGTGTTGCCCCCGGTATAAAGTCAATTTGATACTCAATACCTCTTACCGGCGACAAGCCACTAGGCACCTTGATAGCTCCATGAACCCCTCGATGACGGCGAAGGACGAAGAGGACGAGAAGACGAAGACGACGAGTTTGCGGAAGCAGAACGAAGCAGCCAAGAACTCGGCCCAGAACTCGACCGAGTTCTGGACCGAGTTGTTGCTCCAGCCAAGAACTCGGCCCAGAACTCGACCGAGTTCTAGACCGAGTTGTTGCCCGCATTAGCGATCTCAATTCGTCCTTTTGCTGAACAATTTATTATTAAATTTTATTATTTCTTTTGACGCTATTTAAGACCCGAAACCCTAGTTTGTAATCTTTATGTTGAATTTGAGTAGTAAAGTTGAGTACGCTCCTTCCCTTGAGTTCCAACATCAAACCCTTCGATCCCACGGATCGTCTATCCCGTAGCTCGTCGCTTCAGGCAATTCATACATCGTCTCTTCGGTGTTTCAAGATCATCTCTTTGATCTCTCCGTCATCTCTTTGACGCGTTTGAAGGCTATCTCTTTAGCCCTAGGAAAGCCATCACTTTGGCTACGGAAGAGGAGAATCGAATTCGCGCTTGAGGAATCAAAGATCCTGCATTGCAGACAACACTTCAGGGGTTGTTCGCATCAACTGGCATCAGAGCCTATCCAAGCTAAGTTTGTTCTTCTCTCTTATTGTGTTTCCTTGCAATTTTCCGCTTGCAAAACCCAGATTTTTTTTCCCTCACCACCGCCCCTTGCCGGAATTGTCCCCGCCGTGAACACCACACCACCACCACCGTCCGCCGCCACCACCACCGTCCGCCACCCTCTCCCTCTCCCTCACGGCTGTGCAACCCTAATTTCCTTAGGTTTTGGTTACTTTTCCAACAGCCCTACACCTTCTCCTCTAGCAAATCTTGTTTCCTTAATTGCATATTTGATATCCTTGTTTCTTATTGATCAAGTCTTGCTTTATCTTTGGATTAATTGCTAGATTAGTTGTTAGATTTTACTCCATCATAGTTGCTTTGTCTCTTATTTCTTCTCCTACACTTGCTTGTGTGGTTCTTTCTTGCTTGATTCACCATCATCTCAAAACAAAAACACAGTGTGACCATATAAACAAAAACAAACATACTATTCTCACCTTCCATCAAACAAAACAAAAGGTTTGGGAAGACGGAAGCCTAAAAAACACAAAGAAACAAAAGAAAAGGCAGAGAACGCACCATACGGTTATACTCCATCTTCTCTTCTTTCATGTCTCTATGCAACTCTCATTGAAAAGGGCAAAGAAAAATTTTCAACTCTCTTGTGATTAATTCTGAGAAACTTGTTTTGATCTACTTGACCTTGGAAATTTTGTGTGTTGTTTGGGACTTGATTTGCTAGTTCTTGCTTTGTTGCCTTCCGTTCAAGCCTCTCCCTCCTCACGAGCAACCAAAATTAGTACGCTTAACGGAAAATTTATTAGTTCACTTTTGAGACAAGGACTTGGCTTGGACTTGTTCTTTTGCTTGGTGCATCTTACTTCTAGTGTTGCATGCTTCGTATAGGTACTATGGATGTCCCTACCTCGAGCGTCTCTCCTTCTATGGGCCACCGTAGCCCCGGACACATGGACTCCGCCTATGAGCAACTTGATCGCCTTCATGCTGCGAATGACTCGCTTCATGCTGCGAATGACTCGCTTCATGATGCGAATGACACCCTGCACGCTTCAAATGAAGATCAAGCCCGACAACTCGCCGCGCAGGCTGCTGAGCTTGCTCACCTTCGTCGGGCCATGAGTGACATGAAGTTACCCACGACCGACCACATGTTGAACCCTACGGCCACAACCAGCCAACCACTGGACCGCAAGGGTAAGGGCGCCTTGTCTACCCCGCATGATCGCCTTCGCTCTCAAATCGAAGGCTACCCTCCTAAGTGTGACGCATCCCGTGTACGGTACAATCCCACCTTTGCTCCGAGAGTTGAGGATTACACTTCGGATTGCTCCCGTCGTAGTGTCCGCGTCTCCAAGGATCCCCTACCGTATGTCAACACCAAGGATCGTCGGGAACGAGGTCGACAACATACGCGGTATGACGATTCCGAGTTCGAGCATGATGATGATGATGACCATGCCTCAGACCACTCCCGGGACGGATTTGATGACGAGGATGCGTATGAGATGGAACGCCTCGAGGAGATGCGCCCCACACGTCGCGACTACCGCCGGCACTCACCGGAACGGTGCCGCCCGAGCCCCGGGCGCTATGGACTGCGTTGCCCTGACATCAAGGTAAAACTCCCAAACTTTTTTGGTAAATTTGATCCTCTTAAATTTCTTGATTGGCAGCAGTCCATGGAGTATGTTTTGAACCATTATCTCTACCCGGAAGAAGAACGGGTTGCAACCGCCGCTTTGCACTTCGACGGCGCCGCCAAGGCTTGGTGGCATCATTTCTGTGCTGACCGTGAGCATCACCGCGAGCGTCCAGTCACTTCTTGGCGCCGCCTTATGCGGATCATGCGAAAGAAGTATGTCCCCGAGGACTTTACTTCCGAAATGCGCCTAGAGATACAACTAGAGGCCCAAGGTAACCGTTCTCCCCTTGATTTTTATGCTGAACTTGAGCAGTTGTCCCATAAGGCAGGTATTCACCACACTGACGAGGACTTTCGGAGTATGTTCCTTCGTGGCCTGCATGAGCCCATTCGAAATCAACTTCGGGTGCTCAACATTCGAGACCTCCAAAGGTGCGTGCATACGGCACAAGAGATATGGTCACAAGCTCAAGCAGCTAAGAGAACGTCTTGGTCTCAGCCTCACACAAGGTATGGCTCTAACCCTATGTCAAGTTCCCCTTCTACTAATGTGCGTTCCTCGTTGCAGCCAGCTCCCGCGACTATAACGCCGGCGCCGACCACTCGGTCGAGCAACACTCCGGCGCGCGTCAACGAGCCACCGCAGCGTCGAGCGCCTCCTTCCGATGAAAGGGCGCGGGACAAGATCTGTTTTAACTGCCAAGGGCATGGCCACATACAACGGGACTATCCCAACAACAAGCGAGTCCTCTTCTCGACCACCTCCGGCTACGAATCTTTTGACGAGGACACCCCCGACGCCGGGCCGGTTTTTGACACCTACGGCCATGAGGAGGAGGAGGAATTGGATGGATACATATGCAGCCATATGGATGATCAAGGCAACGTGCGTCTTAGCTTGGTTACACGCCGCGTTCTTACCTCCAAAGAAGGTACCTTCCTTGACCAACGTGAAAATTTGTTCCATACTAAGTGTGCGGTCTAGGGTGCTTCTTTGAGTGTCATTATAGATGGTGAAAGTTGTTACAATATCATCAACGAAAAGGTGATCAAGCACTTCAAGTTCGAAACAACTCCACACCCCCAACCCTATAGCCTACAATGGATCTCCGAGGGTGATGAAGCCAATGTTATGAAGCAACAATGCACCATAAATTTCAGCATTGGTCATTACGCGGATTCCGTGCTTTGTGACGTCGTTCCCATGGATGCAACTCATCTTCTCTTAGGGCGACCTTGGCAATTTGACAAGAGAACTCTTCATGATGGGTTCCTCAACAACTACGTCTTCATGCACAATGGAAGAAAGGTAACTTTGCTTCCTATGAGCCCTAAGGAGATTTTGCATGACCAAGTTGAGAGGAACCGAGTCAAGGCACTAGAACAAGCCAAGGGGCATCCACTACCTTCAGCTGACCGTGGGAAGCAACCGAAGTCAGCCCCGAAACAGCCCCCTCAGCCAGTCCACCACGGCATTCAAGGATCTTGTGAAGACCGGCTTCTATTGGCTAGGTCTCGGGATGTCTCTCTAATCAGTCAGGGACGTCGCCCTTGTTTTTTACTTGCTCCTTTCGCGTGTCTTTTAACTGTTAATGATCTTGTTGATTTAACCCCTACCGTGACTTCTTCTTTGCAGGACATTGGGAACGGGATGCCCGAGGTGATGCCCGAGGAGTTGACCCCTATACCTAATGACTACGGTGCACATCCTACGCTCAACGTTCCTACTCTTTCTCTTTATACGCCTCATGCTCTGGACGACGAGGACGAAGCGGGGACACTTCGCAGCCAAGAAGGGGAGATTGATAGCTCCATGAACCCCTCGATGACGGCGAAGGACGAAGACGACAAGTTCACGGAAGCAGAACGAAGCAGCCAAGAACTCGGCCCAGAACTCGACCGAGTTCTGGACCGAGTTGTTGCCCGTGTCAGCGATCTCAATTCGTCATTTTGCTGAATAATTTATTATTAAATTTTATTATTTCTCTTAACGCTATTTAAGACCCGAAACCCTAGTTTGTAATCTTTATGTTGAATTTGAGTAGTAAAGTTGAGTACGCTCCTTCCCTTGAGTTCCAACATCAAACCCTTCGATCTCACAGATCGTCTATCCCGTAGCTCATCGCTTCGAGCAATTCATACATCATCTCTTCAGTGTTTCAAGATCATCTCTTTGATCTCTCCGTCATCTCTTTGACGCGTTTGGAGGCTATCTCTTTAGCCCTAGGAAAACCATCACTTTGGCTACGGAAGAGGAGAATCGAATTCACGCTTGAGGAATCAAAGATCTTGCGTTGCAGACAACAATTCAAGGGTTGTTCGCATCACACCTCCTCTTGAAAGAGGTCATCAAACTCAAGCAAGAGTTGGGCAATGGCCGTGGGGAGTCCTTCAAGTTCAGGAGAGGAGAGCAAGGTGTCCAAATAGATGAGTAAAAGACACACCTCACCCTTTTTGAGAGCTTGAACAACTTTCTTTGGCTTAGCCATGAGCATATGATTAGAAGCACCCCATTTGCTTCCAATGGCCAGCTTTTTGCCCTTAGCTTGCTCTTTGTTTTGAAGAGACTTCCTTTGCTCCCTAGCCACATGGTTAGCCATAATCTTGTGGAGAGCTAAGGGGTATAGGGTGATTCTCTTGCCATTCATCATGAAAGAATACTCATTAGTCATTCCTTGATGAATGACACCCCTATCAAATTGCCATGGTCTACTTAGGAGGAGATGGCAGAATACTCATTAGTCATTCCTTGATGAATGACACCCCTATCAAATTGCCATGGTCTACCTAGGAGGAGATGGCATGCAGTCATGGGGAGAACATCACACACAACTTCATCCTCATATCCCCCTATAGCAAACTGAATGATGGCTTGGTCCTTGACCTTAAGAGGAGTGTCGAAGTTTAACCAACACAATGTGTAGGGTTGAGGGTGGGGAGTGGTAGATAGATTGAATCTACTTACCACTTCTTGGTCAATAATGTTGCAACATGACCCACCATCAACAATGACACTACACAAGTCATCTTGACTCTCTTGGTGGGACTTGGTCACATCACTTGAGGGGACGAGGGAAGAGTAATTTCACCTTCATAATCCTCGACACAAGAAATCATGTAGCATTGGGAAATTTCTTCACATTGAATCATCATCATGATCTAAGGAGTTGTCATTGAGAACATCTTTAGGGATTATGTCTTTAAAGGTGAAAGGAACTCTTTGAGGTTGAATCTATTCATCCTCAGAAATAATTTCGAGTTTCTTTTCTTTTATACTCTTCTTCATTTCTTTCTTGTGTTTCTTGCTCCTCTTTTTGTCAAGTTCTTTCTCACCCGTCTTTGATCCTGAAGGACAAGCATTGAAAATTTGTGGTGATATAGGGAGCGCATCCATATTATCTACAATTGAAATTGTGTTTGATGAAGCATATGAACCTTTTGAACTTGCCCTATCAATCTCAATATCCCCTTCATTGATCATCATTTCTATGATATCCTTTAAGACATAATAATCTTGGATTGAATGACCAATAATGCAATGATATGGGCAACACTTTGGGTCATCCGTCATAGTCACTTCAATGTTTTTTTTGGCTCGGGATGTGTTAGAGCCTTGGCAATCATAAGCTCATCAAAGATCCCTTGAATGTCATCATCATCAAAGGGATACTTCTTTTGCTTTCTCACTTGAAGAGTGAGCCTTTTAACGGGCTATTTGGCTTTACTCTTATTTTGGGTTACTTTGGAAATTACCCTCATTAGAGAATTGGCCATTTCTCTGATGAAAGTTGTCATTGACTCATTTCCATTTTGTGACCTCTTCCCACTATTTTCACGAGTCTGATGAAGTCCAATTTTATGTCGATCAAGTTGGCGTTCGACATTACAAGCCTTCGATACCAAAGCATCAAAATATAGCGGTTTATCACTACATACATGTACAGCCAGCTCAGAGAGCCAATTGATTGTGCACATTTGAACACATGCTAGCTCGCTCAATTTTTCGGAGCATTGAAGCCTTAGACTTCTCCATCTTGCTATGAAGTCGTTTGAAGACTCATCATGCCTTTGAAGAGTGTTCCCAAGGACTATGATAGAAACCTTATCCTTTGTGCTCACAAATTGAGCAAGGAATGGCCTTGAAGTTCATCCTATGTTTCAATCGACCTCGGTTGAAGTTGAGTATACCAAGTGAAGGCTGATCCTTTTAGTGTATTAACAATTTGCCTTATCAACAAGGCATCACTTAAAAAGTTGTTTCTCCACACGTGGAGCAAAAGTGAGCAAGTTGCTCACGTGGTGATCCATGAATTTTGTCGAAGTTGTCAATTTTGGATCTTTGGTATCCCCAAGGAAATGCACAACATCGAAGTGCACGGGATATGGTTTCTCATACCCCATCATATGTGGGTTTCAAGAAACTTGGAACTCCATGATCTCTTGGGCAATCATATCTCTCATATCTTGGGGAGATATGCTTATTGTACCCATTGGGTTTGAGCTACTGTTGTGACCTTGGTCATTTATTCTCACTTGCTTTTGCCTACTCTCTTGGGCTTGACTAGCCACTTGAACTGAGAGAGCAACAATTTGAACATCTTTTTCTGTCACCTTCTTCACATTTCTTGAATTTAGTTTTTAATGCTAGAAGTACTAAAGGACAATACTGGCATATCATATACAATGTTCTAAAAGTCGCTAGGCGGGAGCTGGGCGGTGAGGGGGGGGGGGGGGGGGGGGGGGGGGAGGGGCTAGCGCCTAGGCAGATTAAAATCTAATACATGATTCATATGATTATTTTACTATGTTCTCTCAAATCCATTAATGTTTATAAAACTATGCTAGGATAGGGTTGATATTTTATTATGAGCCTTATTTTACAAACCATAACCCAAAACTATGCTTAATATATCCGCCATCTCCTAAGATGTTGCTGCTTCCACAACATCAGAAGTTTTTTCTCGCCTAGGCGGGGGATGACCGTCTAGCGCCCAGGCGAGGCCTAGGCGGCCCTAGGCGTGGATTTTTAGAACATTGATCATACACCTCTTCTTGAAAGGTGGCACTTTATTGACTCTCTTTTCCACGGATTAGTGGAAAGTCTCTTCTTTAAAAGACGAACGTCCATCTCCATATAATGGAGAACCTATAGATTTTTTCACTAGTTCATGCTCTATCGATATTGAAGGAATTGATGGAGTTGGTGATTGAGAAACCACTCTAGCATAGGGTATCTCCTTAGATTTTGACTTTGTGACTAGGCCAATATGACTTTTAGATTTGACCCATTAAGGAATCGAACCAATTGAAGCTGAATTGTGCCCACCATCTTGAAAACATTGTGATGTCATATTAGCTTTTGAAGCATTTGATTGGATTTTTTCCTTTCCTTTTGCTAAGTAGGAGGTCATATCGACTTGTTCCACTCGGTCAAGGTTAATAATAATTTACCCGATCATAATTTGCCTCAGGTTGTTAACACAAGGATTGATGGCTTGTCTCGCCGATGCTTCAAGATCCTGGGCGGCTTTTCTTATGGTGGCCTTAGCTAGCTCCAAAGTTGGAGAACAAGCTAGTTTAGCCATATGGTTTCCTTTCTGGCGCTTTGACCCATTCTTGTGACCCCTCCGTTTTTGGGACTGTGATGCGTAACGATGTCCTCGGCTATGCGTAGATGACAGATCATGGTAGAAGATGAGTTATTGAGTCCTTCTATTCGACAAACGAACAGATAAATATCGACCTTCACCGAGATGGAGGTTGACGACACTCTTTGAATCTCACAGAGCCAAAGACCAAGCTAAGCCCCCTTTTCTTCTCTTTAAATCTCAATTTTATGCTCTTTTTTTTTTCTTGTTTGCATGAGTTATCTTCTTGTTTCCACGATGACTTCGTGTTCAATTTTTATGCTCCATTTTCCCCTTGTTTGCATGCTTTTTTTTCTTGTTTGCATGATGGATTTGTGTTTATTTTAGTTGCTTTGCTTTCCCCTCCCAAAACCGCCCCCAAAAACACAAAAAACAATTCTCACTGCCGCCCACCACCACCGCCCCAGTCACCTTCCCGCCGCCCACCCCCACCCTACAGCCGCCCAACCGTTCCCTTGCTGACCATGTACTTGCTTGCTCTAATTTGAATCTCCCACCCACTTGCATGTACCTTGCTCAATTTGGGAGGGACCACACCCACTTTATCCCTTGTCCTTTTTGGATCTTTTAGCGTATTTAGGTAAATGACAACCTTGTTTTTGGCTGATTTGTTTGGGGAAAGAAAGCTAGGAAGCTTCCTTTGTGGGCCTTCCAAAAGGGGTAAAAACATTAGTGACAAGAGGACACTCTCCTTTTCTTCTTTTCTCAAGCCTTGTCCCAGCCCAAAAAGGGACTTGGCAAGTCAAAACAAGACACCTCCCCTTGTTGCCACTCCTCTCCAAAATCAAACAAAAATTATTGTGGCTCCACTCATCTTTTCGTGGACACAAGCTTTACCATTTCGGCCTTGCTCTTCCATTCATTAGAAAAAGCCTAAAGAAAGTCAAGAGGCCAAGAAAAGGCAAAAAGGCCCGAAATAAAAAAAAAACAAAAGCAAAAAACAAAACAAAAAAAAGCGAAGGTTGAAGGTCTTTTTTTTCTTTTTATTTTCGGTTGGGCCACAACCATTTGGTGGGCTCTCCCACCCTCACGTGGCAACTTGGGCCACTAAGCCCACCCCCCATGTTCCTCTAGTCTCTTGCCATTACATTTCACCTCTTCTCTAGCCCATAGGGTGGCCGACTTGCTCTCTTGTCTAGGCTCATCACTCTAAGTTTTAAAGTTGGACTATCCTACATAGCCTAAATGATACAATTTAGAATGGATTGAAAGTGTCTCGACTGCACTCAAATACTCAAATCACATGCACTTATCCGCCTTGCCACCTCTTACTTGAGCCTTCGTTGTTGCATTACTTGTTGCCTTTGGATTAGCTTGTTACCCTCATTTGGTGTGATTGCCTTGGTTGCCTAGGACTTGATTTGCTTGCCTTAGTGCTTGTATTGTTTTGTTAGATTATCTTAGGCCTAAGGTATTCCTATTTTTTTAGTATGATTGCTTGGGACTCTTTACTTGGTTTGCCTATTGCTTGTGCTAGGTAAGTCTCCATGGACGAGCCTTATTGGCCTTATCCCGCTCGGCCGCTTCCGGGCCGGCGCCCACGAAGCCACGCTCATGACCCCACGCCCTTGTATGGGGGTCCTTATCCACGCGCCGTCCCTAGGCCCGCAACCGACTATGAGTTCAGTCGCCACCGTGAAGAGGAAGAGGCTTGGGCGGATGTGAATCACCGGGGATATGCTCGCACCCGGAACCACCCCCGGCACCCGCTCGACTGCCATGACCCGGACTGGCTGCCGCCTCCCCGTGCCAACCACCGCGCCGACGGCCACGCTTGCCACTCCCACCAAGGCCGACGCCTCTTGGCCAGCCCCACGCCCGCGGTCTCCACCGAGTCATTTGCGGCTAGACTAGCCGAAGAGAGTCGTGCCTAGGAAGTTGCCGCCCACCGTGACGAGGGCACCGCCGAGGCCTTGCGCGCCGCTCTAGCCGCCCTCCGCCAAGAGAAGGAGCTTGCCAAGGCCACCGACGCCAGGATGGCCGCCCTTGAGCAACACTTAGCCGCCTTCCTCCCCACGCCTGCGGCACCCACAACTACCATGGAGCAGCCCCCTCCGGCTTTTACCCTCACCGCGGGCCACCATGACGAGACCATTGTCGAGGCCGAGCGGCACCGAGAGGAGAAGGTCATGGCCGCCGATGAGCAACTAGCAACGGAGGCCACCGATCCTTGGATGGCCGCCATGGGCCCCCCCTTGGCCATCATCCCTACCACTTTCCTGCCACCTACTCCAGCCTTGGCGCCACTTCCCACGGTGCTCCTTCTTCCCGGTGCCTCCTCGCGCGGCCCGGCTAACCGCCACCTTGAGGACTCCGCCCGTGAGGAGCCCAACGAGCATCTTAATGCTCGGCCATCACCGGGCTGGCGTCCGCCGGACCACACCACGGTTGTGCCTAGTGACCGGCAGCCCAGGACCGCCGCCGAGGAAACACACGCCACCAAGGCCCACCTTGTGGCCTTCGTCTCTCCACCACCGCCTGGCGCACTCACCCCCGGTGCGGCCCCCACCCCCCCTTGGTGCCGCGCCTTTGCCTCACCACCTAGGAAGGCAGTGCCTTGTTGCCCACTCGACTGGCCGCATCCTTGGCTCAGCCGCGACTTGGTTGGCCTCCGCCCATTGTCGCGAGCGGTCCCTTGTCGCCTATTGGCGGCTCCCCATCGACCCACCCCCATGGCGGCTGGCGCCCCATGGCTGCCTCACCGAAAAAGGCTTACGTCTTGATACCGCCGGGGCCGGCGCCCTCGTTGCTCCTGCCATTG
Organism: Rheum nobile; assembly: GCA_027886185.1. Classification (NCBI taxonomy): domain Eukaryota; kingdom Viridiplantae; phylum Streptophyta; class Magnoliopsida; order Caryophyllales; family Polygonaceae; genus Rheum; species Rheum nobile. The sequence goes on along the minus strand of WOAB01000306.1, from coordinate 537,041 downwards.
CCCCTATGCCAAGGAGGCCGACGCCTCGCCCTGTCATCTTCCATGGAGCTCTCCCTCCATGCACATCATGTGGATCTTGTCTACTTGAAGATTCACACCCACCTAGGCCGACGCCATACCCATGGGAAGGAAATTATGGAGCATTCTCCGTTTGGTGTCGAGCACAAGACGAGCCAAGACAAGATCACCGACACCTTGTCTCGAAGGTATGTGCTTCATTCGTTTTGTCACCCTAAACTCTCTCCCTATGTCTTCACATGATCACGATTCCCCCCTTAGCCCTCCCCTAGCCGTGTATGCCACTTTGGGCGACCTTCCCCGAGAGAGTGAGCTTTGTGTCCTTAGGGCCTCCTATGGGAATTTGCTGATTACAGATGCCAATGAGTGCCGTAGAGAGTTTGGGAACACAATACCCATGGAAACTTTTGAGGATTATGTCTTTGGCCCTACACTTGCCCCTCTTTTGCCTAGGTTCCACCCTCCCGGTTTTTAGACACCCATATCTCTCCCATCCACCCCTTGGGAAGACCTAACCATGGTTTTTCTAACCGGATTGCACATGCTTAATAAGGGGAGGGATCCCATTTGTGTGTTGGGTAAGAACCCCCCTAGGATAGATCATGGCATCCCTTGTCTACTTCCGCACACTACAATCGAGCTAGCTCCCCTTACATTTGACACCGAGGCAAACTTCCATGGAATCCCTCATGCTATTGTCTTGGCTTGGGATCCTACTTTAGTGAGTCATTTTTGGAGCATTTGGTGGCTGAAATTTGGGACGTAATTTATCCTTGACACTAGTCGCCCTCTCCACCTCGATTCCTTCCTTAGAGCCATCCTTAGAGCCCCACCACACCGTTGGCTGACCTTTCTGTTGCTTGTTGAGTTTACTTGTCCTAGGACATTGGCGAACATGCCTCCACCGTTTGCACGAATTCCAGCCCGGCGTCGCTCCAAACCTCGCCCATACGGCCATGACGCCTACCAAGTGATCAAGTGGCTCGTCGATGATGCTTATATGGCAAAGCTTCCTAAGGGCTAGACGACATCAATGCCATCCCATCTTGTTGTGCCCAAGGAGCCGCCTGATGCAAAAGTCCCCGTTGACACGATCGTAGATGCCCTGGAACACAACGAAGTCAAGCCAAGCTTGAGTCTTCCTAACGGAGGTTCCTTGAAGCCAAAGAGATGGCTTTCTTCCTTGTGTGTCGCCGTGGAAACCAAGGTGTTCGTGGCTATGTTGAATTGAACGAAAACCACAAGAGAGGATGAACTAAACCTCAAAGGGAACTTAGAGGTTTAATTGCCATAGCGTCGGCTGCGGAGATCAAAGAGATGATCTTGTTGAAGACGAACGAAGTGACGAACGTCGAAGGGATATGACGATCAAAGAGATGATCTACTGGGGTTGAGCAATCCACAATAGAACAACCCTAAAGAACTCAGATCTTGGGATCCAACCACAACAGTGACGCAGGCTCAAGCAAGGAGACAAAACTCGACTTTTATTAACTTAAGCAAACGTCAATTTACAATGGAAATAACAAGTATTTAAAGCTAAGCTAAAGGGGAAATAACAAAGCTAAACCATGGGCTTAGACGAGCGGCCCATAACACATGGATCACGCCCCGTCAAGCCAAAAACATCAAAACAAAACAAATACTAAAATTATCTCAAAATATCCCAACTAACAAGAGTTGCTAAATAAGGAAACAAGGTAACTTGCGCGCCAAAGACAAGCCGCAGGCGCCGCGAGAGACACGGCCACGCGGGCGCGCGACACGGCGAATGTCATGCTGATGCGGCGACACACGCGACGCGCGACGCGGCACGGCCTCCTCGGCTACTAAACCTCAAAGCCAAGAAACGTGACTGTGGTCACTCCTGCGGGCTCGGAGGCGGTGTCGATGCTTGCGATGGACCTGGTGACGAGCGTTTGGGTTGCTTGGGCGATGGCATATGCTCGCGCTCTGGTCACGGGTCCGGGGGCTCGGAGGTTGAGCTTGTCTTCTTTGTCCTTTGCCGTCAAGTTGGAGGGTAGGGAGCCATCATTCTCCCCTTCTTGGCAGCGAAGCATCCCCGCTTTGTCCTCGTCATGCTCAAGGGGAGTGTAGGGAGACATGTCGGCCACGTTGAAGCTTGGATGTGCGCCGTAGTCATCTTGGAGCTCAAGGCGGTAAGCGTTGTCGCCAAGCCGCTCCAGAACCTTGAATGGGCCATCTCCGCGGGCATTAAGCTTGCTATGCCTTTTTGTTGGGAAATGCTCGCGGAGAAGGTGAAGCCACACCATGTCGCCGGCCTCAAAAATCATGCGGCGCCGGTTGCAGTGTGCTTGGGCCTTGTATTGCGCTGTCTGGCGCTCTAGCTGGGCCCTCGTCCGCTGGTGAAGTGCTCAGACAAAATCCACGCGCTGTAGTCCCTTGACGCTTTTCTTGTCTCACATGGGGCGCGGCGTCACGTCTAGTGGCGTGTGGGGGTTGAGGTTGTAGATAACCTCGAATGGAGTCATCTTAGTCGCCGAGTGCATTGACCTATTATAAAAAAATTCATAAAAGGCAAAACTCTTCCCACATGCGGAGGTTAGCTTTCAACATAGTTCTAAGTAAAGTACCAAGAGTCCTATTAGTGACCTTCGTTTGACCGTCATTTTGGGGGTGATAACTAATAGAAAACAATAAGTGTGTCCCCAACGTCGACCACAAAGACTTTCAAAAATAGCTCAAAAACCTAGTGTCACGATCCGAGATAATGGTCCTAGGAATCTGATGAACCCTTGATCGGATTGGGAGCGGTGCAAGGTTTGATCCACAATTTGGAGGCAACGACAACCGGAGAAGGTGAAGAAGTGGACCGGCATTCTCCTTGAGGGCGGCGACTTCTGCGGCGGTTCTGGGGCAATATGTTGGCACAATGGGAGTGGAAGAGAGTGGTGGTGGTGGTCGGAGCAGGTTGTGACGGTGGTGGGAGAATTGGCTTGCCCTAGCGGAAGGTGTCGCCAAAGGGAGCAAGCGGCAAGAAGGAAGGCGGCCTTCTTGAGGATGGTTCTTTTTGCGGCGGAGATGGCGGCTTTGGCCCAATGGGAGTGTTACTGAGTGGTGGTAGTGGCTGGAGTGAGGCGTGGTGGTGGTGGAGGATATCGGCTGCCCTAGGTGGATATGACGCACCACCAAGAGAGAACCGTGGGGCTCAACCAAGGATATGACTCACCAAGGTTGAAGAGGGATAGATAAGGGTTCAATATGACTCATGAACCAAGGGTGAACTTCTGGATCAAATGCTCTCAAAGGAGTGAATTGGATTGATGAAAAGTTGGGTTTTACATCAATGATTACAAGGCTTTATATAGCCAAAACCGAACGCAAAAGCAAGGCAATTAAAGCCAACTCTCCACGTCCCAAGAGGGATATCAAGGGTTGGAATGCATGAACTAGATGCATTGGAAAAGACTAAGATTAAATGCAAAATGAAAGCAAGTGTTTAAGACAACTAGGTGAATGCACCAAATGCATAACTCTTCAAATTTCCACACGGCTTTCACACCATTTCCACACGGCTTCACATGGCTGAAATTGCTTCTTCATGGGCTTGGTTTGGGCTGGCTTCCTTCGGCCTTCAAGATGACAAATGGGCCATTGTCATGCTCGGCCCCAAGTTGTGTGGAGAGGAGGCCCAAGTCGAGAAGTTGTTGTAGTTCCTTGGCCTTAGAACGAGTGATGCGTTTTGGTGTTGGATCTTGAGTTGACAATGGCTTGGCTTCCATGCTTGGTTCAAGATGTACGGGATTCACATCATCCTCCCCCTCTTGGAGAGGATTCGACCACGAATCTTCAGCTAGGGTGTCCTCCTCATCTTGTGCCAAGTAGGGCTTCAAATCCGACACATTGAAGGTGTCATGTACTCCATAGGTGGGCGGCAATTCTATCTTGTATGCATTGTTGTTAATCCGCTCGAGCACTTGGAATGGTCCTTCCGCCCTAGGCTTCAACTTGGAGTTTCGTTGTAGGGGAAACCTTTCCTTGCGGAGGTACACCCACACCAAGTCATCGGGCTCGAAAATCAACTCCTTGGGCCGTGCGCTTCTCCAACTGTCTCCGAGTTTCTTCATGCATCCTTTTGACATACTCCGCTAGTTCCTGGCCTTCTTTGCTAAGAGAAGCAACAATGGGGTGAGCAACAAGATCTAAGGGAGTAGTAGGGTTCTTACCATAGGCCACTTCAAAAGGAGACTTCTTGGTGGCGGAATGTGTGGAGCGGTTGTAGGCAAACTCTATGAAAGGGAGGCACTCTTCCCACCTGCGGAGGTTAGTCTTAAGCACAACACGAAGTAAGGTGCCAAGCGTCCTATTAACCACTTCCGTTTGCCCATCAGTTTGGGGTGGCAAGTGGTTGAGTAGAGAAGCTTGGTACCCAACTTGGCCCAAAAGGTTTTCCAAAAGTGACTAAGGAACTTGACGTCCCTATCCGACACTATGGACTTTGGAATTCCATGCAAGCGAACCACAAAGTCAAAGAAGAGATTAGCCACATTAGTTGCATCATCGGTTTTGTGACACGCAATGAAGTGTGCCATTTTGCTGAACTGATCCACAACTACAAATATAGAATCCTTTCCCCTTTTGGTCCTAGGAAGACCCAAAACAAAGTCCATGGATAGGTCTTCCCAAGGTTGTTGCGGAATGGGCAAAGGCATGTACAAACCATGAGGGTTCAACTTGGACTTAGCTTGAACACAAGTGGCACACGAAGCACACAAACGTTCGACGTCCCTAAGCATATGCGGCCAGAAGAAATGTTCCCTCAAGGCATACAACGTCTTAGCAACGCCGAAGTGACCCATGAGGCCACCTCCATGTGCTTCTTGCACAAGCAATTTCCTAGTTGAACCACTAGGTATGCACAATCTATCTTTCCTCATAAGGTATCCCTCGTGCAAATAATATTGATCTTTGCTTCCCAAAGAACTACATGCCTCAAATATGTCTTTGAAATCCTCGTCCAAGACATATAGTTCCTTAATGAAAGCAAAGCCCAACATTCTAGCATCCATAGAAGTGATGAGGGCATACCTCCGAGACAAAGCGTCCGCCACAACATTGTCCTTTCCCTTCTTGTGTTTGATCACATAAGGGAAAGACTCAATGAATTCAACCCATTTGGCATGGCGCTTCATCAACTTATGTTGACCCTTGAGGTATTTCAATGCCTCATGGTCAGAATGAATCACAAATTCTTTAGGGAGGAGGTAGTGTTGCCATACCTTGAGGCATCTTACCAAAGCGAGAAGCTCTTTGTCATAGGTGGGATACTTGAGCTCAGCTTCATTCAATTTCTCACTAAAGTAGGCAATGGGCCTTCCTCCTTGCATGAGCACGCCTCCGAGCCCCACTCCCGAAGCGTCACATTCAATCTCAAATGTACTTGAAAAATCCGGTAGCACTAGGAGAGGAGCATGCGTGAGCTTGGCCTTAAGTGTGTCAAACGCCTCCTCTTGCTTGGTCCCCCATTGGAAAGGGACATTCTTCTTTGTCAATTCCGTAAGAGGCGTGGCAATTGAGCTGAAATCTTTCACAAATCGGCGGTAGAAACCGGCGAGGCCCAAGAAGCTCCTAACTTGAGTCATGCTCACGGGCACCGGCCATTCTTGTATGGCCTTGATCTTGTCTTGGTCCACCTTGAGTCCTTCCTTGCTCACTACAAATCCAAGAAAAACCACATGATCCGAGCAAAAGTGACATTTCTTGAAGTTTGCATAAAGTTTTTCTTTCCTAAGGACTTCAAGTACCATTCTCAAGTGTTTAACATGATCTTGCAAATTGTGGCTATAAACAAGAATATCATCAAAATATACAACCACAAACTTGCCTAAGAAAGCCCTAAGAACATGGTTCATTAGCCTCATAAAAGTGCTAGGCGCATTTGTTAGCCCAAATGGCATGACTAACCATTCATACAAACCATACTTGGTTTTGAAGGCAGTCTTCCATTCATCACCTTCTTTCATTCTTATTTGGTGATAGCCACTTTTCAAGTCTATCTTGGAGAATATACTTGCACCATAGAGCTCATCCAACATATCATCAAGTCTAGGTATAGGATGCCTATACTTGATGGTGATGTCGTTTATAGCCCTACAATCCACACACATTCTCCAAGATCCGTCTTTCTTAGGAACTAAGATGACAGGAACCGAGCAAGGACTCAAACTTTCTCGCACATAGCCTTTGTTTAGAAGTTCAACAACCTGTTTTTGTAGCTCTTGTGTCTCCATGGGGTTGGCTCTATAGGCAGCTTTGTTAGGAATGGAAGCTCCGGGCACAAAATCGATTTGATGTTCTATTCCTCGAATTGGTGGAAGTCCAGCCGGCACCCCATCTTGGAAAAGGTCTTCGAATTCCTGCAAAAGCAATGCAATAGGTGAGGGCAAAGCATCTAGATCTTGAGTTGAGAAAAGCACATCTTTATAAACAAGCAAAAGGCAAACTTGGCTTCCCTGGATTGCTTTCCGAACTTCTCTTGGCTTGGCAAGGAGCATCTTCTTCCTTTGCTCATTGGCTATGTGGTCAGCCATGATCTCATGTGGAGCTAATGGATGCAACGTGATCCTCTTGCCATTGAGGTGAAAAGAGTACTCATTGGACACCCCTTGGTGAATGACCCCACGGTCATATTGCCAAGGTCGTCCCAAAAGTATGTGACAAGCTGTCATAGGAAGAACATCACAAATAACCTCATCCTCATATCCTCCTATAGAGAAATTAATCTTAGCTTGTTCCGAGACCTTAAGAGGTGTGTTAGAATTAAGCCAACAAAGAGTGTAAGGTTGCTTATGAGGAATAGTGTTGAGGGCAAACCTTTTGACCACCTCTTGGTCTATGATATTACAACATGAGCCTCCATCAATAATTAAGTTGCAGATTTTACCTTGAATGAGGCACCTTGAGTGGAAGATTGTTTCCCTTTGATTTGGAGGTGTAGGAGCTTCATTGGTCATGAGAGTTCTTTTTACCACAAAGCACTCTCCTTGGAATTCAGCTTGCACATGGAGCTCCTCTTCCACATTCTCTTCCTTGGTGGGCTCTTCCTCTTGCTCCTCGTCCGAATAGTAGTCCCCCACCGTGGAGAGCAACACTTGGCGCCGAGAAGGGCATGCATTGGCCATGTGCCCACGGCCCAAGCACTTGAAGCACTTGATATCACTAGAGTGGGGCTCGCCATCTCTTCTTTGTCCTTGGGGAGGCCTAGAGGAGTCATGTCTTGGCTGCACCGGGATCGCATCCGTCCTTGGCTCTTGGCGCCGGGGAGGGTAGCTTGGTGAGCCGGAGCTTGAGTTATTCCAGGGCCTTGAAGATGGCGTATTGGAGCCTTGATTGCCCCATGGCCGTGAGCTCGTAGGATGGCTCTTCTTGGTGGGTAAGCTCCTATACACATGGTTGGTGTAGTGAAGCACCTCTTCCACCGTAGTTCCCCTAGCAAAATGCTGCATAGACACAATAGATTTGAGATCAGAATTCAAGTTTTCAACAAACTTAGAAATAATATACTCATCCGGAAACTTGATTTCAGATCTGAACAATAGGGTTCTCAAATCCTTGTAATACTCATCGGGGGTACGAGCTCCTTGCTTGAGTTGCTCAAGCCTCTCATGGATCCTAGCCGAAAAGTTGGCGGGCACAAATCTGAACTTGAGGGCGTCCTTGAGCTCGTTCCACGTGTCAATGGGAGGATAATCATTTTGTGCTCTTTCGGCCTTATTTTCAGTCCACCATTGATCCGTAAACCCTTCGAACTTGATACTAGCCACATCCACACGTTGGGCTTCGGTGTAGTTGAGGAAGTCAAAGATTTGCTCCGTCTTACTTAGCCAAGTTAGGCACTCCTCGGGGTCAGTCGTGCTCCCAAACTTCTCTATTTCAAGCTTGGTGTTAGGGAGCCTCACACGTTCTTGCTCATAGCCGTAAGCACCTTGGGGTTGGAACCCTTGTAGATAGGGCTCTTGTTGGTGCCCACGCCCTCAGCCTTGTTCTCTTGCATTCCTATTACCAAATCCTTGCCTTTGGCCGTTGATGATCCGCATGGGCTGGGTCAAGGGAGCCACAAACCCCGCATTGGCCCCTAGGTGTCCTTGAACCTCTTGCACCTCCTCATTGAAAAGCCTTGCGTCTTGCCCTGAAATGTTAGGGACCACAGGCGGCATGGTAGTATATTGTGTAACAATAAGAGGAGTATAGGTGGAACTCATACCTAGATGGGCACTAGAGAGAGTGAGTGCCGGGGCGGTCGACGGGTTGATGCCTTGAAGATTAGGGAAGGTCATGTCCCTAGGCATGGCGTGAGAGGAGTTACCTTCCAAGAGAGAGGGTTGGAAGGCCCCACACAACCGTGTCACGTCCACCATCTTGCTATCGGTGGCATCCATTCGCGCTTCTAGTCTTCTTAGGTTGGCTTGGTTGTCTTGTTGAGAACTTGCTATTTGAGCACTAAGTTGTGCTATGGCCTCTCGTTGAGAACTTGCTAGTTGAGCACCAAGTTGTGCCATGGCCTCCATGACGGAGTCATTGGCATGGGCACCTTCTTGGTTCACCGAAGGCGAATGGGAGGAACTCCGATTGTCATCCACCATGATCGTGAGCTACAAACCAAGGCAACACAAACAAGACGACTAGGAATCCCACAAGTGGACCCGGCACACGTTAGGGGTCCAAACTGAATTTTCCAAGTACAAGGCAAGCAAGAAAAACAAGTTCAATTAGGGTTATGAACTAGCCAAGGATAAGGAAAGGGTCAAAGAAGCACAATACTCAAATGTTCAATAAGTCGCGACAAGTGAAGTGCGGAGAAGGTACTAAGAAGCAAACAACAATTACACTTCACACTCTTTTTTTGACAAATTTTGCTCTTGGTAACTCATTTTTTTTTTCTTATGGCCTCTCCTTTTTAGATCGGGTTTTTCTCGAGTGTTCTTCCAAGAGCGGCTCAATTTTTCTAAGGTCTCTCCTTTTTAGATCGGGTTTTTCTGAGCCAATACAACACAAATTTGAATCTCAATTTTCAACAATTTTCTGATTTTGCACTTGGCTTTTCAATTTACAACCGAAATTTTCTTTTCCCTTAACCCCGAATGCCTTCACTTGATTTATGCAACAAATGAACAAGCAAGTAATGCACAAAGTAATCAAGAAATGAGTTGAAATGAAGGGTCAAGGTTCGGCTGAATCAAGACAAGAAAAGTCAGAACTCAAAGAGGCAAGCAAAGCAATCGGACAACAACCAAACAAATTCCGATTTTAGGGCCAATTGAAACTTGTCATTAAAACTCAATCTTGGACTAAAGAAAATCAGTTTAGATGACCAAACCTTACGTGGCTCTGATACCACTTGATGAACCCTTGATCGGATTGGGAGCGGAGCAAGGTTTGATCCACAATTTGGAGGCAACGACAACCGGAGAAGGTGAAGAAGTGGACCGGCATTCTCCTTGAGGGCGGCGACTTCTGCGGCGGTTCTGGGGCAATATGTTGGCACAATGGGAGTGGAAGAGAGTGGTGGTGGTGGTTGGAGCAGGTTGTGACGGTGGTGGGAGAATTGGCTTGCCCTAGCGGAAGGTGTCGCCAAAGGGAGCAAGCGGCAAGAAGGAAGGCGGCCTTCTTGAGGATGGTTCTTTCTGCGGCGGAGATGGCGGCTTTGGAGGGCCCAATGGGAGTGTTACTGAGTGGTGGTAGTGGCTGGAGTGAGGCGTGGTGGTGGTGGAGGATATCAGCTGCCCTAGGTGGATATGACGCACCACCAAGAGAGAACCGTGGGGCTCAACCAAGGATATGACTCACCAAGGTTGAAGAGGGATAGATAAGGGTTCAATATGACTCATGAACCAAGGGTGAACTTCTGGATCAAATGCTCTCAAAGGAGTGAATTGGATTGATCAAAAGTTGGGTTTTACATCAAGGATTACAAGGCTTTATATAGCCAAAACCGAACGCAAAAGCAAGACAATTAAAGCCAACTCTCCACGTCCCAAGAGGGATATCAAGGGTTGGAATGCATGAACTAGATGCATTGGAAAAGACTAAGATTAAATGCAAAATGAAAGCAAGTGTTTAAGACAACTAGGTGAATGCACCAAATGCATAACTCTTCAAATTTCCACACGGCTTTCACACCATTTCCACACGGCTTCATGACGGAGGCTAAAGATGCACAAGCAAATGTCATTGATTAGCCTTATCAAAGTAATTTATCCTAACCAACCTACTAAACAGAGTATAGCAGACAAGTAAGGGTCGAATCCCACAGAGAAGGTGTGATGTAGTATGCAAACGTGAATGACAAGTAACAAGTAACAAGTAACTGAGGGGGTTTTGTAATCAAGAGAACACAAAGCAAGCAAGCAAGTAGATTGAGTAAAATCGAGAAAATAATATGAGGGAAAGTAGTCCTATTAGAGCGAAATCCACAGTACAAAGATAGAGTTTGATCAGTGAAATCTATTCAATCCAAGTTCAATTATTTATCCTTATAGTCGTTCCCACCCTGCTCGTAAGTACTATTGATTCTCACAGTTGTCAATAGACTTATTACTATGCCAATGATAAAGTACAACTGATTCTCACAGTTGTCAGCGCACTTTAGCACCAACACAGCAATAGCAATGCACACAAGGATATAGGATACATGCAAGTAGAAAGACGTACAAGTACTCACTCCCCTACTTAACATGCAATTGATTCTCACACATAATTGTACGCTCGGGACCCCTATACGCACAATTGTATTTGCCACTAGATATGCACTCGAAACCCCTATATGTAATCCTAGCAATTGATAAAACGTATTCAACCTAGGTGATCAGGCTAAGAAGAACAACAAGAAATCAATATCAATATAACCAAGAGAATCAATCCAACATTTATAAGGATAAGAACAAGGAATAGAAATCTCACAAACACATCAACTGTACTGCTTCAATCGTCTAACAGAACAAAGGGAAGTTAGTTCTCCATCAAAGGGGATGAAAAACTCTAATTAGAAAACTACGTCTGAAACAATAGTGCGTCTGATGATGATGATTTTAAGGCTGTGGGAAAAGAGGTTAAATAGAGTTAACCTAAATCCCCAAGATCACAAACCATATCTTACAAGGAAATAAAATAATAAAATAAAAGAAATCTGACTAATGCATAAAAGGAAATAAAGTAAAATAAAATAACTCTGGCCGCGAGGCACTAAACACATCCACCGCGGGGCTTCATCTCTCCATCGCTGGGCGGTGGCTTCCTCTCACGCGGGCTCCATCCTTCACTGGGAGTCATCGCCGGGCCGCGGCATTGCTGACGCGGGGCGGTGAACTCCAGACTTCAGCTCTCGTCTTCTTCTCTTCTTCTGCTGCTCTCCAAATACTACCAAGTGTTGGTAGCCTTCTCCATAAATACTCCAGCAGCTCCATCTTCATCTCTAAACTCCATCTAAGCTGCAAATCCTTGGATTTCTTCACTTCTCTCCATAACATCTGGATTGCAGACTTAGCACCAAAACACATCCAAAACTCCTCCAAATCATGCTAATAGATGCTAGAAAAGGTGTATGAAATAACACCTATCACTTCACATGGCTGAAATTGCTTCTTCATGGGCTTGGTTTGGGCTGGCTTCCTTCGGCCTTCAAGATGACAAATGGGCCTTTGTCATGCTCGGCCCCAAGTTGTGTGGAGAGGAGGCCCAAGTCGAGAAGTTGTTGTAGTTCCTTGGCCTTAGAACGAGTGATGCGTTTTGGTGTTGGATCTTGAGTTGACAATGGCTTGGCTTCCATTCTTGGTTCAAGATGTGAGGGATTCACATCAGAATCCCATGCAATTTCACCACATGCTCAAAAAATAAACTAGCAACATCCGAAGCATTATGAGTCATCTTACAAGGAATAAAATGAGCCATATTGGAAAATCTATCTACAACAACAAATATCGAGTCCCTCCCCTTCTTAGACACAGGCAACCCCGAAATGAAATCCATAGAAATATCCTCCCAAGGGGTAGTCGATATAGGCAAGGGGTTGTACAATCCATGGGGGCTCGACCTAGACTTAGCTCTCTGACATGTCCCACAACTCACACAAAATCTAGTCTCATGGTGAGTCATCTTAGGCCAATAAAAGTGTTCCTTAAGTGCGGCCAAAGTCATAGGTATTCCAAAATGTCCTCGACCCTCATGTGCCTCCTAGATCAAAAGCCTACGAATAGAAGTCCTAGGGATGCATAATTTTCCCTCCTTAATAAGTAGCCATTATCCACCATAAAACCATTTGACTCTCCCTTTTCAACACAAGACTCAAAAATAGACTTAAAGTCTTCATCACTAGCATAGAGTTCTTTGATAAGGGAAAATCCTAAAATATAGGCATCAAGGTGAGTCAAGAGCACATACCTGCGGGAGAGAGTGTCGGCAACCACATTCTCCTTTCCCTTCTTGTATTGGACCACGTATGGAAAAGTCTCCATAAACTCAACCCAGCGAGCATGGAGGCAGTTGAGGTGTACTTGACTCTTGAGATACTTCAAGGCCTCGTGGTCGGAGTGAATCACAAACTCTTTGGGCCACAAATAGTGTTTCCATGTCTTCAACACCCGGATTAGCGCATAGAGCTCCTTGTCATACGTCGGGTAGTTGAGGGTGGCGCCGATGAGTTTCTCACTGAAATAGGCTATGGGCCTGCGTTCTTGGAGCAAGACACCTCCAATGCCGTGGTGAGACGTGTCACACTCCACCTCAAACGTTTTGGTGAAGTCAGGCAGCGGCAGTTGCAGCAGCGGCGCACGACACAAGCTGACCTTGAGCGCTGAGAACGCGGCCTCATGGACCTCGCTCCACTCGATGGCAGCATTCTTCTTGGTGAGCTCCGGTAGCGGCGTGGCGATCGTGGAGAAGTCCTTTACAAAGCGGCGGTAGAAGCCAGTGAGCTCTAAGAAGGAACAAACCATGGTTGGCGTCGTGGGGCATGGCCATTTCGCAATGGCGCAAATCTTCTCTTGATCCACGCGGAGCCCATCCTTGCTAACAACAAAACCAAGGAAAATAGTAGAGTCTGAGCAAAAAGAGCACTTACCTAGGTTAGCATAAAGACTCTCATTCCTAAGACACTCTAATACGGCCCTAAGGTGGCCCAAGTGGTCCTCTAAGGTCCTGCTATAAACAAGAATATCATCAAGGTAGACAACGACAAATTTGCCCAAGTACGCTCTCAAGACATGGTTCTTGAGCCTCATGAACATGTTGGGTGCATTAGTGAGGCCAAAAGGCATCACTAACCACTCATAGAGCCCGTACTTGGTCTTAAATGCAGTTTTCCACTCATCACCTTCTTTCATCCTAATTTGGTGATAGCCACTCTTCAAATCTATGTTAAAAATAAAGTGGCTCCATGAAGCTCATCTAGCATATCATCTAGTCTAGGAATAGGATGACGATACTTCACCGTGATTTGGTAGATCGTGCGGCAATCAACACACATGCGCCTCGAGCCATCTTTCTTCGGTACAAGGATGACTGGGACGGCGTATGGACTCAGGCTCTCATAGACGTAGCCCTTGTCCATCAACTTCTGGACCTGGCGCTGCAGCTCCTTGGTCTCCTCAAGATTTGCGCGATAGGCAGCACGATTTGGCAAGGAAGCGTCGGGCACAAAGTCGACCTGGTACTCTATGCGTCTCACAGGCGGGGAGTCGGCCGATAGATCCTCTGGAAGCACATCCTTGAATTCCTGCAAGAGAGACGCAATAGAAGGGGGTAAGTCAACCAAATCCTTGACATTAAGAAGACACGCCTTAGGCACAAGAAGAAAGCAAGGAAGTTGTCCCTGAATGACTAGAGTGACATCCCGGGAGCGCGCCAGCAGTAGCCGCTTCTCGCAAGTGCCTTTGAGTGGCACTAGCTCGGTAACGCTGGAGCGCGGCACAGTCGGGCGCGACAGAGCTGTCATCACCATCGCGCACGGCACGAGTCGACACTAGCGCTATTAGAGCACGTTGCGGCGCTGGAACACGTGACGTGCTTAGAGCTCTTGGAGCGAGACACATCGCTTGGGTGCGCGGCCGAGCGTGAGCCATCGTCGGGGCACGCGACATTGCTTGAGCGCGCTGCGGCCTGTGTCCTGGCATGCTCGATGGCCTTGACACGGTTTTGCTCCACCTGGTCATGCATAATTTCCTTGGGGCTCATGGGAAGCAAAGTGATGCGTTTCCCATTGTGCATGAACACGTAGTTGTTGAGGAAGCCATCATGAAGGGCACGATTGTCAAATTGCCAAGGGCGACCTAGAAGCAAGTGAGTGGCATCCATAGCAATAACATCACAAAGCACTGTATCATTGTAATAGCTAATATTGAAGGTGATGTGGCATTGCTTTTTTACCACATTGCCACCATTACCTTCTGAGATCCACTTGAGGCTATAGGGATGGGGGTGAGGGGTTGTCTCAAGGCTAAGATGGTCGATGACCTTCTCGTTGATGATGTTGCAGCAACTCCCTCCCTCTATGATCACACTGAGGTCGGCAGTCTTGACCAGGCAGCGTGTGTGGAACAAATTATCTCGATGATCCACCAGGGTGCCCTCTTTGGTGGTGAGGATGCGGCGTGCAACAAGGCCCAAGCGAGGGCCTTCATCATCGCCAGGTGCACTGCAGTAATAGGCATCTCCATCGTCGACAGCGGCGGCAGGGGTGTCCTCATCCTAGGGCACATCATCATCATAGAAAGGCTCATCGTCGAAGGACTCGTAGCCGGCCGGGGAGAAGAGGACGCGCTTGTTGTTGGGGGCAGTCGCGCGGCACGTGGCCGTGTCCTTGGCACTTGAAGCAGACGCGGTCACGGGCGCGGTCATCTTGGGAAGCAGCAGGGCGCGCAGAAGGCGCAGCGGCGCGAGCAGGGGGCGCGCTATGAGCAGGGGCGGCAGAATGCGCCGCGGGGAAAGACCTGGGCTGCGGTAGGGGGCGCGACGAGTTAGAAGAAAATTTAGAACTTCGCTGAGAGCCATACCTGAGGTTTGGTCGTGACCACACAGTCTTCTTCTTCCATTGATCTGCGTGTAGATCTCCATGGCGGTGTGGGTCATGGTGTTGAGGTCCTTGATATTGAGAATCTTCAGCTGCTCAAGAAACTCAATGTCCAACCCACGCAAGAACATAGAACGTAATGCCGAGGGGGCGGGATGCACTCCAGCGTTGTGGAACATCTCCTCTAGCTCGGTGAAAAACTCTAGCGGCGTGCGCGACCCTTGTGTGGCTAGGGCGATCTTGAGGCGCATGTCCTCCTTGTAGTCTGCATGCACGTACTGCTTAGTCATCACGTAGGCCAATTGGTTCCAGCTGGTGATGGGATCCAATCGCCTTCTAGCACGCTCGCTGGTGAGACAAAATCACCAAGCATGAGCGGCGCCGGTGAAGTGGAGGGTCGTAATCTCGACCTTCTCGTGCTCCATGTATTGTCCGTGAGCCAGGGCATACTCCGTCAATTGCTTCCATTCAAGAAATTTGGAAGCATCATATTCACCAACAAAATAATCAAGTTTTACCTTAATGTCACGACGCTGAGTCGCAACCATGTGGGGCTGTATAGGCGCGTCGCGGCGGTCGTTGCGGAAGTCACGCGGCAGGGGCTGGTCTCGCCTGGCGTCGTGCGTGCGCTTGCGCTGTGGCCGAAGCTCGCGACGATGCAAGTTAGGGGGCGAAAGGCTTGACGTGGCTGGTGGCACGTAGAACTCATCGCGTTGCTCACGCGCAGGCACTCTGCCACCAGGAATGTAATCCTCATCTTCATCGTAATCGAAGAGAGGGTCGCTGATATTGGGCATCTCGGGCTGGCGCGTGGCGGCTTCATGGTCTTAGTCATCGTCGGTGAAGTCGTGGAAGTAATTTTTGTCGCGCTTCATCTCGATGGCGCTGTAGTAGCGCGCGTTGTGTGCCGCGTTCTTTCTCCTGTTGATGGTGTTGAGGGGAAAGGATCATGGGACACGCAGTTGCTGCGAGAGGGGCCCGCATCGAATGCGCCATCTTCTTCAAAGGGCTCGCGACGCGCTGAGGGAGTTGCTAGGGCTGGATTGTAGCGCTCACGCGCGTCCACGCGCCCAAACTTGTTCGGGTGGCTCTCCACTTGGGATCGCAACCGCACTGGCTGCACTGTCAGCGCTGCAGCAGGGGCTTTGCCGTGTGAGAGGGTGGCGTCTTCGGCTGTATCATGCCACTGCGCCGTGGGGTTGATCATGGGGATCGCGCGTGCGTTGTTGGCTGCGCGCAGCTGCGCGATCTCGGCGTTGCGCTCGCATAGCGCTGCGGCATTGGCTTCTTCGCACGCGGCAAGCTCAGCTTCCTTCACGGCGAGTTGGGCTTGTAGCGCGGTGTAGGCTTCTTGCACGTTGCAAATGCGCTGCGTGACGTCGGCTTGGTTGGATGGAGAGTTCATTGTGTCCATGGAGAAATCACATATACAAATCATGAAACAAGCAAGAGATCAAACGAATCAAAGAAAAAGAACCAAAGGCAAACCAAGTCCTTGTCTCGTAAGAAACCAAGAAAACTTTTTGCACAAGGAACGGTCTTTTGGCTTTGCGTGAGGCGGGTTGGTTTGACGTATGGCTTGAATCAAAATATTAGCAATAATCAATTCAAAACAAGTGTCCTGATCCAAAACAAATCAAGCAATCAATTTCTATCCTCTACCTTACTTAGCAGGAAATCGCAAACAAGAAAGTTACTTCCTTTAATTGATTGTCATCGAAAACTTGACTTAGAGGAAGCGGAGAGATGAGAGAATGGAGCTTGCGTCGAGTGAATAGGCTTTGCCTAGATCGTCTGAGGCTTTCTTTTTTCTTGTCTTCCTTAGAAAGTTGAGATCTTTTTTTTTTAAATTTTTTTATGCGGACGCAAACTTTTTTTTTATAGAATCTCACAAGATATTGGTGTCTTGCAAGAGAAGAGAGAGAAGAGGGATTTCATCCAACAAGAATTACAACAAATAACGGACTAGCATGCAAATTCTATCCAAATAAGATAAGAGAGAAAAAAAAAGATTTCAAAAGTTGTTAGGGAAAGATATCTACTTGAAAAAAAAAGATAATATTAACAAGGAAAGGATAAGATTTGGGGAAAAGATAATATTTGGCTAACAAACTTTGAAAAGTCAAAGATTGTGTCTTGGGAGCCAAGGAAAGAGGGTTTAGGGCAATCATAAGTAAGGCTCGACTACTACAAGGGGCGGCAATCAAGGATGACTACACGCAGGTGGTGGCGGAAGCAGTGGTGCGGTTGCACGGGTGGTGGTAGCGGCGGCGATGGGCGAAAAAGTGGAGAAAAGAGGGATTTTTGAACGCATAAAATTTTCAAGTTTCACACGAAAACAAGAAGACTTAACATGACAATGGCTCTGATACCAATTGATGCAAAAGTCCCCGTTGACACAATCGCAGATGCCCTGGAACACAATGAAGTCAAGGCAAGCGCCAAGCTTGAGTCTTCCTAACGTCGTAGAGGTTCCTTGAAGCCAAAGGGATGGCTTTCTTCCTTGTGTGTTGCCGTGGAAACCAAGGTGTTCGTGGCCTTGTTGAATTGCACGAAAACCACAAGAGAGGATGAACTAAACCTCAAAGGGAACTTAGAGGTTTAATTGCCATAGCGTCGGCTGCGGAGATCAAAGAGATGATCTTGTTAAAGACGAACGAAGTGACGAACGTCGAAGGGATATGGCGATCAAAGAGATGATTGACTGGGGTTGAGCAATCCACAACCGAACAACCCTAAAGAACTCGAATCTTGGGATCCAACCACAACAATGACGCAGCCTCAAGCAAGGAGACAAAACTCGACTTTTATTAACTTAAGAAAACGTCAATTTACAATGGAAATAACAAGTATTTAAAGGTAAGCTAAAGGTGAAATAACAAAGCTAAACCATGGGCTTAGACAAGCGGCCCATAACACATGGATCATGCCCCGTCAAGCCAAAAACATCAAAACAAAGAAAATACTAAAATTGTCTCAAAATATCCCAACTAACAAGAGTTGCTAAATAAGGAAACAAGATAACTTACGTGCCAAGGACAAGCTGCAGGCGCCGCGAGAGACACGGCCACGCGGGCGCGCGACACGGCGGGTGTCATGCCGATGCGGCGACACATGCGACGCGCGACGCGGCGCGGCCTCCTCGGCCACTAAACCTCAAAGCCAAGAAACGTGACTGCGGTCACTCTTGCGGGCTCGGAGGCGGTGCCGATGATTGCGATGGACCTGGTGACGAGTGACTGGGTTCCTTGGGCGATGGCACGTGCTCGCGCTCTGGTCACGGGTTCGGGGGCTTGGAGGCTGAGCTTGTCTTCTTCGTCCTTCGCCGTCAAGGTGGAGGGTAGGGAGCCATCATTCTCCCCTTCTTGGAAGTGAAGCATCCCCGCTTTATCCTCGTCGTGCTCAGGGGGAGTGTAGGGAGACATGTCGGCCATGTTGAATCTTGGATGCGTGCCGTAGTCGTCTGGGAGCTCAAGGCGGTAAGCGTTGTCGCCAAGCCTCTCCAGAACCTTGTAAGGGCCGTCTCTGCGGGCATTAAGCTTGCTACGCCTTTTTCCTAGGAAACGCTCGCGGAGAAAGTGGAGCCATACAATGTCGCCGGCCTCGAAAATCATGCGGCGCCGGCTGCGGCATGCTTGGGCCTTGTACTACGTTGTTCGACGCTCTAGCTAGGCCCTCGTCCGCTAGTGAAGTGCTCGGACAAAATCCACGTGTTGTAGTCCCTTGACGCTTTCCTTGTCTCTCATGGGGCGCGGCGTCATGTCCAGCGGCATGTGGGGGTTGAGGCCGTAGACAACCTTGAATGGAGTCATCTTCGTCGCCGAGTGCATTGACCTATTATAAGAAAATTCCACAAAAGGAAAACACTCTTCCCACCTGCGGAGGTTAGCTTTCAACATAGTTCTAAGTAAAGTACCAAGAGTCCTATTAGTGACCTTCGTTTGGCCGTCAGTTTGGGGGTGATAACTAGTAGAAAACAATAAGCAACCCCGAAATGAAATCCATAGAAATATCCTCCCAAGGGGTAGTCGGTATAGGCAAGGGGTTGTACAATCCATGAGGGCTTGACCTAGACTTAGCTCTCTGGCATGTCCTACAACTCACACAAAATCTAGTCACATGGTGAGTCATCTTAGGCCAATAAAAGTGTTTCTTAAGTGCGGCCACAGTCTTAGCTACTCCAAAATGTCCTTGACCCTCATGTGCCTTCTGGATCAAAAGCCTACGAATAGAAGTCCTAGGGATGCATAATTTTCCCTCCTTAAATAAGTAGCCTTTATCCACAATAAAACCATTCGACTCTCCCTTTTCAACACAAGACTCTAGACTTAAAGTCTTCATCACTAGCATAGAGTTCTTTGATAAGGGAAAAGCCTAAAATAGAGGCATCAAGGTGAGTCAAGAGCACATACCTACGGGAGAGGGCGTCGGCAATCACATTCTCCTTTCCCTTCTTGTATTGGACCACGTATGGAAAAGTCTCCATAAACTCAACCCAGCGAGAATGGCGGTGGTTGAGGTGTACTTGACTCTTGAGATACTTCAAGGCCTCGTGATCGGAGTGAATCACAAACTCTTTGGACCACAAATAGTGTTGCCATGTCTTCACGACCAGGATTAACGCATAGAGCTCCTTATCATACGTCGGGTAGTTGAGGGTGGCGCCGATGAGTTTCTCACTGAAATAGGCTATGGGTCTGCGTTCATGGAGCAAGACACCTCCAATGCCGTGGTGAGACATGTCGCACTCCACCTCAAAGGTTTTGGTGAAGTCATGTAGCTGCAACAGCGGCGCACGGCACAGGCTGACCTTGAGCGCTGAGAACGCGGCCTCATGGTCCTTGCTCCACTCGATGGCAGCCGTCTTCTTGGTGAGCTCGTGCAGCGGCGTGGCGATCGTGGAGAAGTCCTTCACGAAGCGACGGTAGAAGCTAGCGAGCCCTAAGAAGGAGCGAACCATGGTTGGCGTCGTGGGGCATGGCCATTCCGCAATGGCGCGAATCTTCTCTTGATCCACGCGGAGCCCATCCTTGCTAAC
The DNA here is from genome assembly GCA_027886185.1 of Rheum nobile. Taxonomy (NCBI): domain Eukaryota; kingdom Viridiplantae; phylum Streptophyta; class Magnoliopsida; order Caryophyllales; family Polygonaceae; genus Rheum; species Rheum nobile. The sequence continues at coordinate 516,963 of WOAB01000306.1, read as the reverse complement.
AACAAAACCAAGGAAAACAGTAGATTCTGAGCAAAAAGAGCACTTACCTAGGTTAGCATAAAGACTCTCTTTCCTAAGACACTCTAACACGGCTCTAAGGTGGCCCAAGTGGTCCTCTAAGGTCCTGCTGTAAACAAGAATATCATCAAAGTAGACAAGGACAAATTTGTCCAAGTACGCTCTCAAGACATGGTTCATGTGCCTCATGAACACGCTGGGTGTATTAGTGAGGCCAAAAGGCATCACTAACCACTCATAGAGCCTATACTTGGTCTTAAATGTTGTTTTCCACTCATCACCTTCTTTCATCCTAATTTGGTGATAGCCACTCTTCAAATCTATCTTAGAAAATAAAGTGGCTCCATGAAGCTCGTCTAGCATATCATCTATTCTAGGAATAGGATGGCGATACTTCACCGTGATTTGGTTGATAGTGCGGAAATCAACACACATGCGCCACGAGCCATCTTTCTTCAGCACAAGGATAATTAGGACGGCACAGGGACTCAGGCTCTCACGGACGTAACCCTTGTCCATCAACTCCTGGACCTGGCGCTACAACTCCTTGGTCTCCTCAGGACTGGCGTGATAGGCGGCGCGATTTGGCAAGGAAGCGCCAGGCACGAAGTCGATCTGGTGCTCTATGCGTCTCACAGGCGGGAAGCCGGCCGACCGGTCCTTTGGAAGCACATCCTCAAATTCCTGCAAGAGACACGCAATAGAAGGGGGTAAGTCAACCAAATCCTTGACATTAAGAAGACACGCCTTAGGCACAAGAAGGAAACAAGGAAGTCGTCCCTGAATGATTGGAGTGACATCCCGAGAACGCGCCAGCAGTAGCCTCTTCTCGTAAGTGCCTTTGAGTGGCACTAGCTTGGTAACACTGGAGCACGGCGCAGTCGGGCTGTCTAGTGCAGCAGAGATGTCATCGCCATCGCGCACGTCGCGAGTCGACACCGGCGCCGTTGGAGCGCGCTGTGGCGCTGGAACGCGCGCCGTGCTTGGAGTCCTTGGAGCGAGACACATCGCTGGGGTGCACAGCAGAGCACGATCCATCGTCGGGGCACGCGTCATTGCTTGAGCACGCTGCGGCATGTGTCTTGGCCTGCTCGATGGCCTTGACACGGTTTCGCTCCACCTGGTCATGTAGAATTTCCTTGGGGATCATAGGAAGCAAAGTGATGCGTTTCCCATTGTGCATAAACACGTAGTTGTTGAGGAAGCCATCATGAAGGGCGCGCTTGTCAAATTGCAAAGGGCGACCTAGAAGCAAGTGAGTGGCATCCATAGCAATCACATCACAAAGCACTGTATCATTGTCATAGCTAATATTGAAGGTGACGTGGCATTGCCTTTTTACCACATTGCCACCATTACCTTCTGAGATCCACTGGAAGCTATAGGGCTGGGGGTGAGGGGTTGTCTCAAGGCCAAGATGGTCGATGACCTTCTCATTGATGATGTTGCAGCAACTCCCTCCATCTATGATCACATTGAGGTCGGTAGTCTTGACCAGGCAGCGTGTGTGGAACAAATTATGTCGTTGATCCACCAGGGTTCCCTCTTTGGCGGTGAGGAAGCGGCGCGCGACAAGGCCCAAGCGAGTGCCTTCATCATCGCCAGACACACTGTAGTAGTACGCGTCTCCATCGTCGACAGTGGCGGCAGGGTTGTCCTCATCCTGGGGTGCGTCGTCATCAGAGAAAGGCTCGTCGTCGAAGGACTGTTAGCCGGTCTGGAGAAGAGGACGCGCTTGTTTTTGGGGCAGTCGCGCTGCACGTGGCCGCGGAGTTGGCACTTGAAGCAGACGCGGTCACGGGCGCGGTCGTCCTGGGAAGCAGCATGGCGCGTAGGAGGCGCAGCAGCGCGAGCAGGGGCGGCAGAATGCGCCGCGAGGGAAGACCTGGGCTGCGGTAGGGGGCGCGACGAGTTAGAAGAAGAAATAGAACTTGGCTGAGAGCCATACCTAGGGTTTGGTCGCGACCATGCAGCCTTCTTCTTCCTTTGGATGTGCGTGTAGATCTCCATGGCGGTGTGGGTCATGGTGTTGAGGTCCTTGATGTTTAGAATCTTGAGCTGCTCACGAACCTCAATGTCCAACCCACACAAGAACATAGAACGCATTGCCGAGGGGGCGGGATGCACTCCAGCCTTGTGGAACATCTCCTCTAACTCAGCGAAAAACTGTAGCGGCGTACGCGACCCTTGTGTGGCTAGGGCGATCTTGAGGTGCATGTCCTCCTTGTAGTCTGCATGCACGTACTGCTTAGTCATCACGTAGGCCAATTGGTTCCAGCTGGTGATGGGATCCAATCGCCTTCTAGCACGCTCGCTGGTGACGCGAAACCACCAAGCACAAGCGGCACCGGTGAAGTGGAGGGTCGCAATCTCGACCTTCTCGTGCTCCATGTTTTGGCAGTGAGCCAGGGCGTACTCCATGGATTGCTATTCAAGAAATTTGGAAGCATCATATTCACCAGCAAAATAATCAAGTTTTACCTTAATGTCACGACGTTGAGTCGCAACCATGCGGGGCTGCATAGGCGCGTCGCGGCGGTCGTTGCGGAAGTCACGCGGTAGGGGCTGGTCTCGCCTGGCGTCGCGCGTGCACTCGCGCTATGGCCGAAGCTCGCGAGGACGCTGGTTAGGGGGCGGAAGGCTTGCCGTGGCTGGTGGAACGTAGAACTCATCGAGTTGCTCACACGCAGGCACTCTGCCACCAGGGATGTAATCCTCATCTTCATCGTAATCGAAGAGCGGGTCGCTGACATTGGGCATCTCGGGCTGACGTGCGGCGGCTTCAAGGTCTTTGTCATCGTCGGCGAAGTCGTGGAAGTCATTGTTGTCGCTCTCCGTCTCGCTGGCGCTATGGTAGCACGGTCTTGCTCTTGTCGATGGTGTTGACATAGGGGAAAAGATCATGGGACACGCGGTTGCTGCGAGAGGGGTCCGCATCAGATGCGCCATCTTCTTCAAAGGGCTCGCGGCGCGCTGAGGGATTCGCTAGGGCTGGATTGTAGCGCTCACGCGCGTCCACGCGCCCAAACTGGTTTGTTGGCTGCACTGTCAGCGCTATAGCAGGGGCTTTGCCATGTGAGAGGGTGGCGTCTTCGGCTGTATCATGCCAATGCGCCGTGGGGTTGATCATGGGGATCGCACACGCGCTGTTGGATGCGTGCAGCTGTGCTGCGGCATTGGCTTCTTCGTGCGCGGCAAGCTCAGCTTCCTTTGCGATGAGTTGGGCTTGTAGCGCGAAGTAGGCTTCTTGCGCGTTGCGAATGCACTGCGTGATGTCGGCTTGGTTGGGTGGCGAGTTCGTTATGTCCATGGAGAAATCACCTACACGAATCATGAAACAAGCAAGAGATCAAACGAATCAAAGCAAAAGAACCAAAGGCAAACCAAGTCCTTGTCTCGCAAGAAACCAAGAAAACTTTCCGCTCAAGGAATGATCTTTTGGCTTTGCGTAAGGCGGGTTGGTGTGACGTATGGCTTGAATCAAAATATTAGCAATAATCAATTCAAAACAAGTGTCCTGATCCAAAACAAATCAAGCTATCAATTTCTATCCTTTACCTTACTTAGCAAGAAATCGCAAACAAGAAAGTTACTTCCTTTAATTGATTGTCATCGAAAACTTGACTTAGAGGAAGTAGAGAGATGAGAGAATGGAGCTTGCGTCAAGTGAATAGGCTTCGCCTAGATCGCCTGAGGCTTTCGTTTTTCTTGTCTTCCTTAGAATGTTGAGATCTTTGGAAGAATTTTTTAATTTTTTTTATGCGGACGCAAACTTTTGTTTTATAGAATCTCACAAGATATTGGTGTCTTGCAAGAGAATAGAAAGAAGAGGGATTTCGTCCAACAAGAATTAAAACAAATAACGGACTAGCATGCAAATTCTATCCAAATAAGATAAGAGAGAGAAAAAAAGATTTCAAAAGTTGTTATGGAAAGATATCTACTTGAAAGAAAAGATAATGCTAACAAGGAAAGGATAAGATTTGGGGAAAAGATAAGATTTGGCTAACAAACTTTGAAAAGTCAAAGATTGTGTCTTGGGAGCCAAGGAAATGGGGTTTAGGGCAACCGTAAGTAAGGCTCCACTGCTACAAGGGGCGGCAGTCAAGGATGACTACACGCGGGTGGTGGCGGAAGCGGTGGTGCGGTTGCACAGGTGGTGGTAGCGGCAGCGATGGGCGAAAAAGTGGAGAAAAGAGGGATTTTTTAACGTAGAAAATTTTCAAGTTTCACACGAAAACAAGAAGACTTAACATGACAATGGATTTGATACCAGTTGATGCGAAAGTCCTCATTCATACGATCGCAGATGCCCTGGAACGCAACGATGTCAAGCCAAGCGCCAAGCTTGAGTCTTCCTAACGTCGTAGAGGTTCCTTGAAGCCAAAGAGATGGCTTTCTAACTTGTGTGTCGCCGTGGAAACCAATGTGTTTGTGGCCTTGTTGAATTGCACGGAAACCACAAGAGAGGATGAACTAAACCTCAGGGTGAAGTTAGAGGTTTAATTGCCGTAGCGTCGGCTGCGGAGATCAAAGAGATGATCTTGTTGAAGATGAACGAAGTGACGAACGTCGAAGGGATATGATGATCAAAGAGATGATCGACTGGGGTTGAGCAATCCACAACCGAACAACTCTAAAGAACTCGGATCTTGGGATCCAACCACAACAATGACGCAAGCTCAACCAAGGAGACAAAACTCGACTTTTATTAACTTAAGCAAACGTCAGTTTACAATGGAAATAACAAGTATTTAAAGCTAAGCTAAATGTGAAATAGCAAAGCTAAACCATGGGCATAGACGAGCTGCCCATAACACATGGATCACGCCCCGTCAAGCCAAAAACATCAAAACAAAACAAATACTAAAATTGTCTCAAAATATCCCAACTAACAAGAGTTGCTAAATAAGGAAACAAGATAACTTGCACGCCAAGGACAAGCCGCAAGCGCCGCGAGAGACACGGCCACACGGGCGCGTGACACGGCGGGTGTCATGCCGATGCGGTGACACAGGCGACGCGCGACGTGGAGCGGCCTCCTCGGCCACTAAACCTCAATGCCAAGAAACGTGATTGCGGTCAGTCCTGCGGGCTCGGAGGCGGTGCCGATGCTTGCGATGGACATGGTGACGAACGGCTGGGTTGCTTGGGCGATGGCACGTGCTCGTGCTTTGGTAACGGGTTCGGGGGCTCGGAGGTTGAGCTTGTCTTCTTCGTCCTTCGCCGTCAAGGTGGAGGGTAGGGAGCCATCACTGCCTGACGGCTCTCGTATGTTCGTGCTTCTTTGTGTTAGTGGCGGTCTCCCTCACTCTACCTTCACCTTTAACAAGGGGAGACGCACTACCACAATTTCTCCACATCCCGTACTTCTTACACACTCGAAGTGAGGACGTTTCGAAGCTAAGAAGGGGAGAGTGATGAGTCTCAGTGATGAGTGCCTCACCTTGGGGGAGCCAAGGCCTTGACCACCAAGGCACCGATGCCTCAATGCCACGACACTCAAGCATCTAATGCTTCGATTCCAGGGCATTCAATCGCGCGCCCCTATCTAAGCCTTTATGGCTTTTATCCCCTTTCCCCTTTAGTTAATTAATTATGTAAGTGTCTTCCTGATGAGAATCGAACCTTCAAGGCAAGGCTCTTCTTCCCGGGGGAGTTTGACTGTGACTAAGTGAAGATGGCTTCCTTCTCCTTGGCTTCAAAGTGTCTTCAAGGTGTTCTTGAGGGCGCCTTCAATGGATCTTGAACTCTTGATGGAAGGTGGTGAAAGGGAGCTTAAAAACGTAGAGTGTTGGTCTCGGTTTGGCCGAGGCAAGAAAGGGACAAGGAATCCTCTTGGAAGAGGATTCTTGGCGTGGATCGTGAGACTTTGGAACCAGAACAAACGTTTGAGTGTTGAATGATTTGAGTGAGAGGAGGTATGGAAGAGATTTGAATGCTTGGGGTTGATAGAAGTAAGTGGAGGCCTTGGGGAGGTATTCCTCTAACCCAATGAAAATATTCCACTTCTATTATCTTCAACCAAGTTTACAAGGCAGCCAAGAGTGGCTTAAATAGTCTAGGCATTTCAGCCAACAAAGGAAATCTTGTAATGGGCCTTAGTGAGTTGAAGCCCATATGCAAATGGCTCTTCACACTCACTAAGGCAAGACTAGAATCACGAAACTAAATAACCAAAAATAGAAAGGGGATAAAAGCCTTAGAGGCTTGGATATAGGCGTGCGCATGAATGCCTTGGAATCGAAGCATGGTCGATGCTTGAGTGTCGTGGCATTGATGCGTCGGCGCCTTGGTGGTCAAGGCCTTGGCTCCACCATGGTGAGGCACAAGAGTAGGCGCGGGCCTTGGGCTGGAGGTTCCTTGTTGATGGGTGGTTGGCACTCATCACTAGGACTCATCACTCTCCCCTTCTTAGCTTCGAAGCGTCCTCGCTTCGAGTGTGTAGGAAGTCAGGGATGTAGAGAAAGTGTGGTGGCACGTCTCCCCTTCTTAAAGGTGAAGGTGGAGTGAGGGAGACCACCACTAACACAAAGAAGCATGAGCAGACGAGAGTCGTCGGGCGGCTCCTTGGGCACAACAAGATGGGAGGGCTCGGGGACCGAGGGCACATAAGGGCCGAAGTCCGCCACAAGGAGGCTCGAAACTGCACCCAACACAATGGTGTGCTTGCACCGAAGAGGCGCCTCAAAGCTCAAGAGCATGGTAGCCGACGAGATGGACCTACAACATGGAAACTCAACAACAAAACATGAGATCATCCTACGGCTCCGGGTGGGACTATGGCCGGTCCTAGGTACGGGTCTAAGGGAGAAACGAGGCATCAAGGGACCAACTCGAGTGGAGCTGAGTGTGTGAGGGATTCCATAAAGCAGACACAAAGAGAAAGCTTGGGTGAGGAGCTCAAGCGTGGCAAGTAGTGACATGTGGCAAGCTATAAGGAAAGTGGAATCCCTTCGGTGCAAGCACACCATTGTGTGAGTGCATGCTAGAATCTTTGAGAAGGGCCCTAGAAGGTGTCGACAAGGCAACTACATAAAGTTGGGGTTCGAAGGGAGTAGGGTGGTAGGGCCAAGTCAGCCAAGGTGGAGTCCCCAAAATGGCTTGGTATGGGGTAATCCGTAAAGGCCCTGGTCATCATGAAAAATCTCATCCAAGGGGTGCCTATGAAGGGCTCTAGGCATAATCCTCAAGGGGCCATGATCAACATAAAAAGTGTCATCCAAGGGGTGCCTATGAAGGGCTCTAGGCATAATCCTCAATGGGCCATGATCAACATGATAAACCTGATGCAAGGGCTGCCTAGGGAAGGTGCTAGGCATGTCTAGTGTGTGGGCTAAGAGAGAGTAGTCCTTATCCTCAAAAGAATTCTTAGATACCACGGGATAGTGAAGGACTCCAACGACAACTCTAAAGCAAAGAGCATGCAACAATAAAATATATGATTCCAAAAGTAAATTAGAATAATAAGGCACCCTTGCGCCACCAAGACAAATGGGGAATGTAAGAACACAAGGTTCAAATTCTATATGAAAGGCAAGGATGCATGCACAAGTTATGCCACTACCCTTTGTAAGCCTAAGTAGATGCCCCGTGATACAACAATTTAGACAATGAGCATACTTGGACATGGAGAGAACGACATGCATTAAGTGAGACCTCTTGGTTATGAATTGAGACATGAAACTATAATGCAAACAAGAGAACATAGGGCGCCGACCTCCATGGTGATGGGTCGATGGGGAGCCGCCAAGAGGCGACAAGGGACCGCGTTCTTCCCTAAAAGTAGGAGCCTTGAGAGCGCCTTTCTCTTCTTGGCCAAGAGTTGATGGAGGGAGCAACAAGGGCGCCAGCCAAGGCGGTATCAAGGCGCAAGCCTCCTTCGGTGGGGCAGCCATAGGGCGCCGACCTCCATGGTGATGGGTCGATGGGGAGCCGCCAAGAGGCGACAAGGGACCGCTCGCGGCGATGGGCGGCGACCAACCAAGTCGCAGTTGAACCAAGGGCACGGCCAGCCGAGTGGGCGCCAAGGCACCACCCTCCTTGGTGGTGAGGCAAGGGCGCGACACCAAGAAGGAGGTAGGGGTCGCTCCGGGGGTGGGCACGCCAGGCGGCGATGGAGACCCGAAGTTCTCGAGGTGGCATTGGCTGCGCGTGGCTCCTCGGCTGCGGTGGCTGGCTGCCGATCACTAGGCACATCCTCGGTGTGCTCCGGCGGACGCCGGCCCGGTGGCGTCCGATGTTCAACAAGCTCGCTAGGCTCCTCACGTGCCGAAGCCGCAAGGTGGCGGTCAACGGGCCGCACGAGGAGGTGCCGAGAATGAGGGGTATCGTGGGAAATGTCGACAAGGCCGGAGTAGACGGCGGGGAAGTGGTGGGGATAATGGCCAAGGCGGGCCCCATGGCGGCCATCCGGTGATCGATGGCCTCCGCCACTAGGTGCTCCTCAACGTCCATGACCTTCTCCTCTCGACGCCCCTCGGCCTCGGCGATGGTCTCGTCACGGCGGCCCGCGATGAGAGTGAAAGTCGGAGGGGGCTCCTTCATGGAAGTTGTGGGTGTCGCGGGCGCAGGGAGGAAGGAGGCGAAGTGGTGCTCAAGGGTGGCCATCCGGGCATCAATGGCCTTGTCACGCTCCTTCTCTTGGCAAAGGGTGGCGCACAAGGCCTCGGCGGTGGCCTCATCATGGCGGCCGGTAGCTTCCTTGGCACGACTCTCTTCGGCTAGTATAGCCGCAAATGACTCGTGGGATAGCGTGGGTGTGGAGCTGTCCAAGAGGCGTTGACCTTGGTGGGGGTGGGGAGCATGGCCATCGGCGCGGCGGTTGGCGCGGGGAGGCGGCAGCCAATCCGGGTCATGGCGGTCGAGCGGGCGCCGTGGCTAGCTCTAGGTGCGATCATATCCTCGGTGGTTCACATCCGCCCAAGCCTCCTCTACAAAGGTCTCAAGATACTTGCCATATGGGTCTTCCTCATCATTGTGGCGGCTGGACTCATAATCGGCTGCGGGCCTAGGGACGTGATGTGACCCTGCCTTCCATGACGGCCCAAGACGAGGAAGAAGCCATGAGCCTACACTCACAGGGCCCAGTCACAAGGTCTAGGTCCAAAGCCATCGTCTCCGTCGTCGCATCACTAGTTGCACGCGTCGTCGCTGGCCAAGGAAACCCAGAAACCAATCCAAGACTCGTCGTCCTCGCCACCATCGGATCAACGCGTTGTTTTGAAGACAGCGACACTTCGTCGTCATCTTCACCGCGTTAGGAGTTTCACGCGTTCTTTAAGACACTATCTATATTTGGTATTTCCAGCATGTTTTACATAGTTTCCTTTTATAGCGTTTTAGATAGTTTCCTTTCAGTCATTCTATCTTTTAGGATTTGTGCCTTTTGCATGCTTGCATGGGCTAGCCCACGAGGTTCGACTCGGCCCATCCGACGTCTCACCTCCCCTATTTATACCTGACTTTGTTAATGTTATTTCTTACGTTCAAGTTAAAGTTTAAGGTTTCAAGTAGAGTGTTAATTCATCCTTCCCTTGATCGGACGTCACCAATATCCCTCTCATCCCCATTCCCTCTGCCGCCGACGCTATGGCAATCGCTTGATCTTCTCAAGCAAAGTCTATCTTCGCATCTCCTTCATCCGCAGTCGACGCTACGACACCCCAAAGACTTGTCTTTTCAAGCCTTATGTCCTTCACCAAATCGCTTCCGCCACCGCTAACTCTTCTCCCATCAAATCGCTTCCATCACCACCGAGTCCTTATTGTCGCCATCGTCTTCCCAGTCGCCGACGTCAAAATCTCCATTCATCGCGTTCTTCCGCTCGCGATCATCCCCAGCATCATGTTCCACAGCAGAATCACAACATCAAGTGACTTCCCAACCAAGACTAGATCCAAAGGCGTCACCTTTGACAATTTGGCTTGTCATCGGAGGCAAGGACAGATCAACTGGCATCAGAGCCCAGCAGTCTTGTAAGTCACGAACTCAAGTTTCAATCTTGATCACGAAATTATTATTTTTCCCCATTTTGCTTTCGTAAGTTCTCGCGCGAAAAAGAAGAGAAAAACCATAAAAATCAAATCTTTGCTCACCTTCGGTTTCTATAAGGTAATACCTTGGCCGAATTTTTTTTTCTTGTTCCCCAAGTTTTGGTGTGTTAGGTAATTTGCATGCTAGAATATTTTGTTTCCTTATTTCATGCGTGGATAGAGTTTCCTTGTTTGCTAGATCTTGCTTTTTAGGTTGTTAACCGAATTTCCTAATATATCATCAAATCTTATCTTATCTCACTTCTATCTCTAAAGATCACACTTGTGATATTCTTGTTTCTTAGACCTTTTTATTTTATTTCCTTTTGCAAATCCGAAAATATCAAAAGAAAAGATCTCGGATATTCAAAAAAAAAAAAGATATCGAAAAGATATTAAAAAAAAAAGTTTCCAAAGTTAGGGAAAGCCAAAATAAGGCAACCCTAACCCACTCTCGGTCTAAGCTCATCTTCTCAACCTCTCCACCGTCTAGGTCAATCTTCCTAGAAGGTACTTTCTTGCTAATTAGGCTATTTTGTTTACGTTTGTTTTAGGGTTTCAATTTGTTCTTGTTTGTTTGATTGCAACTTGCTTGATACACCATCTCTTGTGCAAGCCAAGCTGCCCTCACGGCAAGCCAAACCAGCCCTACCTACGTGAACGTTGTGACTTGACTAGTGATTTGCTTGGATGTTGGTCTTCATTGTCTTTTGGTTCGTTTTTACTCCCATGTCTGGTCGTGTTGTTATAGGTACCATGCCGATTGGACATAGTAACGAAGAATGCGACGTCGATAACACAACCCAAGAACAACCGCCGTTGGCTCTACCCCAGGACCAACGCGTTCAAGAACCCCCACAACAAGATAACATCTTGGAGTTGACAGAAGATCAAATCTTGATCCAAGCTCTTTGACAAGAGGTCGCAGCATTGAGAGCCAACCAATAGGTGGGCACCCATTGTGCCAACTCAAACACCCCCAAGTGATATGGACGCGCCGCCTCCAACTGGAGCAACCGACGCGGTCCCATCGAAGACACGAGTGGACAAAGGCAAGGGAGTTATGTTGTCCACTTCTCAACATCAAACCCGAACTCAACAGACTACAGAGTGTCATTGAGAGTCGCCAAGGCTTCGTTCCCAAGACGGATCGCTACGTGCCTAGAGCCACACCCGCTGGCTACGACACCGGCTCCGACCACGACGCCGACGACTCTCGAGGTGAGTACTCTGAACCTTACAACTTTGATGAAAGGTATGCCTCTCGAGGAACCCAGCGCCGTGTGCCAGACTCCACACCACGCGATGGCCGACGTCGTCAAGCCGCCCAAGCCGCCGCGATAATGGACCTATACGACGCGATGATCAATTGAGGACCCTACCCAGCCCCGGAGCCATGATGTCCGTGATCACCTTCGACACCAGAGTGTTCGAACACCGCGTTACGGATCTGATGGCTACGCGTCGATCACGCCCAATGTCCAAGACGACTTCGACGAGTATGATGACGAAGAGATCGAGGACTCAGGTATGGTCAACCCTAATTTTTTTCACCCCCCTCTTGGTGATCCACTTGAATTGCAGGATCACCCATCGGATTGAATACCTCCACCGCGTCTCCAGCCCCAAGGAGAACGCGTTTGAGACATTGGCGGCGAGCGTCGCGATGTTATGCAAAGGGACATTCGACGCGACAACTATGATGCCCAGTCGCAAAGACATCGACGCGATGACGCCTACGCGCCAAAGGATGAGTACGTCTGCGAAGATCGCCAACAACGCGATAGACACCAGGTTGGACGCGAAATACCACAAGGATTGCGTGCCTTTGAGAACCCTCTCTACGACGATGCACCAAATAATGCGTTCAACCAAGCACCTGGCCAGCCTCGATATCAGCGACACCAAGTCAAGGTAAAACTCGAGCATTTTCATGGTGAATACAACCCCTCTGTTTTTCTTGAATGGGTGCAGGCTACGGAGTACACCCTTAGATATTATCGAGTGCCACCTGAGGAGCATGTCGATGCCGCGACGCTTAACTTCCGAGGAGCCGCCCGCGTTTGGTGGCATAGATTCGAAGATGACTGCGTTCGTCGCCACAGGACACGAGTCACAGAATGGCATCAACTAGTCTACATGATGACCAAGAAATACGTGCCTCCAGACTATAGGAATCAAATGAGATTGGAGATTGCCATGGCTCGCCAAGGATCGATGACTCCACTCGAGTTCTTTTCCAAGCTTGAAGACATGTATTACAAGGCCAACATCTCCGTTGCACCATCAACTTTAAGGACCAAGTTCTTGAGTGGCTTGAACACAAATATCTGTGATCAACTAGAGATCTTGCCAATCAAGGATTTGAACACACTCACACATACGGCGATGCAAATTCATGCACAAATCTCTCACCGCAAGTCTTACACATATTCCAGTGGCCAGCAAAGGTATTCTTCTAACCCTGGTGGATTATCTTATACTAATGTTTGCCCTAGTGCCTCTACCACAGCTGCGTCTAGCCAAGCTTCCAAGGCGAAGCCCGCGATGCCGACCACCACGCATTGCCAGAACGCGCCAAGACAGGCTCCAGTGAGCACAGATCGCGCGCGTGATCTTGAGTGTTACAAATGTGGTGGAAGAGGCCACTATAAGAAAGATTGCCCCAATGCTCGCAAAGTGTTGTTCTCCACAATCGCCGCCGGCTACGAGTCTTGTGAAGACGAGGAGGCCACACTTGACGCGATCCCTGAAGGCACCGAAGACGCTTATGACTGCGAACCCGCTTCTCTGCACGCGGGCACACCATTGAGCTTGGTGACGCGTCGTCTCCTCACAATCAAGGAAGCCAGCTTACGCGATCAACGAGAGAACTTGTTCCACACAAGGGATCTAGTCCAAACAGCTTCCTTGAGTGTCATTGTTGATGGAGGATCATGTGCGAATATTGTCAATGAGAAGGTCGTGACACACTTCAAGTTACCCACGACGCCTCATCTCCAGCCTTATGCCCTCCAATGGATATCATCTAGTCCAGGTAACACAATATCTCGCCAATGCCTAATTTCTTTCTCCATAGGCCAATACTATGATTCAGTTTTATGTGATGTCATTGCAATGGATGCCACCCATATTTTGCTTGGGCGCCCATGGCAATTTGACAGGCGCGTGCTCCATGATGGCTATTTGAACACTTATGTGTTCAATTACCATGGGAAGCGCGTCTGATGAGGTTTGAGCCCACCTGGGACCGCCTTTACTTGGTCTGCCTCAAGTCGGCGATCTGACCCAGCGGCCCAGCCCACGGTCTGCCTCGAGTCAGCGATCGGACTGCTGGCGCTCAACCCTCCCCAGGTCTGCAGACCGTACACCCCAACCCGTCTCCTGGTAAGCGCGAGGCTACACCAGGTGGGTTGCTATCGGGGGGGATCGAACCCCCGACCTTTGATACAAGGGCACATGGAATGCACCTTGTATCACCAATTGAGCTGCAGCCCAATCGGACCACTGGCGCTCAACCCTCCCCAGGTCTGCAGACCGTACATTCCATGTGCCCTTGTATCAAAGGTCGGGGTTTCAATCCCCCCCGACAGCAACCCACCTGGTGTAGCCTCGCGCTTACCAAGAGACGGGTTGGGGTGTACGGTCTGCAGACCTGGGGAGGGTTGAGCGCCAGCGGTCCGATCGTCGACTCGAGGCAGACCGTGGGCTGGGCCGCTGGGTCAGATTGCCGACTTGAGGCAGACCAAGTGAAAGAAAGGAGACGAGCCCTTGATCCAGCCGTGGCCACATGGGAGCAAATGAAGGCCTTGATGAGAGCTCGCTTTGTGCCACAACACCATGCACGAGAGCTAAGGCAAAGGCTAGAGAATTTGAAGCAAGGATCCATGAGTGCCGAAGAAACCTATAATGCTATGCAAGTTGCTATGGTTAGGGCCAATGTAGTTGAAGATGAAGAAACCACCATGGCTAGGTATCTTCATATCCTTAGTTATCAATTGGCTAATGAAGTAGACTTGTTTCCCTATGCTTCCATGACAGAATTGCTCCACTTAGCCATCAAAATTGAGAAAAGAACTAAGGGTAGGAACCAAGGAGGGAGAATGCCAAGTGGGATGCCCAACTCTTGGAAGGGTCCTACTCAAAACCGAGGCTATCAACCCTATGGAAGGGAGCCATTTCAAGCAAAGGACAAGGGACAATCATCCAAGCCTCATTGGGAGCAAGGAGGGCCGAAGAGGAATGCTCAACCTACACCCTCCACACCGAACCCAAGGCCCACCTTGACCCCTAATGGCCCCAAAGGGAGTACTCATAACCCTCCCTCTAGAGCTAGAGATATTGTTTGCTTTAAATGCCAAGGTAGAGGTCATATTGCTAGGGAATGTCCTAATACTAGAACTCTCATGATTAATCACCTAGGGCAATATGAATCCGAATCTGAATGTGATGAACATGATGTTTGTGATGATGATAAAAAGCATGAAACTGATTTGGATGATGATAATGAGGTTGAGTATGAGCATGGTGAGTCATTGATTGTTAAGAGAACTTTGCATGTAAAACCGACTCCATGTGATGATAATCAAAGAGAAAATCTTTTCCATACTCGATGTCTAGTTAAAGGCAAGGTGTGCAACATGATAATAGATGGAGGAAGTTGTTGTAACATAGCTAGTGCCGAGCTAGTTAGTAAATTGCAACTTCCTACTTCTTATCACCCTAGGCCTTATAAATTGCAATGGATGAATGATTGTGGTGAATTGAAAGTTAGCAAGCAAGTCAAGTTATCTATCACATTAGGGCATTATGAAGATACTATTTTATGTGATGTATTGCCTATGCAAGCTTGCCATATTTTACTTGGTCGTCCATGGCAATATGATAGGAAGGTTATGCATGATGGATTCACTAACCGTCATTCTTTTACCTTTCGAGGCAAGAGTGTTGTTCTCAAGCCCATGACCCCATATCAAGTGGAGGATGAGTATGAAAAGAAGAAGGCCAAGGAAAGGGAAGAGGAGAGTGTGAAGAAGGGAAAGGCTTCGGAAAACCAACTCACACCCACGGCCAAGCCGAGCCAAGCCTTAGCCATCCAACCTTCAAGTGTCTTATTAGCATCCAAGAATGAGCTACAAGGTACGTACCTACCCCTAGATATGACCCTTATGCTCTTGTGCAAAGAACTAACCATGCTAAGTGAAGAGACTAAGGCTACCCTACCTTCTAGCATCCAAGCCCTTCTTGAGGAGTTTAGTGATGTGTTTTCGGATGAGATACCCCATGGCCTACCCCCATTGAGAGGCATAGAGCACCAAATTGACCTTATCCCCGGTGCCACTCTACCCAATAGGCCCGCTTATAGGATGAACCCTAAGGAGAGCCATGAGATCCAAACCCAAGTGCAAGAGCTCCTAGATAAGGGTTATGTGAGAGAGAGCCTATCTTCTTGTGCCGTACCGGTCCTACTTGTGCCTAAGAAGGACAATACATGGCGGATGTGTATTGATTGTAGAGCCATCAACAACATCACCATCAAGTACCGCCATCCAATCCCGAGGTTGGACGACATGCTAGATGAGCTCTATGGTGCCACCATCTTCACAAAAATTGATCTAAGGAGTGTATACCATCAAATCCGGGTGAAGGAAGGATATGAATGGAAAACAGCATTCAAGACAAAGTTTGGGCTCTATGAGTGGCTTGTAATGCCATTTGGTTTGACAAATGCTCCTTCTACCTTTATGAAATTAATGAACTATGTTTTGAGAAACTTTATAGGGAAATTTGTTGTAGTATATTTTGATGATATTCTTATCTACAGCAAGTCCCTGGAGGAGCATAAGAGACATTTAAGGGAAGTTCTTTCTACCCTTAGAATAGAGCACTTGTATGCCAACTTGAAGAAATGTGAATTTAACACTAATGAGGTCATTTTTCTTGGTTTTGTAGTGAGTTCACAAGGGTTGCAAGTGGATGAAGAGAAGATCAAGGCAATCCAAGATTGGCCAACACCCACCTCCAATTGGGCTGCAACTCAATTGGTGATACAAGTGTGCATGGATTTGCCCTTATATCAAAGGTTTGGGGTTCGATTCCCCCCAGCAGCAACCCACTCAGCAAGGCCTCGTGCCTACTAGGAGACGGGTTGGGGTGCGTGGTCTACAGACCTGGGGAGGGTTGAGCGACAGCGGTCCGATCGCCGACTCGAGGCAGACCGTGGGCTGGGCCGCTGGGTCAGATCGCTGACTTGAGGCAGACCAAGTGAAGGCGGTCCCAGGTGGGCTCAAACCTCAGCATAAAAGTGCACTTTTATGATGAGGTTTGAGCCCACACTTTTATGCTGAGGTTTGAGCCCACCTGGGACCATAGAGCTCATCTAGCATGTCGTCCAACCTCGGGATTGGATGGCGGTACTTGATGGTGATGTTGTTGATGGCTCTACAATCAATACACATCCGCCATGTATTGTCCTTCTTAGGCACAAGTAGGACCGGTACGGCACAAGAAGATAGGCTCTCTCTCACATAACCCTTATCTAGGAGCTCTTGCACTTGGGTTTGGATCTCATGGCTCTCCTTAGGGTTCATCCTATAAGCGGGCCTATTGGGTAGAGTGGCACCGGGGATAAGGTCAATTTGGTGCTCTATGCCTCTCAATGGGGGTAGGCCATGGGGTATCTCATCCGGAAACACATCACTAAACTCCTCAAGAAGGGCTTGGATGCTAGAAGGTAGGGTAGCCTTAGTCTCTTCACTTAGCATGGTTAGTTCTTTGCACAAGAGCATAAGGGTCGTATCTAGGGGTAGGTACGTACCTTGTAGCTCATTCTTGGATGCTAATAAGACACTTGAAGGTTGGATGGCTAAGGCTTGGCTCGGCTTGGCCGTGGGTGTGAGTTGGTTTTCCGAAGCCTTTCCCTTCTTCACACTCTCCTCTTCCCTTTCCTTGGCCTTCTTCTTTTCATACTCATCCTCCACTTGATATGGGGTCATGGGCTTGAGAACAACACTCTTGCCTCGAAAGGTAAAAGAATGACGGTTAGTGAATCCATCATGCATAACCTTCCTATCATATTGCCATGGACGACCAAGTAAAATATGGCAAGCTTGCATAGGCAATACATCACATAAAATAGTATCTTCATAATGCCCTAATGTGATAGATAACTTGACTTGCTTGCTAACTTTCAATTCACCACAATCATTCATCCATTGCAATTTATAAGGCCTAGGGTGATAAGAAGTAGGAAGTTGCAATTTACTAACTAGCTCGGCACTAGCTATGTTACAACAACTTCCTCCATCTATTATCATGTTGCACACCTTGCCTTTAACTAGACATCGAGTATGGAAAAGATTTTCTCTTTGATTATCATCACATGGAGCCGGTTTTACATGCAAAGTTCTCTTAACAATCAATGACTCACCATGCTCATACTCAACCTCATTATCATCATCCAAATCAGTTTCATGCTTTTTATCATCATCACAAACATCATGTTCATCACATTCAGATTCGGATTCATATTGCCCTAGGTGATTAATCATGAGAGTTCTAGTATTAGGACATTCCCTAGCAATATGACCTCTACCTCGGCATTTAAAGCAAACAATATCTCTAGCTCTAGAGGGAGGGTTAGGAGTACTCCCTTTGGGGCCATTAGGGGTCAAGGTTGGCCTTGGGTTCGGTGTGGAGGGTGTAGGTTGAGCATTCCTCTTCGGCCCTCCTTGCTCCCAATGAGGCTTGGATGATTGTCCCTTGTCCTTTGCTTGAAATGGCTCCCTTCCATAGGGTTGATAGCCTCGGTTTTGAGTAGGACCCTTCCAAGAGTTGGGCATCCCACTTGGCATTCTCCCTCCTTGGTTCCTACCCTTAGTTCTTTTCTCAATTTTGATGGCTAAGTGGAGCAATTCTGTCATGGAAGCATAGGGAAACAAGTCTACTTCATTAGCCAATTGATAACTAAGGATACGAAGATACCTAGCCATGGTGGTTTCTTCATCTTCAACTACATTGGCCCTAACCATAGCAACTTGCATAGCATTATAGGTTTCTTCGGCACTCATGGATCCTTGCTTCAAATTCTCTAGCCTTTGCCTTAGCTCTCGTGCATGGTGTTGTGGCACAAAGCGAGCTCTCATCAAGGCCTTCATTTGCTCCCATGTGGCCACGGCTGGATCAAGGGCTCGTCTCCTTTCTTTCACAAGGTTATCCCACCATATTAGTGCATAACCATTGAATTCAAGGGTGGCGAGTTGTACCTTTTTATGCTCGGGGAAATTGTGGCAACTCCAAATTTGCTCGATCTTAGTCTCCCAATCCATGTAGACATCCGGATCACATTTGCCTTCAAAAGATGGGATCTTCACTTTGATCTTGCCAATGCCATCTTGCTCGGGCTCTCGGCCTCTTCCTCCTTGGTAGCCTCGATGTGGCACATGCTCCCATTCTTCATTTTCCGACTCCTCTTCCTCTTCATAGGCACGCCTTGGATTCTCATAATAGCCACGCCTTGGCTCCTGAAATCTGTTAAAAGGGTTAGAAGCAAAAGGTCTCTCTCCTTGCCGAAGTGAAGTGGTGGCTATGGGCACTCAGCGCGCTTGGAGAGGCGCGGTATTGGAAGGCCCTCCTGGCTCGGGGTTGGTGCCTAGAGGCACGGCTTCAGGCACGGTTGGCCTTGTCTCCAATGCTACCATCCGGTTGGTCAATTGGGCAATATTGTCCGACATCGCCTTAAGCATGTTGAACACCTCGGGTGACACCGTGTTGGACCCTTCTTTATTTGTTGGGCTTTTATCACCTTCATGTCTAGGACTTCCTGTTTGAGACATGATTAACAACTTCAAGAAACAAGTTAGGGTTAGTGAAAACAAAACAAACTCACAAGTGTTTACACTCGTGTGTTTGATCACTCACTCTCTTGTTGATGTCGATGCAAGCTTTTGGAGTGTAGAGTTGCCTTGAGAGGGACAAAAACTTCATATAAGCATTGGTGAACTTAGACAACACAAACCAAAGTGAGTAGCTCTTGGACTTAGATATTGGCAATTCAATTTGATTGAGCTAGACTATGTGTTTGGAAGCTTGGAATTGAGGTCAAAGAAGACACACAATTGGACTCAAGATATCAAGAAAGAAGTCACAATAAAGATACACAATGAAGACACAAGGAAATGTGTTTAGAAGACTAAACAAAGCAATGTCATTCCTAGCTTGTTCTACTAATACTCATAAACACATGATCAAGTTGCCAATGATATGGAATGTGTTTAGGCAATCAAGGTCTTGTAGGATATCAAGCTTGGGGTGGGGCTTGTAGAGGTCAACAAACACTTGAAGATGATAGCATATGATCAACAATAATCAATTTCTTCATACAAGAACAAGAACAAGCCTTTTCTCTTCTTTTCTTTTTTTTGGCTTTTGTTTTTCTTTTCTTTCTTTTTCTGATTTTTTTTTTTAAGAATAAAAACGTGCACAACTTCAATAGTACAAGAGAAATAAAATAAGACTTGCTTCCTAATTGACTTTTGAAGCAAAAGATGATATGGAGCAAAAGTCACAAATTCCTTGCTTCTTTCCTTGATGTCTCACGTGACATACCATAAATAGATGATACAAATAGTGTTTGGTTGATTCTATTCTTGACTTTCAAAGGAATGAGATGATATGAATAGTAATGTCCTAGGAAAGTACAAGAGTGGGTGAGGCTTTTTGGGTATGGTACAAGGCTAATGATGGTACAAAGTAAGGGAGTTGGTGAGGGTTTTGGGGGCTGAAATGATGGTCTTTTTGGGGCTGAATTTCGGCAGCCTTGAAGGGGGTTTGGTGGTGGTTGAGTGGTGGTGGAAAGGTGGTGGTGGTTTGTTGGTGGCGATTTTAGGAGGTGATAGTGGCAACAAAAATCACACATTCACAAGCACAAGCAAAACAAACTAAAAACAACAAAGCATGAAGAACAAGAAGAACACATGAAGAACACAAAGAAGAAAATGGAAAAAGAAGACTCAAAAGAGCTAACCAAGGGTGGTGGCTCGGCTGAGTGGTGGTGGCTCGGCGTCGACGAGCTCTGATACCAATTTGATGCGGGGATTAGCCGCGAGTGGCCCGATCTAGACGCCAAGTGACTCAAAGGGAAGGTGGAAGATGAAACACAAGAGAAAAACAACAAGAACAAGTTAGCAAATGAAACAAGAACAAGAAAAACAAAGGGATATAGAGAGAACCAATTGAATAGGGGTAAGACCCTTGGAGCCCTAAGTCGTCTCCCAAGAACCAATACCGAATATCAATCAACCCCTTCTTCTACAACCTCACACAACAAGGACGAATCCAAGGAGCACGAGGAGGACGCGTGTGAGGCCTACGAGCACCAATCTTATGGAAGAGATTGACACAACGCAAGGGCAACCAAGCTAGTCAAATCAACACTTGAGAAACACTCCCATGGAGCTCTCATTTTCATTGTGCAAGAAGCAACATAATTTCAGCCAAAGGTGCTACAAAAGACAAGCAAGAGGCCTTATATACTACCCTAAGACAAAGGCCAAACAAGCCAACAAAAGGGCCCACACAAAGGCACTTAAAAGGGTCTTAAAATACACTTAAAAGAGTAAGGAAGAATGTCCCCAAGTGGCCCCCACAAGAAGCCCCGGACTTCCCTCAACTCGGCCACAAAAACAGTCAACAACTCGGCCGAGTTGTTGGCCGAGTCAGCGTCTGGTCGCTTGACTGGATGCAACTCGATTGGGCACTCGGCCGAGTTGTATGGGTCGAGTCAGGGCTTGGCTTTTGACTCTTGTGGTCGCCATTCTCCCGCGCTTGGCTCGGCTCGGAAAGTCACAACGGTCCTTAGCATCGGTTCGGTGAGGTCCTCGACAAGGGTCGGCTCCCTTGAGACGTGAAGGCTAACCAAGCTCTCGAGTTCCTCTTGCATACGCTTGGCTCGAGCCCTTGTGAGTGGGCCATCTCCTTTTGGGGGCATCGTAGGTGAGACCTCGGATGCTCCCGCATCAGCGTCACTTTGCATCCAATGTCTCCCCATGAGATCTTGTAGGACCAGGTTGAACGCGACCGCCAGAAAGCCATAGAGGCCGCGTCTCTTAGGTCAAACGAGTGTCCAGACGCACTACCAAGGCAGAATTCCTCCAAATCTAGCAACACTTCGTCTACTCCAGGCAATGGCAAGAAGAAACACAACGCCACATCTGGGACACCAAGTGCCCCACAGAATTCGAACAGTGCCTTCCCATCAACAAAGTTCGCCGCTTCGTTGCCACCACCGCGTCCTTTGCAAGGCACCTGTGAGCAACGCGTTCTTTTAGCCAAGCCCAGTGACCTCACTGCGTGTTTGACTGGGAAGACTCCATGCTTTCTTCTTGTGCTAACCCCATGCATCCCTGAATCGTCGACAAACGCGCCCTTGCCACCAGCGATCACGAAGTTGCTTGCCGCATTCACCAACGTATTCCCAAACGAGTTTCCACAAGGATTACCTCCCCTGAGAGGCATTGAGCACCAGATTGACCTTGTGCCCGGAGCTTCTTTACCCAACCGCACTGCGTATAGAGCTGGTCCAGAAGAGACAAAAGAGTTACAGCGCCAAGTCCAAGAGTTGTTGGATCGCGGGTACGTAAGGGAATCTCTTTCCCCTTGCGATGTGCATGTGATCCTTGTGCCCAAGAAGGATGGCACATGGAGAATGTGTGTTGACTGCCGCGCGATAAACCAGATCACCGTCAAGTATAGGCATCCTATTCCGCGCCTCAACGATATGCTTGATGAACTTCATGGCGCGACACTCTTCTCCAAGATTGATTTGAAGAGTGGTTATCACCAGATCAGAATGAAAGAAGGTGATGAATGGAAGACCGCGTTCAAGACAAAGTATGGGCTCTACGAGTGGCTTGTTATGCCATTTGGGCTCACGAACGCGCCCAATACCTTCATGCGCGTGATGAACCATGTCTTGAGGACATTCCTTGGCAAGTTTGTTGTCGTTTATTTCGATGACATTCTTGTGTATTCACGGATCCTAGAAGAGCATGTCGACCACCTTCGACTTGTGCTAGAATGCCTTCGACGCGAGAGCCTATCCGCCAATCTGGCCAAGTGCTCCTTTTGCTCTGCGTCAACCAACTTTCTGGGCGACATTGTGAGTAGTGATGGTTTACGCTTCGACGAAGAGAAGATCGCGGCCATCAAAGATTGGCCAACACCGACGACACCGACACAGGTGTGAAGCATTCTAGGCCTCGCGGGATTCTATCGGCGTTTTGTACGCGACTTCTCCTCCATTGCCGCGCCATTACATGAGTTGACGAAGAAGAACAGCACAGTTGTCTGGCTTCAGTGCCACGAAAAGGCCTTCTCAGCCTTGAAGAGGGCCTTGTGCAACGCGCCATTGCTCCAACTCCCCGACTTCGCGAAGACCTTCGAGGTGGAGTGCGATGCCTCAGACATAGGCATTGGTGGTGTGCTACACCAAGAGAAGAGGCCCATAGCATATTTCAGTGAGAAGCTCACATGGGCCACCCTTAATTACCCCACCTACGATAAAGAGCTTTATGCATTGATCCGCATGCTGAAGACATGGCAACACTACCTTTGGCCGCGTGAATTTGTCATTCACAGTGACCATGCCGCGTTGAGCTACTTGAAGAGCCAAGCCCACCTAAATCGCCGACATGCACGTTGGATGGAATTTCTGGAGACATTTCCTTATGTCGTGGTCCACAAGAAGGGAAAGGAGAACATCGTCGCCAATGCGTTGTCTAGAAGGTATGTTCTCTTAACTCATGTGCAAACAAAAGTTTTGGGTTTTTCTTTGCTTAAGGAATTATGTGCTACTGATCCTTTCTTTGCACCTATAGTCGAGCAATGCCTAAGATTTCGTGAGTTTGAGTCATATTTCCTTTCTGAGGGTTATTTATATAAGGCTAGTCGTCTTTGCATTCCTAGATCCTCCATTAGGCTCCTATTGATTGAGGAAGCACACGCGAGTCGTGGACATTTTGGGATTAGGAAAACCTTAGATGCCCTTAGAGAACATTTCTTTTGGCCTAAGATGACCCACCAAGTGACTAGGTTTTGTAGAAGTTGTGTGACTTGCCAGAGAGCCAAAGCTAAGTCTAGTCCTCACGGCCTCTACACTCCTTTGCCCATTCCGAGTGCCCCCTGGGAAGATTTGTCTATGGATTTCATCACGGGTTTGCCCCTCTCTAGACGAGGTAAAGACTCCATTTTTATGGTTGTAGATAGATTTTCAAAGATGGCACATTTTATTGCTTGTAAGACAACCCATAGTGCTAGTGAGATTGCCGATCTATTCTTTGAGCATGTGGTACGTCTTCATGGAGTCCCGCGTACCATAGTGAGTGATAGGGATTCTAAGTTCGTTGGTCATTTTTGGAGAACTCTTTGGGGTAAGCTAGGAACCAAACTCCTATTTTACACTAGCTACCACCCCCAGACCGATGGCCAAACGGAGGTCACGAATAGAACCCTAGGAGCCCTCCTTCGCGTGATGCTCAAAGCCAACCCTAGGCGTTGGGAGGACTTACTATCACTTGTCGAGTTTTGTTACAATAGATGCAGGCACACGGCGACCAAGCTGATCCCGTTCGAAGTGGTGTATGGAATGAACCCCTTGACACCACTGGCTCTGTCGCCGCGTCCACTACGTGACCCAGTGCATGTCTCCGCCTCCAACCGCGCCGAGCAGGTGCAGGAGCTTCATCGACGAACCAAGGAGCAGCTGGAGAGGAGGGCCGCACAGTATGCCTCGCAGCATAATTCAGGCCTCCGCCGCGTCGTCTTTGCCCCCGGAGACCTTGTCTGGGTGCATCTGCGAATAGAGAGGTTTCCCTCGCGGCGTAAACACAAACTGGCACCACGTGGAGATGGCCCTTTCCGCGTGATAAAGGCCATTGGAGACAATGCCTATCAACTCGAAATCCCACCAGATTTTGGAGTCCACGCATCCTTCAACGTCGCGGACTTAACACCATATGTTAAGCTAGAGTTTGATGATGGTGAAGCGGAGACGCTTCACAGCCAAGTGGGGGAGGGTGATGTGACCCTGCCTCCCATGACGGCCCAAGACGAGGAAGAAGCCATGAGCCTACGCTCACAAGGCCCAGTCACAAGGTCTAGGTCCAAAGCCATCGCCTCTGCCGTCGCATCACTAGTTGCACGCATCGTCGCTGGCCAAGGAAACCCAGAAACCAATCCAAGACTCGTTGTCCTCGCCACCATCGGATCAACGCGTTCTTTTGAAGACAGCGACACTTCGTCGTCATCTTTACCGCGTTAGGAGTTTCACGCGTTCTTTAAGACACTATCTATATTTGGTATTTCCAGCGTGTTTTACATAGTTTCCTTTTATAGCGTTTTAGATAGTTTCCTTTCAGTCATTCTATCTTTTAGGGTTTGTGCCTTTTGCATGCTTGCATGGGCTAGCCCACGAGGTTTGACTCGGCCCATCCGACGTCTCACCTCCCCTATTTATACTCGACTTTATTAATGTTATTTCTTACGTTCAAGTTAAAGTTCAAGGTTTCAAGTAGAGTGTTAATTCCTCCTTCCCTTGATCGGACGTCACCCATATCCCTCTCATCCCCATTCCCTCCGCCGTCGACGCTACGGCAATCGCTTGATCTTCTCAAGCAAAGTCTATCTTCGCATCTCCTTCATCCACAGTCGACGCTACGACACCCCAAAGACTTGTCTTTTCAAGCCTTATATCCTTCACCAAATCGCTTCCGCCACCGCTAACTCGTCTCCCATCAAATCGCTTCCATCACCACCGAGTCCTTGTTGTCGCCATCGTCTTCCCAGTCGCCGACGTCAACAACTCCATTCATCGCGTTCTTCCGCTCGCGATCATCCCCAGCATCGTGTTCCACAGCAGAATCACAACATCGAGTGACTTCCCAACCAAGACTAGATTCAAAGGCGTCACCTTTGACAATTTGGCTTGTCATCGGAGGCAAGGACACATCAGGACGGCGCGTGGATAAGGATCCCCATACTAGAGCGTGGGGTCATGAGTGTGTCTCCAACGGCGTCGGCCCGGCAGCGGCTGGATGGAGCCAATATGGCTCGGTCATGGGGACTCACCTGCCACAAGCAATAGGCAAACAAGTAAAAAGTCCCAAGCAAACAAAGTAATTCATACTTAAGAAAATATGAATACCTTAGGCCTAAGACAATCTAATCAAAGCAATACAAGTAATAAGGCAACCAAGGAAATCACACTAATAATGAAAGAGCAAGCTAAGCCTAGGCAATCAAGTAATGCAACAATGAAGGCTCAAGTCAAAGAGGGCAAGTCGGGGAAGAGCATGTGACTTGAGAACTTGAGTGGGACCGAGACACTTACAATCTATGCCAAATTGTATCACTTAGGCTAGGGAATATAGTCCAACTTCGAAACTTAGAGTGATGAGCTTAGACAAGAGAGCAAGTCGGCCACCCTATGGGCCAAAGAAGAGGAGATATGAAATGGCAAGATACTAGAGGAACATGGGGGGTGGGCTTAGTGGCCCAAGTTGCCAAGTGAGGGTAGAAGAGCCCACGAAATGGTTGTGGCCCAACCGAAATGAAAAACTTGCTACCTTCTTTCTCTTTTTTTGTTGTTGTTCTTCTTCTTATTTTTTAATTTGTTTTTAATTCGGGCCTTTTGCCTTTTCTTGGCCTCTTGATTTTCTTTAGGCTTTTTCTAATGCTTTGAGAAGGGCGGATGAGAGGGCAATGCTTGTGTGTAAGAAAAGAGGAGTGAAGCCACAACAATTTTTTGTGTGAGTGTGTAAAGGGGCGGCAACAAGGGGTGGTGTCTTTGTTTTGACTTGCCAAGTCCCTTTTTGGGGTGGGACAAGGGTTGAGAAAAGAAGAAGTGGAGGGTGTCTTCTTTCCACTTATGTTTCTACCCCTTTTAGGAGGCCCACAAAAGAAGCTTCCTAGCCCTCTTCCACCAAACAAATCAGCTAAGCAACAAACTTGTCCTTTACCCGAATAGGCAAAGAGAACCAAAACGGCAAAGAGAGAAAGTGGGTGTGGTCCCTTCGAAATGGATCAAGTCACATGCAAGTGGGAGGGAGATTCAAATGGAGGCAAGCAAGTACATGGCCGGCCATGGGGGAAGGGGTGGGCGGCTGTAGGGTGGTGTTGGGCGGCGGGATGGTGGCAGGGGCAGTGGGCGGCGGTGAGAATTTTTTTGTGGTTTTTGGGGGCGGTTTTGGGAGGGGAAAACAAGGCAACTAAAATAAACACAAATCCACCATGCAAACAAAAAAAAATCATGCAAACAAGAAGGAAATGGAGCATAAAAACTGAACACAAAGTCATCATGGAAACAAGAAGAAAGAAAATCATGCAAACAAGAAAAAAAAAATGAGCATAAAAACTGAGATTGAAAGAGAAGAAAGGGGGCTTAACTTAGTCTTTGGCTCTTGATACCAATTGATGAGAATCGAACCTCCAAGGCAAGGCTCTTCTTCCCGGGGGAGCTTGACCGTGACTAAGTGAAGAGGGCTTCCTTCTCCTTGGCTTCAAAGTATCTTCATGGTGTTCTTGAGGGCACCTTCAATGGATCTTGAACTCTTGATGAAAGGTGGTGAAAGGGGCTTGAAAATGTGGAGTGTTGGTCTCGGTTTGGCCGAGGCAAGAGGGGCCAAGGAATCCTCTTGGAAGAGGATTCTTGGCTTGGAACTTGAGACTTTGGAACAAGAACAAGAAAGGGGGCTTAACTTAGTCTTTGGCTCTTGATACCAATTGATGAGAATCGAACCTCCAAGGCAAGGCTCTTCTTCCCGGGGGAGCTTGACCGTGACTAAGTGAAGAGGGCTTCCTTCTCCTTGCCTTCAAAGTATCTTCATGGTGTTCTTGAGGGCACCTTCAATGGATCTTGAACTCTTGATGAAAGGTGGTGAAAGGGGCTTGAAAATGTGGAGTGTTGGTCTCGGTTTGGCCAAGGCAAGAGGGGCCAAGGAATCCTCTTAGAAGAGGATTCTTGGCTTGGAACTTGAGACTTTGGAACAAGAACAAACGTTTGAGTGTTGAATGATTTGAGTGAGGGGAGGAGTGAAAGATATTTGAATGTTTGGGGTTGATAGAAGTAAGTGTAGGCCTTGGGAAGGTATTCCTCTAACCCAAGGAAAATATTTCACTTCTATAATCTTCAACCAAGTTTATAAGGCAGCCAAGAGTGGCTTAAATAGTCTAGACATTTCAGCCAACAAAGGAAAGCTTCTAATGGGCCTTAGTGAGTTTTAGCCCATATGCAAATGGTTCTTTACACTCACTAAGGCAAGACTAGAATCATGAAACTAAATAACCAAAAATAGAAAGGGGATAAAAGCCTTAGAGGCTTGGATATAGGCGTGCGCATGAATGCCTTGAAATCAAAGCATGGTCGATGCTTGAGTGCCGTGGCATTGATGCGTCATCGCATTGGTGGTCAAGGCCTTGGCTTCTCCATGGTAAGGCACAAGAGTAGGCACGGGCCTTGGGCTGGAGGTTCCTTGTTGATGGGTGGTTGGAACTCATCACTAGGACTCATCACTTCCTATTTTGGGTGTGTGGACCCATTTGCAGATGAGCTCCTAGTCCACCTAAAACCCTAGACTATTTAAGCCATTCATGGCTTCCTTGTTCATTGGTTAAAGATTATGGAAGTGGAATATTTCCCTTGGGTTAGAGGAATACCTTTCCAAGGCCTCAACTTACTTCTATCAACCCCAAGCAATCAAAACTTTTCCATTTCTCCTTTCACTCGAATCATTCAACACTTAAACACTTGTTCTTGTTCCAAAGTCTCAAGATCCAAGCCAAGAATCCTCTTCCAAGAAGATTCCTTGGCCCTCTCTTGCCTCGGCCAAACCAAGGCCAAATACTCCACGTTCTCAAGCTCCCTTCCCACCACCTTTCATCAAGAGCTCAAGATCCCTTGAAGGTGCCCTCAAGAACACCTTGATGTCACTTTGAAGCAAAGGAGAAGGAAGTCCTCTTCACTTAGTCACGATCAAGCTACCCCGGGAAGAAGATCCTTGCCTTGGAGGTTCAATTCTCATCACTCTTGCGCTCGAAGGGAATCGAGGGGGGCGAGTGGGTTTGAGCAAATACTCGGATGTGTTTGTGGGTCATCTATGACGAGGATCGAACGGAGGGGTGACATCGAAGGGTTAAGGGGCAGAGACAAGTTCTCGACGACAAAGCTTAAGCAATATATTCAACGTAAGAAACAATGGCAAGGGGCGAGGCATTATATAGCCTTGCAAGTTTGGCCATGGGCCTTATTTGACCTAATGAGCCGACCCCCTTAAGCATAAGAGGAGCACACGTCCGAAATGGAATCCAACTATAAATAGAAAGTACTAAAAACAAACATACTAAATATAGTAAATGATCAAAAGTGGCAACATGTCAAAAACGGAAAGTACTAAAATAGGAATGTCTAAATATAGATATACTGATATAGAAAAGATAAGAACACACCAAGGGTGCCGCCAAGGGCGCGGTCTTGTAGGCCGCACTGTAGACCGGTTGTTGGGCAAGTAGTATCGCATCATTCCCCTCCCATAGATTCAAAGCGTCCTCGCTTCGAGCGTGTGAGGGCCAGAGAAAACATTCAATCAACATCAAAGGTGGCACAAGCATCACGGTCCGGAGTCGGCTTGTGAGCTACACTAGGCACCAAGAAGATCGTCTCAAAAGGGGCGGGCACTAAAGTGAGCAACGCGCTGAGCGCCGAGTCGATTGTCGCACAAGACACCCATGTTGGAGCCAGCACCGCTGGGGAGGCTGGGGCGAGCACGGTTGTTAGCGGCGCAGGTGTGAGCGTGGCGTTGGGATCTGGAGTGGTCACCGCGCTGAGCATCGGCGCTGTGGTGAGTGTCGCAGTTGGCGGTTGCGCTGGGGAGGGCGTTGGACCAGGCACTACGCTGGGCGTGGCATGGGGTGCTGCGGCGAGCGTTACGGTGGGCTCAAATGGGGGCATGCGAGGCTTGCTTTTCAAGAGAGTAATTTGCCTCCTCAACTCCGCAATCTCAGCGTCCTGTTGGTGCGGCATCACCGGTGCTGGCACGGGTGCTGCCATGGGAGTCGGTGATAGGGTCGGCGCAACCCGGCTGGTCATCGTCGGGCGTGCTGTTGCACGCTCGGAAAGGTGTACGCGGGGGTGCGCAGGGGCGTACTCGAGAAGGTGCACACGGGGGTGCGTAGAGGAGCACGCTGGGGCTACTCGAGAAGGTGAACGTGGCGTAGTGGGGCGCGCTGGGGCGTACTCGGGAAGGTGCAAGCGGGGGCGCGCATGGGAGCGCGTTGGGGCATACTCGCGGCGCGATGGTGGGTTATACTGGTGCCAGGGCGGTGGGTCATCGTCACGGCATAGCGGTATGTACCAGTGCCCGGCCTCGTATGGTTCCTCGTCGCTATCGTAGAACTCTTCGTTGCTGTCATTAGCGTTCGGGTGGACGCCAATCCGAACGTCGACGAGCCATGAGAACGGTACCAAGACGAGATAGGGCCGGATTTTCTTTTCTTTTTTTTTGGATGGAAATAATATCAAAATGTAACTAATAAGGCAAGGAATATATGCTTACACTTATGGATATTGCAAGATTAGGGAGATCGGCTAAGATATCCTACCACTATAATAAAGATATATATTGCCAAGCAAAATAGGATAGAATCATATTGATATGGTCAAAGATAAGATTTTATGGAAATTAAATTTGTTGGGAAGGGAAAGGTAAAGGGGGTCGAATTAGGGCTTCGGATAGGGGGCGGCAGACTAGGGTTTTAGCAGCGGAGAAGGATGCATATTTTGGGCTTTTGAGGGGTCAAACGATGTCCGTTTTGGATGAATTGTATATGTACGGACTCGTATCAAAATTCTCTACAGGATTATGAAATAAAATTGCAGAAAATACCATTTTTTCTGAACCAAATCTGGGCAGAAATCGAGTTCGGTTTTGGGAGTCTCAGCGTGGCGTTGCTCGGTGCGCTGCATGAGATCATAGCGATCACGTATGTCGCCGGTGTCGTCAAATGGGTATGGACCCAAATCAGCGGCTGGGGACTCATTCTCGTTGGAGTACTTGTCTTCCTCCTCGGAGCCATAATGAAACCGCGAGCGGGGCTTGTAGCGATCCCGAATGTCATTGTCATGGCGGCTCTCAATGATGGAATTGAGCCGATGGAGCGGTTGTTGGTTTGAAATCGAAGCCATGAGGCCTTTGCCCTTGTTCTGGCAGCGAGAGGCGTCGGCTAGGGGTTGTTGTTGATGGGCCGGATCAACACCTAGCACCACGGTTGAGGGTCCATGGGGGTGGGCCTCGGGATCTCGCTGCAAGCGCCAGTTTGCGCCAAAGCTCCCCATTCTCGGCCGCAATATCGGCCCTTGCTTTGGGTGCGGCTTCATTCTCTGCTTGAAGGGAAGCATAGGCCTCGTCGGATTCATTACCTATTGTCACCATAGCAACACGCAAGGATCAAATCAAATCAATAGGAGCAAATCACAACGAACAAGAAAAAGTCTAAGCGACCCAACAATTCAATCTCCTGAGGTGTAACTACGTTTTGCTGTCCGTGAGGGAGATAGGGGAGGCCGTTATAATTTCGAGCAAGAGCAATGAGAAACAAACCATAAAAATCACACAAATGGAAGTCACAAGTTGATATATTCGAGTAGTAAGTCAAGAACATGCACGTCCAAGTACCTTTAAATTGAAGTTGCAATAGACGATGGGGAGGTCGGCTTAATGGACTTGTGTCGATGGTGATAGGGCTTTGCCCTTTGCCTATGGCATGCTTTTTGTTTGGCCTTCACAACGTTTTTTTTGTTGAAATGGCCGACTTTTTTTTTGAAATAAATCGGCACAAGTGATCAATGGAAGAAAGAAATGCAAGATTTTATGCGTGGAGATAGGAGAGAGAAACGCAACAAGATAGGAAACAAAAAGTTATGCAAGATCTTTTATACTAAGCAAATAAATCAAAATATAACTAACCAAATCTGTGAAATATCAAGCGGTTGCAAGTCAAAGATATTGCCGAAATTTAGGGAGGGAATCTCTCACTTTTTTTTTGTATATCACTCGGTCGAGATCTCCTCATTAAGGAAAGAGGAGATCTATCCTAGGTTTGGGGTTTGACGGCAAGAGAAACAAAAACAAGAATGGCAGAAGCGAGAAAAATAAAACGGATGGATCAAAACGAAAGAAACGTGAGAACGGATTGAAGAGATGGAAAGACAGCACCTTGTACCACTGGAATCTGATACTAATTGATGTGTAACGATGCCCCCGACTATGTGTAAATGACGGATCATGGTAGGAGATGAGTCTTCGGGTCCTTCTCTTCGACAAACGAACGGATAAATGTTGACCTTCACCGAGATGGAGGTTAATGGCACTCTTGCGCCCGATAAGAATCAAGAGGGGGCGAGTGGGTTCGAGCAAATACTTGGATGTGTTTGTGGGTGTGATCCGTGACGAGGATCGATTGGATGTAAGATGTCGAAAGCCTAAGGGCGGAGACAAGTTCTCAACGGCAAGCTTAAGCAATATATTCAGCGTGAGTGAAATAATACAAGGGTTTGGCTTATATAGCCAATCAGTCTCGGCCATGGGCCACAAGCAAACAAACTAGCCTAATGGGCCGACCTCTTAAAATTTTTGGTCAAGATGATTGGATGAAGTAAAATTTTAATGTTCCGCTAAAAAAAAGAGTAAAATTAGTATGGAAATGGAGAGCTGATAGGTCAATGTAACTTATGTATAATCAAGTAATTACTATGAAAAATACCGTTTCAATATCATTTGTTTTAATACGTCATTAAAAGCTAATTTATCTTGATACCTATAACATAATTTATGATCAAATAAAAAGGTGAGATCTTGGTACATTGCTCGCAAGTCACTACTCAACAGAGAGCAAATAGAGGAGGGGGAGCATAAGCAGTGAATCGTACATGTTGGGTGATCGGTGAGAAAAAGATGGGAAATAGAAATGGCTTACAAATTGGAAAAGATTGAATATTTCAATTTGCTATATATCACCTAATTTTTTATTTTATTTTTTTATTAATGCTTAAATTTACCACTTAATGTTATAGTTTTGCATTGCTTGTGCTATACTCATTTACTTTAGCAATGGGAATTAAAATAACTTTTTGTAAAGCATCGTTTCTGAGTCTATCAGATGTGAAACAAGGGGTTGAATGCCATTGTCTCACTTGCTTGAGCTCTGGATCGTGGCGCAAGAGAGGCTTGAACTTCTCCTTGGTGTTGGCTGGCTTCTTAAGGATCTTTGAGAGGAAGAAGGAGAGATTTGAATGCTTGGGGTTGATAGAAGTAAGTGGGAGCCTTAGGAAGGTATTCCTCTAACCCAAGGGAAATATTTCACTTCTATAATCTTCAACCAAGTTTATAAGGCAGCCAAGAGTGACTTAAATAGTCTAGGCATTTCAGCGAACAAAGGAAAGCCTGTAATGGGCCTTAGTGAATTGAAGCCCATATGCAAATGGCTCTTCACACTCACTAAGGCAACACTAGAATCATGAAACTAAATAACAAAAAATAGAAAGGGGATAAAAGCCTTAGAGGCTTGGATATAGGCGTGCGCATGAATGCCTTGGAATCGAAGCATGGTCGATGCTTGAGTGTCGTGGCATTGATGCGTCGACGCCTTGGTGGTCAAGGCCTTGGCTCCTCCATGGTGAGGCACAAGAGTATGTGTGGGCCTTGGGCTGGAGGTTCCTTGTTGATGGGTGATTGGCACTCATCACTCTCCCTTTCTTAGCTTCGAAGCGTCCTCGCTTCGAGTGTGTTGGAATTCCGAGATGTGAAGAAAGTGTGATGGCGCGTCTCCCCTTCTTAAAGGTGAAGGTTGAGTGAGGAAGACCGCCACTAACACAAAGAAGCATGAGCATACGAGAGCCGTCGGGCGGCTCCTTGGGCACAACAAGATGGGAGGGCTCGGGGACCGGGGGCACATAATGGCCGAAGACAGCCACAAGGAGGCTCGAAAGAGCACCCAACACAATGGTGTGCTTGTACCGAATAGGCGCCTCAAAGCTCAAGAGCATGGTAGCCGACGAGATGGACCTACAATAGGGAAACTCAACAACAAAACATTAGATCATCCTACAGCTTCGGGTGGGACTATGGCCGGTCCTAGGTACGGGTCCAAGGGAGAAACGAGGCATCAAGGGAGCAACCCGAGTGGAGCCGAGTGTGTGAGGGATTCCATAAAGCGGCCACAACGAGAAAGCTAGGGTGAGGAGCCCAAGCGTGGAAAGGAGTAAGATATGGCAAGCTATAAGGAAAGTGGAATCCCTCCCTTTTTTAAAGGGTTGCTTACCGGTTATGAGGGCCAAATCAAAGATCTCCCAAAATGTGGGGGAAATGTGTGAGTGCATGCTAGAATCTCTGAGAAGGGCCCTAGAAGGTGTCGACAAGGCAACTACATAAAATTGGGGTTCGAAGGGAGTAGTGTGGTAGGGCCAAGTTAGCCAAGGTGGAGTTCCCAAAATATCTTGGTATGGGGTAATCTGTAAAGGCCTATGGTAATCATGAAAAATCTCATCCAAGGGGTGCCTATGAAGGGCTCTAGGCATAATCCTCAAGGGGCCATGATCAAAATAAAAAGTTTCATCCAAGGGGTGCCTATGAAGGGCTCACTAGTAGAAAAAACGCCTTTTACCACGGTTGATTTGCAAAGATTACTACGGTTATGAACCGTGGTAAACTTGGTCGTGGTAAACATGTTTACCTCGGTTTCATGTTTACCACGGTTAATATTTACCACGGTTCATGAACCGTGGTAATTCAACCAACCGTGGTAAAAGTGCAACTATTAAAAGTACTTTCAACCGTAGTAATATTGTTTAACCTGATGTAAAGTTGAACCATAATAATTTATCAACCGTGGTAAATCTATTTTATCCAACCGGGGTAAATGTGCACCTTTTTTATGTACCTAATTGTAATATAAATTATAACATAAGCATAATTATCTAAACATTTGCACGACTTCAAAAAACGTCAGGTATAAAAATGGATTAAATATTAAAATGTCATACATTAATGTATTATTATAAATGCAACACTCAAAAGTTGAAATGTCACTAAAAATAATGTTTAATTAGCTAGCTAAAGTATGAAACACTTGCACAAATGTTCCATGTACGTACTAACTAATCTATGAAGGTATGCACAAATGTTTCCCATTGATCTCGAATCTCATGTACTAGATGCTCTAGTCCTTGTAAGTAGTTTAATAAGCTACAAGTACCTGACACATGAAAATAGTATATTAGAAACCAATTTAGATCCCCAATGCAAGTCAAAGTGGTAGAAGTAATAACTTTTGTCGTGATAGGAAACTTAGCAAGAAAATCAAGGTACGTGTAATTCAACATATATACAAATACAATTACTAGCATGGTATGTTCATTCTTTAATCAAAGATGAAATGATAGCAGATACACAACAAGAAGCATATGAAAAAGAAACAACAGATGCCTTGCAAATTCCAGCATATAGTTCCACTGAATCATTCTCATCACATTACTCTGTCATGAAGAATATGAAGCTGCAAGTCTATAGAGATGGTCAACCCCATATATTCTAAAAAAAAATCCATTGAAATATATTGTCCTCTTGATAGGAATAATTCAGTCCAACTATATGATGGGCTCCAATTCTTGTCTCTACATCTCAACCTTTATGCTTTCCAATTCCAATAGCCTCTTACATTGCCTATAGTCATTATAAATTTTCTAAGCATGATCTCATGCACTCGTCTGCATTTTTCATTTCTAACAAACATAACAAAGAAAGGTGTAAATCATAAAGAATGATAAAGCATTCAGAAGCTATTAAAAAACACAACCTTATAGTGCATCATCGCTTGAGAAGTAGAGTAGGTTCATAAAAAAAGCAATCTCACTTATTTTATCTACATTCAAGAAGCAGCAGTATAGTGAGGCATACTAAGATGAATGCAAGTCTCATATGCTTGAAATAAAGAGAAAGTGCCGAGAAAACAAGGCTAACTAGTATTAAGAGTTCTCATATCACGAAGATCACTATATCCACCCTGAAACCACAAAACGGAAACAATTTGTCATAGTTAAAACATAAACAACTTGTCAGTCTACTATCGCGAGTTAAGCATTAGAAAACAAGCATATAAGCAAAAACTGGGGAATGGTTAGATAAGTTTACTAGGCAATGAAACAATTGTACAACTAGCCATCACACTAAATATTATGCACAACTGTCAGAAAATCTACATGCAAGACACATCCACCAAGCAAGACACAAGTCTCTATATTTGATAAAATTTTCATCAGGTATATTACTAGTGCCTACTCATCACTTCCAGCAAGCAAA
The DNA here is from genome assembly GCA_027886185.1 of Rheum nobile. NCBI lineage: Eukaryota > Viridiplantae > Streptophyta > Magnoliopsida > Caryophyllales > Polygonaceae > Rheum > Rheum nobile. The sequence goes on along the minus strand of WOAB01000306.1, from coordinate 481,508 downwards.
CAATCATTCATGTAATCATCCCAACTCGAGTGTATATTTGGAGAAATGTGCAGGTGTCAAAAATAGAGATGCATATTCCAACTAAACAAGCACATTTAATCTAGTACCTACAAGTCTACAACTCTTAATATTGTGCTTCTGCCACGCATTTACTGAAAATCAACTTTATTTTGGATAAAAGAAAAGACAATGTATCCTGTTTTATAATGGAAAATGAATTGAACTTTAATCAAAGTTCTAACAAGTTTTACAAGTTAGGCAGGAACATATCAAAACTACTTACTTATTTACAAATTAAAGTCAAAACACCAAAACTTGGATAGACAATTTTGAAAACCGAATTTGGAGTGCAAGCTTAGTCAGATTGATTTCTTGTGGACAACATAAAAACCAAAAAACTTTAACAAGCTAGAAACAACAAATCAAAGTTTAGTTTCTTACAACTTCAATATCAAACTAAATGAATTCAATACATGGATTACAAACTTAAAAATCAAACTCGAAATCATGAACAAAAATTAACAAATAACAAGCTAAATGATTTAGCTTCATTATGATTTCTGACACAAGCTGAACCAATTTAAAAACACTAACAAGGCACAAGCACTAAGGCAGCAAATGAAGTCAGAATCACAAAACTATTCAAGTCTCCACTCTCCACCACCAGCAAACCGAACTTCTGTTGAACAAAATGATGCTCGGCTCGACTGAGGAAGAAACACCAACAACTCTACTACTCAGCAAGGCAAAAAACACCACTACTCCAAAAAACACCAGCAAACTCCACTGCTCCAGCATCGAGCAGGACAGCAGCCGCCAGCCAGCAGAAACACGAAATTTTATCCCCAAACAATAATTGAATCTAAAAAATCTCAATCTAGAAGACTAGAACACGAAAACGCATAAACACTAGCAGGATCTGGAAGTTAAAAGAATTACCTTGACAGTCCAGATGAAGAAAACAATAGAGATCGTCGTCTCGCCTCGTCTCGGTCCGCTGCTCGCTCGCCTTGGTACTTGGTAGACGGTAGTGGACTAGTGGTTCGTGCCTTCGTGGTCGTGGTCGACCTCCGGCTGTTTTTGAAACTCGCCTCTGAGCATCAACTCCTGCAATTGAATCTCGAAAACGCGATGTCTGAACCTGAGCATCCTCTCAGTGGTGTCCCTGTTGCTCCTCAGCCGCTCCAGCCGCTGGGTGAAACCTCGGCCTCCATGTTGGCGTCAGTGGCCAGGGAAGCAAAATCCGGGCGATTCTCCTTGTTGTTAGCATAGATGATGGAGGAGATGACTCGTGGCGAACTCGCGTGGAGAACGGAGATCGCCGCCTGACCTTCCGCCTTCGTGAATGGAGATCGCCAGTGTCCAATCTGGAGAGGGAGAAATAGAAGGGAAGCAGAGGACTGGTGTAAAAGATTTTTCAGGGTTAGAAACTTTATAAAAAAACACGCACCGTGGTAAAGCAACCATAGACAATTACCACGGTTGTTTCAAGAACCGAGGTAATAATGCCAAGTATGCAAAATTACCACGAAAAAACACGCAACCGTGGTAAAAGCAATCGTAGCAACCGTGGTAAAAGAAACTGTAAAATTACCACGGTCGTTTCAAGAACCGGGGTAATAATGCTAAGCATGCTCATTTACCACGAAAAAACACGCAACCGTGGTAAAAGCAACCGTAGCTAATACCCATTTTTCTACTAGTGGCTCTAGGCATAATCCTCAAGGGGCCATGATCAACATGATAAACCTGATGCAAGGGTCGCCTAGGGAAGGTGCTAGGCATGTCTAGTGTGTGGGCTAAGAGAGAATAGTCCTTATCCTCAAAAGAATTCTTAGATACCACATGATAGTGAAAGACTCCAAGGACAACTCTAAAGCAATGAGCATGCAACAATAAAACATCTGATTCCACAAGCAAATCAGAATAATAAGGCACCCTTGCGCCACCAAGACAAATGGGGAATGTAAGAACACAAGGTCCAAATTCTATATGAAAGGCAAGGATGCATGCACAAGTTGTGCCACTACCCCTTTGTACGCCTAAGTAGACGCCCCATGATACAACAATTTAGACAATGAGCATACTTAGACATGGAAAGAATGACATGCATTAAGTGAGACCTCTTGGATATGAATTGAGACATGGAACTATAGTGCAAACAAGAGAACATAGTCCTAGATGCAAAACAACTTGTCAACATGCAAAGTGCTTTATCCAAGGATGTAACATGAAACTCATGCAATGTGCCACTCAATGACATACAAGAGGAATAAGAGAAGGGTTCTTCCCTAAAATTAGGAGCCTTTAGGGCGCCTTTCTCTTCTTGGCCAAGAGTTGATGGCGAGAGCAACGAGGGCGCCGGCCAAGGCGGTATCAAGGCACAAGCCTCTTTTGGTGGGGCAGCCATGCGGCGCCGGCCTCCATGGGGATGGGTCGATGGGGAGCCATCAAGAGGCGACAAGGGACCGCCCGCGGCGATGGGCGGCGGACAACCAAGTCGCGGTTGATCCAAGGGTGTGACCAACCGAGTGGGTGCCAAGGCATCACCCTCCTTGGTGGTGAGGCAAGGGCGCGACACCAAGAAGGAGGTGGGGGTCGCTCCGGGGGTGGGCACGCCAGGCGGCGGTGGAGACCCGAAGGCCTCGAGGTGGGCCTTGGCGGCGCGTGTCTCCTCGGCTGCGGTGGCTGGCTGCCGGTCGCTAGGCACATCCTCAGTGTGGTTCGGCGGACACCGGCCCGGTGGCGGCGGAGCGTCAAGAAGCTCACTGGACTCCTCACGTGCCGAAGCCGCAAGGTGGCGGTCAACCGAGCCGCGCGAGGAGGTGCCGGGAAGGAAGGGCACAATGGGAAGTGGCGCCAAGGCTGGAATAGGCGACAGGAAAGTGGTGGGGTTGATGGCCAAGGTGGGCCCCATGGCTGCCATCCGGTGATCGATGGCCTCCGCCGTTAGGTGCTCCTTGGCGGCCATGACCTTCTCCTCTCGGCGCCGCTCGGCCTCGACGATGGTCTCGTCACGGCGGCCCGCGGTTAGAGTGAAAGCCGGAGGGGGCTTCTTCATGGAAGTTGTGGGCACCGCGGGCGCGGGGAGGAAGGCGGCCAAGTGGTGCTCAAGGGCGGCAATCCAGGCGTCGATGGCCTTGACACACTCCTTCTCTTGGCGGAGGGAGGCGCACAATGCCTCGGCGGTGGCCTCATCACAGCGGTCGGCAGCTTCCTTGGAACGGCTCTCTTCGGCTAGTCTTGCCGCAAAGGACTCTTGGGATAGCGCGGGTGTGGAGCTGGCCAAGAGGCGCTGGCCTTGGTGGGGGTAGGAAGCATGGCCATAGGCGCGGCGGTTGGCGCGGGGAGGCGGCAGCCAATCCAGGTCATGGCGGTCGAGCGAGCGTCGGGGCTGCCTCCGAGTGTGATCATATCCCCGATGGTTCACATCATCCCAAGCCTCCTCTTCAACGATCTCAAGATACTCGCCATATGGGTCGTCCTCATCATAGTGGCGGCTGAACTCATAATCGACTGCGGGCCTAGGGACGACACGTGGATAAGGATCCCCATACAAGAGTGTGGGGTCACGAGTGTGTCTCTAAGGGCGCCGGCCCGGCAGCGGCCGGATGGAATAAGGCCAATATGGCTCGTCCATGGGGAATCACCTAGCACAAGCAATAGGCAAACCAAGTAAAAAGTCTCAAGCAAACAAAGCAATTCATACTTAAGAAATTATGAATACCTTAGGCCTAAGACAATCTAATCAAAGCAATACAAGTAATAAGGCAACCAAGGCAATCACACTAATAATGAAAGAGCAAGCTAAGCCTAGGAAATCAAGTAATGCAACAATGAAGGCTCAAGGTAAAGAACAAGGTCGGCCTCGGTGGAGCATGTAACTTGCTAACTTGAAAATAACCTTAGGCAGTTGCAAACCTTCCAAATAGGCATCAAAGATGGGCAAGCTAAGCATGTGATCAAGAAGCCAAAGTCAAAGCAAGCAAGCAACTATGACAAATGAGAAAAGCAAGCATGGATAGATCATAAAAGCAACTCCAAGAAAACTTATAAGGATTTTAAACAAGGTGGGACAAGATCATGCAAATCAAGAATGAAATGGATGTAGAGCAAGAAGGATTGTGGGAAAGGGGAAGAACATGGAAGGTGGGCACAATGAACCTTGGCGCCAAGTGGAAAGGGTGCTTCTCCAAGCCTTGCAAACTTTGAATATCTTTTCCTTCTTTTTTTTTGAATCATTTTTGCTTATTTTTTTTATTTATTGACTTGGGAGCAACCGAAATTACAAAGGGTGGCAGCTAATGAGACTTTGGAAGACTTAGAAACTTACTTTTGAAGTGAATAAGTTCTTGGTTTGACTAGAGAAAGGGGGGGAGAAGACTTTGCCACAAAGAGCTTTCCATCCAAATCACCACAAGACAAACACAAAACCTCACACAAGCTAAGAAAAGTAAAGCAATTAGGAGTTACCCAAAATGGCTCTAGACACACTTGTTTTTGACCAAGTGGGATCTTGGCTTTGCCACTTTGGATAAAGATCACATGCAAGGTTTAAGAAATTCAACGGGAGCTAGCAAGGGAGCATGGGTATATGGCCGGCAATGGGGGAAGGTGATGGTGGTTGTGGGGTGGTGGGCGGCGGCGGCAGGGGGCGGCGGCGTGGTGGCCGGCGATGGTGGCAAGGTGGCGGAAGGATTTTTCTTGTTTTTTTTAGGCGATTTTTGGAGGGGAGCTAGAGTAAAGGCTAATAAGCATAAAAACATAAACAAAATGAGAAGAAGAAGCACTTAACTTGGCCACTGAGCTCTGATACTAGTTGATGTGAAACAAGAGGTTGAATGCCCTTGTCTCACTTGCTTGAGCTCCGGATCATGGCACAAGAGAGGCTTTAACTTCTCCTTGGTGTTGGTTGGCTTCTTAAGGCTCTTTGGAGGTGCCTTGAGGGCGGAAGCAAGGAGGATGCCTTGTGAAGCCGAGGGAAGCAATGGCTATCCGAGAGGAGACAAGGTGGTCGGCCGTGAGGGTGCTTGGCTGGCCGGGCGAGACTAGGGGCCAAGGGAACCTCCCCTAGAGGTTCCTTGGCTGAGTTGCTTTGGATTGAACACAATGAACTGAATTGATTGAATGAAATGTGAGAGATTGAGAGGAAGAAGGAGAGATTTGAATACTTAGGGTTGATAGAAGTAAGTGGGAGCGTTGGGGAGGTATTCCTCTAACCCAAGGGAAATATTCCACTTCTATAATCTTCAACCAAGTTTACAAGGCAGCCAAGAGTGGCTTAAATAGTCTAGGCATTTCAGCGAACAAAGGAAAGCCTCTAATGGGCCTTAGTGATTTGAAGGCCATATGCAAATGGCTCTTCACACTCACTAAGGCAACACTAGAATCATGAAACTAAATAACAAAAAATAGAAACGGGATAAAAGCCTTAGAGGCTTGGATATAGGCGTGCGCATGAATGTCTTGAAATCGAAGCATGGTCGATGATTGAGTGTCGTGGGACTGATGCGTCGGTGCCATGGTGGTTAAGGCCTTGGCTCCTCTATGGTGAGGCACAAGAGTAAGCGCGGGCCTTGGGCTGGAGGTTCCTTCACTAGTACAAAATATAGGGCCGGACCGCGGTTTTTTTAGAACGGGTAACCACGGTTTACTGTCCGTTGTTATTCTCGGTGCAGTCCGACTCTCGGATCACGTTTTTCTGCAACCGTGGTAAGTTGGACCGCGGTTATTGAAAACCGTGGTAAGTCGGACTGCGGTTATTGAACTGTGGTAAGTTAGACCGTAGTATTGTAACCGTGGTAAGTCAGACCACGGTTAATGAACACCGTGGTAAAGTCGGACCACGGTTGTTGAAGAACCGTGCTGCACTTTAGCTTTAAAAAAAAAAAAATCAAACGGGACATCGGTTATGGAAGTAACCGCTGTCCGGTTTCATTTTTTTTAAAAAAAAATTGTTCTTATGAGCTATGCATGTTATGCCATAAGACAAAAATCTATATATGTACAAGCTGACATATTTCACTAATTAACAACAAATAATGAACAATTTTCATATAAGCAAGTTCCCAAAGGCCTCCATGTTGTCTTCAGCTTACATTGTTGCTCCTGTGTCTTCAGCATCCATAGGCTCACAAACCTCCATTTCTGAAACTTTAGGTGGCAGTACCTGGTGCATTTGTTGGGCAGAAACCCATGGGATGACCGCCAGTTGGTCCTCTGGCTTTGATCATTCTTCTTCTACGTATCTGTTGATTTTGAATTGATCTCCCACACTGTATTGTCTGCATGAAAAAGGACACCCCACTCAGACCATTGATGGAAGTACAGTGTCTCAATTACTCAAGGTACATGCTCAGATAAATGCATATTGTTTCATAGCTCCATGCTGCTTAGTTTGGGAGTGAGAAACCCATGCATGCATGCAAGTATGTCATCTATTTCATTACTCGAGCTGCTGAGCACAGTAGGATAACTAATGCCCAACAACAAATACACAACAGAAGGTGCACATTCAACAAGTAAAGTGCATGTCAAGTGAGATGTGGGGTTAAAAATTAGAGATTCATAGCTATGATATTATAAGCAATGCCAACATACATTCATACACCACTTCGAACTTTTGTGATAAGAAGTGCTAATTTACCAATCATAAGAGTCACATGGATGCCACACATAAAGGTTAAACTGGTTGGAAGGAAACTATCTTATATCTGAGCTCTAGTAAAGAACCCTATAGTTGAAACCAGTAGAGCAATTTCCAACCTATTTTCTCCCCATAAACTTAATCACTGACTACTGTTCAGCGGTCGCAGTACCTGCAACACCTAGGCCAATCAACAGTAGCATAACACGGCATCTGAACATATGATTGTCATACACACAACATATACTCCTAGAACAAATTAGTGATCAAAATCCACGTAGCACAGCATCTGGACATGGGATTGTTAACTCTGCACACTATAAACAGCACCTAGACCAAACTAATTTTGCATAGCACGACATCTGGACATAGGATTGTTAATTATGCATAATATGTACAACACCTAGACCAAATTCATTATAAATTTAACAGTTATATCACATCATTCGGACATAGGATTGTTAATCAAGACAATACATACAACAAATTCATTGTAGCAGTTGAATAACAAAGCAGCTGGACATACACAATATACACAGAACAATACGGAAAAGGCAAGGCAGAGGAGCTCTTACCTTTAATACTGGATATCAGATTAGAATCCACCACGTAATTCGAGGGCGAGTGGTACAGAGGAGTGTTTATGGGCTTGAACAAGACAATAGCTTTCTCTTGGTTCTCATCAAGCGGCAATTCTTCAATAATGATCCTCCTCAATGGTGATTCTCCGCCATCCGAAGAGCAAAATTCAGAAAAAGGATGTTGTTCAAATTGTGAAGTCCTATCCGTCTCCACCACCTCGATCATTTGCGGAAAATCAGCCATGACGGTGAGAGTGAGGTTGAGAGGAATCGTCTCCTCGGCAGGGATCTTCTCCCTTAAGTGAAAGAATGAACATTGAACATGAAAACTGTATCTCACAAATTTAACCACATGTTTTCAGCAGCATCCAATTACTGAAGGAGTATGAACAATGGGGAAAATATGGGTAGGTGTAATCAAGATTCACCAGGACAGGTAGCAAATATGCACGGAATAGGAACGAAGACAGAAAATGTTTTACATGATCATGATATGCTAGGACAATGTTAGAGGTCTATTGCCAAATCCAATCCACCCCGTTTTCTATTATTGCAAATCTATAAAGGCAATGTAATGTGTGCATATGATTATTGGATGGGGATAACTTTAACTTTCAGAAGCAAAATGCAAAGATCATATTATGGACAAACTTTATCTACTATGGTTCACTCGTGAATGTGAATAAGTTACTAATCTGCTACAGTTACTTGTAAATACTGACAAGATACATAATGATTGTTTAGGTTTGACAAACATATCAAAACTGAGTCAGGGGATATTACAATTAAGTTTCTGTCGTGGTGAACCCTTCTCACCACCTACGCACCAATGATGTGAGCAACTGCAGCAAAGTGAACATTTTCCATCAAGATAACAGAAAATCATATGCAGGCGGGGAAAAAACGGACATTTATCTTGTTTCCTGAAACTGGACACATTGAACTTAAACTATTTCTAAAACAAAGATAACAATATATAAAACCAAAATGCATAAATTATATTACCAATGCAAACAAATTGAGGGGAAAAAAAGGACATTTATCTTGTTTCCTGAAACTGGACACATTGAACTTAAACTATTTCTAAAACAAAGATAACAATATATAAAACCAAAATGCATAAATTATATTACCAATGCAAACAAATTGACAGGGTTGAAAACTAACCGAAAAATTGTTCTATAGTCTACACAAGACATCACCTTCACTTCTGCCTTGTTCAGACAGATAAAGATGAGATTCAATTGAGTACACTACATTCATTATTATAATGGCACATATCCATATGCCTCGCAGTATGCCTCACAGAAGAACACTGGCCGCCGCCGCGTCATATTCGCACCCGGAGACCTTGTCTGGGTGCATATGCGAAAAGAGAGATTCCCCTCGCGGCGCAAGCACAAATTGGCACCACGTGGAGATGGTCCGTTCCGCGTGATCAAGGCCATAGGGGACAATGCCTATCAACTTGAGCTCCCACCAGATTTTGGAGTCCACGCGTCCTTCAACGTCGCGGACTTGACACCATATGTTGAGACTGAGTTCGATGATGGTGAAGCGGGGATGCTTCACAGCCAAGTGGGGGAGGGTGATGTGGTCCCACCTCCCATGACGGCCATAGACGAGGAAGATGCCATGAGCCTTCGCTCAAAGGGCCCAGTGACAAGGTCTAGGTCCAAGGCCATCGCCGACGCCGTGCATTCGCTTGTCACGCGCGTCATCGCTAGCCAAGGAAGCCCAGACACCGAACCCAGACTCATCGTCCTCGCCACCATCGGCATCGAAGAACCAAGCTGATAGCTCCATGACCCTCTCAATGACGGCGAAGGAAGAAGAGGGAACAATGGGAGTGCACTCAAAGAGGGCCAGATGCAAGAAGAGGGCCAGACGAAGAAGAGAACGACGGAAGAGTTCCACAGTGGCACGGTTTGCTAACCGTGCCATTAACAGAGCAAGAAAGTCGAGAACAACTTCGGAACTCCTGCACGGTTTGCTAACCGTGCAAGAAAGTCGAGCACAAATTCAGCAAGTCTGCACGGTTTGCTAACCGTGCAGCTAACCGTGCGGCACTCCAGGATTATGTTTCGTACATTCTACACGGTTTGCTAACCGTGCGGTTAACCATGCCAAACTCACGCGGCGATTCCGAATATTCTTATTGTTTTATTATTCTTTATTAGCGACTATTTAAGACCTGAAACCCTAGTTTTTAATGTTACATTGAATTTGAGTAGTAAAGTTGAGTACGTTCCTTCCCTTGAGTTCCAACGTCAACTCTTCGATCCCACGGATCGTCTATCCCGTAGCTCATCGCTTCGAGCAATTGTTCACCGTCTCTTCGGTGTTTGTGATCATCTCTTTGATCCTTTCGTTCATCACTTTGAACGCGTTTGAGGGTTATCTCTTTAGCCCTAGGAAAGCTATCACTTTGGCTACGGAAGAGAAGGAATCGAATTCAAGCTTGAGGAGTCAAAGATCCTGCGTTGCAGACAACACTTCGGGGGTTGTTCGCATCAACTGGCATCAGAGCCTATCCAAGCTAAGTTTGTTTCTTCTCTCTTATTGTGATTCTTGAAATTTTTCCGCTTCCAAACCCTAGAATTTTTTTTCTCCCCACCATTACCGGATTTTTACCACCACTACCACCGTTCGCCACCACCACCACTGTCCACCACCACCACCACCGTCCGCCACCACCACCCCGTTCCGCCACCTCTCCCGGCTGAAACCCTAATTTCCCTTAGGTTTTGGTTACTTTTCCAACAGCCCTAAACCTTATCCTCTAGCAAATCTTGTTTCCTTAATTGCATATTTGATTTCCTTGTTTCTTGTTGATCAAGTTTTTCTTCATCTTTGGATTAATTTCTAGATTAGTTGTTAGATTTTTTTTCCCTCATAGTTGTTTGTCTCTTCTTTCTTTTCCTGCACTTGCTTGTGTGGTTCTTTCTTCTTTGCTTCACAATCATATCAAAACAAAAACAAAGTGTGACCGTCTAAACAAAAACAACCATACTATTCTCACCTTCCATCAAAGAAAAAAAGGTTTGGGAAGACGGAAGCCCATAAATTCCAAAAAAAAACAAGGGCAGAGAACGCACCATACGGTCATACTCCATCTTCTCTTCTTTCATGTCTCTATGCAACTCTTATTGAAAAGGGCAAAGAAAAATTTTCAACTCTCTTGTGATTAATTCCGAGACACTTGTTTTGATCTACTTGACCTTGGAAAATTTGTGTGTTGTTTGGGACTTGATTTGCTAGTTCTTGCTTTGTGACTTTCGTTCAAGCCTCTCCCTCCTCACGAGCAACCAAAATTAGTACACCCAGCGGAAAATTTCTTGGTTCACTTTTGAGACAAGGACTTGGCTTGGACTTGTTCTTTTGCTTGGTGCACCTTACTTCTAGTGTTGCATGATTCGTATAGGTACTATAGATGTCCCTACCTCGAGCGTCTCTCCTTCTACGGACCACCGCAGCCCTAGACACATGGACTCCGCCTATGAGCAAATTGACCAACTTCATGCATCGAATGACACACTTCGGGCATCGAATGATGAGAAAGACCGCCTCCTTGCCGAGCAGGCTGTTGAGCTTGCGCACTTTCGTCGGGCCATGAGTAACATGAAGTTGCCCACGGCTGACCCCTTGTTGAACCCTACGGCCTCCACAAGCCAACCACTGGACCGCAAGGGTAAGGGCGCATTGCCTACTCCACAAGATCGCCTTCGCTCTCAAATTGAAGGCTACCATCCTAAGCGTGGCGATTCCCGCGTCCGGTACAATCCCACCTTTGCTCCGAGGGACGAGGATTATACTTTGGATCGTTCCCATCATAGCGTTCGCGTCTCCAGGGACCCCCTACCGTATGTCAACACCAAGGACCGTCAGGCACGAGGTCGACAACATATGCGGTATGCCGATGCCGAGTCCGAGCGTGATGATGATGATGATGACCATGCCTCAGCCCACTCTTGGGACGGATTTGCGGACGAGGCGTATGAGTTGGAATGCCATGCGGAACTACGTCCCATGCGCCATGGCTACCGCCGCCACACACCGGAACGGCGCCGCCCGAGCCCCGGGCGCTATGGACCGCGTCGCCCTGACATCAAGGTAAAACTCCCGAACTTTTTGGGTGAATTTGATCCTCTTAAATTTCTTGATTGGCAGCAGTCCATGGAGTATGTTTTGAACCATTATCGCTACCTGGAAGAAGAACGGGTTGTAACCGCCGCTTTACACTTCGACGGCGCCGCCAAGGCTTGATGGCATCGTTTCTGCACTGACCGTGAGCTTCACCGCGAGCGTCCAGTCACTTCTTGGCGCCACCTTATACGGATCATGCGAAAGAAGTATGTCCCCGAGGACTTTACTTCCGAAATGCGCCTCAAGATACAACTAGCGGCCCAAGGTAACCGTTCTCCCCTTGATTTTTATGCTGAACTTGAAGAATTGTCCCACAAGGCAGGTATCCATCACACTGACGAGGACTTTCGGAGTATGTTCCTTCGTGGCCTGCATGAGCCTATTCGAAACCAACTTCGGGTGCTTAACATTCGAGACCTCCAGAAGTGCACACATACGGCACAAGAGATATGGTCGCAGACTCAAGCGGCTAAGCGAGTGTCTTGGTCTCACTCTAATACAAGGTATGGCTCTAACCCTATGTCAAGTTCCCCTTCCACTAATGTGCATTCCTCTTTGCAGTCTGCTCACGCGACTATAACGCCGGCGCCGGCAACTCGGCCGAGCAACCCACCGGCGCGCGTCACCGAGCCACCGCCACATATAACACCTCCTTCCGATGATAAGGCAAGGGATAAGGTGTGTGTTATAAGTGCCAAGGGCGTGGTCACATACAGCGGGACTGCCCCAACACCAAGCGAGTCCTCTTCTCGAACACCTCCGGATACGAGTCTTTTGACGAGGACACCCCCGACGTCGGGCCAGTGTTTGACACGTACGACTAGGAGGAGGAGGAGGAGATGGGCGGATACATATGCAGCCATAAGGATGAGCCAGGCACCGTGTCTCTTAGCTTGGCTACACGCCGAGTTCTTACCACCAAAGAAGGTACCTTACTTGACCAACGTGAGAATTTGTTTCATACTAAGTGTGCGGTCCAGGGTGCTTCTTTGAGTGTTATTATAGATGGTGGGAGTTGTTGCAATATCATCAATGAAAAGGTGATCAAGCACTTCAAGTTCCAGACGACTCCGCACCCCCAGCCATATAGTCTACACTGGATTTCCGAGGGTGATGACTCTAATGTTGTGAAGCAACAATGCACCATAAATTTCAGCATTGGTCATTACGCGGATTCGGTGCTTTGTGATGTCGTGCCCATGGATGCAACTCATCTTCTCTTAGGGCGACCTTGGCAATTTGACAAGAGAGCTCTTCATGATGGTTTCCTCAACAACTACGTCTTCATGCACAATGGAAGAAAGGTCACCTTGCTTCCTATGAGCCCTAAGGAGATTTTGCAAGATCAAGTTGAGAGGCACCGCATCAAGGCACTTGAACAAGCCAAGGGACATCCATTGAACTCAACTGAGCGTGCGAAGCCACAAAAACCAGCAACGAAACATCCCCTTACACCAGCTTCGCCCGGCATTCAAGGATCTTGTGAAGACCGGCTTCTATTGGCTAGGTCTCGGGATGTCTCCCCCATCATTCAGGGACGTCGTCCTTGCTTTTTACTTACTCCTTTAGCGTGTCCTCTGACTGTTACAGATCTTGTTGTTTTACCCCCTATTGTGCCTTCTCTTTTGCAGGACCTTGGGGATGTGATGCCGGACGAGCTGCCCGTGGGTTTGCCACCTACAACCGCTGACTATGGTGCGCTTCCTGCTTGCCACGTCGCTGATCTTTCTCCTCATATGTCTCCTGCTATTGACGACAAGGATGAAGCGGGGACGCTTCGCAGCCAATAAGGGGAGATTGATAGCTCCATGACCCTCTCAATGACGGCGAAGGACGAAGAGGGAACAATGGGAGTGCACTCGAAGAGGGCCAGACGCAAGAAGAGGGCCAGACGAAGAAGAGAATGACGGAAGAGTTCCACAGTGGCACGGTTTGCTAACCGTGCCATTAACCGAGCAAGAAAGTCGAGAACAACTTCGGAACTCCTGCACGGTTTGCTAACCGTGCAGCTAACCGTGCAAGAAAGTCGAGCACAAATTCAGCAAGTCTGCACGGTTTGCTAACCGTGCGACACTCCAGGATTATGTTTCGTACATTCTGCACGGTTTGCTAACCGTGCGGTTAACCGTGCCAAACTCACGCGGCGATTCCGAATATTCTTATTATTTTATTATTCTTTGTTAGCGACTATTTAAGACCTGAAACCCTAGTTTTTAATATTACGTTGAATTTGAGTAGTAAAGTTGAGTACGCTCCTTCCCTTGAGTTCCAACATCAACTCTTCGATCCCACGGATCGTCTATCCCGTAGCTCGTCGCTTCGAGCAATTGTTCATCGTCTCTTCGGTGTTTATGATCATCTCTTTGATCCTTTCGTTCATCACTTTGAACGCGTTTGAGGGTTATCTCTTTAGCCCTAGAAAAGCCATCACTTTGGCTACGGAAAAGAAGGAATCGAATTCAAGCTTGAGGAGTCAAAGATCCTGCGTTGCATACAACACTTCAGGGGTTGTTTGCATCACAAGTCCATCGCAGCCGGCACCGGGTGCACCCACCGCCGAGCCAGTCGACCCATCGTCGCCGTCGCTCGGAGTGTCTACGTCCATGCCCTCGCCGCTATCGGGTCTTGACACTTAGAGGTTTATTTGCCATTGTTTTGGCATTGTTTTGAGACATTTCTATATTTGGTATTATTGCTTGTTTTAAATAGTTTCCTTTTATAGTCATTTCTATTATTGGGTGTGTGCCTTTGCATGCTTGCATGGGCTAGCCCACTAGGCTCGACTCGGTCATCCGAGTTCTCGCCTTTAGTATTTAAGTTCAAACATTGTTATTGTTTTGCTTACGTTCAATTTAATCAAGGATTTAGTAGAGTGTTTATCCTCCTACCCTTGATCGGACGTCACCCTCTATCTTCGCATCCCCTTCACCCGCCGCCGATGCTACGGCACTCGCTTGAACCCTCAAGCAAAGTCTTCCTTCGCATCTCCCTTCACTCTGTGCCGACGCTACGGCAAAGACTTGATCTTTCAAGTCATCTATCCCAAAACCATCTCACCATCACTTCCACAAACCATCCAAACAATCTCTTCCGCCATCACCAATCAATCGCCTCACTAATCGCTTCCATCGAACCCAAACCCTTCGTTGTCGCTGTCGCTAGCATCACTGTGACACTCACCTTCCCTATCGCTATCGCCGTCGCCACCGAGCCCAGTCACTAGCCCAGTCGATCGCTCGCCATCGCAACCGTCATCGCCTTTATCATCGTCGTCGCCAACGTTGTCTTGACACTCGTTTTGACATCCAACGTCGCCGCCGCCGATACCACCTAGATCATCACCACCGGGTTCACCATCGGCCACCACCGTGTCCGATAACCTCAAAAGATATTATTTACTTCGCCACCAATCTTGTCAACCTTTCGTGCAAGACAACAAGGGTTTGCACCCTAGGATTCCACGGCAGGTTTGACAAGGACAAGAGTGACTTCTCGCCCAAGACTAGATCCAAGGTGCTACCTTTGACAAGTGTGCTCGTCATCGGAGACAAGAACACATCACCTAATAAAAAGACCATAGATAAACCCCTCTCATCTCTGTATGAGAAACCCCCTAATTAAACCTCTTCCATTCCTTCTAGTTGTGTGTGTTGCGATGATGGATTTCTCAACCCCGAACCACATCTATGACTGGAACCCTCAAGAGAAATGAGAAAAGGAAAGGAAGGGAAAAAATATATAATTTGTCCAGATTAACCACCTTCGATCACGACCCTCCTCTTTCCGTTCGGGTTGGCCACCGCATCACTACAATAATCCGGATTTCACCCCACTCTGTTGGTTTTTCTTTGTGATTTCCTGAAAAGCCACTGAAAATTGAAAGCAAAGTAAGAACAAAAAATATCAAGACTCATCTTGTTCTCCAAGGAAAAATAAATTGAAAATAAAATTAAAGTGCAATCATGGGGGTTTGCATATTAGATGCAACTTACTGTGCAAATCACGTGAGGTCAAGTGGGTGATTGTATTATTCATAACGCATGCAGGAAGTTCAGTTAAGCTAACAAAATCAAAATCAAAATTAAACGAAGATTGTGCCAGGCCATTGGCAACCTCATTGTTCTTCCTCTGGGTATACTGGACCCGCACCTACCCAGGATAATCATCAATTAGCTTCCAGCTCTGTTTGAATACATAGAAATCAGGATGGGTAAGGAGTTGGTGAATACGCAGAAGACGAACGGCCTCCATCGAATCAGTTTTAATGATGAGACTAACTACATCCATGTTCCGCGCCACCTGAACACCATGGCAAATAGCTTCTAATTCGGCTGAAAGATCGTTACCCGCTCCATTGCAAAAGGCAGAGGCCCTCAAGAATAGACCATCCTCATCCCTCAAGATACCACCGCCACCCAAAGGGCTCGGGTTTCCCTTCGATGCACCATCCGAATTCAGCTTAACCCAGCCTGAGGGTGGACGTTGCCAATGGGTCGAAGTAGGATTCTCGTTCATAGGGACTAGCATGGTTGCAGCCTTGTACCGATCCATAGCCACCCTGTACAACTGACATTGCTCCATCACAGTTCGGGATAAAGAGACAACCGAATCGATGCCCTTAAAGACCAACTTGTTCCTAGTCTTCCATGTATACCACAACATGTTGGTAAATAATGCTCACCAATTCTCATCTGACTCAATATTACTCTCCACCCAATTCCTAACATCCGCATTAGGAAAAAATTGGAGAGAATAGAGCCACCAGCAAATGCCTTCCACACAAGCTTAACCGCCTCGCAGTCCCGAAGCACATGGAAGACAGACTCCACGCGGCCACAACGCGGACATTCAGCCACCGTAGACAAATGACGATGAACTCGATTGGCATTGCACACTGACTCCATTGTGTGCCACTAAATAGAAACTGCCTCGCCCGCTGCACCTTCACCTTCCACAGAGCGTGCCAGAACCCAAAAGCATCCATGGAAGGAGATCCAGGCAAGAGACGCATCGTCGATTTAGCCGTGAATAAACCGGATGAGGAAGAGCCCTAAAAGATCTTGTCCTCAGCTTCAGTAACCCGCTCAATATGGACTCCTGTAAAGGGTGGCATATAGCAGGAGGCAAGTAACCGCTTATTACCTACCAATTCCATCCAGTAGACGACCATAATTCCGCAACAGTCGCCGCCTCAAGCTCAACGGGGACCGATGAGATGGAATGATCAATCAAAGGTTTTTCATCCAACCATGGGTGCAACCAGAACAGGGTAGACTCACCATTGCCAACCGAAGATCGGAGTGCCTTAGACAAAAGTTGAGCCCCATGGACCATGCCTTTCCAAGTGCAAGACGCGGTGGTAGCAGCATTACTGAACATATCGACATCTAGCCGACTATTGCAATACTTCCAACTGATAACACGGGACCATAAATTCGTTGGTTCCTGCAAACTTTGCCAAGTCAACTTTGCAAATAAAGTTGTATTCATTTGCCTCATGGGCCTTAGCCCCAAACCGCCCTCAGCCTTCGGTTTGGCTATCGTCTCCCAAAGCAGCAAGTGAACACGCCGCCGCTCAGATGTAGAACCCCAAACAAAACCCCGAATAAGACGATCAACCGAGTCGCAAATATTCCGAGGGACATAATTAGACTGCATAGTATAGAGCGGCATACTCGAGAGAATCGAGTTGGCCCATATAATTCTACCTGCTAGAGAGAGTGAACGCGTCTTCCATCCGCTAAGCCTTGTGGTGACTTTTTCAAGAAAGAACTGGTACCGATCCTTAGTCATGCGCCCCACCGTCGTTGGCACACCTAAGTAGTTACCGAAGTCCTCGGAGATTAGCATTGACAACAGGTCACTACCATTGGCATGTGCTCAAGCTTTTCCAACCTCGCAAAGCTTGGACGTTGGGAGTGAAATTGTTGCAACATATGTTGTTGGTGTGCCATAGAATGGATAGTTTGGAGAGGATGTCAGGAGAGTTATCCTATGAAAGGAGAAAGGTGTGGCGGTAGCTACAAGTGTCAGGCAGACAAAACATTGCCTTGTCATCCAAAGATAGAACGCCTTATGTAGCTAGATATTGAAACTCGATCTCTATCCTACTTCACAACAATCAAAATTCTGAACCCCTCCAAACATTACACAATTCTACAAAGTTGGAAAAAACTGTAAGAATCGATGTTAAAAAAGTTGAAGGAGAACATTGAGAGGGTACCTAGAGACGGAATGAGAGCAAACAAGCACAACATCATGAACCAAAGGTAGGGATAAGTGCATTAAAAGTAAAAATTCAATGAAAATTACGGAAGGAGGTGGAGAGGAATGTGCAGAGGAAGACTATGTGAAATCAACATGTGCCTAACAGGAAGAGGAATGACCAACGCATGGACAAACAAGATAGAACGGTAATAAACGAGCAGAAGAAGGGAAAATAACCTAATGTTCATTCAAGGAGTTTAGGGTTTTAGTGAAGTGAGGAAATATATTAGTGTGGAGTAGTGTTATATGCCGACGGGGGAAATTCTCTTTCACAACATACTACCCTCCCTCCCTGTCCAAAAATTCTTATTAGGTCATCTATTTTATTATGTAACAATTTAATCAAAAATAATTTGACTTTAACCAATTCATCCCTCATTATACAAAATTTTGAATTCTTCCAAGGTTCCAACACAAACCTTCATATCCAACCGAAACCTACAAACCTCCACAACTTCTCATGTGGAATATTAATCTCCCTTTTTGAGTCTACTGATCATCATAAAAAGGAATTCTTGTACACCATATATATAAACACCAAAAGGAGGAATTAGAAAAGAAATTTTGCTTGCGGATTCACTAATAGTGTTGATAATTAATTTTTCATCTTATTTATTATTTTATTCAAATGTGAGCCAAAAGCAAAGACTTCTTCTGCTCTATACGTTTGGCAAAGAACAAAGCTGCAAATAAGAAATGTCTTCAAAGGAGCTTAGAGGTTTCAAGTAATTACAGGGAACAATTTCGAAGAAAAACAAGAGAGGCCTCAAGCCAGGAAGGAGAAAGAACGTGGTGGAAGGGAGAGATGGGGTCCTTGTAGGGGCGGACGCAAAAATTTAATCTAGTATGGGTTAAAATTTTAAGAGTAAAGTCTATCATCTATCTTACACAAAATCCCGATTTTGAAGTATACCGTCTTTTTTGTACAACAAACCTCAATTTCAAACAAGAAAATCTATATGCAATCCGCAAATTTTTTTTGCTCAAAATTGATAAAAAAAAATACATAATTTAAACAAATTTCATCATTACATACTACTTTTACTACATACTTTCAAAAAATATGTATAAAAAATTAATTTAAAATTTTGCAAGTCTATGAACCCTAAATTTTAAAATTTTTAACACAAAAGAAGATAGATAAGTTTTTATTTGTTGAAAGTTTTGTATGTAAATTTAGATAAAGTTGTATTTTTTAATATTTTTGAGGATTATACCTAACAAATTCTATATTAAAAAATTAAAAATACATAATTTGTTTGGAACAAAATTGTAACTAAAAGGCTAAATTCTTTTAAAAAATAAATACAATAAAATAATAATTTAATTTCTAGTGGGAGCTACAACGCCTACTAGACCCCACTTTCCTCCGCCCCTGGGTCCTTGTGAATGGGTTTAAGGAAAATTGTTTACAATTAATTTTAGTAGCAAAGAAGGGTGTAATTTGTGACACATGGACCAATAGAAATTATGTGACATTGTGGTGGGATACTGTGTTGTGACAGGCGATCTATATCGATATGACAGTGCGTACACACGAGACTTGCCACTTTTTTCCAATATCATTCAATTTTAAATATGTTTTACCAATGTCGAGACTTCATAACTTAATTGATAAGAATGACACTTCGTGACCACGAGTTCGATTTTCTCTCTCCCATTGTAATAGTCCAAGTGCCTCAAATGGGAAAATACATGTTTATTAATCAGGATTCTAAGAATCTTTATATTTTATTTTTTGTGTTTACTTTTATAAATTAATGTTAATATACAATTGAGAGAATGAAGTTGTTCTTCATTAATTTTGTTCTCATGAAATATGAAAAGTATGATATCCTCTTTAATGAAATATTATGTGTCTAAATTGCAGCTAAAAGTTATTCAAATAAAAAAGTTAACAATTATGTATGAAAACAATGGGATCAAATCACCAAATTCAAGAGGCCACAATTGAAAAATGTAGATAGATTATACATATGGAATATAATCATACAACATATATATAGGGTTGTTGAGGTGCGAATAGGTGTTCCTATATGGATGTACAGACTGATGGCTTTGGTTGGACGCAGTGATATTTTTGTAAATAATTCAAATTCAAAAGTGCATAAATTGTTGGATTGTTTTTAATTAATGGTTGAGACTGAAGTGAGACTGAAGTTTTATTAAAAGAGATTATTTGTCAAGCACATGCTTCATTAATGACATTTTTATAAATAAAAGAACACACTTTATTAAAAGAGCTTATACGTCATTGTGTGTGTGTGCTTCCTAGAGCATGTAGGATGTACATCCTAGTGCATGCAGAATTTGCAAATCTTCATTCAAAAGACTTAGGTTTTGGAGCATGTCAATCATTATGTGCATGTTTATCACATCCCATAGAGAAGTGTGTCACAATGGATAGGGAATGTGCGTCGCAATGCATAAAGAATGTGCATCGCTTTATTAAATAGACTTAGTTTTTGGAGCATATGTGCAACACAATGCATTAGGGTTGTGCATCACAATCCATAGAGAATGGTTATCACAATGCATGGAAATATGCATCGCTTCATTAAAAAGACTTAGGGTTCATTTGGGTTTCCATTAGAATGTATTAAAACGCATTATCTTGCATTAAATTGATTATTTAATGTAATTTAATGCATTCTACGCGGGCATCCAAACATACCCTTAGTTTTTGGAGCATATGTGTTGTATTTGCATCACATTGCATGTGGGATGTGCATCGTTGTGCATGGGAAAAGTGCATCGTATTGCACATGGTATACATGTCATCGCTTCATTAAAAAGTAAAAGACTTAATTTTTGGAGCATGTGTGTTGTATGTGCATCACATTACATGGGAGATGTGTGTCGTAGTGAATAAGGAATGTGCATCGCAATGCACATGGGATGTTCATCGCTTCATTAAAATGACTTAGTTTTTTTAGCATGTGTGTTGTATGTGCATCACATTGATGGGAGGATATGTGTCATAGTGCATGAGAATGTGCATCGCAGTGCACATGGAATGGTCCTCCTTTCATTAAAAAGACTTAGTTTTTGGAGCATGTGTGTTGTATGTGCATCACATTGCATGGGGAATGTGTGTCGTAGTGCATGAGAATATGTATCACAGTGCATATGGGATGTTTATCGCTTTAATAAAAAAGACTTAGTTTTTGGAGCATGTGTATTTTATGTGCATCACATTGCATAGGGGATGTGCGGGAATGTGAAACACATCATTCATGGGATATTCATTGTCTCATAAGAAAGACTTAGTCTAGGTCTGTAAATACTAGTCAACGGTTTATCAACGCCGGTCATGCCGGTCAAAGCGTTCACACAGTTCACACAAGAAATGTGGTTCCCATTTGTTAACACAACTATATATATAATAATATATATTCCATTGGAAAAAATTTGATAAAGAAATTCCATATGTGAAGAAATCATAAAAATAGAACCTTTTATTTGATTCTATGATCAAAATTGGATAAATATAAGTGTGGTATTTTCTAATACAAAATAAATTTTAACAGCATAAAGAGACAAGTCACGTATACCAACCGAAATCCCTAGCTCATTTGGAGGTTTTTATAGTAACTCCAAACACAAGTGAGTCTTAAACGTGCCAAAAGCGTGGAAGGCTATTAGAATCTAAAACTCAATTTCCCTAATCAGAAAAAACATCTATTGCAACTTAATTACAAGTTGCTAATATGTTGACGAGTAATGTTCGTTGAGATAAATTCCTGAAGAAATTTATCTCATAGCTCAAAGACATGTACTTTTAAGGACTCGTATGAAATGTTTATTAGGATCTATTTCGAAAGGAATCAGAATGAGTTAGTCCTTAAAGATGTCTTTGCATATGTACATGCACGAGAGGTGACATATGAGAAGGTTGACGATTCTCTAACAATGCAAAAACGTCGACAACGAAGATTAGTAGAGCCGAAAAAATGCAATTCAAGCCAATTGGATTTTGTAAATACAAGTGATATGTTAGCACAAATTACATACGGAAATCATTTATTTGGAAAATGTTTATCTAGATTGGTTTGTATTAATATTTTTAATATAGGCATATATATGAAAGTTCTCGAAGAACTAGAATTAAGTGCACAAAGGTCAATGAAGATATATGAAAGTCATGCATCATTCCTTGCTCAATTAATCACATGTTGCCGATATTTTTTCCCCACCATGAGCTTTGGGTCAAAAGGAGGGTAAGTTCAACAGATTCAGTCAAGCAATGAAGATATATGCTAAATTGAGGGGGAGAATTAAAATTTCTCTTTTTTTTTCTTAGTCTTGATTTTTATCTCATAGCATTTTTGCAGGTTTTTAACAAAGTAGTTAGTGATGTACATCCAAAAACGAGTGTTATAATATTATATATTTATGAATTTACATTAAATAAGCTTAGCTAAACCATAGAGTTAACTTAAGGTGCGTTCGGTATGCCCATACTATTGCTGAAGGTGGCTGAAATGGACTGAAATAGGCGGGGCTTAGTGGAGAGGCTGGAGCGGGTGACCAATGGAGTGTTCGGTTTGGAGGGATGATTTGGGAGCTGAAGGTAGCTGAACATGGCTGAAATATGGTGAAAAAATGAGCTTGATCTCAAGGCTTCTTAGGGCTTAAGTAGGATTTCTTCCAAAATTTACCCCCTTCGTCTTTTATTCCTTCGCGAAATCTCAAAGCCTCATCATCTACACTGGCGATTTTGGGGCTATCTCCTCACAGGTACTTCTCCTTCATTCTCTTCTTCCCCATTTATGTTCTTCCTCATTTCTTTCTTCTTTCTCTATACTGTTCCTCTTCCTTGTGGGTTGTTCGATTGGTGGGAGGATTTTTCTTTTTAGAGTTTTGTCGATTTTGGGGATTACGGTTTGGATTTTGGATTTGGGTATATGTGGCTTGGTTGGGGGGTTGGTTTTTTGAATATGGGTTGTTAATGGTCTCTAGAAATCGAGATCTATTTGGGTTTAAAAGTGTTGGATTATTTTGGGTTTAGGGTTACTTGTGCGATTTGCTGAGACATTCGGTGTTATGGCTTTCGATTTTGGGTTTAGGGTTTTTGATTTAGCGATTTCAGCCATATTCGCCATTGTGGAGTGAAGTTTCTTGGTTCAACCGTGTTCACCATTAGTTGTTTGTTTATACCGGATGTGATCTTGAGAGAGTTTGAAGCTTTGCACCTTATAAAATTAGTACTTTAATATTTCAGGTACTGTCACCGGAGCTCAAAAGTTGGAGCAACAAAAGTTTTCTTTAGCTCAGGTACTTCTGTCACCATTCTTGTAGTTGAATCACACAACAACATATCATCTCTCTCTCTCAAATAAGTTATGCGCTACATAAATTAATGTTCATTGGTGGGAACATTATATGGGGACTTTAATTGGCTTTTTGTCAAACTACTCGAGCTCAGCAAATATAGGAGCTATCTTTTAGGCTGAATAATCAAGTACTGTTTCAATTCCACAGTTCAACTAGTAAAACAATATCAATTTTGTTTATGTAGCTCATTTGTGGTAGGCATAGTTTAAACATTTGACATATTACTTCCTAAATAGTATCACTTGATATAGGATTTAATATATATAATGCTTGCATATGATATAGCAGTTAATTAACCGAATGAGTGCAAGATCTCATGTGTGACACAAATACAGAAGTCCTTTTCTCTCTCTTTATATCTTTATATATAGTGTCTCTATACGTGTATATGTTGTTTGTGTGTGTGACCTCCTTATCGGGTGGCAATGGCATTAACTTTTGCAGGGTTTCGCAATGGTATATGTGGTTTGTTTGTGTGACCTCCTTGTGTGTGTATATGTGGTATGTGTGTGAGCCCTTCTATGTGTGTGTATAGATAGGGATAGTGATACGGGGATCGCCGTAGGGAGGCCCGACCTTGGTGTACAACGAACCAACAAACAAAACAACAAGCAAGTTAGGATCGGCCGAAGGAAAGAAGATAAAGAAAGAACAAGAACAAAGAACAAGAAAGAACTAGAAGAAACTAATAGCCCGAATTAGGAAACCCTTGGATCGGTTGATCCAAGAACCACCACTCCTAAAGCTATCAACCTCGTCTTCTACAACTTCACACAACAAGAAGACGAATCTTCAAGAGCACGAAGAGGATGTCTTGTGTCGCTTTGGATCAATAACTCGAAAGCAATTGTGAATCACAACTCGACCAAAACTAGCTCGGATTGGGCAAACTCACGAAAACTCCCTTTGGGAAGGTTTCTATTTCAGAAATACGTTCTTGAATAATGGGTTTGCTGCTAAGAAAGGAAATAACAAAGAGCTTAAGTAGTTCCTAGTGAACCGGCTCTTAAAAATGCTAAAACAACTAAACCGGAAATAAAAAGTACAAAACCGAGTCTAATAATGTCAAAAGCCCACACGGCTGAGATATGCTAAATAAGGAAGGTTTCCATTAGTGGAAGGTGTAGACAAACCCTACACTCAACCACTAGAAACCCTTGACACCGAGAAGGCCTTGGATGTGGCCGTTGGAACCTCCACCGGAACTTGAAGTATGAGCTCGGCTAGCTCATCTTGGAGACGTCTAGCTTGGCTCCTTGTTATGGGTCCGGATGGTCCTCCATCATCCTCCCCTTCTTGGAGAGGATCCGTCCACGGATCATGAAGCTTGGAATGGCTGGCGTCCGGTTGATGGTAGGGAGTCAAATCAGCCACGTTGAAGGTGGCACTCACACCATATGTGTCCGGGAGGTCTAGGACATAGGCGTTGTCACCGACGCGACGCAGCACCTTGAATGGCCCATCTCCTCTAGGTGCAAGCTTGGACTTGCGCTGCTCCGGGAAGCACTCCTTCCTCAAATGCACCCAAACGAGATCCCTGGGCTGGAAAATCACTCTCTTACATCCCTTGTTAGCCCTAGCTGCATTCCGCTCCGCACAAGCTTCCAGCTTCTCCTTAGTCCTTGCATGCAGCTCCTTGATGAATTCCACGTGCTTACCTGCATCAAAACTTTCACGCTCCTTCATAGGAAAAGGAGCAAGATCAAGTGGAGTATTGGGATTTATACCATAAACACATGCAAAAGGAGACAATGAAGTAGAAGAATGGACTGTCCTATTGTAAGCAAACTCTACATGTGGTAGAGCTTCCTCCCAAGCCTTAAGGTTCTTCTTAAGAATGGCTCGAAGAAGGGTTGATAAAGTCCTATTAGTTACTTCAGTTTGGCCATCCGTTTGAGGATGACTAGAGGTAGAGAACAAGAGTCTCGTCCCTAGCTTTCCCCAAAGCGTCTTCCAAAAGTAACTAAGGAATTTAACATCCCTATCACTCACTATAGTACGGGGTACACCATGTAGCCTCACGACTTCCCTAAAGAAGAGATCAGCTACATTGGATGCATCATCCGTCTTATGGCAAGCAATGAAATGAGCCATCTTAGAGAAACGATCAACTACCACAAAGATAGAATCACGTCCCCTCTTAGTCCGAGGCAGACCCACGATAAAGTCCATTGAGATGTCCTCCCAAGGGGCACTTGGGATGGGCAATGGGCTGTATAGGCCGTGGGGTTGCAACCTAGACTTGGCCTTTAGGCAATCCAAACACCTCTTAATAAGGTGCTCAACATCCCTAAGCATGTGGGGCCAAAAGAAGTGTGCACATAGCATATGATAAGTCTTGTCCCTTCCGAAGTGACCCATTAAACCACCCTTATGGGCTTCTTCAACGAGTAACATACGTAAGGAACAACTAGGTATGCACACTTTTTCAGCTTTAAATAAGAATCCATCAAACAAGTAAAACTTGTCACATGAACCCTTATCTACACACGTCTTATAGATGGCACCAAAATCAGCATCTTCCACATACAACTCCTTAATATATGCAAATCCTAAGACCTTGGAGTCTAATGTGGTAAGCAAGGTGTATCTCCTAGATAGGGCATCGGCAACTACATTGTCCTTTCCCTTTTTGTATTTGATAACATAAGGGAAAGTCTCAATAAATTCCATCCACCTATCATGTCGTCTATCAAGTTTATCTTGGCTCTTGAAGTGCTTCAAGGACTCATGGTCCGTATGTAAGATAAACTCTCTAGGCCACAAGTAGTGTTGCCAAGTCTTAAGTACTCTAAATAGGGCAAAGAGTTCTTTGTCATATGTAGAGTAATTAAGACTAGCCCCTTTCAATTTCTCACTAAAGAAGGCTACGGGTTTACCTTCCTGCATAAGCACGCCTCCAATGCCAATCCCGGATGCATCACACTCCACCTCGAATGGCCTAGTGAAGTCGGGTAACACCAGCAAAGGGGCTTGCGTCAACCTCCATTTTAGGGCGTTGAATGCCCTCTCTTGCGCCTCCTCCCATACAAAGGCCGAATGCTTCTTGGTCACCTCCGTCAATGGGGCAGCGATGGTGCTGAAATCCTTCACGAACCGCCTATAGAAGCTAGCTAGTCCATGGAAGCTCCGCACTTGGCTCACTGAGGTCGGCGTAGGCCACTCTTGAATCGCCTTTATCTTGCTCTCATCTACTTGAAGACCCTTGGAGCTCACTACAAAACCAAGAAAGGAAACATGATTAGTGCAGAATTCACATTTCTTCTCATTGGCATGTAAGCACGCACTACGTAAAGTAGAGAGTACTTCCCTCAAATGTTGCTCGTGCTCCTCAATAGACTTGCTGTATATTAGTATATCATCAAAATAAACAACAACAAATCTACCTATGAAATGCCTCAAAACATGGTTCATTAAACGCATGAAAGTACTAGGAGCGTTTGTCAAGCCAAAAGGCATGACAACCCACTCATACAAACCGAATTTTGTTTTGAAGGCGGTCTTCCACTCATCCCCCTCCTTCATCCTTATTTGATGGTAGCCGCTGCGGAGGTCTATCCTGGTGAAGACCGAGGCTCCATGCAGCTCATCTAGCATGTCATCTAGGCGGGGAATCGGATGCCGGTACTTGATGGTTATATTGTTGATAGCTCGGCAGTCCACGCACATCCTCCACGTGCCATCCTTCTTGGGCACTAGCAACACTGGCACGGCACAAGGGCTAAGGCTCTCACGCACATGGCCCTTGTCAAGCAACGCCTTCACTTGCTCTTGCACCTCTTGGGTCTCCTTGGGATTCATCCTGTACGCCGGCCTGTTTGGAAGAGTAGCACCCGGGATTAGATCAATTTGATGTTCTATACCTCTCATAGGTGGCAATCCGGGTGGCATCTCCTCGGGGAACACATCTTGAAACTCCTCTAGTAGAGCTAAGATGTTCCTAGGCAGCGTAGACTTCAACTCCTCACTTAGCAAGCCGAGACCCTTGCATAAGAGCATGAGGATGGCGTCATGTGGTAGGTGCTCCTCTCTCAACTCCTCCTTGGAAGCCAGCAATGCTTGAGAAGTGGTTTTAGCCTTGGAGGTGCTCTCGGTCTTGCTCCCCTTCTTGGCTTCAACCGGCTTCTCTTGATCCTTTTTCTTCTCAAATGCTTTAGCCACCTGCAAAGGAGTCATAGGCTTAAGTACCACATTCTTACCCTTGTAATCAAAAGAATGACGGTTAGTATAACCATCATGCTTTACTCTCCTATCAAACTGCCATGGACGTCCTAATAAAATGTGACAAGCATTCATAGGGACCACATCACATAAAATAGTATCAACATAATGTCCTAGTGTTATGGTCACATTAACTTGCTTAGACACCTTAACCTCTCCACATTCATTCATCCAATGCAGTTTATAGGGCCTAGGGTGATGGAAAGTATGCAATTGCAATTTAGTGACTAATTCAGTGCTAGCAATGTTGCAACAACTACCCCCATCAATAATCATATTACAAACCTTCCCCTTAACCAAGCATCTAGTATGAAATAAATTTCCTCTAGTAGAGCTAAGATGTTCCTAGGCAGCGTAGACTTCAACTCCTCACTTAGCAAGCCGAGACCCTTGCATAAGAGCATGAGGATGGCGTCATGTGGTAGGTGCTCCTCTCTCAACTCCTCCTTGGAAGCCAGCAATGCTTGAGAAGTGGTTTTAGCCTTGGAGGTGCTCTCGGTCTTGCTCCCCTTCTTGGCTTCAACCGGCTTCTCTTGATCCTTTTTCTTCTCAAATGCTTCAGCCACCTGCAAAGGAGTCATAGGCTTAAGTACCACATTCTTACCCTTGTAATCAAAAGAATGACGGTTAGTATAACCATCATGCTTTACTCTCCTATCAAACTGCCATGGACGTCCTAATAAAATGTGACAAGCATTCATAGGGACCACATCACATAAAATAGTATCAACATAATGTCCTAGTGTTATGGTCACATTAACTTGCTTAGACACCTTAACCTCTCCACATTCATTCATCCAATGCAGTTTATAGGGCCTAGGGTGATGGAAAGTATGCAATTGCAATTTAGTGACTAATTCAGTGCTAGCAATGTTGCAACAACTACCCCCATCAATAATCATATTACAAACCTTCCCCTTAACCAAGCATCTAGTATGAAATAAATTTTCTCTTTGGTTATCATCACAAGGGGTCGGCTAAACATGCAAAGTCCTCCTACAAACTAGAGATTCACCATGCTCAAATTCAATGCAATCCATTTCCTCATCTACATCATGCATAGGTTCATCAACAATAGCCGGACCTTGATCCTCACCCTCGGACTCAGATTCATAGAGTCCAAGATGGTTAATGACCAACGTTCGACTATTGGGGCAATCTTTCATCATATGCCCACGACCTTGACATTTAAAACATATGGTATCTCTAGCTCTAGAAGAAGGAGAAAAGGTCGAAGTACTCCCCTGAGGGCCATTGGCCGACGACGGCTGGCGTCCACTGGACTGCGGCGGAGTTCCTGGTGGTCCACTTTTCCTCGGCGCATCTTGGCTCCTAGGTTGGCTCATGGACCGAGCTTGGTTCCTACCAAATTGCGTCGGAGGATTCGTCCTGGTTTGAGTTTGGGCCCGCCATTGACTCGGCTGGCCGCTAGGGTTCCTAGCCGCATGCCCACCTTGGTTCCGAGCCTTGTACTTCTGATTTTTCTCCACTTTAATGGCCAAATGCAGCAGCTGGGTGGAATCTGTATATGGATACATATCGACCTCGTTAGCAATAAAAGGGTTAAGGATCCGAAGGTACCTTGCCATGGTTGATTCTTCATCTTCCGTGACATTGGCTCGGACCATAGCCGTGAGCATGGCATTGTAAGCTTCCTCCACGCTCATACTCCCTTGCTTGAGGTTTTCCAGCCGTTGCTTGAGCTCCCTAGAGTAGTGTTGTGGCACAAATCGAGCTCGCATGAGGGCCTTCATTTGCTCCCATGTAGTAACCGGGGGATCCAATACCCTTTGTCTCCCTTTGACCAAGTTATTCCACCAAGTTAGGGCAAAGCCGCTAAACTCAATGGATGCTAGCTGCACTTTCTTGGCCTCGATGAAGTTGTGGCAACTCCAAATTTGCTCCACCTTCATCTCCCACTCCATGTAGGCGTCGGGATCACACTTTCCTTCGAAGGCGGGCATCTTGATCTTTATCTTGCCTATACCGTCTTGCTCCAACTCTCTCCGAGGTTGTTGACCTTGATAACCTCTATTACCCCCAAATATGCCCCTAGGCTCATAATAGCCGTAACCCCTATCTTGTCCTTGGTAGCCTCCGAACCTTCCTCCTTGGCCTTGGTTCCACATTTCTTCCTCATAATCTGCATCATTGAATTCGTCTTCCCTAAGCGGATCCTGAGGCTCATTAAGATGGTTAGCAACAAAAGGCACCTCTCGTGGAGGTGGTAATTCAGCTTGGTACATTGGAGCTACCCTATTCGGCCTATCATGACTATGGACAAGGGGAGAATTATGCCTTACCGGAGAGTTCCTCACGGTGCCGGTTCCCACTGCACGGCCACCTCCAAGGGGCACTAAGTTGGCGCCGGAAGGACCACCATGTTCAGCATAAGCCCCTAAGGGCACGGTGGCTGGATTCGGGACCGTCTCTTGTGGTTGGGACACAAGGGTCACCGGGGGTGGCATGACTGGTTGGGGAGCTCTTTGAGACGTCTCTAGGGCAGCCAACCGGTGGGTGATCACGGACACGGAGTCGGTCAACTTCTGGATGAGTATAGCCACGTCCGGGTGCACCGGTGAGGGACTCCTATTGTCACGATCACTTGAGGTGTCGTCTCCTGCCATCACACAAAATCAAGCTAACACGGAACTAGGTGAAGAGTTAGAATCAAAGCCAAACACTCACAAGTGTTTCTCTCGTGTGTTTCACTCACCCTCGCTCAATCTCAACTAGTTTTGTAGTGCAGCCGGTTGGGAAACTCAAGAACTTCACGTGAATTAATTGATCTCAAACAACACTTAACAACCAAGATAAGTCAGATCCAAAGTGAAGTAGAAGAAATCGGCAAGATTCAACAATGGACTCTTATAAACTGAAAATTAGTGCAATCAAAAAGGCACACAAACAAAGATGGAAAAGAAGACTCAACAAAGGATCCTCACAAGGATGTAGTTGCAAGGAAACTAATGGGACTCAAACAAATTTAACTCAAGAATACTACCATGCACGAATGTAATGCAAAGCTTAGTATGGACAAACAATGGAGAAGTTTTAAGAACTCAAGAGGACAAGATGTTACCTTAGCTCGCCTTGACTTGTGCTAGTAGAAGACGGAAGGTGGTCGTAGAGATCGGTGATGATAGGGCAGTGGTAGTCACAAGGAAAGGAGAGATTAGGGTTTTAGGGTTTTTACCGAGCGTCGGCAAGGGGGGCATGACGAGGCAACGGCGACGCGGCGCGGCAAGGATGGGCGCGGCGCTGCACTTGGGATGACACGGCGCGGCACTTGCTTGGTCGTGAGGGCTTGTCACTTGAGAACTTACAACCTTAGGCTAAAATCTAACCTAAGTATTAATGTAATACAAGGTATAGACTAAGCTTTGAAAGAAATAAAATGCAATGCTATGATCGTCCTTTCTCTTTCTTTTTTTTTTTTTTTTGACGATTGATCTTTTTTTTTTTTTTTGACTCTTTCTGATTTTCTTTTCTTCTTCTTTTTTTTTTTTTTTGACTAAAATTCGAAATTCAAATTACAACTGAAATTGAATTAAAAGAAAATAAGGAAACAAAGAAAATTGAGCTTGTTGCCTTGATTGTAGGGGGGGGATAACCGGTTGTTTGACTCTTTCTATACCCACACGCCACCTTTGTAGGAGATGAGGCCGAGTGGGTGCTTGGAAGGAATCGGCACACCTTGATTGTAGGAGATAGCTGCCGCACTTGTTGACTCTTTCAACCCACACGCCAAAAAATTAGGGTTTATGGCCGAGTGGAGATGGGAGTTGGTTAGGGCAGCCGTGGGACTCCTTGGTGAGCACGCCGGCTAGGGTAGTGGGGATTAGGGTATGTGTCTTGTGGGAGGGTTAGTGGCCGGTTAGTGTAGTGGTGGTGATGATGAGGGTGGTGGCCGGAGATAGGGTTTTTTGGCTAGGCTAGAAATGATTCTTGGATGGTAAGAAGACACCGTCCGATCTCCACACACACACAAGCCAATGCTTCCACAAAACACAAGATCAATTAGAAAATTAAGCAACAACACAATCGACTCAACAAGACAACAAGAAGGAAGAAAACAGATTCGGCTATGCAAGGCACAACCAAATGACACAAGACACAATACCGAATTGATGAACTCGGCAAGAACAATTGTTGACACCAAAACTCAGCTCTGATACCACTTTGATACGGGGATTGCCGTAGGGAGGCCCGGCCTTGGTGTACAACGAACCAACAAACAAAACAACAAGCAAGTTAGGATCGGCCGAAGGAAAGAAGATAAAGAAAGAACAAGAACAAGAAAGAACTAGAAGAAACTAATAGCCCGAATTAGGAAACCCTTGGATCGGTTGATCCAAGAACCACCACTCCTAAAGCTATCAACCTCGTCTTCTACAACTTCACACAACAAGAAGACGAATCTTCAAGAGCACGAAGAGGATGTCTTGTGTCGCTTTGGATCAATAACTCGAAAGCAATTGTGAATCACAACTCGACCAAAACTAGCTCAGATTGGGCAAACTCACGAAAACTCCCTTTGGGAAGGTTTCTATTTCAGAAATACGTTCTTGAATAATGGGTTTGCTGCTAAGAAAGGAAATAACAAAGAGCTTAAGTAGTTCCTAGTGAACCGGCTCTTAAAAATGCTAAAACAACTAAACCGGAAATAAAAAGTACAAAACCGAGTCTAATAATGTCAAAAGCCCACACGGCTGAGATATGCTAAATAAGGAAGGTTTCCATTAGTGGAAGGTGTAGACAAACCCTACACTCAACCACTAGAAACCCTTGACACCGAGAAGGCCTTGGATGTGGCCGTTGGAACCTCCACCGGAACTTGAAGTATGAGCTTGGCTAGCTCATCTTGGAGACGTCTAGCTTGGCTCCTTGTTATGGGTCCGGATGGTCCTCCATCAGATAGAACTTGTAAAAACAAAAATCAAACCCATTATAAGCAAGTGGTGCATACATCCATATCTAAAAATAAATATTAAGTTTCTGTGTGTGTATAGATAGGGAGAGAATTTTGCTTACTTGAATGAGATCAGTTCAACTCTCCTTTGTCCAACGATATTAAGTTTCTGCCTTGACTTACTTGCTGAATGATTTTATCTTAATTTGGATCAATCAATTACACTTTTGCATTCTAAAAATAAAGCCAAACAACTGAACATTATTAGATACACAGTCTAACAAGCATTATTTCACTACAACACCACTAATCTTCCAAACCTCATCTAGACAAGGTTCTGCAGGATTATCAATCTTGTGATTCTCTCCCTTATCTGTTCTGATCAAAATAATGACAATCAGCAAAACCATACATCAAAACACGAGCTCAGTGCATTATAAATGTAATTTGGTATGTTACAATGCAAGATTTTGTATTATATGATGTAATCCAAACACAACAAATCAATGGTTTGTGTCCCTAACCTCCTGCCCCTTTCTCTCTTTTTCTGTCTATATATATATATAGGAGTGGCAAAGGCATTTGTCTTGTTTGACATAAAGCATAATGGCATATTTTGCAATGTGTTTCTGAATTGTTCCTTTTCAAATTTCAACTCCATGAACAACTAGTAGTTGTGCTTTGTGTTTGATGAATAATAGTATACCACCTTATGACCATATACCACTTTATTTATTCTCATTTATCTCTGTCCCATGTAGGTATTTGACTTGTTTGACATAAAGCATAATGGCATATTAAGATAACATAGAATGACTAGTTTTTGATATTGGTAGTTTTTTTTCCAATTTTTTTTGTTTGGTTGTTTTGTTAGTCATGGTGTGCATATGTAAAGGTATATATATATGATTACTTTTCAACGCATATGCAAAATTGCCATTTAGCGCATAGGGTATGCACGTAACGTGAGGAGCCTCTCCCCACGTTACGTGAGAGCAAAATAGAGCCACACGTAACACATGACTCCCATCCACACGTTACGTGTGGATCTCACCTACACGTAACGTGTGGATGAGAGCCATGCGCTACGTGTGACTCTATTTTGCTTAAGTAACATTATACTTTATTTGTAGTATTTATTTGTGTTTCAATGTTGTGTATGAACCATACTATTGTTTCTAAATAGGCATATTAGGGGAGGGTTACCCCCATTTTGTAGCCCGACTTTTCTGTAATCTTTATAAGAACAATACAAATTGATCATTAACCTAGAAGACAAAACAAATTGTTCATTATGCTGGTTGACTACAACCTCATTTAGCACACAATATAGAAAAGAATACAAATTGATCATAAACTTAGAAAAAAATTAGAGAAAATATATGACACTGTTTTAGCGTTTGAAGAAATTAGGGTAGTCTTTGATAAACGTTCGTTTCATATGATATCTCTGCTTTGCTAAGTTTGCTTACTTCCTACAAAGGTGGATAGTACATAAACAACATTACACAAAAGATACGACATTAATCACCTACGATGTATATCATTTAGTATATTAAAGTTATACCTACGAATGTTATCAAGATCTTTAACAAGATCTTGATTTTCCTTTACAAGATCTTGTTTTTCCTTAACAAGATCTTGTTTTTCCTGCCATTGTTGTCGAATAACCGCGTGTGCCATGTCCTCGTACATTAGATCAATCCACTCCCTGAAACGACACCCCACTTCTGGGCATCCCCAATACCTTCTTCCGTAGTTCCACTGCAAATCCCAAGTTCGGACAACAACTTTCAAATTACAATAGCATAGCCTATCTCCGTTTGTTGATGATTTGGATGAAGATGCCATTATTTGTTGTAGTGTTTGGTTTCTTACAAATATCATGAATCCATTAATATTTAAAGGTTAGGGTTACTAAATTGATAGAAACTGGAAGAAGAAGCTTACCCAAAAGTGTATCTTTAGGCGCTGCTTGTGTTGGAATTGTTTTAGTGAACAAACAACCCTAATGCTTCTTATATAGTGAAATGCCAATGTGTTTGACAACTAATAACCAGCCTCAAAAAGGAGAAATCTGATTGACAAATCTTTGACAGTTAATAACCAGATGTTCTATATAGCTATATACAGTTATAGTCACGAGTCTTTTATCCTAAACATCAAAACCCTAAATCCTAAACCCTAAACTCTAAACCCTAAACCATAAATCCTAAAACCTAAAACCCTAAAACCTAAAACCCTAAATGTAAACCCTAAACCCTAAGGGAATCACCACGTTACGTGTGAATAAACTCCACACGTTACGTGTGGAACGACTCCCCACGTAACGTGTGGTAGATGCTACCACGTAACGTGTGGTTTCGTTTGTTGTAAAACGCATTGAATTAACCGTCTTGTCCCCACCTAACTGAATTAATGGTCCCCTCTTCATCTTCATCTTCCCCGGCTAAGCCCCAATTTCGAGCCTAAACACTTCATATCAAACACTAAAATTTTGTGTTTTACACTCATTTTTTGTTAAAAAAAATGGACAATATGAACAACAATGTCGAAGAGAATCCACTTTCGAATGAGGTAATTTCTTTTATTTAAAGTTAAAGTTCTCATTTTTTGTTTTGGACATGTTCAAAGTTTTGAGCTTTAGTTGTTTAGGGTTTAGAAAACTAGACATGATATTTATTGTTTAGGATTTAACTAAGTTTCACATGCTAGATTTTTAAAGTTTTGAACTTGATATTTGTTGTTTAGGTATTAAAAACCAAGTTTTACATGCTAGATTTTGAGGGATACTTTTGTAAGAAAGCGAGATTGGCGTTGCATTAAAATACAGTTTCACACGTTATGACCTATGCATATCCACACATAACATGTAGACATGCTCCACACGTAACGTGTAGACATGCTTCACACGTTACGTGGGCAAGTAACTCACCACCAGATACTGTTCCTTCTGTAAAAGGGCACGGTTTAGGGTTTAGGGTTTATAATTAGTTCACTACTTGATGAGACGATTTCATGTGTATGCAGGCGAACTATTCTTTGTACGAGGGGTTAAACAATATTTCCCTCGATGATTGGAGCACCCCACAAAAATCTTTTTGTGGTTGGGAAATACCATCCTTCTCACTTGGATCGTTTGCCTATAGTTGTCCGCCTCCAAAAGCATCTTTATCTCATGGAGAGACTAAGAATTCGGCTTCTGCTAACCCACTATTTTACTTTCCATCCCTACACACACATCCTCAGTTTAGTGTACCACCAGAAGAGGATGTTTTCGTCTTTGCTGATTATTCAGAGTTCTTTACAACTGACCAAATCTGGGAGTCCAGAGAAGATGCATTTATGTGGGCACGGGAGACTGCTATGTGTCACAAATTCTGCATCATAAAGGGGAGGAACATGTGGGCCATAAAACAACTTTCAAAAATGTTTGTCAAGGTCCAACGAGCACCCACATGCTTGGTCACAGATCGGGAGAATGCGTTGATGAACGCCTTAGACAAGCAGTTTCCAAAAGCAAAATTCCTTTTGTGTAGGCGTCATGTGAGGAAAAATATTGAAGACTTCGGGAAGAAGGCCATGGACAAGTTTAGGGACACAATGTTTTTCAATGATTATATGAAACTATTCAAGGAAACAACCTGATAGCTCCATGAACCCCTCAATGACGGCGAAGGACGAAGAGGGAACAACGAGAGTGCACTCGAAGAGGGCCAGACGCAGGAGAGCCAGACAAAAATGCATCAGAACGCCGTTCAGTGGAAGTGCACGGTTTGCTGCAAACCATGCACAGTTGCAAGCAAACCGTCACCAGCCAGAATTAAGTGTCCTAGTTGAACTGCACGGTTTGCTGCAAACCGTGCACCTGCCCAGAACTTGCTTTCAGTTAAACTGCACGGTTTGTTACAAACCGTGCGGTCGTCCTGACGTGCCGCATATTATTTTTCCGAGATCTTTTCATTTAGGAAATATTATTTTATTATTTTTTGACGGTATTTAAACTTGGAAAACCCTAGTTGTAATCTTTACATTGAATTTGAGTAGTAAAGTTGAGTACGCTCCTTCCCTTGAGTTCTAACATCAACTCTACGATCCCACAGATCGTCTATCCCGTAGCTCGTCGCTTCGAGCAATTCATACAACGTCTCTTCGGTATTTCAAGATCATCTCTTTGATCTCTCCATCATCTCTTTGACGCGTTTGAGGGTTATCTCTTTAGCCCTAGGAAAGCCATCACTTTGGCTACGGAAGAGAAGAATCGATTCCACGCTTGAGGAATCAAAGATCCTGCGTTGCAGACAACACTTCAGGGGTTGTTCACATCAACTGGCATCAGAGCCTATCTGATAGACCCTTGATCGGATTGGGAGCGGTGCAAGGTTTGATCCACAATTTGGAGGCAACGACAACCGGAGAAGGTGAAGAAGTGGACCGGCGTTCTCCTTGAGGGCGGCGACTTCTACGGTGGTTCTGGGGCAATATGTTGGCACAATGGGAGTGGAAGAGAGTGGTGGTGGTGGTCGGAGCAGGTTGTGATGGTGGTGGGAGAATTGGCTTGCCCTAGCGGAAGGTGTCACCAAAGGGAGCAAGCGACAAGAAGGAAGGCGGCCTTCTTGAGGGTGGTTCTTTCTGCGGCGGAGATGGCGGCTTTGGAGGGCCCAATGGGGGTGTTACTGAGTGGTGGTGGTGGCTGGAGTGAGGCGTGGTGGTGGTGGAGGATATCGGCTGCCCTAGGTGGATATGACGCACCACCAAGAGAGAACCGTGGGGCTCAACCAAGGATATGACTCACCAAGGTTGATAAGGGATAGATAAGGGTTCAATATGACTCATGAACCAATGGTGAACTTCTGGATCAAATGCTCTCAAAGGAGTGAATTGGATTGATCAAAAGTTGAGTTTTACATCAAGGATTACAAGGCTTTATATAGCCAAAACCGAAAGCAAAAGCAAGGCAATTAAAGCCAACTCTCCACGTCCCAAGAGGGATATCAAGGGTTGGAATGCATGTACTAGATGCATTGGAAAAGACTAAGATTAAATGCAAAAGGAAAGCAAGTGTTTAAGACAACTAGGTGAATGCACCAAATGCATAACTCTTCAAATTTCCACACGGCTTTCACACCATTTCCACACGGCTTCACATGGCTGAAATTGCTTCTTCATGGGCTTGGTTTGGGCTGGTTTCCTTCGGCCTTCAAGATGACAAAAGGGCCTTTGTCATGCTCGGCCCCAAGTCGTGTGAAGAGGAGGCCCACATCGAGAAGTTGTTGTAGTTCTTTGGCCTTAGACCGAGTGATGCGTTTTGGTGCCGGATCTTGAGTTAGCATTGGCTTGGCTTCCATGCTTGGTTCAAGATGTGAGGGATTCACATCATCCTCCCCCTCTTGGAGAGGATTCGACCACGAATCTTCAGCTAGGGTGTCCTCCTCATCTTGCGCCAAGTAGGGCTTCAAATCCGACACATTGAAGGTGTCATGTAATCCATAGGTGGGCGGCAATTCTATCTTGTATGCATTGTTGTTAATCCGCTTGAGCACTTGGAATGGTCCTTCCGCCCTAGGCTTCAACTTGGAGTTTCGTTGTAGGGGAAACCTTTCCTTGCGGAGGTACACCCACACCAAGTCACCGGGCTCGAAAATCAACTCCTTGCGGCCTTTGTTTGCTTGCTTCTCATATTGGGCCGTGCGCTTCTCCAGCTGCCTCCGAGTTTCTTCATGCATCCTTTTGACATACTCCGCTAGTTCCTGGCCTTCTTTGCTAAGAGAAGAAACAATGGGGTGAGCAACAAGATCTAAGGGAGTAGTAGGGTTCTTACCATAGGCCACTTCAAAAGGAGACTTCTTGGTGGCGGAATGTGTGGAGCGGTTGTAGGCAAACTCTATGAAAGGGAGGCATTCTTCCCACCTGCGGAGGTTAGTCTTAAGCACAAAACGAAGTAAGGTGCCAAGCGTCCTATTAACCACTTCCGTTTGCCCATCAGTTTGGGGGTGACAAGTGGTTGAGTAGAGAAGCTTGGTACCCAACTTGGCCCACAAGGTTTTCCAAAAGTGACTAAGGAACTTGACGTCCCTATCCGACACTATGGACTTTGGAATCCCATGCAAGCGAACCACAAAGTCAAAGAAGAGATTAGCCACATTAGTTGCATCATCGGTTTTGTGACATGCAATGAAGTGTGCCATTTTGCTGAACCGATCCACAACTACAAATATAGAATCCTTTCCCCTTTTGGTCCTAGGAAGACCCAAAACAAAGTCCATGGATAGGTCTTCCCAAGGTTGTTGGGGAATGGGCAAAGGCATGTACAAACCATGAGGGTTCATCTTGGACTTAGCTTGAACACAAGTGGCACACGAAGCACACAAACGTTCGACGTCCCTAAGCATATGCGGCCAGAAGAAATGTTCCCTCAAGGCATGCAACGTCTTAGCAACGCCGAAGTGACCCATGAGGCCACCTCCATGTGCTTCTTGCACAAGCAATTTCCTAGTTGAACCACTAGGTATGCATAATCTATCTTTCCTCATAAGGTATCCCTCGTGCAAATAATATTGATCTTTGCTTCCCAAAGAACTACATGCCTCAAATATGTCTTTGAAAGCCTCGTCCAAGACATATAGTTCCTTAATGAAAGCAAAGCCCAACATTCTAGCATCCAAAGAAGTGATGAGGGCATACCTTCGAGACAAAGCGTCCGCCACAACATTGTCCTTTCCCTTCTTGTGTTTGATCACATAAGGGAAAGACTCAATGAATTCAACCCATTTGGCGTGGCGCTTCATCAACTTATGTTGACCCTTGAGGTATTTCAAAGCCTCATGGTCAGAATGAATCACAAATTCCTTAGGGAGGAGGTAGTGTTGCCATACCTCGAGACATCTTACCAAAGCGAGAAGCTCTTTGTCATAGGTGGGATATTTGAGCTCAGCCTCATCCAACTTCTCACTAAAGTAGGCAATGGGCCTTCCTCCTTGCATGAGCACGCCTCCCAGTCCCACTCCCGAAGCGTCACATTCAATCTCAAAGGGGCAAGCAAAGCAATCGGACAACAACCAAATAAATTCCGGTTTTAGGGCCAATTGAAACTTGTCATTCAAAACTCAATCTTGGACTAAAGAAAAATCAGTTTAGATGACCAAACCTTACGTGGCTCTGATACCACTTGATAGACCCTTGATCGGATTGGGAGCGGTGCAAGGTTTGATCCACAATTTGGAGGCAACGACAACCCCAACTACAAAACCCCCCTCTTGTTACTATTGCATGCGAACAACACATAGATTAATCCCTTCCTCCATGTGGATTCGACCCTTGCTTGCCCTAACTACTTGTTTAGGTTTGCTAGGATTTATTTGATTAGGTGATACGACGACTATCCCCTCTATCAAATTGGCATCGTTGCCGGGGAGGCAAGGCTTGATTTTCCTGTGTGTTTGTTTGTGTGTGTGTTACTTTGGTGTGGACCTATCTTACGGTCCACACCAGTGCTACTAATTTTTATTTTTCCTTTTTGCTTTTGATACAGATATGAGTTTTTGGGGAGATCCACGAGATGACCTATACTCCTACTCATTCTCCCCAGAGAGGGGATATTACCCCTATTCGAGTGCAGCAGGACCAATCAGATCCTGTAGAATCTATCACGCAACGCTGCACATCACCGATGATTGTCCAGGACTTCCCGCATTCGCAGCTACAATAAATGCACGAAGAGGTGTTGACTCGCATGGGCCGAGACATGAGCCATA
The DNA here is from genome assembly GCA_027886185.1 of Rheum nobile. Lineage (NCBI taxonomy): Eukaryota > Viridiplantae > Streptophyta > Magnoliopsida > Caryophyllales > Polygonaceae > Rheum > Rheum nobile. The sequence goes on along the minus strand of WOAB01000306.1, from coordinate 441,644 downwards.
CTCACACCAACAACAGTTCAGTCCGTATGGAAATCAACCACCGTACAGGCAACCATATTCATATGGAGTCCAAGGACAGAACGCAAGTTTGTATGTGCCCGGTGCAGACGCACTCAACACTTTGACGCAAAGCATTGCAACCCTGGCTCAGAACATGTCCTCAATGAATACAACGATGGTTCAGAATGTTCCTTTGTTGGGAAAAAAAGTAGAAACGGTAGCCCAACAGCAGCAAGAGGCGATCCCCAGTATCCAGAGTCGGCTGAACCAACTGAATCAAGTGTTGATGAAGTTGAAGTCCGAAATATCTCAAGTCCTTGCAGTAAAAAATACACAAGAGACTGTCTGTGCTGTGCCACTGAGGTGCGGGGCTGAGAACGAGGCTAAAAGGGTCGTTGAGGAGGAAGTCCAGGAGAGTATGGAGGTACCTCATGAAGAAAAAGAGGTCGAGAGCGAGAAAGAAGCCGACGAACAGGAACTGCGACCGCGACCTACCAACCGCGATCGCGGCTCCTTCGCTGAATTAAATTGGCCAGAAGTCGAGAGTAAACCGCGACCGCGGTCCGAAGACCGCGATCGCGGCCTGATCACTGTGGGAAATGTCGAGGATTTGACGTCACCGCGACCGCGACCTACCAACCGCGATCGCGGTTCTTCCCCAGAAGCGGTTGTTCCTCCCGAAATCGTCCCCGACCCTCTCAAAGATGCCTATGATGAGTATGTGCATCTAAACTCTCTCCCACTTGTTTTGTTGGACCCCGTTATACCCTTCCCTGTGGCTCTGAAGGACACCAGAATGGTAAAGAACAACAAAGGTTTATTTGACACCTTCAGTAGCCGCAAGGCGAACGTTCCTCTGGTCGCTCTGGCATACAGCACCCCTCGTTGTCCAGAATTTTTAAGGATGTTGGGCAACATCAAGAAGAAGCCAAAAGGGAGGCACAAAAAGGAAGCATTGATCCAAGTGGCTGATTTTTATACGCTGGGCACGGGGCAGGACATACATGCAGCCCCTGAGATGATGGGCAGACCATTTCTGAAGATGGCAAGTGCATTCATAGATATGAACAACACTCCATCCATCACGAAGTGTAGGAGACTGGGGAAAATGCTCAACATGGAGCATATAAAGAGGCATCCACCTGATCTAGGCCCCAGGAGTTCAGTTGTTGTGAGCCACCCTAGTTGAGGAGGATGAGTAGTATGTCAAGCCATGACAATAACTAAGGCGCTGTCCGGGAGGCAACCCGATGTATGTATTTTTTTCCTTTGTCTTTCTTTTTTATTCTCGTATTATTTTGGTGTGTTTTCGCTTTGTTTTTGTTTTTGTTTTTGTTTTTGTTTTCGACTACACCACACAGGAAAGCCGAGAAGAAACCGTGACCGCGGCATAACACCCGTGATCGCGGCCGGAGAAAGTCGAGCAAAAACCGCGATCGCGGCACAAAACCCGCGATCGCGGGCCCACGGCGCGCCGCGAATTAGGGTTAGTCAAAACAAATAAAAAATAAAATAAAAAAGTCATACGTTACCCGCGATCGCGGCCTTCACTGCCGCGATCGTTGTTCCTCCACGGTGTTCCTTCCATGGTGATTTTTCCACGGCGGTTCATTCATGGCGGTTTTGAGGCGGTCTTTCTTCATCATGTTCACGAGCAACAACCGGTGTACCCTTGATCCATCCATTGTTGTTGTTCCCTGCGGTACGTCTTCACCTGTGCGTCACCACCTGTGCATACTGAGTTCGGAGTTCCAGCATTCCATGATTTATCTCTTGGTAAGTTTGACTGTTGAAGTGGTGATGAAGTTTATGGGGATCCCTACATCCCTGAGTACCTTCCTATTGACGAAGACTACCACCCCGGCGTACGCTCAGTGAGTTCTTTCTTTCTTCTCCTCAATTTTTTCTTTGTCTTTCATACATTGAGGACAATGCATGATTCAAGCATGGGGGAGTAGAAAGTACTTGCTATCCATCTTGTAACTTAGTTTTGATTTCAGCATTGTTATTTCCATTCAGCATTATCCATTGTTCGCATTCCCTTTTGAAAAAAAAAAATTAGAAAAAGTCAAAAGGCAAAAAAAAAAAAAAGACATACATGAAAATCCTGGGACAAGTCGAAAACCCGAAAGGGCGGCTTGAGTAATAAGCAGGTGGCCCGGACCAGCGCTAGGCTGGGGTAAAAAGATGTCTGAGTGACGTGAGCATATGTGAGCACATCTATGAAAAAAATATGAGCGGCTAGGATGAAAACCCGAAAGGGCTCCTAGGCACACTGAGTGAAAATAAGAGGAGTGATTTTAGGATCTCATTTTACCTGGAGGGGCGACATAAGAAGAGGAGACAAAAAAGGATTGTCGGGTAGGTCACTTTGGGAGGCATAAGGAGTCATAGATGGAGGCTAGGATTATAGGTCACTTTACACCATTGGATGTCCGGGTTGAGCTTGGGGGAAGTACTCTGCTTGCCCTCAAGCTTGTTGAGTTATGGATGTGTTGTAGATGAGATTGGTGCCAGGAGCTTGGCATGGGTTAGGTAACTCTTTGTTGGAGGATATGCTTCCTGAGACCTTGGGTGCTGTATTGGAGGAGTAGACTTTCTTTTAGTTTACTCGAGGACGAGCAAAGGTCTAAGCATGGGGGAGTTTGATAAGCACTACTTTGTAGGGCTTAATTAAGAGTTATTAGAGGGTTTTATTGGTGCCATTCGGGTAGATTTAGACACATTCATGTGCATGGTGTTTGGGGGCAAAGATTGGTGTTTTGGTGGTGTTTTGAGCTTATTGGAGTACATTTGAAGATTCGGGATATGGAGCCACCAAGGAGTATGGAGTTAGAGAGGAGAAGTGTGGATTTGGTGGTCTGGAGAAGCAAATTGAAGATATCCAGAGGAAGAGAAGTTGACCACTGAGGAGACGAAGAAGAACCAAGGAGAGAGTCCACACGAGAGTAGAAGAACAATGTGCTGAATTCAATTGATTTGATCTCTCTACTCAGATGTCCAAATGCAGTGATTCCAATTCGAGGAGTTAGATCTTGAAGTCTACTACAAGTCCCAAAAATATGAGCGCAATCAGAGTTGGGAATCAAAAGTTATTAAGTTTTGACGAAAGTGGTGCAGAAGCTGAAAATCGAGCATTAACCGTGATCGCGGGTCTTGGGCCGCGATCGCGGGTCATCAGCGCCGAAAGCTGCATCTTTTCCTGAGCTTATCTTTTCAAATTTCTTTTTCCCTTTTTCTTATTTTTAATTTAGTTAGTTTCTTAATGGGCTAGGTCATTTTGTTAGAGCCCTATAAATACTTTCTTTTAGCATTGAGGTTGAAATCTTCCACACTTTAGTTGTAATTTTCATTCATCGTTGTTTTCTTTTCCTTTGAAGTTTTCACCATGTCTATGAGGAGCTAAGCCTCTTTGGCTTAGTCCGGTAATGGAAGCATGAGTTTATTCATCTGGTTGTGAGGTTTTGTTCCTATCTATTTATTCCTATTGAGTTATATTATCTCTTCTAAGCTTATTCCATTGGATTTCATTAATTGCACTAGCCCGCGTAACTAGTTGTTATTGGTGATTTTCATATTGCTAGGATTAGGAAATTATTGGGCTAACGTCCTATTCTGCTGTAGCAACTATAATTTACATGCTCTGGTTGAAATTGTTCTATTGTAGGGAGAGTTAATTACATGGTAAATACATCTGAGCGAGCGTTCTGTGTATCCTGGTTAATTCTTATATGCATTGCTGCCTTTGGGTTGAACCTTTAGTGGTACTAGGGTTATTCATTGGTAAGGGTTCTTTGTGGAAGGTTTCCCTATGAATTTACATAAGATCGGGACAGGAATAACCGAATAGGAAGATAGGACTTAATCTATGAACAACCTTTGAATGACTTATGTGGACATTACTTGGCTAAGTGTTTTTCTCTCTTGATATTTCATCCATTGTACTTTGTTTTGTTTGTTTTGTTTGCAACCAACCAACTACAAAACCCCCCTCTTGTTACTATTGCATGCGAACAACACATAGATTAATCCCTTCCTCCCTGTGGATTCGACCCTTGTTTGCCCTAACTACTTGTTTAGGTTTGCTAGGATTTATTTGATTAGGTGATACGACGACTATCCCCTCTATCAGACACCTACGCAGCCGACCCGGTATTTGACACCTACGACGATGAGGGGGAGGAGGAGATGGACGAATACATATGCATCTCTATGGACGAGCACGACAACGTGCCTATTGGCTTGGTTCCACGCAGCGTTATTACCGCCAACGAGGATGGTGGGAGTTACCGCGACATCATCAATACAAAGGTGATCCAGTACTTCACGTTTGAGACGCCTCCACAACCCGACATTCACGACAAATGCGAGAACCGGCTTCCCTTAGCCCGGTCCCGTGATGTCTCCCCAATAATTCAGGGACGTCTTCCTTGCTTTTTACTTGAACCTTTTGCTTGTCTCTTAAATGTTAATGCTTTGGTTGATTTACCCCCTACGGTGTCTACTCTTTTGTAGGAACGCAACGCAGGTCGGCGTGCCGTGGAGTTTTAGCCCAGAGGCTTGGTACGACTGCACTTGCGTCGCGATCTCTTTCTATTAAAGCGACACCGCAAGTGGGATGCTAGCGATATTGGCCCATTTCAGGTGCTACAATGCCTTGGTGTCGATGCCTACCGCTTGATTTTACCCGATGACTATGGTGCGCATCCTACGTTCAACGTCGCTGCTCCCTCTTCTTATGCGCCTCATGCTTTTGCCGACGAGGCCGAAGCGGGGACGCTTCGCAGCCAAGAAGGGGAGATTGATAGCTCCATGAACCCCTCAATGACAGCGAAGGATGAAGAGGGAACAACGGGAGTGCACTCGAAGAGGGCCATGCGCAGGAGAGCCAGACGAAAAATGCATCAGAACGCCGTTCAGTGGAAGTGCACGGTTTGCTGCAAACCGTGCACAGTTGCAAGCAAACCGTCACCAGCCAGAATTAAGTGTCCTAGTTGAACTGCACGGTTTGCTGCAAACCGTGCGGGTTTGCATGCAAACCGTGCACCTGCCCAGAACTTGCTTTCAGTTAAACTGCACGGTTGGTAACAAACCGTGCAGTTGTGTTACAAACAGTGCGGTCGTCCTGATGCGCCGCAGATTATTTTTCCGAGATCTTTTCTTTTAGGAAATATTATTTTATTATTTTTTGATGGTATTTAAACTTGGAAAACCCTAGTTGTAATCTTTACGTTGAATTTGAGTAGTAAAGTTGAGTACACTCCTTCCCTTGAGTTCTAACGTCAACTCTTCGATCCCACGGATCGTCTATCCCGTAGCTCGTCGCTTCGAGTAATTCATACATCGTCTCTTCGGTGTTTCAAGATCATCTCTTTGATCTCCCCGTCATCTCTTTGACGCGTTTGAGGGTTATCTTTTTAGCCCTAGGAAAACCATCACTTTGGCTACGAAAGAGAAGAATCGAATCCACGCTTGAGGAATCAAAGATCCTGCATTGCAGACAACACTTCAGGGGTTGTTCGCATCACAACCCTAGAAGGGTATTGATGTGACCCTGCCTCCCATGACGGCCCAAGACGAGGAACAAGCCATGAGCCTACGCTCACAAGGCCCAGTGACAAGGTCCAGGTCCAAGGCCATCGCCGCCGCCGTCGCGTCTCTGATTACACGCGCCGTCGCCAACCAAGGAAGCCCAGAGACCAAGCCCAGACTCGTCATCCTCGCCACCATCGAGAGTGAAAGAACACGTTCTTCTGAAGACTTGTCGTCGTCTCACGCGATGATCACTTCAAAGCCTTCACCGCGTCACTGAGTTTCACGCGTTCTTTTACAGACGATATCTATATCTGGTATTTCCAGCTTAGTTATATAGTTTCCTTATTTGCAACGTTTTAGATAATTTCCTTATTTATAGCGTTTAAGATAGTTTCCTTTTATCTTTTAGGGTTTGTGCCTTTTGCATGCTTGCATGGGCTAACCCTTAGGCTCGTTTCGACCCAAGCCCATTAGGTCTTGGTCGAGATCCCTTCCCTATTTATACCCTACTTTGTACTCTTTATTTCGCACGTTCAAAGTTAAAGTTCAAGGTTTAAAGTCGAGTGTTAATCCCTCCTTCCCTTGATCGGACGTCACCCATATCCCTCTCATCCCCATTCACTCCGCCGCCGACGCTACGGCAACCACTCGATCTTTATCGAGCTTATCCCCTCCACAGTCGACGCTACGACATCAACGACTTGTCTCTTCAAGTCGTCTATCCCTCCATTCAATCGTTTCCGCCACCGCTATCCATACTTCCATCAACTCGCTTCCATCGCCGCCGTGATCACCACCACCACCAAACATCGCGTTCTTCAACGCGTTCAGCATCATATTCATCAACTGAGATGTTCAAACGTGACTTCCCAACCAAGACTAGATCCAAGGTGTCTCCTTTGACAACTTGGCTTGACACTGGAGGCAAGGACACATCAACTGGCATCAGAGCCCAGCAGTCTTGTAAGTCACGAACTCAAGTTTCAATTTTGTTCACAATTTTTCTTGACCCCCATCTATGCTTTCGTACTATCTCGCGAGAAAAAAATCACGAAAAACCAGAAATTTTCCATCTTTGATGACCCTTCGGTTTCTACAAGGTCACACCTTGGCCAAATTTTTTTTCCTTCCTTCCCAAGTTTTGGTGTGTTAGATATTTTGTTATCTTGCATGCTAGAATATTTTGTTTCCTTATTTCATGCGTGGATAGAGTTTCCTTGTTTGTTCGATTTTGCTTTTTAGTTAAGTTTACCAATTTCCTTATAAGATATTCTCAAAATCTTATCTTCTCTCTCATCTCTCTACAAAGATCACACTTGTGATATTCTAGATACTTAGACCTTTTTTTTTTAATTTTGTTTCCTTTTGCAATCCGCAAAGATCAAAAGATAAGATTTCGGATATTTAAAAAAAAAAATAGATATCAAAAAGATATTTAAACAAAAAAAGTTTCCAAAGTTAGGTAAAGCCAAAATAAGGCAACCCTAACTCCCTCACCCAGGTCTAAGCTCATCTTCTCAATCTCTCCATCGTCTAGGTAGCTTCCTAGAAGGTGATTTCTTGCTACTCGGTTGCTTTGTTTCCGTTTGTTTAGGGTTTTAAATTATTCTTGTTTGTTTGATTGCAACTTGCTTGATACACCAACTCTTGTGCAAACCAAGCCGCCCTCACGGCAAGCCCAAACAAGCCCTACCTACGTGAACTTTGTGACTTGATTAGTGATTTGCTTGGTTGTTGTTCTTTGTTGTCTTTTGGTTCGTTTTTACTCCCATGTCTGGCCGTCTTGTTATAGGCACGATGCAGATTGGTTCCAATCAAGACGACCGCGAAGTCGACACAACAAACCGAGATCAACTCCCACAGTTGGTTCTACATCAGGACCAACCACCACAAGACCAACAACGCGATCCAATCATGGAATTGTCTGAAGATCAAACCTTGATCCAGGCTCTAAGACAAGAGATCACGACTTTGAAAGCCCAACCACCAGTGGCACCCATCGTGCCAACTCCTACCCCTCCAAGTGCTATGGACGCGCCGCCTCCACCTGGAGCTACTGACGCGGGTCCATCGAAGACGAGAGTCGACAAGAGATCGCGACTTCGTTTCCCACGCGGACTGCTATGTCCCCAGAGCCACACTTGCTGGCTTCGAAGACGGCTCCGACGCCGAGGATACTCGAGGTGAGTACTTTGAACCTTACAATTTTGATGACAGGTATGCCTCTCGGAGACCATAGCGCCGTGTGCAAGCCTCTACACCACGCGATGGCCGATGTCGTCAAGCTGCCCAAGCCGACGTGACGCCAAGAAGACACAACCGCCGCGATCGTGGAGCTGCCCCCCGCGATGATCCTTTGAGGACACCCCCTACTCAGCAACGCAGCCATGATGTACGCGATCATCTACGACACCAAAGTGTCCGGACACCGCGTTATGACGATGGCTACACGTCGATCACATCTAATGTCCAAGACGACTTCGACGAGTATGATGACGAAGAGATCGAGGACTCAGGTATGGTCAATCCAAATTTTTTCCATCCACCTCTTGGAGATCCCATTGAGTTGCAGGATCACCCTTCGGATTGGATACCTTCGCCGCATCTCCGACCCAGAGGAGAACGCGTTCCTGACATTGGCGGCGAGCGCCACGATGTTCAGCAGCGAGACAATCGACGCGACAACTATGATCCCTAGCCACAAAGACGTCAATGTGATGCCGCCTATGCGCCCAGGGACGACTTTGTCCGCAAAGATCGCGAACAACGTGATAGACACCACGTTGGACGCGATAGACCACATGGATTGCGCGCCATTAACAACCCTCTTTATGACGCTGCCCCACACACCGCGTTCAACCCAGCCCCAGAACAGCCTCGATACCAGCGATCCCACGTCAAGGTAAAAATCGAGCATTTTCATGGTGAATACAACCCCTCTGTGTTTCTTGAATGGGTGTAGGCTACAGAGTACACTCTCCGCTATAATCGTGTGCCACCTGAGGACCATGTTAACGCCGCGATGCTTAACTTCCGAGGAGCCGCCCGCGTGTGGTGGCATAGGTTCGAAGATGACTGCGTTCGACGCCACAGAGCACGAGTCACAGAATGACATCAATTAGTCTACGTAATGACCCGGAAATACGTGCCTCTAGACTACCGAAATCAAATGAGATTGGACATTGCCATGGCTCGCCAGGGCTTGATGACTCCACTCGAGTTCTTTTCCAAGCTTGAAGACATGTATTACAAGGCCAACATCTATGTTGCACCATCTACTCCGAGGACCAAATTCTTGAGTGGCTTAAACACTGACATCCGTGATCAGCTTGAGATTTTGCCCATCAAAGACGTGAACACACTCACCCACCGGCGATGCAGATTCATGCCCAATTATCTCGCCGGAAATCTTACACATATTTTAGTGGCCAACAAAGGTATTCTTCTAACTCTAGTGGTTTACCTTCTACTAATGTTCGCCCTAGTGCCTCTACCACAGCCGCGTCTAGCCAAGCCCCCAAAGCAAAGACCGCGCCACCGGCCACCACGCCGCGATAGAATGCGCCAAGATAGGCGCCAATGAACAATGATCGCGCACGTGATATTGAGTGTTACAAATGTGGTGGAAAAGGCCACTACAAGAAATATTGTCCCAATGCTCGCAAAGTGTTGTTCTCCACAGCCGCTGCCGGCTATCAGTCTTGTGAGGACGAGGAGGCCACACTTGACGCGATCCCTAAAGACAATGCTGAGGAGGATGAAGACGGGTATGGTTGCGACCCCACGTCTCTGCACGCGGGCACACCATTGAGCTTGGTGATGCGTCGTCTCCTCACCGTCAAGGAAGCCAACTTAAGCGATCAACGAGAGAACTTGTTCCACACAAGGGCTCTAGTGCAAACAGCTTCCTTGAGTGTCATTATTAATGGAGGATCTTGTGCAAATATTGTGAATGAGAAGGTTGTCAACCAATTTAAATTGACTATGACAGCTCATCCACAACCTTATGCCTTCCAATGGATTTCTTCTAGGCCAGGTAACACAGTATCTCGCCAATGTTTAATTTCTTTTTCTATAGGTCAATACTGTGATTCTATTCTTTGTGATGTCATTGCAATGGACGCCATCCATATTTTGCTTGGGTGCCCATGGCAATTTGACAGGCGCGTGTTCCATGACGGGTATTTGAACACTTATGTGTTCAATTACCACAGGAAGCGCATCACTTTACATCCAATGTCTCCCCATGAGATCTTGCAGGACCAGGTCGAACGCGATCGCCAGAAGGCCATAGAGACCGCGTCCACTATGCCCCAATCTGGTCACACTTCATCTCCTTCAGGCGCTAGCAAGAAGAAGCACAACGCCACAACTGGGACACCAAGTGCCCCCATCATTCGTTGCCCCCAGTGCGTCCTTTGCAAGGAACCTGTGAGCCACGCGTTCTTATGGCCAGGCCTAGTGACCTCACTGCATGTGTCACTGGCAAAGCGCCATTTTTCTACTTGTGCCAACCCCGTGCATACCAGAATCGTCGAAGAACGCGGTCTTACCCTCATCGATCGCGAAGTTGCTTGCCGCGTTCCAAGACGTGTTCCCAGATGAGTTGCCACAAGGATTACCTCCCCTGAGAGGCATTGAGCACTAGATTGATCTTGTTCCAGGTGCTTCTTTGCCCAACCGCGCTGCTTATAGAGCTGGTCCAGGAGAGACCAAAGAACTACAGCGCCAAGTCTAAGAATTGCTCGATCGCGGGTATGTAAGGGAATCTATTTCTCCTTGTGTTGTGCCTGTGATCCTTGTGCCCAAGAAATATGGCACCTGGAGAATGTGTGTTGATTTTCGTGCCATAAACCAGATCACAGTCAAGTATAGGCACCCTATTCCCCGCCTTGATGATATGCTTGATGAACTTCATGGCACGACACTTTTCTCCAAGATTGATTTAAAGAGTGGTTATCACTGGACCAAACTCGGTCCATGACCCGACCGAGTTTGGGGCCGAGTCAGGGCTTGCTTCCAAGCCCAACATGGGCGCCTTCACTGAGCCAAACTCGGTCCATGACCCGGCCGAGTTTGGGGCCGAGTCAGGGCTTTGGCCTTCAATTCTTGTGGTCTTCGTTCTCTCGCGCTTGGCTCGGCTCAGCTCGGCTCGGCTCGAAAGTGTGGCCCTCATGTGCATATTGGGTGAAGTCTTGGATGCTCCCGCATCATTCTTCCTTTCTTGAAGAAGATTCGACCCGAATCTTAGTTTGTACGCATTGTACTTTGCCTTGGGTCCTCTTCTTGTAGCTTGGTCCTTATATGTTCATGCAATTTCAAGATAACACACTACAATAAACTTGTTAAGGTTAATGATAAATCAAAAACCTCACAATGTGTTTGCACTCATGTGTTTATCTCTCTCTTTCTTTTTGTGAAGAACACAAGCTTGTTGTTGCAAAGTCACAACTTTCTTTCCCTTCCTCTCTTGGTGTCACACGTACAAACATCAACATATAAGAGGTAAGAATAGTACTTGGCAGCTCCTTTTTGACTTTGAAAACCCTTGAAGACTTGAGGGAACAAAAGGACCAAAAGTGGTTGGGAGTTGGTAAGACTTTGGGGAGTTGGTAAGCTACCTTGAGGCTAATTCTAGGGGAGTTGGTGGGGGCTTTTGAGGGCTGAAATGATGGACTTTTGGGGCTGAAATTTCGTGGGCTTTGATGGGGTTTTAGGTGGTGGCTAAATGGTGGTGTTGGTGGTTTGTTGGGGTGGTGGTTTAAGAGGTGTTGGTGGCAACAAAATCACTCATTCAAATTGCACAAAATCTGAGATGAAGATTTTAGAATGTAGCAAGGAAAACCAACTTGAAACATTGAAGAGAACCTTGGAGCCCTAACTCGTCTCCCAAGACCCAAATCAAATGTTCAAGAGACCAACCAAAACATACATTCTTAGAATCTCATCTTAGAATTTGGCAAGAAGAACAAGAAGACACATGAAGACACAAAGAAGAACAAGATGAACACAAAGAAGAACACAAGAAAGAAATGGAAAAAAGAAGACTCAAGGAGCTAACCAAGGTGGTGGCTTGGTTGAGGCTCAGAGGTGGCTCGGCGTCGAGATGGCTCTGATACCATTTGATGCGGGGATTAGCCGCGAGTGGCCCGATCTAGACGCCGAGTGACTCAATGGAAAGGTGGAAGATGAAACACAAGAGAAACACAACAAGAACAAGTTAGCAAATGAAACAAGAACAAGAAAAACAAAGGGATATAGAGAGAACCAATTGAATAGATGAAAGACCCTTGGAGCCCTAAGTTGTCTCCCAAGAACCAAGACCAAATATCAAGAGACCCCTTCTTCTACAACCTCACACAACCAAGGACGGATCCTAGGAGCACGAGGAGGATGCTTGTGGATGCCTACGAACACCGATCTTATGGAGGAGATCGACATAACGCAAGTCAAACCAAGCGAACCGGATCAACACCTTGAGAGGCCTCCCTTGGGAGCTCTCGTTTTTCCCATGTGCCCAAGGCAACAAATGCTCCAAAAATTCAATTCATTTTCTACTTCCAAATACAACAACACTTGGCCTTTTATAGTCCTAGGGGACTTGGCCCAACAAAGCCTTAAAAGGCCCAAAACATAAACATCCTAAAGAAGTCTTAAACACACTTAAAACACACTTAAAATAACAAGAAACAAAAGTCCCTAAGTGAACCCCACAAGAAGCCAAACAAAACCCGGGACAAAGGCCAACAACTGGACCAAACTCGGTCCATGACCCGGCCGAGTTTGGGGCCGATTCAGGGCTTGCTTCCAAGCCCAACATGGGCGCCTTCACTGAGCCAAACTCGATCCATGACCCGGCCGAGTTTGGGGCCGAGTCAGGGCTTGCTTCCAAGCCCAACATGGGCGCCTTCACTGGGCCAAACTCGGTCCATGACCCGGCCGAGTTTGGGGCCGAGTCAGGGCTTTGGCCTTCAATTCTTGTGGTCTTCGTTCTCTCGCACTTGGCTCGGCTCGGCTCGAAAGTGTGGCCCTCATGTGCATATTGGGTGAAGTCTTGGATGCTCCCGCATCAGAAGAAGATTCAGCTCGATTGGAGGAAATATCCAAAATGTCTCCATTACGTACAAAAAAATTGGCTTGACCCGTACAAGGAAAGAATCGTCTCAGTATGGACAGATACATTGTTCACTCTTGGAACTACCACAACTAACAGGTTTGTGCATTATGTTTTTAAAAATCCAAAATGTTAATTTTGAACTTACAACAACATACTGACTTCAGATTCTTGATTGTAATACAGGGTTGAATGGGCTCATTCCAGTCTTAAAAGCTTCTTCACTAGCAATGATGGCAACCTTTGCACTGTATTCGATCAATATGATGCACGATTGCGCACTCATATTAGTGAGATAAGGGGGGCCTTGAATGAGAGCATAGAAAAGCGATTTACGCTGATAATAAACGCACATCTTTTCTGCAAGCTGCACTACAAGGTCTCTGCGATTGCACTAGCTCGGTTGATTGAGGAATACAAGAAAGGCGAAGCTCCATGCTGGAACACTATATGCAGATGCCAGATGAGGGTCAGAGATGGCTTGCCTTGCGTGCATGACATGGCGCAAAATGTCATGAACCAGAAACCAATTGAACCTAGCTCATTGCATCCATTCTGGAGGCAATTGACCTTGTCAGAAGTGCGGACAGAAGAAGAAGAAGAAGCCACAGAACGTAGAGTGAATAGGTCGTTGCTTGAAGAATTTGCTGCAAGCGTCTTCCCCACATTGCCAGTGCATGATCAACACAAAGCTATCTCTGCACTAACAAGTATAGCACATCCAGAGCGGACTACTCTGCAAGAGCCAACTAAAGTTAGGCATACGGGCCGGCCTCAAGGAGCTCTAAACATTCCCACCAAAAGACAACCGTCAGCATGGGAGTACACTGACCAACAGATGGAGGGAACACCTCCGAAGAAGCAAAAAGCAACACCACCAAAGGAAGCTTTAACCATGTCATGGAATTCATGGGAGCCTATGCCTTCGGGTCACACGACGTTGATCAAGAACCCTAAGCGATATATTATCCAGTTTTCCAAGTGTATGAAACCACACGTGGGAGGATGGTGGGAAATAGTGGGTGATGGAAACTGCAGATACAGATCAATTGCGCATGTTCTGGGTTTAGGGCAGGAGCAGTGAAAATTTGTTCGACATACCATGATCACTACGTTGAAACAAGAGTATGAGCTATTCGCGCCAATTTGGATGTCTACAATGACACTTGAGGCAATGGAGGCGAAGCTTGCATGATTTCCTTCGCCCAACAGGCCTGCCCCATGGGAGACGTGGTTGGACCTCCCGGATATGGGATGTTTGGTGGCAACTGCATTCAACTGTGTGTTCGTCTCCGTCGGTGCTGGTGTGGGAACGACATACATGCCTATTAGGGCGAAGCCAAACCAAGCAGTTGGAGAGAAGCTGAAGACGATATGCATTTGCCATGTCGAGAAAGAGCAACATTTCATTGCGGTACGTTAATACAATCAAATAAGTTGAAACTATCTTATGTTAAAACATATGTATGATGCATTGACTTTGATGTAGATTGGCCTTGCCGAAACCTCGCCCTTGCCGGCCCTTTACGGGCCGTGGGAGATAAATCATGACCCGTCTATGGGTGATTTCGTAGATCCAATCCTTGATCGATTGATGGAGTACCAAGCAGCCACCCTAAAGAAGCAAAGAGGAAAGAAGAAAGTTGAAACTATTTTATGTAATGACTGATATGTATAATGCAATGACTTTGATGTAGATCGACACATGTTCGTTGTATTTATGAGTTGTTGGTGAAATACCAAGACACATGTTTTCCTCATGCCTCAGTATATCATACAGATAGGTTCAATTTTTCTCAATTTTACAGAAGGCAAAGAAACCGCCATAAATCACATTCTGGTAAAGCGCACGGTTTGTGACAAACCGTGCGCTTACCCGTGCCATTTTACAGAAGGCACAAAATCCGCCAGAAATAACTTGAAACCACACATTACGTGTGGTCCAGTTCCACACGTAACGTGTTGAATTCAGCTTATTTCTAGCTGGTTTTAGCTCCTTCTGTAAAATGGAATGGTTAAGCGCACGATTTATGACAAACCGTGCACTTTACCAGAATGTGATTTGTTTCGGTTTCTTTGCCTTCTGTAAAATTGAAACTTGTGGAAATTGAACCTATCTGTATGATCTACTATTTATCATGATGGCGGTTTACACCTAATTACGTCATCTAGTTCGTTAGCTTCACGTGAATTAAAATACGGTCTCATACACAATACAAAATGAAGACATCTTAATCCAAAGTTATAACATTCATTGTTGCCATAATTCAAAGTTCAATGAAATCCATAAAATGAAACAAGTTTAGTCATGAAACATTCTTCACAGCTTCCTCAGTAATTGGGAAGGAAGGGATACATTCGCTCCATTGACCGGCGTATCGCCTCTGCTACATCTTCACATTTATGATTGTGATGTGGCTCAATATCATTGTAACAATTTTCAAAGGTCTGCACACAACACAAAAACATTGATATGTATAATAAATATAGATAGACCTAACCGAACATTAAACAACCTACAAATTAGTCAATTTCATACTTGTGTCGCGTCTTTAATGGTAGGGGGGTTGACAAATGGATGTGTACGTGGCCGGTACCAGCCCATGTAATCAGCGCTACAATCATGGCCTTGCTGGATTGGAGGGCCCATCGCATCTAGGGTCATGGAATGTACATTATGCGCATCCCATGCAAATTGAGCTTTATCGTACTCCACCGTGTAGCTGCTGATCTTTGCTCCTCTCCAAGCCCTTGTAGGCACTATAGGCGCTCATAGAATCTACTGTACACGGCAAAACTGTCTCGCCACACGGTCTGGCATGTACGACTCAGTTATCCAAGAACACGAAATAACTCCATGGAAGCGCGATGGAGCGAAGCTCGCATCGCTAAATTTAATCGTACCGTACGGCTTCCAGTCAACCTAAACGTAATTGGTTGTAAAATATTTAAAAATCAAAGTCAACCTAAACATACCTATCAAAATATGCACTTACCATGTCCGCCGTCATCATATCGAGCTCCAATATGTAGTTTCTCATTGGGTTGGGTTTCACTGAAAGGTCCCATCTACGAGCGTAGAGGATCGCATGATCAGATTCCAGTCTCTACTCTCTGTAGGTCTGAACATGGTGAAATATTGGTATATCCACGCCTGAAAGACAATTTTCATAAGCAATACATGTTATTGAATAATTACATTTACAACAATAAAATTTGGTAAAAACAATAGTTGTTATAATTAAAAAAATATCTAAATCAGAGTGTAGCACGTGGACATCAATCTCGCATCTTTTCTGGTGCACTCGCCCAAGCTGTGGTACACGTGGGCAAGAACGCCAGCACCCCATGCATAATCCTTGGTGCATGAGTGATCGTCCGCAAATCCCGTATAGTAGAGTGGCATTTTGTGTTGGGACTTGTCCGGAAAGAGACAAGAGCCCAACAAGTACAACAAGTACCCAGATGCACACTTCTCGTCATTCAGCTCTTTGCAATGCTTCCTGAACGTATCAGCAGTTACGTTACCAGATGTCACCTCCTTAGCAGGCAACTCAAAGAATCCTTGTGCCTCAACCACCATGGCCTTCTTCAAATCAGTCACAGTCAACCGCTCTTGCCAACCCCGTGGAGGTGCTAAGTCTTTTCCGTTGATGCTTAGCCCAAGGATCAACAATACGTCATGGAGAGTTATGGTCATCTCTCCCCATGGCATATAGAACGAGTTGGTCTCAGGTTACCAGCGCTCAACGAACGCACCAATCAGCGTCTCGTGCACATGCTCATGTATCACATTCGGAATATAACACAAGCCTGATCTAGATGCCAGATCACCCCATGGCGTTTGCAACTACAAACGCCATGCGCGTGTCTGTTTGCCTCGTTACTGAAACCTCAACGGTGGCACATGCTATAAATATTTGCATTTTTAGGGCAGTGTAAGCAATCGATAGGACATATTTATATTAAAATGTGGAATTACAAGAATAAGGTTTTCCATGCAACTTACAATGCGATGATAAAGGGTGTACGCCACGTGATTAGCAAAACCCTTCAGAAGTTCGGGAATCTCCGGACCTCCATAGACTCTAACCTGCAATTCAGGGTCAAATCTCCCCTTTTTCTTCGTTCGGGGAATTCTTGCATGCGAAGTGTTGGCTTCTTGTGGCTCTTCGTCCGCATCATCAGGTTGACCTCTTGGAGCCCAAGCCTGACTATCCTCGTCCACGTACGAAGCGTCATCTCTTGGCATCCAGGCGTTGCTGGCCTGGTCCTGAGTCCCCCATGCATTGGCCTGGTCCTACATTTATTAAATAAATCAGAAGTAATTACAATTTTTAAACAAACTCATGTTATACTAAATGTACTTACCATAGGCTGATGATAGGGAGCGTTCGGGTACACTGTCGGGTTCTCCCAAGGGTTGTGTTGATCCTCAGCC
Organism: Rheum nobile; assembly: GCA_027886185.1. Taxonomy (NCBI): domain Eukaryota; kingdom Viridiplantae; phylum Streptophyta; class Magnoliopsida; order Caryophyllales; family Polygonaceae; genus Rheum; species Rheum nobile. The sequence continues at coordinate 424,554 of WOAB01000306.1, read as the reverse complement.
CCTTGATAATACGAAGTGATGTGATGAGGGCTCACATGCGGCGGTAGTATCGGCGGACTAAAAGTCGGCCCATAGTAGTTATTCTGATCTATTGTATCAGAATAACCACACAGCGGGTTCGCTCGGTAGTCCGGGTAGAACTGAGGCTCAAAATCTTCCCTATCTCCAGGAAAGGAAGGTACCGCCATTAAGCTCTGAGCGGAAATCATGCCCGCAGCCCCACTACTGCTACCGGATCCCGTCTGATAGGCGCCAATCTCATCATCCCGGTAGCATACATTCCTACGTTGCCTTCTCTCTGTCCTTGTCACCTCTTCTTCAGTCCTAAACGACTGGTCGCGGACAAGGTTGCGGCGGCTCCTACGTGCGGTTATGTCACTAGGCTCCATCTCCAGTTATATATCCACAAATTTTAATCAAAATAATATATTATGTATTCTGGATAAATACTACGTCGGAGAGTCGCCGGATTTGCAAGCCAGAATTGCAAATCCACACGTTACGTGTGGAGACATCCCATACGTAACGTGTGCAGACATTTGCAGCCAAAACTGCAAATTCACACGTTACGTGTGGAGCCATATCACACGTAACGTGTGAAATGACATATTCCAACTGTCGGCGGTGACATTCCGACGACATTCCGTCGTCTTTTCCGGCGAAATTTACAGATTCCGGCGAAAATTATTTTCATCAAATAATACAATAAATTCAACAAAAATCACACTATTTTAACCAATCCATGAACACTATCACTTTCATTTGCATATTTTCACAAAAAATCAACATAAACCCTCAACATCATTTTATACAAATCTAACAAATTTTCACCATTTCATACAAAAAAATACTTCAAAATTAAAGAAAAATCAACAACACCATCAAAAACATCTACACAACATAGATCTACAATATCCAACAAAAAACTTCAAAATTAACAAAAAATAATCAAACAACAATTTCTACTAACTAACCTTTCAAAGATCTTGATTGAATGTAACGTGCGGAGTTCGTTACTTCGTAATGAGGAGATCCACGAGACGCGTTATGCGGGAAGGGAAGAAGAGGCTGCGTTTTAGGGTAATGAAGACGAATGAGAGAAATTTGGCTTTTAAAGCTAGAGAGACTCCACACGTAACGTGTGAAGACAGACCACACGTTACGTGTGGAGGAGTCCCACACGTTACATGTGGTGTCTCTCCCCACGTAACGTGTGGAGTTTGAAAAGGTCTCATCCCGCGCGTAACGTGAGAATCATATCCCCACGTTACGTGAGGTGCCTATGCGCTGAAAGGCAATTTCGCCTATGCGTTAAAAAGTAAGGGCCTATATATATGTGTAATTCAAGTTCAGATTTAAGGATTCATATGTGGAGCTCTACTATCGGTGTGCTGTAAACTTATTTTTCAAACCGGTATCCTGAATTTGGCATCTTTTTATTATGTGCTTTCGTGCTGATCTTTTATAGTTTTGACTGGATTATTAGGCTTTGAATTTGAAATCATTTATCTGGGAAAATAACTAGTTTTTGATATTGGAAATTTTGTTATTGGTAATTTTTTGATATTGGCATGAACTGTATGAAGAAGATAACATAGAATGACTAGTATGAACTGTACGAAGAAGTTTTTGATATTGGTATTTTTTTAGTCGCCCTGCGTAGCCAATAATGTCTAGTGAAGGATAATGGGGATTACAACGAGCTTCTTAGCTGAGTGAGGGAAGCAATATCAGAGTATGGCAACGATATGTAGTGGGGATCAATCCTTATTTTGCGGTAATAATTTTATAATAATTTTTCTTTTATTCAATGTATTGCGAACCTGAAATATCAGTCAAGTCATGACAATTTTTTTAATTCTCTATAGACATACGACATGAGCAGGTTTAGTAAATCCATCTATGGGGACGAAGAAACGGAGCCTAGAGCACAAATGTTTCAACAAATTGCAAATGGACCTTAGGAATCATATTCGTGAAGAAGATGGTAGAGATTTAGTTAGAAATGCCAATCTGAACCATCAACTTCAACAAGAGATTGTAAATGTCGGTTTCTTGCATATGATCAACAAAGAACTGACTGAACGAGTGAGTGGATTATCGAATGAATATGTTCAAGTGGCGTTAGATCGTGACATTGCAAAGAGGAGGTTTTGAACGAGTGAGTGGATTATTTATGGTTGGGTCGTCATAATTCTTATGGTCTTCATTGTTTTGTTCGTTATCATCCGTGGCTTTGTGATGCGACCCTGCCTTCCATGACGGCCACAGAAGAGGAGCATGCCATGAGCCTACGCTTAGAGGGCCCAGTGACTAGATCGAGAGCCAAGGCCATCGCCGACGTCGTGCAATCTCTCATCGCTCGCATCATCGCTGGCCAAGGCACACCCGAGACCGAGCCCAGACTCCAAGTCCTCGCTACCATCGGCATCGCAGAATCGAGCCCTTTCCGCTACCGGCAACAAGCGTGCCCACTGCCGAGCCAGTCGACTCATCATCTCCGCCGCTCCCAGTGTCTGCGTCCCGTGCCTCACCGCCACCGGCTTAGTCACTTAGAGGTTTACTTGCCTCGTGTTTTGACATTGTAATTTGAGACATTTCCATTGTTAGTATTTTGCTTGTTTTAGAAAGTTTCCATTATAGTCTTTCTATTTTTAGGGTGTGTGCCTATTGCATGTTGCATGGGCTAGCCTACTAAGCTCGACTCGGCCCATCCGAGTCTCCCCTCTAGTATTTAAGTTAAATTTATGTTTTGTTATTTCTTCACGTTCAAATTAATCAAAGCTTAAGTCGAGTGTTTATTCTCCTTCCTTTGATCGGACGTCAACCTATCTCTAGCTTCGCATCCCCTTCACCCGCCGCCGACACTACGGCATCGCTTGGAATCCTTCAAGCAAAGTCTTCCTTCGCATCTCTCTTCACTCCGTCGCCGACGCTATAGCCAAAGACTTGATCTTCAAGTCATCTATCCCAAACCATCACACCATCGCCATCCATCACATCGCTTCCGTAATCGCACCCGCTATCGCACCCACACCATCACTGTCGCCGTCGCTAGCCCATCGCTTGTGACATCCACCATCACCATCGCTATCGCCGTCACCATCGAACCTAGTCAATCGCTCGCCACTGCCATCGCCATCGCCTTCATTGTCTTGACAACCATCTTGACATCCAGCGTCGCCGTCGTCGATACCACCCAGACACTCACCATCGGGTTCACCATCGGCCACCACCATGTCCGATAACCTCAAAAGATAATATTCACTTCACCACCGCTTGTCAAGCTTTCGTGCAATTCATCAAGGGTTTCCCCAAGGTTTCCACGGAAGCCTTGACAACCAAGACTTGTGACTTCTCGCCCAAGACTAGATCCAAAAGTGTCACCTTTGACAAGTGTGCTCGTCATCGGAGGCAAGAACACATCAACTGGTATCAGAGCCCAACAGTCTTGTATGTCACGAAATCAAGTTTTCATCTTGTTCACAAAAATTTTCTTGACCCCCATCCTTTGCTTCCGCATCATCTAAAGAGAAAAACAAAAAGTTTCCATATTTGCTTGTCCTTCGGTTTCTACAAGGTAACACATTGGCCAAGTTTTTGTTTCTTGCCCCATAAGTTTTGGTGTGTTTGGTAACTTTGATATCTTGCATGCTAGATTAGTTGTTTCCTTATGGCATTCGTGAATTTTGTTTCCTTATTTGCTTTTTAGTTGGTTAGCCGAATTTCTATCTATAAGAAGCAATCATATCTTCTTTTTCTCTCTCCTATCTCTAAGATCTCACGTGATCATTCTAGTTACTTAGGTCGTTATTTTTCTTTTCTTTTCTTTATCCGATATCTTAAAGTCAAAAGATAAGATATTTGGATATTATTAAAAAGAAAAGAAAAAGAGAATAGCCAATCGGTTATCAAAAAAGAAGAAGTTATACAAGGTAACAAGTTAGGGAAAGCCAAAATAAGGCAACCCTAACCCACTCGCAACGGCCTAGGCTCATCTTCTCAATGTCTCCGCCGTCTAGGTTCACCTCCTAAAAGGTAAGTTTTGCTAGTTTGGTTTCATTATTTACGTTTGGTTTAGGGTTTCAATTGTTCTTGTTTGTTTGATTGACAACTTGCTTCTCACGCCAACTCTTGTGACTAGCCTTAGCCGCCCTCACGGCAAGCCAAACAAGCCCTCACCTTTCGTGAACATTGTTGACTTGACTAGTGCTTGCTTGGTTGTTGTTCTTTGTGACTTTTTTCATTTTTAGTCACATTCTTATAGGTAGCATGACGGCCAACACATCTAGTGGAAACAACACCGGCGCCGACAACACCAACCCACAACCACAGCCTTTGGGTCCCCCACAAGACCCACCACCACAAGATCCTATCTTGGACTTGTCCAAGGAGCAAAGAGAGATCCAAGCCCTTCAACAACAAGTGGCTCACTTGGAAGCCATGCAAAGAGCGGCACAACTCGTGCCCACACCGACACCCGTGATCCCTATGGACGCGCCGACTGCTCTACGCGCCACCGACACCGGCCCTAGCAACCCACGCGTGGACAAAGGGAAGAGGTTGATGCCTTCGACTTCCAACCTTCAACCACGTCTAAACCGGATCCAAAGTGTCATTGAGAGTCGCCAAGGCTACGTGTCTCACCAAGACCGCTACGTGCCCAGAGCCACACCCGCTGGCTACGACACCGGCTCCGACCGCGCCGATGACTCCCAAGGTGAGTATTCTGAACCCTATGATTTTGATGCTAGGTATGCCTCTACACGCACCCAGCGCCGAGTACCAGGTTCCGCTCCACGAGAAGGCCGAGCTCGCCAAGCCGAGCTAGACGCTGACGCGCCGAGGAGACCCAGTTGACGACCCAGTCGGCAAACCACTTCCTTGTGTGTCATCATTGATGCAGGAAGTTGTTGCAACATTGTGAATGAGAAGGTCATGAAGCACTTAGATTTGCCAACGACGCCTCACCCACAGTCGTGTGCACTCCAGTGGATTTCCTCTAGTCTAGGTAACACAGTATCTCGCTAGTGCCTTATCTCCTTTTCTATTGGTCAATACTATGATTCTATTTTATGTGATGTCATTGCAATGGACGCCACACATCTTTTGCTTGGGCGCCCATGGCAATTTGACAAGCGCGTGCTCCACGATGGCTATTTGAACACATGTGTTCACTTACCATGGGAAGCGCGTCACTTTGCATCCAATGTCTCCCTATGAGATCTTGCAGGACCAGGTTAAGCGAGACCGCCAGAAAGCCATCGAGGCCGCCGCTTCAAGGCAAGAAGAGACCCCAGTGGCACTCCAGAAGCAAACCTCCTCCAAATCTGGCAATTTTTCGTCTCCACTAGGCACTGCATCCAAGAAGACGAACGCCATAGGTGGGCCACCCGATGCCTCCCTGGATCGTAATGGCGCCGTTACCACAGCCGCTCGAAAGGCCAAGACAAGGCCCACAGAGAACTGGCCAGGCACTTCCAATTCTGGCTCGAGCACTGGTGTCCACACACCCAGTGCCTCACAAAAATCTCCAAGCGCCTCACCATCAACCCAAATGGCCGTTCGATCGCCGCAGACGCCTCCGTTGCAAGGCCGATGTGAGCACAAGCTGCTTCTGGCACGGCCTACTGAGCTCACTACTGCTTTGACGGGCAAGGCCCCATGTTTATTATTGGTGCCCACTCCTTGCATCCCTGAGTCGCCGAGAGCCGAGCCATTGCCGTCGCCACCTTGCTCACCAACTTCGATGACGTCTTTCCAGCGGAGTTACCCCAGGGCTTACCACCACTGAGGGGCATTGAGCACCAAATCGACTTGGTGCTTGGTGCCTCTCTGCCCAATCGCGCTGCTTACCGCGTCGGCCCTGAGGAGACCCAGGAGTTGCAGTGCCAGGTGCAAGAGCTCTTGGATCGCGGCTACGTGAGGGAATCTCTAAGCCCTTGCGCTGTGTCTGTGATCCTTGTGCCAAAGAAGGATGGATCTTGGAGAATGTGTGTTGATTACCGCGCAATAAACCAGATCACAGTCAAGTATAGGCACCCAATACCGCGCCTAGACGATATGCTTGATGAGCTCCACGGCGCGACTCTCTTCTCCAAGATTGACTTGAAGAGTGGCTACCACCAGATTCGAATGAAAGAAGGTGATGAGTGGAAGACCGCCTTCAAGACCAAATATGGGCTCTACGAGTGGCTCGTCATGCCTTTTGGGCTCACTAATGCCCCTAGCACTTTCATGCGCTTGATGAACCACGTCTTGAGAGCATTTCTGGGCAAGTTTATTGTCGTTTATTTCGATGACATTCTTGTCTATTCACGCAGCCAGGATCACGTCGACCACCTCCGTCTTGTTCTGGATTGCCTTCGACGTGAGAGCTTATTCGCCAACCTTGGCAAGTGCCACTTCTGCTCCGACACTACCAACTTCCTAGGCTACATGGTGTCAAAAGATGGCTTGTGCGTCGACGAGGAGAAAGTCAAGGCCATTCGAGAGTGGCGACGCCGACAACGCCCACCATGGTGAGAAGCTTCCTTCGCCTCGCCGGTTTCTATAGGCGCTTTGTGAAAGATGTTAGCTCCATCGCCGCGCCTTTGCACGAGCTCACGAAGAAGGGAGCCACAGTCATTTGGCTTGAGGCCCATGAGAAGGCATTCTCGACTTTGAAAGACGCCTTGTGCCACGCGCCTCTGCTACAACTTCCTGACTTCGCCAAGCACTTTGAGGTAGAATGTGATGCCTCTGACATTGGCATTGGAGGTGTCTTGCACCAAGAGAGGAGGCCCATAGCATTTTTTAGTGATAAGCTCATCGGGGCCACCCTCAACTACCCCATCTATGACAAGGAATTATATGCCCTAGTTCGTGTGCTAAAGACTTGGCAACATTATCTTTGGCCACGAGAATTTGTCATCCACAGCGACCACGCCGCCTTGAGCTATTTGAAGAGCCAAGCCCACCTCAACCGACGCCATGCTCGTTGGGTGGAGTTCCTTGAGACATTTCCTTATGTAGTGGTCCACAAGAAGGGGAAAGAGAACGTAGTGGCCGACGCACTCTCTCGCAGGTATGTTTTCTTGACCCATGTTCAAACAAAGGTTCTTGGTTTTCCTTTGATAAAGGAATTGTATGAGCTTGACCCTTTCTTTAAGCCTATATTGGAGCATTGCCTTAGGAGCCGTGAGTTTGAGTCCTATTTCCTTTCTGAGGGTTACTTATACAAGGTTGGCCGCATATGCATCCTTAGGTCCTCTATTAGGCTCCTTTTAATCCAGGAAGCACACGATGGCCGAGGCCACTTTGGGATTGCCAAGACCTTGGCTGCGCTTAGAGAACACTTCTTCTGGCCTCGTATGACCCACCAGGTGACTCGCTACTGTAGATGCTGTATGACATGCCAAAGGGCTAAAGCCAAGTCTAGCCCACACGGCCTCTACACGCCACTGCCCATACCCATAGCCCCTTGGGAAGACCTTTCCATGGACTTCATCACCGGTTTGCCCCTCTCTCATCGAGGTAAGGACTCTATCTTTGTGATTGTGGATAGGTTTTATAAGATGGCACATTTTGTAGCTTGTAAGACAACCCATAGTTCTAGTGAGATAGCCGATTTATTCTTTGAGGATGTGGTGCGTCTTCATGGAGTCCCACGTACCATTGTTAGTGATAAGGATTCTAAGTTTGTTGGTCATTTTTGGAGAACTCTTTGGGGTAAGCTAGGCACTAAACTTCTCTACTCCACTAGCTACCACCCCCAGACCGATGGCCAAACTGAGGTTACGAATAGAACCCTAGGAGCCCTCCTTCGCACCATGCTAAAGGCCAACCCTATGGGTTGGGAGGACTTACTATCTCTTGTGGAGTTTTCTTATAATAGATGCAGGCACACGACGACCAAACTTACACCATTCGAAGTGGTCTATGGAAGGAATCCCTTGACGCCACTGGATTTGTCGCCACACCCACTCCGAGACCTAGTGCACATCACTGCCACCAATCGCGCCGAGCAAGTGCAAGAGCTCCATCGGCGAACACGCGAGCAATTGGAAAGAAGGGCCTCGCAATACGCATCGCAGCACAACCATGGCCACCTCCGCGTCGTCTTTGCACCCGGAGACCTTGTTTGGATGCATTTGCGAAAAGAAAGGTTCCCCTTGCGGCGCAAACACAAACTAGCCCCTCGCGGAGATGGTCCATTCCGCGTGATCAAGGCCATAAGGGACAATGCCTATCAACTAGAGCTCTCAGTCGACTATGGAGTCCATGCGTCGTTCAACGTCTCAGACTTGACACCTTACGTGGAGCCTGAGTTTGATGATGGTGAAGCGGGGACGCTTCATAGCCAAGTGGGGGAGGGTGATACGACCCTGCCTTCCATGACGGCCACAGAGGAGGAGCATGCCATGAGCCTACGCTCAGAGGGCCCAGTGACTAGATCGAGAGCCAAGGCCATCGCCGACGCCGTGCAATCTCTCATCGCTCGCATCATCGCTGGCCAAGGCACACCCGAGACCGAGCCCAGACTCCAAGTCCTCGCCACCATCGGCATCGCAAAATCGATCCCACCGTTACCGGCAACAGGCGCGCCCACTACCGAGCCAGTCGACTCATCATCGCCGCCGCTCCTAGTGCTTGCGTCCCATGCCTCGCCGCCACCGGCTTAGTCACTTAGAGGTTTACATGCCTTGTGTTTTGACATTGTTATTTGAGACATTTCCATTGTTAGTATTTTGCTTATTTTAGAAAGTTTCCATTTGAAGTCTTTCTATTTTTAGGTTGTGTGCCTATTGTATGTTGCATGGGCTAGCCCACTAGGCTTGACTCAGCCCATCCGAGTCTTGCCTCTAGTATTTAAGTTAAACTTATGTCTTGTTATTTCTTCACGTTCAAATTAATCAAAGCTTAAGTCGAGTGTTTATTCTCCTTCCTTTGATCGGACGTCAACCTATCTCTAGCTTCGCATTCCCTTCACCCGCCGCCGACGCTACGGCATCGCTTGGAATCCTTCAAACAAAGTCTTCCTTCGCATCTCCCTTCACTTCACCGCCGACGCTACGGCCAAAGACTTGATCTTCAAGTCATCTATCCCAAACCATCACACCATCGCCATCCATCACATCGCTTCCGTAATCGCACCCGCTATCGCACCCACACCATCGATGTCGTCGTCGCTAGCCCATCGCTTGTGACATCCACCATCACCATCGCTATCGCCGTCGCCATCGAACCCACCATCGAACCCAGTCAATCGCTCGCCATTGCCATCGTAATCGCCATCGCCTTCACCATTGTCGTCGCCTTCGCTGTCTTGACAACCATCTTGACATCCAGCGTCGTCATCATCGATACCACCCAGACACTCACCACCGGGTTCACCATCGGCCACCACCGTGTCCGATAACCTCAAAAGATACTATTTACTTCGCCACCGCTTGTCAAGCTTTCGTGCAATTCATCAATGGTTTCCCCAAGGTTTCCACGACAGCCTTGACAACCAAGACTTGTGACTTCTCGCCCAAGACTAGATCCAAAAGTTTCACCTTTGACAAGTGTGCTCGTCATCGGAGGCAAGAACACATCACTTTGTTATGTAGTTATGGTTGGGTCGGCACAAGACATGTAATTGGCATTTTGTAATGTATTTTGGCTTCCATCATTTCTAGCGGAAAACAGTGTATTAGACATGTGACATGGATGTAGAAAATGTAAGAAGAAAACAATGTATTAGAGATGTGATATGGGTACAAAAAATGTAAGAAGAAGAACAGTGAATTAGACATGTGACATGGTAGATTCATAAATGTACAATATGCCAGATTTGTGGTTCATTAGTGGATGCCATTTGCTATTCAAAAACAAATGTTTTACCCCTCCCTCCTCCCCTCTCTCCTTATATATACGTTCAAATGGTTCACTGGTGGTTATCATCAATCACTTGGTTTTTTGTAGTGTATCTTGCAATAACAATAGTTGTAGAAGATGACTATCTTGAGGCCAAAGCTCATTTGTGTTCGTTTTTGTTTATTTGAACTTCTTAATGTGTTTTGATTGTATTTTTGGTTCGAGTGTTATGTGGAATCACTTGTGTTTTCTTTATGCAGTATGGCATATTTGACATGGATTTCATCGGACGCAAACACTTTTCTAGAGCCATAGCCCACAGGTTCGAAGAAGAGAGCCCAACCGGGCCAATAATGTGGGGTGAGATAGGAGCCCGTTTACACGCCACTATTGGAAAAGCCTTTGATGATGCAACTATGAAGAACAAATACCACATGCTATGGAACATTTGGATGATATGGGAGAATCAGGAAGTCGAGGGCGATGTTATTTCCGACCCTATCATTGGTGCCATTATGGCAGATAATGCATGGTGGGAAAATAAAATCACAGTGAGTTTAGGGAATGTAGTTCCATTGCTATTAATGTTTATTTGACGCACTAAATACCTTGGTCATTCTAGGTTTTTTTGTTGTTGTAGATTGACGATCATTACCGACTTAAGTTTGTCCATGAACTCCATTTTGACTTATGATGACGAAATTAAGGGCGAAGCAAGTGTATCATGGCCATTTTTCGATTGGAATTCCTTTATCATTTTCAAATAACTAAAAGTCAAACCATCGATCCATGTAAATGCCTTCTCCTTGTTGTTTTCAGTTGCCTGAATACTTCCGGCCATCTACTCGTTAATTACAATTTACAAAATCAATAAAGAATCATACAATGCCTCTTTTATTTCTATCTACTTGGTGAAATGCTAATGTTCAATAAAAGCCTTCACCTAACAACACAAATACTGACCACTCTAAGCTAAATAACCAGTTCAACTTGTTTGTTTATTTATGTTTTTTTTATGCATAATCACCAATCAAAACATGAATCCAAGAGTTAATTGCTATGCATCGAGTCTATTCTTGTTTTTATAAACACCAATCAAATCTCGCATCCAAGAGTTAATTGCTATGCATCGAGTCAATGCTTATATTTATCCCATTCTTTTTTGGGACACAACCATAAAATTTAGCCGTATCAATTCAAAAAGAAACACGGACAACAACCAAGGAATAAAGAGGACATGGAAATGTAAACAAACTCAGACAACAAGCAAGTTCTTTCCAGTAGCTCGTACCTCGTCGACTAAAAATAAAGGCAGTAAAATGGAGATGAATACAAGTAATCAGTGATGAGACAAACATCACTAAATTGGCATAACATAATGGATTTACTGAGACAAACATCACCGAATTGGCTCTCAAATTATTCAAATTACAAAAATTTCATACAGAAATCTTCCCATAGAAATTACAAAAAATCAACTCATCATCGAGAAAGACATAACAGAATGGCATTAATTCATTTCGATAAAAGCAAAACAGATTAGGCATAAATGCGTGTGCAGTTTTGCTAAGCCATTTATGATCAAACACAAATTTCATTCCTCCAACTTCGTTTCCCATTCGTAACTGTAAAACTATGAAGCTGGATAATTTTAGACCCGAAACTAACCTGATCCACAATTGATCTAAATTCAAACCAAAAAACTCCATAAATGATTTGACCAGAAAATAGAATGAGCTCTAGGTGACCAATCTGATAACCAATTTTGAATTTCTAATTATCCATGTCTTTCAGAGTAGCTTATTGTCGAGAGACTAACCACAAGAAAGCTTCTAAAGGCACTTTGATGAATAGAAGAACAATTTGCAAGAATTCTAAACCCACACACAAAATTAATCAAATTTCAGAAATTCAAGTGGGGATCGTCGTTAAGAATATAATAACAGTTTGCTCTTACCTCGTAATCAAAGTCGTAGCTCGTCATTGCTGGGAGGCGATCAAAAGTTTTCCTGTTGTAGCTGGAGATGGAGTAGTGGAAATGGAGGATGAAGCTCATGCTCATCGTAGCTTGGAGGCAACCAAGAGTTTTCTTGTAGCCCGTCGAGAAGAAGGTGGCGAGAAGAAGAAGCAGATGGGGATGAGAAAGAGGCGAGAGGCGGGAAGAAGAAGGAGATGGGGAGGAGAAGGAGGCGGGAAGCGAGAAGAAAAAAAAGATGGATTAGAAGGAGGGAAGCGAGAAGAAGGAGATGTATTAGAAGGAAGTGGGAGGCGGATAAGAAGAAGAAGGCGGGGGAGGGATGACCTAGAAATTGACCCATATTTGTATCATGCAATGCACATGATACCCATTGAAAACAATTTGGGCAAATTTATAATTTATAACTAAATTATAGCCTTGAGAAGCCATCGATACAGAATAGACAATTCCCACTTAATCTCCCATATTCAGCTTCAGCCTCAACTTACTCCAGCCACCATCTTGAAATTATATCATTTAGCATCAGCCCAATTCAACACTTACTTCAGCTTCAGCCGTACCGAACATACCCTTATTCTCCAAGCATTGTAAATCCGATATAAGGAACTCATTGAAAGCCTAATAAACACATGTTTATCTATTCTCTTTTCCCTAATCTCTCCCTCTCTCTTTTTACTCTTAATTTATAACATAATTTTAACATTTTAAATAAATATGTATTTTGCATAACAATAATTATCAATTGTATACCTTTACTAAAAAAAGTTAATTTTGTTAAAGAATTAGAAGACTTAAATGGACTAAATAAGACACTTAAATAGAAAATGTTAGGACATTTATTTTGGAAAAATGTTAAATTCACTATTATGTCTAATTAAATAGATGTTAGATTAGATGTTTTTTGGCGAATTTTGATAAATCAAAATACTACTACGTCAACAACATCAACCCAATGTCTCTCGCGCATGTGGGGTCTAGGGGCAAGATGTACACATCATGACTCCGAGAAAGTCGAGAGGATGTTTCTAAAAGACCTATGAAAAGTATAGAATAAAAGACATATAAGAATTCCACAGTAAAATCAAGTACTTAAAACGCAGGCGAACGAACTAAAACAGAAAAAACAAGCACACATGAAATAGTAAACCTATACCCTAAACTAACGCCGTATGCTAAATACCACCAACATCCCACACCCAAAGGCCTAAGACCCTAAGTTCGGCTCCTAAAAAATACACAACCTAATACGGACATCTGATACACGAATCATCTTCATCCACATGACCCTATCATGGGCCATATTTTATGTGAGAGTAAAGACCGTGAGGTCGTGTCTAACTACTTTCTTCCAACTTTTCTTGGGTCGGCCTCTGCCTTGACAGGAGACATCGAGTACCAAAACCCTCACACTTGTGTACAAGGGTGTTAGCTAGGTTGCCTCCTTTGAACATACATGAAACATCGTAGTCTCGATTCATACAACTTGTCGCCAAGTTATCACGATCGGGATCTTAGCATCAAATCGCCAGAGGCCATTCAGATCGGATCGTATAATCGGAGTGTAAGATTGTAAGATCCTATGAAATCTTTAATTAAACCATGTAACAAGTTTACAAATATTACAAGTTGACACACTAACTACATATATCATGCACAAAAAAATATTAATATATATAGATTATATATCATAGTATCTTAGTCTTTATATTTGTAAGTTCTAACAAAAAGATAATTAGCCACAAAAATGGCATCATGCCATATCACTCGTCCATTGTCACTCATAACAAAAGAGTAGCTTAACTTCTAATATCAGTTTCTAATATAGAGAAGCCAAAAGTCATCATGTTGTCTTCAATCACCATATCTGAAATTGACATCATATATCTCATCACTTCCAGCATTAGTTCCAAAGGTGCCACTCCCAATTTCAGCAACTTCAACATCACCCTTATTAGATTAGTAATCAAATTCAAGGCTTGTTCGATACGTAGTAGGAACGAGTGGAAGCAAGTTGAACTTGAAACTTCAACTTCTGTAAGTTCCCAGAGGGCTATTCGGCTGAGTTGAAGGCATTGAGTGGAAGAGAGTTAAACATGTTTTACCAAAGTTGAAGATGAAGTTTTTCCTTACCCTACCCCCCAAAGGTAAGGGAGTGGAAGGGAGTTTGAGCTTGAAAATTGACATCTTGTTTCCTTCATATTGCTTTTGTTGTTCTTATAAAACAGGCTCTCCTCTAAGCTTGCATCTTTGACCAGCAAACGAGCATGTACGTACTTCTCTTCTATTTTAGTGTTCTTTGCGACAAGCATAGTTTATGATTTTTAGTGAATTTTATGATCGTTTTATTGTTCGCACATTAATACATCCATTTCTAGGTAGTAATTTACGAATGTAGGTTTGATTTGGTCGAATTTTATCCAAACAATTGAAAACTCCAAATTTTATTCACTTCTAAAGAACCCTAATTTCATTTTCCAACTCTAATTTCTTCGCACCCTCACTACAATTCCTATGTTGAAATGTTTATTTTGGTCTTGTATTTGAAGTTAGAGTTGTGAAGGATTTGTGTAATTGTTAGGTTTGAGTGATTGTGCACTAAAGTTGTTCGATGAAATGCGTGAATGAGTTTTGCTATCTACTGAAGTAGCAAATGAGCTCAATTATGGTGGTTCATGGCTTAGGGTTTGTGTACTGAAGTAGCACAGTAGCAAATGAGCTCCATGATGATTGTTTGTGCTTTCGTATTCATGGTAGAATACTTATGCCGACTTTCTTAACTCCCTCAAAATACCTTAAACTTCAGTTGAAAGCTAGATGTTAGACTACAGATTCTATTCTGTTTTGTTATATACATGAGAGGAAACCCCGAATTACAAAAACTTTTAGGAGGTTAATTTAACTGGATGTTCATTATAAAGCTACATAATAATACAAGGAGTACTTCAGTACTACTTGTAATTGGAGGCGGGCCGGGGGGTCCCGAGGGGGCTGGTGACCCTTCTTACCACCCGGAGAGAGACGATTCATAGTAGGGGATTCAAGCAGCCGGGGTTGGGATCCTGCAGATTCGTGAATGCGTCAAATTGGTCGAACACTAGAGCGGAAAAAGGTTGAAGATGACTCTGTTTAATTTTGATTTCTGTAAATGAAACAACTAGAAAGACACCGTTTTACTCTTAACTGAACGCTATCATTTAACCTGAATCATTTAACATAATCTAGTTTTAAACAAATAGAAATAAAAAGGAAAAGAAAAATCTACATCATCACACATCTCTTTCCTGTGGCTTTCAAACATTCAAGCTTCACGCCTCTTCTAGCCTTGACCCACCTCGCCACCGTGAGTCCAAACCCTCATTGATTTCTCCCGTCGGTCGCAAGCCCCTCCTCGCTTCTGTGACCTGGATAATCGGTCGACCCTGATTTTCCTCGCTGATATCAATTTGAAATTGTATGTTTTTCTAAACAACTTATGAATTGATTTTTCCTTGGGTTTAATTACGGTCGGTTTTTTATTTATATGTTGTTTTTTTGTGGAATCAAAATGTTTATAGTTAGACTAATCTCGTTGAATTGAATTTAAATTTAGTCTTAGTTAATTTGTCAATGTGATTTGAATTGTTGTAATTCGATTTATGTGGAAATGTGATTTCGCAAAGGAATTGTTACTTACTGAACTTGATGTAGTTTTACCTAATTAGTTTATTAGTCTCAGCTATTTTTATTTAGTCTCAATTTAATATATTTTGTGCTTTTGTGACCCCCTTATGAACTTTTCTGTGTCCGTCACTGCTTGTAATGATATATAAGTGATTAAAAAATCATCTTACCTTTTTATATATGGTACAATATCAACATAATAATAGTCTTCATGATGTGACCATGGCTGCCATCATTTATCAAGAGGGTCATAAACTTCTCCCCAAGGAAATGTACGAAAGTTGAAAGATATCAAAACCGAACAATCTGACCAACAAACACCTTCTCAGTGTTTTGTCTAGTTTGGGAGCTATAAAGGTCCAATGGAGGTCCATGAGTAGTCATTGGAAAGCTAAGAGAAAGGGCTACAACTCTCATGAAAATTTCTTCCATGAAATCAGCCAAGAACAGGCCATAAAAGCCCAATCTGTATGGCAGTCCAACTATTGTCAATTCACATGAATTCAAGACAAGGAAGGCTAAAGACCAGACATCAACTTGAACGTCATTAACTCGTATCCATATGAATTAGATGGGTCTAATAATGTGGAGACTTCATATCTTGCTCATCCTTTTGATGTGGGGATTAGCCACAAGTCTCTTGATCTAGACACCAAACCCTTGAAAGAACTCAAACAAACACGACAATGGAGTTAGCACACGGTTTTGAAGATGAAACAAAGGGAAAGATAGATAAAGGAAGAACTAAAACAAACAATGAATCAACCCTTGATCTTAGAGACCACGAACCAACGCAAATGATGTTTCAACTCGACCCATACAACCTTACACAATCGGCCATGGCAGCCAAAGCACAAGGAGGAGGCTTATGAAGGCTTATGAACACCAATCTCTAGAGAGATTGACACACAAGATCAACTAAGCAAGATCAAACCAACTCGGTGTTTTCTCTCCAAAAGCTCTCTTCTTGGATTGAAAACTGAAATATTCAACTTGCAAATGATGTCTAACGTGTCCAAAAAACATGCTAAGGCCTCCTTAAATACCCTTAAGGAGCCGGTCTTAACTTAGGGAAAAACTAACTAAAACATGTCCAAAAACTAACATAAAGACATAGGAAATTGTCTAACAAATATATAAGACTTGTTACATGTCTTCAAGTCTTCTTGTCGTCACTCTTGGGGTCTTCATGGGGTGAAATGGTCAACATTGTCTTGAGCTCAAGTTCGGAGATGTCATTAATCATGGATGACTCCTTGGACACAAAGAAGGTGACTACCTTGTCCAACTCGTGTTGCATCTCTTTAGCTCTTGCTCTAGTGATGGGACCATCAAATGTAGGCACTTGAGGTTGTGTAGATGATCCCTCATCATCATCCCCTTCTTGGAAAGGATTCGACCTCGAATCATCTAGTCCCTCATCATGCTCCTCATAGAGTGTAAGATCTCCTACATTGAATGTAGGACTAACTCCATACTCCCCGGGCAGCTCCAACACATAGGCATTGTCTCTCACTCTCCTAAGCACCTTGAATGGTCCATCTCCTCTTGGTGATAGCTTGGACTTGCGCTTGTCGGGGAAGCGCTCCTTCCTCAAATGAACCCAAACAAGATCTCCCGGTTGGAAGATCACTCGCCGTCTGCCATGGTTGGCCTTGGCTGCATTGTACTCGGCCTTTTGTTGTAGCTTTGCCCGAGTCCTCTCATGTAGCTCCTTAATGAACTCCACCTGTTTTCCTGCATTGAAATCTGATCGCTCCTTCATAGGCAACGGCGTAAGATCAAGTGGGGTTAAAGGATTCAAACCATAAACACACTCAAAAGGACTCAAAGAAGTAGATGAATGAATGGCCTGATTGTATGCAAACTCTACATGTGGTAAGGCTTCTTCCCAAGCCTTCAAATTCTTCCTAATGACAACCCTTAAGATGGTTGTGAGGGTTCTATTAGTTACTTCAGTTTGACCATCCGTTTGAGGGTGACTAGAAATAGAAAATATAAATCTAGTTCCTAGTTTCCCCCAAAGCGTCCTCCAAAAGTAACTATGGAACTTCACATCCCTATCACTCACAATAGTCTTAGGTACTCCATGTAATCTAACTACTTCCCTAAAGAATAAGTTAGCCATATTAGAAGCATCATCAGTCTTATGACAAGCAATAAAGTGGGCCATCTTAGATAATCTATCAACAACCACAAATATAGAGTCTCTCCACTTCTTAGTCCTAGGTAATCCCACAATGAAATCCATGTTAATGTCCTCCCAAGGGGCGGTGGGAATAGGCAATGGGCTGTACAAGCCATGGGGCTTAACTCTAGACTTGACCTTAAGACACTCCAAACATCTCTTCACCAAATGTTCAACATCCCTAAGCATATGTGGCCAATAGAAATGTGTGTGCAGCATGTGATATGTATTATCTCTACCAAAGTGTCCCATTAAGCCACCCTTATGGGCTTCCTCCACAAGTAATAACCTCAAAGAACACCTAGGAATGCACACCTTATCAACCTTAAACAAGAATCCCTCAAACAAGTAAAACTTATCTAAGGAACCCTTTAGCACACAATGCTTATATGTAGCACTGAAATCAATGTCATCCTCATACAACTCCTTGATGTAAGTGAAACCTAACACCTTAGAGTCTAATGTGACGATCAATGCATGTCTCCTAGAAAGTGCATCAGCAACTACATTGTCTTTCCCTTTCTTGTACTTAATGACATAAGGAAAAGTCTCAATAAATTCCATCCATCTACCATGCCTCCTATCAAGTTTATCTTGACTCCTAAAATGCTTTAAAGACTCATGATCAGTATGCAAGACAAACTCTCTAGGCCATAAGTAATGTTGCCATGTCTTAAGTACCCTAAACAAAGCATATAGTTCCTTATCATATGTAGAGTAATTAAGACATGCTCCTTTTAATTTCTCACTAAAGAAGGCAATGGGTTTACCTTCCTGCATAAGAACACCTCCAATGCCAATTCCACTTGCATCACACTCCACTTCAAATGGCCGTGAGAAGTCCGGAAGAACTAGAAGTGGCGCCTTTGTGAGCCTCCATTTCAGATTGTTAAAGGCCCTTTCTTGCGCCTCTCCCCACACGAATGGGGCATGCTTCTTGGTAATCTCAGTCAAGGGGGCAGCAATAGTGCTAAAGTCCTTGACAAAGCGCCTATAGAAGCTTGCTAGCCCATGGAAGCTTCGCACTTGTCCAATTGAGGTTGGAGTTGGCCACTCCTGAATGGCCTTTATCTTCTCTTCATCCACTTGCAGCCCTTGTGAACTCACTACAAAACCAAGAAAAGTGACCTTATTAGTGCAAAAATCACATTTCTTCAAGTTAGCATACAAGTGCTCTACTCTAAGGGTAGAAAGAACTTCCCTTAAATGAGCTTCATGCTCCTTTAGGGACCTGCTATAGATAAGAATATCATCAAAATAGACTACAACAAACTTCCCTATAAAGTTCCTCAAAACATAGTTCATTAATCTCATAAAAGTATAAGGAGCATTTGTCAAACCAAATGGCATTACAAGCCACTCATAGAGTCCAAACTTTGTTTTGAAGGCTGTTTTCCTTTCATCTCCTTCCTTCATTTTGATTTGGTGGTATCCACTCCTTAGATCAATCTTTGTGAATGTAGTGGCACCATAGAGCTCATCTAGCATGTCGTCCAGCCTTGGAATTGGATGACGGTACTTGATGGTGATGTTGTTGATGGCTCTACAATCAACACACATCCTCCATGTGTTGTCCTTCTTTGGTACTAGTAGGACTGGTACGGCACAAGGGGATAGGATCTCTCTCACATAACCCTTGGCTAGGAGCTCTTGCACTTGGGTTTGGATCTCTTGGCTCTCCTTAGGGTTCATCCTATAAGCTGGCCTATTAGGTAAGGTGGCTTCGGGAATAAGGTCTATTTGGTGCTCTATGCCTCTCAAGGGTGGTAAGCCATGGGGTATCTCATCCGGGAAGACATCCTTAAACTCCTCTAAAAGGGCCTGGATACTAGGAGGTAGAGCAGCCTTAGTCTCTTCACTTAGCATGGCTAGTTTCTTGCACAAAAGCATAAGGGTAGTATCAAAGGGTAGGTACTCTCCTTGTAGCTCACTCTTGGATGTCTAAGGCTTGGCTAGGCTCGGATGGGATGCCTACTTGCTGCCGTGGAGCCTTGCCCTTCTTCTTTTCTTCTCCTTGGTCCATGTCCTTCTCCTTCTTCTTCTCATAGGCATCGGCAATCTGCATAGGAGACATAGGCTTTAGAGTGACATTTTTACCCTTAAAGGTGAAGGAATGCCGATTAGTATAACCATCATGAATCACTCTCCTATCATAATGCCATGGACGACCTAATAACACATGACAAGCTTGCATGGGAACCATATCACATAGAATAGTATCCTCATAATGACCTATTGTGATAGTAATCTTAGCTTGCTTGTTCACTTTCAATTCTCCACAATCATTCATCCAATGCAATTTGTAAGGTCTAGGGTGATAAAATGTAGTAAGTTGCAACTTAGATATCAATTCAGTGCTAGCAATGTTACAACAACTACCTCCATCAATTATCATATTACACACCTTTCCCTTAATTAAGCATCTAGTATGGAACAAGTTTTCCCTTTTGATGTGAATCCCTCACATCTTGAACCAAGCATGGAAAGCCAATGCCAACTCAAGATCCGGCACCAAAACGCATCACTCGGTCTAAGGCCAAAGAACTACAACAACTTCTCGACGTGGGCCTCTCTCCACACGACTTGGGGCCGAGCATGACAAAGGCCCTTTTGTCATCTTGAAGGCCGAAGGAGTCCAGCCCAAACCAAGCCCATGAAGGGCAAATTCGGCCATGTGGAAGCCGTGTGGAAATGTGAAGAATCATGCCTTTGGTGCATTCATCTAGTTGTCTTAAACACTTGTTTTTATTTTGCATTTAATCTTAGTCTTTTCCAAGTATTTGGTGCATTCATCTCAACTCTTGATATTCCTCCTAGGGACGTCCAAGGGTTGGCTTTGAATGCCTTGCTTTTGCTCTCGGTTTTGGGCTATATATAGCCGTGTATTTCTTGATGTAAAAGGCAACTTTTGATCAATACAAAACACTCCCTTTGAGAGATTTGATCCAGAAGTTCACCCTTGGTTCATGAGTCATATTGAACCCCTATCCCTTCCTCTTCAACCTTGGTGAGTCATATCCTTGGTTGAGTCACACGGTTTTCTCTTGGTGGTGCGTAATATCCACCTAGGGCAGCCGATATCCACCACCACCACCACGCCTCTCTCCAGCCACCACCACCACTCAATACTACCTCCTTTGGGCCCTCCAAAGCCACCATCTCCGCCTCAGAATCCAACGCCTCCAAGAAGATCGCCTCCCACCTTGCCGCTTGCTTCCATTTGGTGACACCTCCGCTAGGGCAGCCCGTTTCTTCCACCACCACCACGACTGGCTCCGACCACCACCACCACTCTCTTCCACCCCCGTTGTGCCAACATTTCCCCAAGAACCGCCGCAGGAGTCGCCGCCTCCCAGGAGAACGCCAACCCACTTCAACCCTTTCTCCGGTTGTCGTTGCCTCCAAGTGTGGACCAAACCTTGCACCGCTCCCAAGCCGATCAAGGGTGCATGCAAATAATATTCCACTCTTTTTCCTAGTTCTATGTTCAAGCTTAGGAGTGCAACTAACAACATAACACACTTGCATGGACATAAGGATCAATATATGAACAAGATGCATTCCACAAGACATGTATTGTGCTAGAGAACTTTGGTGCACACAAGAATATCTAGTTTTACATGCAAGGACAATACACATGAAAAAATTCTGTCCTTGCATGTAAAACTAGATATTCTTGTGTGCACCAAAGTTCTTTAGCACAATACATGTCTTGTGGAATGCATCTTGTTCATATATTGATCCTTATGTCCATGCAAGTGTGTTATGTTGTTAGTTGCACTCCTAAGCTTAAACATAGAACTAGGAAAAAAAGTGGAATATTATTTGCATGCATGCTTGGATATCATGTAGTCATTGGAAGATTTATGCTTAAATTCTTACAATTGTGTGCACATGATAGAGGACCTTATTTTGCCATTGTTGTTATGACTAAGCCCTCTAAGAAAGATGAATTCATTGCATACCCTAGACTTCATAATGCATCTTATGTGACTAACCCTTTTATTGACCAAGTTGTGGAGTTGTATGGAGTCTCTAGTGCTTTGATTTCAGGCCAAGAAGTGAAGTGTGTGAGCTACTCAAAGTTGGAGTCCGGAGAAGTACCCTTTGAACCAGGAGATCAAGACGTCCCACATGTGGCTGAATTGGTTCACCCTTTGCGGAAGGAAGACGAAGACATGGACATGCTTGATTCGAGGATGAATCCTTTCCAAGAAGGGGAGAATGATGCGGGAGCATCCGAGGCTTCACCCAAGTTGCACACAAAGAAAGGTGGTTCCCTCACAAGGGTTCGAGCCAAGCCATTGAGGAAGGAGATGGTCCACTCACAAAGGGTTCGAGCCAAGCGTATGCACGAGGAACTCGAGAACTTGGTTAGCCTTAACGTCTCAAGGGAGCCCACCCTCATCGAGGACTTCACCAAGCCCATTCTACGGACCTTGGTGACCTTTCAAGCCAAGCGCGGGGGAACGAAGACCACCAACACCCACAACAATCATTTCGTTGAATTCCTTCCCGGAACTTTCAGCGACCCCTCAGTAAAAGTGTCATATCTTCTGATTCCCAACTCCAATCACTCTCAAATGTTTAGGAGTGAAACTAGACTTCAAGATCTATCTCTGGGCGTTGGAATCACTTCATTCCGATCAAGGACGAGAGAGAACGAACCTTCTGAAGTTAGGTCAGAAACTGTCTCCGCGAAAGACGAAGGCGAAAAGAAGCAAGGACCACAGCTCCTGACTCGGCCTACAACTCGGCCGAGTGCCAGACCGAGTTGTTGTCTGTTTTTGTGGCCGAGTTGAGGGAAGTCCGGGGCTTTCTTGTGGGGGCCACTTAGGGCCTTTCTTCCTTGTTGTTTTTAATGTATTTCTAGACTACTTTTAAGTACCTTTGTGTGGGGCCCTTTGTGGGTTTGTTTAGCCTTTGTCTTGGGGTAGTATTTAAGGCCTTTTTCTTGTCTTTTGTAAGAAACCTTTTGATGAATGAAAATGTTGCTTTGAGCATTTGAGCTTGAGAGGTCTCATGGGAGAGTGATTCTCCATGGTTGATTCGAACTTGCTAGGTTGCTCTTGCGTTGTGTCAATTTCGTCTATGATCTTGGTGCTCCAAGGCTTCACTCGCCTCCTTCTCTTGCTCTTTGGACACGTCCATCGTTGTGGGAGATTGTAGAAGGAAAGGTCGTTTGTGCACATTGGTTTGGTTATTGGCGACATTGTTTGCCAAGGGTCTCTCCATTGCATCTTTCAGTTGTTCCTATATCCTTGTTTATTTATTTGTTTCTTCTCATTTGCTAACTTGTTTCCTTTGTGTTTCTCTTGTTTCCACCTCCATTTTCCATTCGAGTCTCTTGGCGTCTAGATCGGGCCACTCGCGGCTAATCCCCGCATCATGCTTCTTGTGCCACTTGTGTTCAAGCTAAGTCCAAGTTGAACCCTCATGGTTTGTACATGCCTTTGCCCATTCCCCAACAACCTTGGGAAGACCTATCCATGGACTTTGTTTTAGGTCTTCCTAGGACCAAAAGGGGAAAAGATTCTATATTTGTAGTTGTGGACCGGTTTAGCAAAATGGCACACTTCATTGCGTGTCACAAAACCGATGATGCAACTAATGTGGCTAATCTCTTCTTTGACTTTGTGGTTCGCTTGCACGGAATTCCAAAGTCCATAGTGTCGGATAGGGACGTCAAGTTCCTTAGTCACTTTTGGAAAACCTTGTGGGCCAAGTTGGGTACCAAGCTTCTCTACTCAACCACTTGCCATCCCCAAACCGATGGGCAAACGGAAGTGGTTAATAGGACGCTTGGCACCTTACTTCGTGTTGTGCTTAAGACTAACCTCCGCAGGTGGGAAGAGTGCCTCCCTTTCATAGAGTTTGCCTACAACCGCTCCACACATTCAGCCACCAAGAAGTCTCCTTTTGAAGTGGCCTATGGTAAGAACCCTACTACTCCCTTAGATCTTGTTGCTCACCCCATTGTTGCTTCTCTTAGCAAAGAAGGCCAGGAACTAGCGGAGTATGTCAAAAGGATGCATGAAGAAACTCGGAGGCAGCTGGAGAAGCGCACGGCCCAATATGAGAAGCAAGCAAACAAAGGCCGCAAGGAGTTGATTTTTGAGCCCGGTGACTTGGTGTGGGTGTACCTCCGCAAGGAAAGGTTTCCCCTACAACGAAACTCCAAGTTGAAGCCTAGGGAGGAAGGACCATTCCAAGTGCTTGAGCGGATTAACAACAATGCATACAAGATAGAATTGCCGCCCACCTATGGAGTGCATGACACCTTCAATGTGTCGGATTTGAAGCCCTACTTGGCGCAAGATGAGGAGGACACCCTAGCTGTAGATTCTAGGTCGAATCCTCTCCAAGAGGGGGAGGATGATGTGAATCCCTCACATCTTGAACCAAGCATGGAAGCCAAGCCAATGCCAACTCAAGATCCGGCACCAAAACGCATCACTCGGTCTAAGGCCAAAGAACTACAACAACTTCTCGACGTGGGCCTCCTCTCCACACGACTTGGGGCCGAGCATGACAAAGGCCCTTTTGTCATCTTGAAGGCCGAAGGAGTCCAGCCCAAACCAAGCCCATGAAGGGCAAATTCGGCCATGTGGAAGCCGTGTGGAAATGTGAAGAATCATGCCTTTGGTGCATTCATCTAGTTGTCTTAAACACTTGTTTTTATTTTGCATTTAATCTTAGTCTTTTCCAAGCATTTGGTGCATTCATCTCAACTCTTGATATTCCTCCTAGGGACGTCCAAGGGTTGGCTTTGAATGCCTTGCTTTTGCTCTCGGTTTTGGGCTATATATAGCCGTGTATTTCTTGATGTAAAAGGCAACTTTTGATCAATACAAAACACTCCCTTTGAGAGATTTATTCCAGAAGTTCACCCTTGGTTCATGAGTCATATTGAACCCCTATCCCTTCCTCTTCAACCTTGGTGAGTCATATCCTTGGTTGAGTCACACGGTTTTCTCTTGGTGGTGCGTAATATCCACCTAGGGCAGCCGATATCCACCACCACCACCACGCCTCGCTCCAGTCACCACCACCACTCAATACTACCTCCTTTGGGCCCTCCAAAGCCACCATCTCCGCCTCAGAATCCAACGCCTCCAAGAAGATCGCCTCCCACCTTGCCGCTTGCTTCCATTTGGTGACACCTCTGCTAGGGCAGCCCGTTTCTTCCACCACCACCACGACTGGCTCCGACCACCACCACCACTCTCTTCCACCCCCGTTGTGCCAACATTTCCCCAAGAACCGCCGCAGGAGTCGCCGCCTCCCAGGAGAACGCTAGCCCACTTCAACCCTTGCTCCGGTTGTCGTTGCCTCCAAGTGTGGACCAAACCTTGCACTGCTCCCAAGCCGATCAAGGGTCTATCACCTTTGATTATCCTCACAAGGGCCAGGTTGTACATGCAATGTCCTTTTACAAATCAAAGACTCTCCATGCTCAAACGCAATTCCATCATCATTATCAACAAAATCAGATTCATGAGAGTTCTAGTGTTAGAGCAATCCCTAGCCATATGACCTCTACCATGACACTTAAAGCAAACAATGTCACTAGTTCTAAAAGAAGAGTTAGAAGTACTCCCTTTGGGCCCATTAGTGGGGCCAACCGAGCCTCTTGGAGGGTAATTGTTGCCACTTGTTGGTGAACTTCTTCTCTGCCCTCCTTGCTCCATGCTAGGCACCTTGTCCTTGTCCTTGGCAAATGGTGACTCTCGGCCATAGGAAGGATAGCCACGGCTTGGCTGATTTCTCTAATTATTGGAGGCGCCATTTGCTCCTTTGCTTCCTTGCCTTAGTCTTCCTCTCCACTTTGATGGCCAAGTGTAGTAATTCTGTCATAGTGCCATAGGGGTACAAATCCACTTCATTAGCCAAAAATGTATTGAGAATTCTAAGATACCTTGCCATTGTTGTTTCCTCATCCTCAACTACATTGGCCTTCACCATTGCCACTTGCATGGCATTGTATGTCTCCTCGGCTGACATGGATCATTGCCTCAAGTTTTCAAGCCTTTGTCTAAGGTCCCTTGTATGGTGTTGTGGCACAAATCTAGCCCTCATCAAAGCCTTTATTTGCTCCCAAGTAGCCATGGTTGGATCAAGGGCTCTTCTCCTTTCTTTGACCAAGTTATCCTACCATATGAGGGCATAGCCATTGAACTCCAAGGCTGCCAATTGGACCTTCTTGTGCTCGGCAAAGTTGTGGCATGACCAGGTTTGCTCTATTTTGGTCTCCCACTCCATGTACACATCCGGGTCACATTTCCCTTCAAAGCTAGGGATCTTCATCTTAATCTTGCCAATCCCATCTTGCTCTTGCTCACGGCCTCTCCTAGGTTGGTATCCTCTAGGTGGCTCGGCTCTCCATCCCTCCTCCTCCATGGCCTCGACTTGAAAGCCTTGAAACACATTAAAACCATTAGGGGCATAAGGCATTCTATGTAAAGGAGAGTTAGGGATAGAACCATGCTCTTGGTGAGCTTGATATGGAGTGCCTTGGAAAGGCGCAGCGCCGTGAGGAGTGCCATGGTGTGACACGATCGGATGGGGTGTGGCCACGAGAGGTGACGCCTGGTATGACGAGGCTCTTGCGGCGTTGTAGGCGGCCCTTTGGTCTGGTAGTGGCACCCTTGATGGATCATGTGATGGGCCTCCTAGCTCGAAGTTGGCGCCCAATGGGATGGTGGCTGGCGGTGGCGTCTGAGACTCCAAAGTAGCCATCCGAGTGGACAAACTTGCTAGGCTATCCGACATTTGCTTGAGGAGGTTGAACACCTCAGGTGGCACCAGCTCGGCGCTTCTTGAACGAGTAGGGATAGGGGTTCTAGACATTATCAAAGACAACAAACAATCAACAACATTAGGTTAGTGAAATCGAAAATCACCTCACAAGTGTTTCACTCTTGTGTTTGATCTCTCACTCTCTAGTTGGTGTTGATGCAAGCTTCTTGATGGATTGTCTTGTATAGATCAATAACCCACGTGAGTAGTGTGTTCTAAGCCAAAGAAACCAATGAATGTGAGTGAGGGTAGAGATGGTTCACGGCAGTAGGTGTGAACAAACAAAAGACTCAACAAAAAGAAAGAAATAAGACTCAAGACAAATAATTGCAAGAATGTAATGCAATTAGACAATGTAGACTCAATCAATCTGAACTCAAGAGGGTCAAACGTACCTTTACTTGCCTTGATTTGTGTCAATGGAGATGGAAAGGTAAGGGTTTGAAAGGTGGTTAGGCATAGGACAAGTGTAGGGCACGGCTAGGGCAGGTTGTAGGGTACCTTGATGCACCAAAGGACTCTTGTGAACCTCCTTGATCTTCTCTTGAGAAATGTACATAAAATGATGAATGAGACTTTGCTTTTTTTTTTTTTTTGACGATCTCTTTTTTTTTGTCTCAAAATAAATAAAATGCACGAAAATAACCTAAGATGTTCAGAAATATAAAATTCAAATTCAAGAATTAAATCCCTTGATGATAGGAACTTAGGTGCCGAGTGGTTGCTCCTTTGAATTTGAATCAGACGTGGAGAGGTTGAGGGAAATGGGTTAGTGTTTGAATGAGTCAAGAGGTGGAGAGTGAAAGTAGGGATTTGGCTGAGTGGTTATAACAAATCTGATTTGATTTGTTTTGTTTTTTTTTTTTTGTGCGTTAACCTAGTAAGTGTAGAGTAGTGGAGAGAGTGGACGGTTGTCACTTGGAAAGAGGAGATGGAGGGTGGCCGGTGTTATGAGCGGCGGTTGGAGTAGTGGTGGTTTAGGGTGGCGTAGTAGTGGCTGAGGCTTCCAAACTCCACAAACACAAGATCAACACAAGTTAAGGCACACAAATGACTCGAAATTGAAAACACAAACCAGAAACTCAAACCAACACAAAATGACTCAATGATGGTGGACTCAAACCGAAGGTGGCGACGCGATGGTGATGGTGGTGGTGGCTGGTGTCGACTAGCTCTGATACCACTTTGATGTGGGGATTAGCCACAAGTCTCTTGATCTAGACACCAAACCCTTGAAAGAACTCAAACAAACATGACAATGGAGTTAGCACACGATTTTGAAGATGAAACAAAGGGAAAGATAGATAAAGGAAGAACTAAAACAAACAATGAATCAACCCTTGATCTTAGAGATCACGAACCAACCCAAATGATGTTTCAACCCGACCCATACAACCTTACACAATCGGCCATGGCAGCCAAAGCACAAGGAGGAGGCTTATGAACACCAATCTCTAGAGAGATTGACACACACAAGATCAACTAAGCAAGATCAAACCAACTCGGTGTTTTTTCTCCAAAAGCTCTCTTCTTGGATTGAAAACTAAAATATGCAACTTGCAAATGATGTCTAACGTGTCCAAAAAACATGCTAAGGCCTCCTTAAATACCCTTAAGGAGCCGGTCTTAACTTAGGGAAAAACTAACTAAAACATGTCCAAAAACTAACATAAAGACATAGGAAATTGTCTAACAAATGTACAATACTTGTTATATGTCTTCAAGTCTTCTTGTCGTCACTCTTGGGGTCTTCATGGGGTGCAATGGTCAACATTGTCTTGAGCTCAAGTTCGGAGATGTCATTAATCATGGATGACTCCTTGGACACAAAGAAGGTGACTACCTTGTCCAACTCGTGTTGCATCTCTTTAGCTCTTGCTCTAGTGATGGGACCATCAAATGTAGGCACT
The DNA here is from genome assembly GCA_027886185.1 of Rheum nobile. NCBI lineage: Eukaryota > Viridiplantae > Streptophyta > Magnoliopsida > Caryophyllales > Polygonaceae > Rheum > Rheum nobile. The sequence goes on along the minus strand of WOAB01000306.1, from coordinate 396,179 downwards.
TGAGGTTGTGTAGATGATCCCTCATCACCTTTACTCCACTTCATGTGAAGAGTCTTCCAAATTTGTTGAGATCAATGCCAAGCCACCGAAGAGACCCTTGTGTTTGCTCTTTGTTTTATTCTCTTTATTCTTTGTTTTGAAGCCATTGTTAGGCACGAAAATTTGAGTAAAAAACTAGAAGAAGGTCAGCTTGTAACTAGGAGAGATTTCTAGGGGTTTTCCTTGCTCTCGTGAGTCATATCGAGAACTATCGATCTTGTGCTCGAGTGTGTAATATCTCTTGTACTTGATCTTGTTCAAGGTTCGAGTGCTGAGTCATATCCACAAAGACCTTGATAACTTATCCCTTTATAAAATTACAGAATTGTTCTTATTCATTTCGTTTCAAGGCTTCATAAAAATCAAGTTCAAAACTCAAACAAAAACAGTCCCAAAACTCTACAAAAATCATCATTTTCAAGCACCGGTCTTCATCGTCGTGTTGTGTCTGTTTGAGGGCCAACCTCCTTGATACTGAGCATCAACCCGGTCTTTGTGGATATGACTCACCACTCAAACCTTGAACAAGATAAGGTACAAGAGATATTACACACTCGAGCACAAGATCAAGAGTTCTCGATATGACTCATGAGAATAAGGAAAACCCCTAGGAATCTCTCCTAGATACAAGCTGACCTTATTCTGGTTTTTGAATAAAATTTTCGTGTCTAACAATGGCTGCAAAACAAGAGTCTCTTCGGTGGCTTGGCATTGATCTCAACAACTTTGGAAGACTCTTCACATGAAGTGGAGTAAAGGATGAACAAGATGAGGAGTCTCCACATTATTAGATCCATCTAATTCACATGGATATGACTTAATGACGTTCAAGTTGATGGCTGGTCTTTAGCCTTCCTTGTCTTGAATTCATGTGAATAATTGACAATAGTTGGACTGCTGTACAGATTGGGCTTTTATGGCCTATTCTGGGCTGATATCATGGAAGCAATTGTCATGAGAGTTGTATCCCTTTCTCTTTTCTTTCCAATGACTACTCATGGACCTCCATTGGATCTTTGTAGCTTTTATACTAGCCAAAACACTTAGAAGGTGTCTGTTGGTCAGATTGTTCGGTTTTGACATCTTACAACTTTCGTACACTTCCTTGGGGACAAGTTTTTGACCCTCTTGATAGATGATGGCAGCCATTGCACATCATCCTCTCCTTCTTTAAAAGGATTTGTCATCGAATCATCACGCACATAAAGAGTTACAAGAGATAGATTACCTTCTTTTTCCTCCACGGCGGGTGGCTCAAAGACAATATTTTTGGCAATATTGTTTTCTTGACTAGAGATGGCGCCTTTAGGACAATCTTACTTGAAGATGGATCTGATACCAATTGATGAAATCCTAGGCCCGATTGATGCTCAGTATCAAGAATGGTTGGCCCTCAAACGCATACAGCACGACGATGAAGACCGGTGCTTGAAAATGATGAATTTGGTAGAGTTTTGGGACTGTTTTTGTTTGTGTTTTGAAATCGATTTTTATGAAGCTTTGAAACGAAATGAAGAAGAAAAATTATGTAGTTTTATAAAGGGATAAGTTAACAAGGTCTTTGTTGATATGACTCACCACTCAAACCTTGAACAAGATCAAGTACAAGAGATATTACACACTCAAGCACAAGATCGGGAGTTCTTGATATGACTCATGAGAACAAGGAAACCCCCTAGGAAGCTCTCCTAGTTACAAGCTGACCTTCTTCTGGTTTTTTACTCAAATTTTCGTGCCTAACAATGGCTGCAAAACAAAGTATAAATAGAAGAAAACAAAGAGCAAAACAAGAGTCTCTTTGGTGGCTTGACATTGATCTCAACAACTTTAGAAGACTCTTCACATGAAGTGGAGTCATGCATGGCAAAATCATCATCTCCTCCTTTAAAAGGATTTGTCCTCGAATCATCATGCACATAAAGAGTTACAAGAGATAAATTACCTTCTTTTTCCTCCGTGGCGGGTGGCTCAAAGCCAATAGTTTTGACAATATTGTTTTCTTGACTAGACATGGCACCTTGGGGACAAGTTTTTAACTTCTTGATAGATGATGGCAGCCATGGTCACATCACTTCATGAGCTAGGCATATAGAAAATCAGAATACAAGCTATGTATTGCCTTATTTATAAAACATGTAATTCAAATTGTTTGGATCACAAACTAGTTGACTACTAATGTATTTGACATTCATTTGGTAATTTGGCTCAAATTTATGACAAATTAAGTTTGATAACATTAAGCATATTGGAAAGAATTTTGGGACATCACGTGCCAAGAAGAGGTATTGTTTCTAGGTAGAGCTTTTCCATTATGGTAATCGCTAATCACAAATTAAGATTCTCTCCAATCTGGTTCTTCTTTTGTTAATTCTAAGAGTGTATTAGATGCAAATCTAACACTTTGCATTGAATCCAGTATGTACATACTCCTTTTGACTTGACTTGGCTCGTGATCTCTCTAACTTACAAGTATCAGTTTTACAAGGCCGAGAAGGAGAGCTTTGAATCGTCTCACGAAGCCTTCCGATAAGCTTTTCCCAGGGATTAATGTGGGAAATCATAAGCGTGTTCTCAGGTCCTCCTTCCATTGTTTTCAAGTTCATGCATTGGGGATGCTATGAAGGCCCTGCTCCTACAAGAGACATGGTTGAGTTCTTTGGCATGGCCTATATCAAGGTAAAATTACATCACATCATAACACTTGTTTGTCTCGTGTCTAAGACAATCGATATGTAATTTCTTGTTTGGTTATGTGACAAAGGCATGAACTTGTTGTGCAGGTAGATCAATCTATGAGAGTTGAAGAGGTGGAGGTTTACTATAATCAAGTAGTGCTCATATAAGGGTATATAAAGAATGGTGACTCTAATTCAAGTGGTACTGGAAAATGTCCATTTGCACCTTAACATTATTTTTTAAACATTATCAAGTTCTAATCACACTAAACTAATGTATGTTGATGAACCAAATCCAACTTGATTTTTGATTGCATTTGTTGCTCAAATCTCGGCCTTTACTTTCAATCACAAGAGTTCAAATGATTGCACATTGAACATAATTATATCGATTCCTTGATTTATCCTTTGAGTTTAAGGAATGAAATATTCTAAGTCCATGCCCTTTTTCGTCATTTTACACCCCAACTTTTATAACTCCAACTTACATAAGGTTTGTTTATCAAACATACCATTTCTAACTTCAACTATTAACTTTAGCTTCATCTCCTACTTCCACTTCAACTCACTTCAACTTTCTTTTCACCGAACAGACCCTCAATGTTTGTTTGTGATGTGGCTAAAACCTACCCGCAAGTGTACAAGATCGGTTGTAGTAGTCAAGTGTCGATCCCACAGAGACCAATGTAATACCAATTGAAACTCTACCAATAAGCTAGGCCGTAAAAATATGAAATTGTGGAAAACTACAACTGAGATAACGAATAATAATGCAAATAAATAGGATAAAGCTAATGAGATAAATGTGTCTAAGGTTAAGAATCACTGTAACAATGCTTCAGTAAATAAAATCACACTTCACCTGAATTTAGTCAAAAAATTATTCGAAGATAACTATATAAGGTAATTACTATATCCTCTTGGATGATAGTAAATGTGCCTAGACCCAATCAACATCCAGTTTTGTGACTTTCTAATTAATTTATAAACCCTTTAAGCCCTTATAATCTTTTATCAAACTGAATTAACATCCACTCTCGTGACTTGCTAAATCCAATCTAAACCTAGGGTTTCTATGATAGTTATTAATCCATAAGATAAATTAAAATGCTCTCGCAATAATAAAATCTCAGGTTCAATTCCTAGGATTCGAATAGATGTTATTACCTATCGGTCTCAAAGTCTATCTAATTACCTATTAACGTTATCACCTCTCTGTCTCAAACTCTAATAGGATCAAATTCACATAAGCTACTATGGGCATAAAGAATCTAGGAATGAATCAAATATTATTTCAATTCAGGTAAAAAATTCTATTTACATACACATCATCGGGATCACCCGATATTAGAGTTAGGAATTTAGCCAAGCATGATTGAAGAAATAAATAATAGATTTAAACTGGCCATCAATATGTATGAATTATTCAATAAAAGCGGGTGGTAAAAAAACTCGTCTCAATGTAGAAATAATCTAAATTGACAAACTAGAACAATATACCAAATCTCCAAGAAAATGCAAAGGCTTTGTAAATCCCTTCGTTAATCTCTTAGTGCGATCATATGCAAAAACTCCTATAACACTAAAACAAATAAACCTAATATACTAAAGTTAAGATAGTCTCTTAGCTTCCACCCCCTTTCTCGCAAGTTAAACATATATTATACTGAAAAGAACGGAGCTGCCAGCCTTCGGTCTTGTCTTCTCTTCCCTTGGGCCACACAAATATTGTCTTAACACCCATAAGTTTAGGCCCTGATGACTCATGGCCTGCGTACACTTGGAGGGACTTGGAGATGCTGATTCGAGGGCTCATGGAGGTCAAGAGGACCATGACTTGGTGGGACGAGCCACCTTATCCACATCTTGGCTCACTCAGATGCAAGGTATGTCACATGCTTATCTATAGTTTCTAGTGTAAAAGACTTTCTATTAGTGGCAGTCTGTGAGACTGAATGTTTCTGCTTTGCTATTTTTTGTCTTTCCCAGCTATGCTATATTTAGTATTTACTTTAAACTATTATTAGTCATAGGAGTAGCTTTAAAAGAGCTAGGTTCGGCCCTATAGGGGGCATGCCATCACTCTTGAGTTTCTATCTTGTTTTTCTATTTATACCTTTGTTTTATCTCAATGAAAGATGGATTGAATTTGAGAGTAACTGGGCTAGGTTACTTTCAAGGTTGTTCAGTCTAAAACTTCATCTTTTCAAAAGATTAATCATTCAAACAAAATCAACTTTCGTGTTCATCAACAAACAATTCGGATCCACAACAATCACGCAGATTTCCCGTTTTCAGCACTGCGCGCTAAATTTGAATCCATTCGTTCTAGAGTTCTACTTGTCCAATTGACATGAAATTTGGAGGAGTTCTATTTGACTTCCTGATATTTAATTGCGCGTTGGAATCATTCAATTCAGACATCGGATTAGAAAATTATACTTCACCAAAGACATGACTGAAAACAAAGATCTCTTGCGCGCCAAGGCGAGTTCTTTCCATCCAAGAACGTGGCAACCAAGTGAGTTCACATCAAGTGGTATCAGATTCCTAGGTTGAGGGTATATTCCTTTTTTTTGTTCTTTCAATTCTTCAAAATTTTCACCTTTTAACATCTTTCTTGACCGATCCACCACCCTACCGCACAAAGATCTTGTTTTTCTTGCTTTTTCCTTGCGTTTCTTGAACCACTACACCACCACCACACCACCATCACTCGACCACCCCGAAAAGATAGGTGTTTTAAGTGTTGTTTGTCACCCAAACCTTTCCCTAAATATTTTGACAATATAAGATGATTTTGAAACTCATAACTTTCTCCCAGAGTTGTGCCTTCTGTCGTAAATGTTAATCGTAGGTGTTTTAAGTGTTGTTTGTCACCCAAATTCTTAGATCTTTGTTTTCCCCCAATATGTTAACAATATAAGATGATACATGCAAAGAAATTGACAAAATTGAAACTCATAACTTTCTCCCAAAGTTGTGCCTTGTGTCGTAAATGGTAAATCATATGTGTTTTAAGTATTGTTTGTCGCCCAAACTCTTAGCTCTTTGTTTTCCCCCAATATTTTAACAATGTAAGATGATTCACGGAAATAAATTGACAACACTTGAAACTCATAACTTTCCTTCAAAGTTGTTCCTTGTGTCGTAAATGATAAATGGTATGAGTTTTTACTGTTGTTTATCTCCCAAATTCTTGTGTCGTATATGGTATATGGTATTTCGTATGAGTTTTTAGTGTTGTTTATCGCCCAAACTATTCGCTCTTTGTTTCCCCCCAATATTTTGAAAATATATAATGATTCACGCAATGAAATTAACAAAAATTAAAACTCATAGCTTTCGTTCAAAGTTGGGCCTTCTTTCGTAAATGGTAATCGTATGAGTGTTTAATGTTGTTTGTCACTCAAACTCTTATCTCTTTGTTTTTCCCCAATATTTTAACATGTAAGATGATTCACAGACAGAAATTGACAAAATTTGAAACACATAACTTTCGTTCGAAGTTGTGCCTTGTGTCGTAAATGGTAATCGTACGAGTGTTTAGTTTTGTTTGTCGCCCAAACTCTTTGCTCTTTGTTTTCACCCAATATATTGACAATTTGAGATGATTCACGGAAAGGAATTGAAAAATTTTAAAACACTAACTTTCGTTCAAAGTTGTGCCTTGTGTCGTAAATGGTAAATCGTATGAGTTGTTAGTGTTGTTTATCGCCCAAACGCCTAGCTGTTTGTTTTCCCCCAATATTTTGAAAATATTTGATGATTCACGCAAAGCAATTGACACAATTTGAAACTCATAACTTTCTCACAAAGTTGTGCCTTGTGTCATAAATGGGAAAAGATAGGTGTTTTAAGTGTTGTTTGTCACCCAAACCTTTCCCTAAATATTTTGACAATATAAGATGATTTTGAAACTCATAACTTTCTCCCAGAGTTGTGCCTTCTGTCGTAAATGTTAATCGTAGGTGTCTTAAGTGTTGTTTGTCACCCAAACTCTTAGATCTTTGTTTTCCCCCAATATGTTAACAATATAAGATGATACATGCAAAGAAATTGACAAAATTGAAACTCATAACTTTCTCCCAAAGTTGTGCCTTGTGTCGTAAATGGTAAATCGTAGGTGTTTTAGGTATTGTTTGTCGCCCAAACTCTTAGCTCTTTGTTTTCCCCCAATATTTTAACAATGTAAGATGATTCACGGAAAGAAATTGACAAAATTTGAAACTCATAACTTTCCTTCAAACTTGTTCCTTGTGTCGTAAATGATAAATGGTATGAGTTTTTACTGTTGTTTATCTACCAAATTCTTGTGTCGTATATGGTATATGGTATTTCGTATGAGTTTTTAGTGTTGTTTATCGCCCAAACTGTTCGCTCTTTGTTTCCCCCCAATATTTGAAAATATATAATGATTCACGCAATGAAATTAACAAAAATTAAAACTCATAGCTTTCGTTCAAAGTTGGGCCTTCTTTCGTAAATGGTAATCGTATGAGTGTTTAATGTTGTTTGTCACTCAAACTCTTATCTCTTTGTTTTCCCCTAATATTTTAACATGTAAGATGATTCACGGACAGAAATTGATAAAATTTGAAACACATAACTTTCGTTCAAAGTTGTGCCTTGTGTCGTAAATGGTAATCGTATGAGTGTTTAGTGTTGTTTGTCGCCCAAACTCTTTGCTCTTTGTTTTCACCCAATATTTTGACAATGTAAGATGATTTACGGAAAGAAATTGAAATATTTTAAAACACTAACTTTCGTTCAAAGTGGTGCCTTGTGTCGTAAATGGTAAATCGTATGAGTTGTTAGTGTTGTTTATCGCCCAAACGCCTAGCTTTTTATTTCCCCCCAATATTTTGAAAATATTTGATGATTCACGCAAAGCAATTAACACAATTTGAAACTCATAACTTTCTCCCAAAGTTGTGCCTTCTGTCATAAATGGGAAAAGATAGGTGTTTTAAGTGTTGTTTGTCACCCAAACCTTTCCCTAAATATTTTGACAATATAAGATGATTTTGAAACTCATAACTTTCTCTCAGAGTTGTGCCTTCTGTCGTAAATGTTAATCGTAGGTGTTTTAAGTGTTGTTTGTCACCCAAACTCTTAGATCTTTGTTTTCCCCCAATATGGTTACAATAAAAGATGATACATGCAAAGAAATTGACAAAATTGAAACTCATAACTTTCTCCCAAAGTTGTGCCTTGACAGTAAATGGTAAATTGTAGGTGTTTTAAATATTGTTTGTCGCCCAAACTCTTAGCTCTTTGTTTTCCCCTAATATTTTAACAATGTAAGATGATTCACGAAAAGAAATTGACAAAATTTGAAACTCATAATTTTCCTTCAAAGGTGTTCCTTGTGTCGTAAATGATAAATGGTATGAGTTTTTACTGTTGTTTATCTCCCAAATTCTTAGCTCTTTGTTTCCCCCCAATAGTTTGACAATAAAAGATGATTCACGCAAAAAAAATTGACAAAATTTGAAACTCATAACTTACTCCCAAAGTTGTGCCTTGTGTCGTAAATGGTAAATCGTAGGTGTTTTAAGTGCTGTTTGTCGCACAAACTCTTAGCTATTATTTTCCGCCCAAAATTTTGTCACTATAAGATGATTCACGCACAGAAATTGACAAAATTTGAAAATCATAACTTTTGCTCAAAGTTTTTCCTTGTGTCCTAAAATCGTAAATCGTAGGTGTTTTTAGTGTTGTTTGTCGCCAGTACTCTAAGGTCTTTGTTTTCCACAAATATTTTGACGAAATAAGATGATTCACACAAAGAAAGTGATAATATTTGAAACTCATAACTTTCGTTCAAAGTTCTGCCTTGTGTCGGAAATGGTAACATATTGGGGGGAAACAATGAGTTTCAATTTTGTCAATTTCTTTGCATGAATCATCTTATATTGTTAACATATTGGGGGGAAACAAAGATATAAGAGTTTGGGTGACAAACATCACTTAAAACACCTACGATTTACCATTTATGACACAAGGCACAAGTTTGAGCGAAAGTTATGAGTTTCAAATTTTGTCAATTTCTTTGCGTGAATCATCATATATTTTTAAAATATTAGGGGGGAAACAAAGAGATAAGTGTTATGGCGTTGAACAACACTAAAAGCTCATACGAGTTACCATTTACGACACAAGGCACAACATTGAACGAAAGTTATGTGTTTCCAATTTTGTCAATTTATTTCCTTGAATCATTTTATATTGTTAAAATATTGGGAGAAATAAAGAGCTAAGAGTTTGGGTGACAAACAACACATAAAACTCCTACGATTTACCATTTATGACACAAGGCACAACTTTGGGAGAAAGTTATGAATTTCAAATTTTGTCAATTTTTTTTGCGTGAATCATGTTTTATTGTCAAAATATTGGGGGAACACAAAGTGCTAAGAATTTGGGCAATAAACAAGAGTAAAAACTCATAGAATTTATCATTTACGACACAAGGAACAACTTTGAAAGAAAGTTATGAGTTTCAAATTTTGTCAATTTCTTTCCGTGAATCATCTTACATTGTTAAAATATTAGGGGAAAGCAAAGAGCTAAGAGTTTGGGCGACAAACAATACTTAAAACACCTATGATTTACCATTTACGACACAAGGCACAACTTTGTGAGAAAGTTATGAGTTTCAATTTTGTCAATTTCTTTGCATGAATCATCTTATATTGTTAACATATTGGGGGGAAACAAAGATCTAAGAGTTTGAGTGACAAACAACACTTAAAACACCTACGATTTACCGTTTACGACAGAAGGCACAACTCTGGGAGAAAGTTGTGAGTTTCAAAATCATCTTATAATGTCAAAATATTTAGGGAAACGTTTGGGTGACAAACAACACTTAAAACACCTATGTTTTCCCATTTATGACACAAGGCACAACTTTGGGAGAAAGTATGAGTTTCAAATTGTGTCAATTTCTTTGCGTGAATCACCTTTTATTTTCAAAATATTGGGGGAAAACAAAGAGCTAGGAGTTTGGGCGATAAACAACACTAACAACTCATACGATTTACCATTTACGACACAAGGCACAACTTCGAACGAAAGTTATGTGTTTAAAATTTTGTCAATTTCTTTCCGTGAATCAACTTACGTTGTCAAAATATTGGGGAGGAAACAAAGAGCTAAGAGTTTGGGCGACAAACAACACTAAACACTCATACGATTACGATTACCATTTACGACACAAGGCACAACTTTGAACGAAAGTTATGTGTTTCAAATTTTGTTAATTTTTGTCCGTCAATCATTTTACATGTTAAAATATTGGGGAAAAACAAAGAGATAAGAGTTTGAGCGACAAAAAACATTAAACACTCATACGATTAACATTTACGAAAGAAGGCCCAACTTTGAACAAAAGCTATGAGCTTTAATTTTTGTCAATTTCATTGCGTGAATCATCTTATTTTGTCAAAATATTGCTGGGAAACAAAGAGCGAAGAGTTTGGGCGATAAACAACACTAAAAACTCATACGATTTACCATTTACCATTTACGACACAAGGCAGAACTTTGAATGAAAGTTATGCGTTTCAAATATTATCAATTTCTTTGCGTGAGATATCTTTTATCGTCAAAATATTGGTGGGTAACAAAGAGATAAGAGTACTGGCGACAAACAACAATAAAAGCACCTACGATTTACCAATTATGACACAAGGAAAAATTTTGACCGAAAGTTATGATTTTCAAATTTTGTCAGATTCTTTGCGTGAATCATCTTATATTGTCAAAGTTTTGGGCGGAAAATAAGAGCTAAGAGTTTGTGCGACAAACAACACTTAAAACACCTACGATTTACCGTTTACGACACAAGGCACAACATTGGGAGTAAGTTATGAGTTTCAAATTTTGTCAACTTATTTGCGTGAATCATCTTTTATTGTCAAAATATTAGGGGGAAACAAAGAGCTAAGAATTTGGGCGATAAACAACAGTAAAAACACATACCATTTAACATTTACGACACAAGGAACAACTATGAAAGAAAGTTATGAGTTTCAAATTTTGTCAATTTCTTTCCGTGAATCATCTTACATTGTTAAAATATTGGTGGTAAACAAAGAGCTAAGAGTTTGGGCGACAAACAACACTTAAAACACCTACGATTTACCATTTACGACACAAGGCACAACTTTGGGAGAAAGCTATGAGTTTCAAATTGTGTCATATTCTTTGCGTGAATCATCTTATATTTAAAAATTTTGGGAGAAAAAGAGAGCTAGGAGTTTGGGCGATAAACAACACTAACAACTCATACGATTTACAATTTACGACACAAGGCACAACTTTGAACGAAAATTAAGTGTTTAAAATTTTGTCAATTTCTTTCCGTGAATCATCTTACAATGTCAAAATATTGGGGGAAAACAAAGAGCTAAGGATTTGGGCGACAAACAACAATAAACACTCACAATTATTATTTACGACACAAGGCACAACTTTGAATGAAAGTTATGAGTTTCAAATATTTTCAATTTCTTTGCGTGAATGATTTTATATTGTTAAAATATTGGGAGAAACAAAGAGCTAAGAGTTTGGGTGACAAACAACACATAAAACACCTACGATTTACCATTTATGACACAAGGCACAATTTTGGGAGAAAGTTCTGAGTCTCAAATTTTGTCAATTTTTTTGCGTGAATCATCTTTTGTTGTCAAAATATTTGGGGGAAACAAATAGCTAAGAATTTGGGCGATAAACAACAGTAAAAACTCATAGCATTTATCATTTACGACACAAGGAATAACTTTGAAAGAAAGTTATGAGTTTCAAATTTTATCAATTTCTTTCCATGAATCATCTTACATTGTTAAAATATTGGATGAAAGCAAAGAGCTAAGAGTTTTGGCGACAAACAATACTAAAAACATCTACTATTTATCATTTACGACACAATGCACAACTTTGTGAGAAAGTTATGAGTTTCAATTTTGTCAATTTCTTTGCATGAATCATCTTATATTGTTAACATATTGGGGGGAAACAAAGATCTAAGAGTTTGAGTGACAAACAACACTTAAAACACCTACGATTAACCTTTACGACAGAAGGCACAACTCTGGGAGAAAGTTATGAGTTTCAAAATCATCTAATATTGTCAAAATATTCAGGGAAAGGTTTCGGTGACAAACAACACTTAAAACACCTATGTTTTCCCATTTAAGACACAAGGCACAAATTTGGGAGAAAGTTATGACTTTCAAATTGTGACAATTTCTTTGCGTGAATCATCTTATATTTTCAAAATATTGGGGGAAAACAAAGAGCTAGCAGTTTGGGCGATAAACAACACTAACAACTCATACGATTTACCATTTACGACACAAGGCACAACTTTGAACGAAAGTCATGTGTTTAAAAATTTGTCAATTTCTTTCCGTGAATCATCTTACATTATCAAAATATTGGAGGAAAACAAAGAGCTAAGAGTTTGGGCGACAAACAACACTAAACACTCATACGATTACCATTTACGACACAAGGCACAACTTTGAAAGAAAGTTATGTGTTTCAAATTTTGTCAATTTATGTCCGTGAATCATCTTACATGTTAAAATATTGGGGGAAAACAAAGAGATAAGAGTTTGAGCGACAAACAACACTTAAACACTCATACGATTACCATTTACGAAAGAAGGCCCAACTTTGAACGAAAGCTATGAGTTTTAATTTTTGTCAATTTCATTGCGTGAATCATCTTTTATTGTCAAAATATTGGGGGAACACAAAGTGCGAAGAATTTGGGAGATAAACAACACTAAAAACTCATACGATTTACCATTTACCATTTATGACACAAGGCAGAACTTTGAACGAAAGTTATGAGTTTCAAATATTTTCAATTTCTTTGCGTGAATCATCTTATATCGTCAAAATATTGATGGGAAAAAAGAGCTTAGAGTACTGGCGACAAACAACACTAAAAGCACCTACAATTTACCATTTAGAACACACGGAAAAACTTTGAGCGAAAGTTATGATTTTCAAATTTTGTCAATTTCTTTGCGTGAATCATCTTATATTGTCAAAATTTTGGGCGAAAAATAAGAGCTAAGAGTTTGTGCGACAAACAACACTTAAAACACCTACTATTTACCATTTACGACACAAGGCATGACTTTGGGAATAAGTTAAGAGTTTCAAATTTTGTCAATTTTTTTTGCGTGAATCATCTTTTATTGTCAAACTATTGGGGGGAAACAAAGAGCTAAGAATTTGGGCGACAAACAACAGTAAAAATTCATACCATTTATCATTTACGACACAAGGAACAACTTTGAAAGAAAGTTATGAGTTTCAAATTTTGTCAATTTCTTTCCGTGAATCATCTTACATTGTTAAAATATTGGGGGAAAACAAAGAGCTAAGAGTTTGGACGATAAACAACATTTAAAACACCTATGATTTACCATTTACGACACAAGGCACAACTTTGGGAGAAAGTTATGAATTTCAATTTTGTCAAATTCTGTGCATGACTCATCTTATATTGTTAACATATTGGGGGGAAACAAAGATCTAAGAGTTTGGGTGACAAGCAACACTTAAAACACCTACGATTTACCATTTACGATAGAAGGCACAACTCTAGGAGAAAGTTATGAGTTTCAAAATCATCTTATATTGTCAAAATATTTAGGGAAATGTTTGGGTGACAAACAACACTTAAAACACCTATGTTTTCCCATTTATGATAAAAGGCACAACTTTGGGAGAAAGTTTTGAGTTTCAAATTATGTCAATTTCTTTGCGTGAATCATCTTATATTTTCAAAATATTGGGGGGGATGATGAGGGATCATCTACATCAACTCAAGTGCCTACATTTGATGGCGCTATCACACGAGCAAGAGCTAGGGAGATCCAACAAGAGTTGGACAAAGTCGTGACATTCTGCTTGTCCAAAGAGCAAGCCATGTTGGAGGATCTTCCCAAGCTAGAGTTGAAGACCTTGTTGACCATCTCAGCCCCAGAAGACCTGAAGAATGTTGAGGGAATTGCGTGAACTTTGTAGTGGGGTTTATAACATCATTTTCCTATGTTTTATTGTTGGTTTAAGACATCCGTTTGCTTAAGTTTAGGACCGGCTCCTTAGAAGTATTTAAGGGAGCCTTAGCTTGTTTTGTGGGTACGTTAAAACTTTGTCCAGAAGGAACATATTCAGTTTTTCAATCCAAAAGAGAGCGTTTGGAGAGGAAAACACAGATTGGTCTTGATTAGCTTAGTTGTTCTTGTGTGTGTCAATCTTCCTAAGAGATTGAGTTGTCAATCTTACATTGCATTTCATTCTTGCATTGTAGTTCTTTCTTAAAGTCTCTTTTCTTCTCTTTTGTTGCGTCTCCCTTTGCTTAATTTTCTTGAACTGTCTGCCGAGCTATCCCTTAGCTCACGCCTTTACACTTTCATAGCTTGTGTTGTCTATGCATTGAACTCACGTAGGGTTATTGATCCATACAAGGCAATACGTCAAGAAGCGACATCAACACCAATTACAGCGTGAGAGAATCAAACACAAGAGTGAAACACTTGTGAGGTGATTTTCTGTTTTCACTAACCCTAACGTTGTTGTGTGTTTCATTGTTTTGATCATGTCTAAATCAGTGAGCCCCACTCGTTCAAGGAGTTCCGAGCCGGTGCCACATGAGGTGTTTAACCTCCTCAAACAAATGTCGGATACCCTCACTAGTTTGTCCACTCGGATGGCCACATTGGAGTCTAGGACACCGCAGCCTATGACCATTCCATTAGGCACCAATGTGGAAACCGGGGGTCCTTCACATGATCCATCAAGGGCACCCCTTCCGGACCAAAGGGCCACCTATAATGCCGCAAGGGCCGCAGCCAACCAGGAGACGCCGCCCTTGTCCACCACTCACCCGGCCGTGTCACGCCATGACACTCTTCAAGGCGCCGGTCCCTTTCACCCTAACCGGGGTCAAGCTCACCGAGAGCAAGGTTCGATTCCTAACTCTCCTATGCATAGAATTCCTTATGCTCCTAATCTTTTTAATGAGTTCCAAGGTTACCAAGATGAGTATATGGATGAGGAGGGCTGGAGAGCCGAGCCACTTAGGGGATACCAGCCACGGAGAGGCCGAGAGCCCGAGCAAGATGGCATTGGGCGCATCAAGGTCAAACTCCCAAGCTTTGAGGGCAAGTGTGATTCAGACGTTTATCAAGAGTGGGAGACCAAAGTGGAGCAAATTTGGTCTTGTCATAACTTCCCGGAGCATAAGAAGGTCCAATTGGCTGCATTGGAGTTCAATGGCTATGCCTTGATTTGGTGGGACAACTTAGTCAAGGAGAGGAGAAGAGCATTGGATCCGGCCGTGGCTACTTGGGACCAAATGAGAGCCTTGATGAGGGCTCGTTTTGTTCCTCAACACCACACATGGGACTTACGTCAAAGGCTGGAAAATTTGAGGCAAGGCTCCATGTCCGCCGAGGAGACCTATAATGCCATGCAAGTGGCCATGGTGAAGGCCAATGTGGTGGAAGATGAGGAAACAACTATGGCAAGGTACCTCCGCATACTCAATACCTTTTTGGCTAATGAAATTGATTTGTATCTATATAGGACCATGACGGAGCTCCTACACTTAGCCATCAAAGTAGAGAGAAAGACTAAGGCAAGGAGCCAAGGGCCGAGAGGGCCAAGTGGGGTTCCCAATGCTTGGAGGAACCAACCTAGTCGTGGCTTTCCACACCAAGGCCGAGAGCACTCAAGTGCAAGGGAGGGCCCTAGGACGCCTAGCACGGACCTAGGAGGAATGAAGAGGAGTGCGCCACCAAGTGGATATCCAATCCTTCCAAAGACTTCGGCTGGTCCTTCTAATGGAGCCAAAGGGAGTACCTCTAACCCTACTTCTAGGACTAGAGACATTGAGTGTTTTATGTGCCGTGGTAGAGGCCACTATGCTAGGGATTGCATCAACACTAGAACTCTTGTTATTAATCATCTAGGGCTTTATGAAAGTGAAAGTGATAGAGAAGATGATGAATGTGTTGATGAGCATGTTGTGCATGATTCTGATTTGCATGAAAATGATGATGGCATTGAGTTTGAGCATGGAGAGTCTTTGATTTGTAAAAGAACATTGCATGTGCAACCGGCCCCTTGTGAGGACAATCAAAGAGAAAACTTGTTTCATACTCGATGCTTAGTTAAAGGAAAAGTGTGCAATATGATAATTGATGGAGGTAGTTGTTGTAATATAGCTAGCACCGAATTGATCACTAAATTACAACTAGCTACATTCTGTCATCCTAGGCCATATAGACTTCATTGGATGAATGATTGTGGAGAGCACAAAGTGAATAAGCAAGCTAAGGTTACATTCACCCTAGGACATTATGAAGATACCATTTTGTGTGATGTTATTCCTATGCAAGCTTGTCATCTCTTGTTAGGAAGGCCTTGGCAATATGATAGGAGAGTTGTGCATGATGGCTTTACTAAAGGCATTCTTTTACTCATAAGGGCCAGAAAGTTGTCTTGAAACCTATGACTCCTGTGTAGATTGCCGAAGCTTATGAGAAGAAGAAGGAAGACTTGGAGAGCAATGAGAAGGGGAAGCTAAGCTCACGGCAACAAGAGGGCACTTCCCCAAAGCCGCCCCAAGTCTTAGTTGTCCAGGCCCCTAGTGTCCTAATGGCATCCAAAAGTGAGCTGCGAGATGAGTGTCTACCTTTAGATACCACCCTCATGATCTTGTGCAAGAAGCTAGCCGCCTTTAGTGAGGACACCAAGGCAACCCTTCCCCCTAGCATCCAAGCCATCCTAGATGAGTTTAAGGATGTGTTCCCGGATGAGATACCCCCCGGCCTTCCTCCCTTGAGAGGTATTGAGCATCAAATAGACCTCATTCCTGGAGCCACCCTTCCAAACCGGCCAGCCTATAGAATGAACCCTAAGGAGAGTCAAGAGGTCCAAACACAAGTCCAAGACCTTTTAGACAAGGGAGAGTTTGAGCCCTTGTGCCGTACCCGTCCTCTTGGTGCCCAAGAAAGATAATTCATGGAGGATGTGTGTTGATTGCCGAGCCATCAACAACATCACAATCAAGTACCGCCATCCAATCCCGCGCCTAGATGATATGTTAGATGAGCTCCATGGTTCCACCATTTTTACCAAGATTGATCTAAGGAGCGGCTATTATCAAATTAGGATGAAGGAGGGAGATGAGTGGAAGACGACATTCAAGACAAAATTTGGACTCTACGAGTGGCTTGTAATGCCATTTGGTTTGACTAATGCCCCCTCTACTTTCATGCGCTTAATGAACTATGTTTTGAGGCATTTTATTGGGAAATTTGTTGTGGTATATTTTGATGACATTCTTATATACAGCAAGTCCCTAGAAGCACATGAGAATCACCTAAGGGAAGTCCTCTATACTCTTAGAGTAGAGCACTTGTATGCTAACTTAAAGAAGTGTGATTTCTGCACTAATAGAGTCATTTTCCTTGGTTTTGTAGTAAGCACACAAGGGCTGCAAGTGGATGAAGAGAAGATCAAGGCAATACAGGAATGGCCCACGCCGACTTCCATTGGGCATGTGAGGAGCTTCCACGGCCTTGCTAGTTTTTATACAAGGTTTGTCAAGGATTTTAGCACAATTGCCGCACCCTTGACCGAAATCACCAAGAAGCATGCGTCATTCGTGTGGGGAGAAGCACAAGAGATAGCCTTCAACAATCTGAAGTGGAGGCTCACCAATGCACCCCTATTAGTGCTCCCGGACTTCACTACACCCTTTGAGGTGGAGTGTGATGCAAGTGGCATTGGCATTGGAGGTGTTCTCATGCAAGAAGGTAAGCCTATTGCCTTCTTTAGTGAAAAGTTGAAAGGTGCTTGTCTTAATTACTCTACTTATGATAAAGAGCTTTATGCATTGTTTAGAGTATTAAAGACATGGCAACATTATTTGTGGCCTAGAGAGTTTATTTTGCACACGGATCATGAGTCTTTGAAACACTTTAGGAGCCAAGATAAGCTTGATAGAAGACATGGTAGGTGGATGGAATTTATAGAGACGTTTCCCTACGTCATTAAGTATAAGAAGGGTAAGGATAATGTTGTTGCGGATGCCCTATCTAGGAGACATGCATTGATCACTACATTAGATTCTAAGGTGTTAGGTTTTACTTACATTAAGGAGTTATATGAGGATGATGTTGATTTTGGGGCTACGTATCAGCTTTGTGTGGAGAAAGGTTCTTTAGGTAAGTTATACTTATTTGAAGGATTTTTATTCATGGTTGATAAGGTGTGCATTCCTAGGTGTTCTTTGAGGCTTTTGCTTGTAGAGGAAGCCCATAAGGGCGGCCTAATGGGACATTTTGGCCGAGATAAGACCTATCATATGCTGCATACCCACTTCTTTTGGCCACACATGCTTAGGGACGTAGAGCACTTAGTGAAGCGATGTTTAGAATGTCTTAGAGCCAAGTCTAGGGTGAAACCGCATGGGTTGTACACTCCTTTACCTATTCCCACAGCCCCTTGGGAGGATATTAGCATGGATTTTATTGTGGGGTTACCTAGGACTAAGAAGGGGAGGGATTCCATCTTTGTTGTAGTGGATAGATTCTCTAAGATGGCCCATTTTATTGCTTGCCATAAGACGGATGATGCTTCTAATGTGGCTACCTTATTCTTTAGGGAAGTAGTTAGATTGCATGGGGTCCCTAAGACTATTGTGAGTGATAGGGATGTGAAGTTCCTTAGTTACTTTTGGAGGACTCTTTGGGGAAAACTAGGTACTAAACTCTTGTTTTCTACCTCTAGTCATCCCCAAATGGATGGTCAGACGGAAGTAACTAATCGAACCCTCACAACTCTTTTGAGGGCTGTTATTAAGAAGAATTTGAAGGCTTGGGAGGATGCATTACCTCATGTAGAATTTGCATACAACCGGGCTATTCATTCATCCACCCAACTCACCCCCTTTGAATGTGTGTATGGCATGAACCCTTTAACCCCTCTTGATCTTAAGCCGTTGCCTATGAAGGAGCGAGCTGATTTGAATGCGGGAAATCAGGTGGAGTACATAAGGGAATTGCATGCAAGGACTCGCCTCAAGCTCAATGAGAAGGCTGCCTCCAATGCAGCACGTGCAAATCGTGGACGTAGGAGGGTCATTTTCCAACCAGGAGACCTCGTTTGGGTCCATATGAGGAAGGAGCGCTTCCCCAAAAAGCGCAAGTCCAAGCTATCACCACGGGGAGATGGACCTTTCAAAGTGCTAAGGAAGGTGGGCGACAATGCCTATGTGTTGGAGCTGCCCGAGGAGTATGGAGTTAGTGCTACATTCAATGTTGGCGATCTCACAATCTATGAGGCCAATGATGAGGAGCTAGAGGATTCAAGGTCGAATCCTTCCCAAGAAGGGGAGGATGATGAGGGATCATCTACATCAACTCAAGTGCCTAAATTTGATGGCGCTATCACACGAGCAAGAGCTAGGGAGATCCAACAAGAGTTGGACAAAGTCGTGACATTCTCCTTGTCCAAAGAGCAAGCCATGTTGGAGGATCTTCCCAAGCTAGAGTTGAAGACCTTGTTGACCATCTCAGCCCAAGAAGACCTCAAGAATGTTGAGGGAATTGCGTGAACTTTGTAGTGGGGTTTATAACATCATTTTCCTATGTTTTATTATTGGTTTAAGACATCCATTTGCTTAAGTTTAGGACCGGCTCCTTAGAAGTATTTAAGGGAGCCTTAGCTTGTTTTGTGGGTACGTTAAAACTTTGTCCAGAAGGAACATATTCAGTTTTTCAATCCAAAAGAGAGCGTTTGGAGAGGAAAACACTTATTGGTCTTGATTAGCTTAGTTGTTCTTGTGTGTGTCAATCTTCCTAAGAGATTGGTGTTCATAGGCCTCCATAAGCATCCTCCTTGTGCTTCGGCTGCCATGGCCGTTGTGTAAGGTTGTATTGGTAAGGGTTGAGTCTTCATATGGTATGGTTCTTCATCTCTAAGATCAAGGGTTATATCATTGTTGGGTTCGGTTCTTCCTTCTATCCTTGTTTCTGTTTTCTTTGGTTGATTTCCGAAAGCTAATGCACATTGTCTTCTTGTTTTGAGTCTTTTCAGAGGTTTGGTGTCTAGATCGAGTGCGTGCGGATTAATCCCCATATCATGGAAAACAAAGAGCTAGAAGTTTGGGCGATAAACAACACTAACAACTTATACGATTTACCATTTACGACACATGGCACAACTTTGAACGAAAGTTATGTGTTTAAAATTTTGTCAATTTCTTTCCGTGAATCATCTTACATTGTCAAAATATTGGGGGAAAGCAAAGAGCTAAGAGTTTGGGCGACAAACAACACTAAACACTCATACGATTACCATTTACGACACAAGGCACAACTTTGAACGAAAGTTATGAGTTTCACATATTGTCAATTTCTTTCCGTGAATCATTTTATATTGTTAAAATATCCGGAGAAATAAAGAGCTAAGAGTTTGGGTGACAAACAACACTTAAAACACCTATGTTTTCCCATTTATGACACAAGACACAATTTGGGAGAAAGTTATGAGTTTCAAATTTTGTCAATTTCTTTACGTGAATCATCTTATATTTTCAAAATATTGGGGGAAAACAAAGAGCTAGGAGTTTGGGGGATAAACAACACTAACAACTCATACGATTTACCATTTACGACACAAGGCATAACTTTGAACGAAAGTTGTGTTTAAAATTTTGCCAATTTCTTTCCGTGAATCATCTTACATTGTCAAAATATTAGCGGAAAATGAAGAGCTAAGAGTTTGGGCGACAAACAACACTAAACACTCATACGATTACCATTTACGACACAAGGCACAACTTTGAACAAAAGTTATGAATTTCAAATATTGTCAATTTCTTTGCGTGAATCATTTTATATTGTTAAAATATTGGGAGAAACAAAGATCTAAGAGTTTGGGTGACAAACAACACATAAAACACCTAGGATTTAACATTTATGACACAAGGCACAACTTTGGGAGAAAGTTATGAGTTTCAAAATTTGTCAATTTCTTTGTGTGAATCATCTTATATTTTCAAAATATTGGGGGGGAAACAAAGAGCTAAATGTTTGGGCGATGAACAACACTAAAAGCTCATACGATTTACCATTTACGACACAAGGCACAAAACAATGAACGAAAGTTATGTGTTTCAAATTTTGTCAGATTCTTTGCGTGAATCATTTTATATTGTTAACATCTTGGGATAAACATAGAGCTACGAGTTTGGGTGACAAACAACACAAAAAATACCTACGATTTACCATTTATGACACAAGGCACAACTTTGGGAGAAAGTTATGAGTTTCAAGTTATGTCAATTGTTTTTGCGTGAATCATCTTTTATTGTCAAAATATTGGGGGGAAACAAAGAGCTAAGCATTTGGGCGATAAACAACAGTAAAAACTCATACCATTTATCATTTACGACACAAAGAACAACTTTGAAAGAAAGTTATGAGTTTCAAATTTTGTCAATTTCTTTCCGTGAATCATCTTACATTGTTTAAATATTTGGGGAAAACAAAGAACTAAGAGTTTGGGCGACAAACAATACTTAAAACACCTACGATTACCATTTACGACACAAGGCACAACTTTGGGAGAAAGTTATGAGTTTCAATTTTGTCAATTTCTTTGCATGAATCATATTATATTGTTAACATATTGGGGAGGAAACAAAGATCTAAGTGTTTGGGTGACAAACATTGATGAGAAACAACCCTCCAAAGGTGAGGCTTTGCTCCTCTAGAAGCTAGATCTAGACCAAGGGGAGCCTTCTTCTCCTTCCTAAGCTTAGGAGTCCTTCAATGGCAGCCAAGAGACAGAGGGAGGACGCCGGACTGAGGGCTGGCCGTGAGGAGCCAAGGGTTGGTGGCGCCGGCAAGTCCAAGGAAGCCCTCCTTGGGGATTCCTTGGCCGTGAAGAACAAGAACAAATATGAGCTTGTGGATTCGAATGGGAAACGTGAGAGCTTGAGAGATTGAGAAGAGAGGAGTGTTTGAGAGAGTTTGAGTTGAGAGAAATCAATTGGAGACCTTAGGGGAGGTTTTCTCTACCCAAGGTATATTCTAATTCTCTATTCTTCAACTAGTGGAAAAAGGAAGACAAGACAAGTTTAAATAGTCTAGGGTTTCTAGGGGATTAGGAGCCCATGTGCAAATGGGTCCACACATCCCAAAATAGAAAGGCAATACATTAATTAAATGACAAAAGGGGAAATGGGGATAAAAGCCAATAAGGCTTGGATAGGGACGTGTGCTTGAATGCCTTGGAGTCGAAGCACCGAGTGCTTGATTGTCGTGGCATTGAAGCATCGACGTCTTGGCTACTCAAAGATGGTCCACAAGAGTAGGTGCGGGCTTTGGGCCGGCGGTCCCTTGATGGCTGGTTCCATGAGGGCTCGGTGGACTAGGGTGGTGATGGCTTGGGCCATGGCTCGGGCCCTAGTCACCAGGCCTTGAGGCTCCTTGTTGATGAGTGCTTGACACTCATCACTCTCCCCTTCTTGAGGTAGAATTGTCCCCAATTCTTCATCATTTTCCGGGGGCACATAAGGTGAGATCGGCCACATTGAAGGTGGGATGGGCACCATACTTGTCGAGGAGGTCGACCTCATAAGCATTGTCCCCAAAGCGGCGGAGAATTTGAAGGGGCCATCGCCGCGTGGGTTGAGCTTGGACTTGCGGTGGTCTTTGAACCTCTCCTTGCGCAAGTGGACCCACACAAGGTCACCGGGGGCAAAAATGACACGGCGCCGACCCTTGTTGGCATGGTGCTCATATTGGGTGGCACGACGCTCGAGTTGTGCCTGGGTGCGCTCGTGGAGCTCACAGATGAAATCAGCCCGCTTGGCGCCTTGAGGATGCACGTCGATGCCCAAGGGATGCGGCACCATATCAAGAGGAGTGATGGGATTTCGGTCGTAGACTACCTCGAATGGCATGAGCTTGGTCGCCGTATGCATGGACCTATTATACACAAACTCAACATACGAAAGTAAGTCCTCCCACTTGCGTGGGTTGGCCCTAAGGACGGCTCTAAGCAAGGCTCCTAAGGTGCGGTTAGTAACATCGGTTTGGCCATCCGTTTGGGGGTGGCAACTAGTGGAAAATAAGAGATTGGTTCCTAGTTTCCCCCACAAGGTTCTCCAAAAATGCCCCATAAACTTGGGGTCCCGGTCCGACACTATAGTCCTAGGGATTCCATGGAGCTTGACAATGTGATCAAAGAAGAGGGAGGCAATTTCTGAGGCATTGTTAGTGGTTTTGCAAGCAATGAAATGTGCCATTTTAGAGAACCTATCAACCACTACAAAGATGAAATCCCTCCCCTTCTTAGAAGTGGGCAATCCAGTTATGAAGTCCATGGAGATGTCCTCCCAAGGGGCCGAAGGAATATGCAAGGGTGTGTATAGGCCATGGGGTTGAGTCCTAGAGTTGGCTTGGTGGCAAGTAATGCAAGCCTTGCAAAACATGGTGACATGATGGGCCATTTTGGGCCAAAAGAAGTGCTCTCCAAGGGCTGCGAGGGTTTTAGCTACACCAAAGTGTCCACGGCCCTCATGTGCCTCCTTGATCAATAGGTGCCTAATAGAGGAGCTAGGGATGCACGACTTGCCGACTCGGTATAAGTAACCCTCATCCATAAAATAACTCTCAAACTCACCCCTAAGGGAACACTTCTCAACAATGGTGCTAAAGAAGGGGTCATGAGAATAAAGAGACTTAAGCATAGAAAAACCCAATACCTTAGCATCAAGATGAGAGAGAAGTTTGTACCTCCGGGAGAGGGCATCGCCCACCACGTTGTCTTGCCCTTTCTTGTGCTTGACCACATATGGAAATGTCTCCATAAACTCCACCCACCTAGCATGGCGCCGACCAAGGTGAGCTTGGCTCTTCAAATAAGCAAGAGCCTCATGATCCGAGTGAATGATGAACTCCTTGGGCCACAAATAATGTTGCCAAGTTTTGAGCATCCGGATCAAGGCATAGAGTTCCTTGTCGTACGTGGGGTAGTTGAGGGAGGCGCCCAAGAGTTTCTCACTAAAATAAGCAATGGGGAGGCGGTCTTGTAGAAGAACTCCTCCAATTCCAATGTTGGAGGCATCACACTCCACTTCAAAGACTTTAGAGAAGTCGGGGAGTTGAAGAAGCGGGGCATTGCATAGGCGCTCCTTAATAAAGGTAAACTCGTGCAAGGGGGCTGCGATGGTGCTAAAGTCGTGGACGAAGCGCCTATAGAAGCCGGCAAGGCCGAGAAAGGATCTCACCATGGTGGCGGTAGTGGGGCGTGGCCATTCCTTGATTGCGCGCACCTTCTCATCATCAACGCGCAGTCCATCTTTGCCCACCACATAGCCAAGGAAAGTGGTGGACGGGGCACAAAATGTGCACTTGGCAAATGATTCCAACACTTAAAACATCAACGATTTACCATTTACGACAGAAGGCACAACTCTGGGAGAAAGTTATGAGTTTCAAAATCATCTTATATTGTCAAAATATTTTGGGAAAGGTTTGGGTGACAAACAACACTTAAAACACCTATGTTTTCCCATTTAAGATAAAATGCACAACTTTGGGAGAAAGTTATGAGTTTCAAATTGTGTCATATTCTTTGTGTGAATCATCTTATATTTTCAAAATATTAGGGGGAAACAAAGAGCTAGGAGTTTGGGCGATAAACAAAACTAACAACTCAAACGATTTACCATTTACGACACAAGGCACAACTTTGAACGAAAGTTATGTGTTTAAAATTTTGTCAATTTCTTTCCGTGAATCATCTTACATTGTCAAAATATTGGGGGAAAACAAAGAGCTAAGAGTTTGGGCGAAAAATAATACTAAACACTCATACGATTACCATTTACGACATAAGGCACAACTTTGAACGAAAGTTATGTATTTAAAATTTTGTCAATTTCAATCCGTGAATCATCTTACATTGTCAAAATATTGGGGGAAAACAAAGAGCTAAGAGTTTGGGCGACAAACAACACTAAACACTCATACGATTACCATTTACGACACAAGGCACAACTTTGAACGAAAGTTATGTGTTTCAAATTTTGTCAATTTCTGTCCGTGAATCATCTTACGTGTTAAAATTGTGTGGGAAAACAAAGTAATAAGAGTTTGAGCCACAAACAACATTAAACACTCATACGATTACCATTTACGAAAGAAGGCCCAACTTTGAACGAAAGCTATAAGTTTTTATTTTTGACAATTTCATTGCGTGAATCATCTTATATTGTCAAAATATTGGGGGGGAAACAAAGAGCGAAGAGTTTGGGCGATAAATAATACTAAAAACTCATACGATTTACCATTTACCATTTACGACACAAGGCAGAACTTTGAATGAAAGTTATGAGTTTCAAATATTATCAATTTCGTTGCATGAATCATCTTATATCCTCAAAATATTGGTGGGAAATAAAAGAGCTTAGAGTACTGGCGACAAACAACACTAAAAGCACTTACGATTTACCAAGAACACAAGGAAAAACTTTGAGCGAAAGTTATGATTTTCAAATTTTGTCAATTTCTTTGCATGAATCATCTTATATTGTCGAAATTTTGGGCGGAAAATAAGAGCTAAGAGTTTGTGCGACAAACAACACTACACCTACGATTTACAATTTACGACAGGCACAACTTTGGGAGTAAGTTATGAGTTTCAAATTTTGTCAATTTCTTTGCATGAATCATCTTTTATTGTCAAAATATTGGGGGAAAACAAAGAACTAAGAATTTGGGCGATAAACAACAGTAAAAACTCATACCATTTATCATTTACGACACAAGGAACAACTTTGAAAGAAAGTTATGAGTTTCAAATTTTGTCAATTTCTTTCCGTGAATCATCTTACATTGTTAAAATATTGGGGGAAAACAAAGAGCTAATAGTTTGGGCGACAAACAACACTAAAAACTCATATGATTACCATTTACGACATAAGGCACAATTTTGAACGAAACTTATGTGTTTAAAATTTTGTCAATTTCTATCCTTGAATTATCTTACATTGTCAAAATATTAGGGGAAAACAAAGAGCTAAGAGTTTGGGCGACAAACAACACTAAACACTCATACGATTACGATTATCATTTACGACACAAGGCACAACTTTGAACGAAAGTTATGTGTTTCAAATTTTGTCAATTTCTATCCGTGAATCATCTTACATGTTAAATTATTGGGGGAAAACAAAGAGATAAGAGTTTGAGCGACAAACAACATTAAACACTCATACGGTTACCATTTACGAAAGAAGGCCCAACTTTGAACGAAAGCTATGAGTTTTAATTTTTGTCAATTTCATTGCGTGAATCATCTTATATTGTCAAAATATTGGGGGAAAACAAAGAGCGAAGAGTTTGGGCGATAAACAACACTAAAAACTCATACCATTTACGACACAAGGCACAATTTTGAACGAAAGTTATGAGTTTCAAATATTATCAATTTCTTTGCGTGAATCATCTTATATCGTCAAAATATTGGTGGGAAACAAAGATCTTAGAGTACTGGCGACAAACAACACTAAAAGCACCTACGATTTACCAAGAACACAAGGAAAATCTTTGAGCGAAAGTTATGATTTTCAAATTTTGTCAATTTCTTTGCGTGAATCATCTTATATTGTCAAAATTTTGGGCGGAAAATAAGAGCTAAGAGTTTGTGCGACAAACAACACTACACTTACGATTTACCATTTATGACACAAGGCACAACTTTGGGAGTAAGTTATGAGTTTCAAATTTTGTCAATTTCTTTGCATGAATCATCTTTTATTGTCAAAATATTGGGGTGGAACAAAGAGTTAAGAATTTGGGCGACAAACAACAGTAAAAACTCATACCATTTATCATTTACGACACAAGGAACAACTTTGAAAGAAAGTTATGAGTTACAAATTTTGGCAATTTCTCTCCGTGAATCATCTTACATTGTTAAAATATTGGGGGAAAACAAAGAACTAAGAGTTTGGGCGACAAACAATACTTAAAACACCTACGATTTACCATTTACGACACAAGGCACAACTTTGGGAGAAAGTTATGAGTTTCAATTTTGTCAATTTATTTGCATGAATCATCTTATATTGTTAACATATTAGGGGCGAAACAAAGATCTAAGACTTTTGGTGACAAACAACACTTAAAACACCTATGTTTTCCCATTTATGATACAAGGCACAACTTTGGGAGAAAGTTATGAGTTTCAAATTGTGTCATATTCTTTGCGAGAATCATCTTATATTTTCAAAATATTGGGGGAAAACAAAGAGCTAGGAGTTTGGGTGATAAACAACACTAACAAATCATACGATTTTATCATTTACGACACAAGGCACAACTTTGAACGAAAGTTATGTGTTTAAAATTTTGTCAATTTCTTTCCGTGAATCATCTTACATTGTCAAAATATTGGGGAAAAACAAAGAGCTAAGAGTTTGGGCGACAAACAACACTAAACACTCATACGATTACCATTTACGACACAAGGCACAACTTTGACCGAAAGTTATGAGTTTCAAATATTGTCAATTTCTTTGCGTGAATCATTTTATATTGTTAAAATATCAGGAGAAACAAAGAGCTAAGAGTTTGGGTGACAAACAACACTTAAAACACCTATGTTTTCCCATTTATGACACAAGGCACAACTTTGAACGAAAGTTTTGAGTTTCAAATATTGTCAATTTCTTTGCGTGAATCATTTTATATTGTTAAAATATTAGGAGAAACAAAGAGCTAAGAGTTTGGGTGACAAACAACACATAAAACACCTATGATTTACCATTTATGACACAAGGCACAACTTTGGGAGAAAGTTATGAGTTTCAAATTTTGTCAATTTTTTTTTGCGTGAATCATCTTTTATTGTCAAAATGTTGGGGGGGAACAAAGCACTAAGAATTTGGGCAATAAACAACAGTAAAAACTCATACCATTTATCATTTACGACACAAGGAACAACTTTGAAAGAAAGTTATGAGTTTCAAATTTTGTCAATTTCTTTCCGTGAATCATCTTACATTCTTAAAATATTATGGGAAAACAAAGAACTAAGAGTTTGGGCGACAAACAATACATAAAACACCTATGATTTATCATTTACGACACAAGGCACAACTTTGGGAGAAAGTTATGAGTTTCAAGTTTGTCAATTTCTTTGCATGAATCATCTTATATTGTTAACATATTGGGGGCGAAACAAAGATCTAAGAGTTTGGGTGTAACACCCCCGACTTACGTCGGTAGTGCCATACGCGAGTGACCTCAGACATTACTGTCCAATGTCACCCTAGGCTTTAATCGGAACAATTAAGCTTAATTAAACATATTAAATAACGAAAGGTTAAACAACGGAAGACATATTTAAATAAAACTCAACCTTTTATTAACAGACTTCTCATGAAATAAGAAAACGACGATTTTACAACAGAGTGGAATTTACAGCGGAAGACTTTTAAATTACACAACGGAAGTCTTTAAGAATAAACCTATTACATTACTAGGTTATAAAAATATCTATATTAAAGTAATACTTAACAACTTTAAACACCGTCACTTAAATCCTCAACTGTAAGCCTCTTCTTCGATTGATTACTTCAATTCTTCGGGGACCAACCACTGATGTGCCGTATAGGACGGATGACACCAGCCAACCATGCAAGGAATAAAACCTGGTTGGTTAGTCTAATAAAAGACTTGCAAGGGTGAAAACAGAATGGTTCTAGTGATCGTAACCGTTTACTATCATTGTCCTTCGAATAATAACCGAAGGAACGATATATAACCCAAAACTTTTACGGAATGATTAGAATTTAGACATGCACTGAAAAGAAGACTCCAAAGGAATTGAGTCTTATAGGAAAGTATGACAAATGTTTGGGAACGTTATAGTTTTCATACAAGCGTTTAAAAACGACTTGATCATTTGGGTCAACGACCAACCTCACCGCGCAATGCGAATCTAGATTGGAAAGAAGACTTACTCTAACCGAAGTCCGGGCGGTTTCCACATTGTACTCCTCGCCCGATGGTATATTAATTATGTGCATAATCACACTTATCTTATTTACTTCCAAAACGTACATTTCATGTTAAAGCTTTTAAGGAATATCATCTCATCACGAGAGATATCTTGGGGAATAAATCCCAATTGTTGGCACCAGCTTAGTGCACCACCCCTATATTCGGATAGGGGACGGTCATGACCATGGAAGGGTGTTAGGGCCTGAACATCCTACGAACCATGGTTATAAAAAAACGGCTAGACCTCATAAGGTACATAGCGTTTCTACGAATACTCGTTCTAACTACATATTTAAGTTCACACATAAATCCACACCAATACCATCACGGTAATAACAGATATAATAGCGTTGTTTCTAACAATATATACAACCTATTATAATATCATATTTTAATTATATCATTTATAAAATCGGTTCTCAAACGAAAACAACATTTCATCCCAATTTAATTAACAATTAAAATAATTGATAATTAACAGAAACATGAAATGATAAGCAAGAGTGAACCGCCACTTGCCTTGACTAGACGAACGAAGATTTGCGGGTCGGGAATACTGGACAAGAACTTCACAGCCTTCTAGAAATCTCGTCGAAGCCCATCGACGTTCCTAGGTCCATTCCGATGACGCACGTGAAACGAGGTACAAAAACCCTACTTAGATATGGCACGAAACTAAACAAACAAGGGAAAACGGGCTAAGCCGCGACCGTGAAGGGTATGGCCGCGATCGTGGCTTTGCTCGGCAAAGCCGCGGTCGCGGTTTAAAAACCCACGGTTGCGGTTTTCTAGGCAGGGCCGCGGTCGCGGTGTTCATAGCCGCGGTCGCGGTCCTCTCTCCCGACGCGACTCTAAAATACGAATTGAGGCTCACCGACGACGAGACGACGGTGCAACTTCTCCTCCTTGCAAGGCTACCCCCCTCAAGCTTCCAAAGGCACCTCGACGACCACCACAAGCTCCGGCGAACACTCCGACAGACTCGAGACAACCGGCGAAATAAGAAAACAAGAGAAAGAGGGATTGAGAGAGCTGAGGATGAAGAATTCCAGAGCTGGAGACCACCTTTTATAGAGCTGGAGGGAGCGTAATGCCGGCCATACGAAACGATCCGAGTTCCCTCAACGGCGGAGTTACGAAACGTGGGGAAAAGCGAATCGGCGAAGCTCGGATTAGAACGAAGAACAAGACGCAGCAGAGACCCGCGATCGCGGTTTTAAAACCGCGCTTGCGGTTTCAAAACCGCGGTAGCGGTTATCCCACGCTCGCGGTTATCCCACGCTCGCGGTTATCCCACGCTCGCGCCTTATGCTTCTTGGCCGCGGTTTTGAAACCGCGGTCTTGGCTAGGTCTTATTTTTAGTACTTCTAAAAATATTCTAAGACCCAATATAAAAATTAAACGTATAATAATACGTTCAAAAGATCTCACTGAGATTATAGAAATTGCCCAACACGTCTTGCTTACAGAACGAGGGTTGGGAAAATTACCCAAATACCCTTACTAAAATTGAGGGGTATTACATTGGGTGACAAACAACACTTACAACACCAACGATTTACCATTTACGACAGAAGGCACAACTCTGGGAGAAAGTTATGAGTTTCAAAATCATCTTATATTGTCAAAATATTTAGGGAAAGGTTTGGGTGACAAACAACACTTAAAACACCTATGTTATCCCATGCTCGCGCCTTAGGCTTCTTGGCCGCGGTTTCCTCTCGCGGTCTTGGCTAGGTCTTATTTTTAGTACTTCTAAAAATATTCTAAGACCCAATATAAAAATTAAACGTATAATAATACGTTCAAAAGATCTCACTGAGATTACAGAAATTGCCCAACACGTCTCGCTTACAGAACGAGGGTTGGGAAAATTACCCAAATACCCTTACTAAAATTGAGGGGTATTTCATCACTACCCCCTTAAAAGAAGTTTCAACCCCAAAACTTGGCTGATAACAACCAGGAGATGCGACCTTATACTAAGTTACCCAACTGTTTAAGTTTAACCATGCCTAACCCATTTCACACTTTGTAAATTGGTTCAGGCATTTCTAGGTTAAGATCTATAAGTTGGTTGAAATTACAATTAACGTCAGGTTAACCATAATTTAGACCCTTCCCAACCTAAGAGAATTCTATAACTTGCTTTCACCAGACATGCATTCTATCATATTACCCCTATGGTAACATGAGGATTATTACATTACTACCCCCTTAAAATAGTTTCGACCCCGAAACTAGCACCGCTAAACTCAAGGGACCGGTTTCACCATTAACCTCCCTACCTGAACTTAGTATCCTTAATCATCTCATCCTTGTACTTGCTCCTAGGAAAACGATCTTTTTCCTCAACCATACCACTATCTCGCATACCCTACACTTGTATTACCTCGTGACTATATCCACAAAATCATAATTATCTTAGGATAATAGTCTCTAGAATCATCGCAATAGACTCGCTATACCTTAAGCATGAGAAC
Organism: Rheum nobile; assembly: GCA_027886185.1. Classification (NCBI taxonomy): domain Eukaryota; kingdom Viridiplantae; phylum Streptophyta; class Magnoliopsida; order Caryophyllales; family Polygonaceae; genus Rheum; species Rheum nobile. The sequence continues at coordinate 364,853 of WOAB01000306.1, read as the reverse complement.
ACATTTCTCTTTCACCTTTCTCTTTATAAACCTCTCTCAGAGTTCATACCTTATCCTCCTTAACTTCCTTAAGTTGATATCCTTAAATAAATTTGGTTTTCGTAACCTATATCACCAAAATCGAACTATTTATTCGATCATGATTCCACTTACTATACTGCCTATATTCCTTACTATCGCTAGAATCGATATGATCATCCACAAGATTACCATTGCCTTAATCAGAGTATCCATTATAATCTCCAATATAACCTCGCTATATTGCCCTATTGCTCATAAAGACCTTGATGTCCTCAAACAGATGAATACAACATTTTTTTACTAACTTCCCTTCGATGATCAGATCCTCAAAGTACATACATAGAATTCAACTATACCTCAATTTAGTACTTCCACTTGTCATATAGGCCTTACTCCTTACATACACGGCTCACCTATTTCATTGGTTACCTTAATCACAATTGGCCCTTATGTCATATCTTAACTCAAAATCTTTACGCATGTGGTCCCATAATTAATTACACCATAACCTATGTCTGATTATCTCAGCATGATCTAATAATCCATTCCACAAGATTATACTCTCGTTTTACTCAAACGTGCCATACGATCACTTTATTAGACGTGGGTCACCTTTTTCCTCAAGTCCACTTGGTATCGTCCACATACTTACTTTATACCACCCTATTGACCTTCAAAACCGTAACAAACTTTTACCGGTCGAGTTTGCTATTCACCCAAAAATCCTTAAGCAGCCAGTTGTCCTCATACGATTTATTATCCCAAATCAAGCACCATTTTGCCTTACTGATATATACCATTTATCCAAGATTAACCTAACGTATTCCATTATTCAATCTCTACTTAAACCTTTAAGGTTCTTCAATTCTATTTACTTAAAAATTACCATATTGATGAACGATGCCTTGCCATCAAATCAATCACTTTACGTCCTAATCCTTCAATGGGTATATACGAGTAACATTTGTTACCTTACTCCTTAAACGCACATGAGACAATTTCCCATGCTACATCCTTTGGTATCGATATCCTCCGAATAACTAGGCCCTACACCATAACCCTCCAATTTTAAGTGAGCTTTTTCCCAAAACAATCGTTTCACAACTAAAATTTCCAAAAAGTGCTATATCATCGGCCTTATAGACGTCACACTCTCTTAAAATCCACATATCAGACCTTGTAAATCTTCAGATATCATAACTCCATATCCCTTGAAGGTACAATTCACTGATTCAGTTCTTTGGCCCAAATAAATTTGGCCCTAAAGCTCACTTCCAACTCAAAACCTTTAGTTTCCTCAAAACAAGATCGTGATAAATCAATTAGCACAATTGCGGCCAATCACTTTATTTTCCCTAAACACACCCTTGGGTTCTAAGGTTTTACTCCAGGTCGTAATAGACTACGGTCCTTTTAGAGAAACCAGATTCCCTATGAACTATCTCCTATATACATTTATTTTCTTCTCAGCAATCTATCCACTTAGATGACTATAGTATGACCTCACAACTAAGCATTCTGAACTTCATATAGTTCACTCCTACGTACTTTTACCAAAACAAATGTTCAGGGTACACATATGAGAAATAATTTTTAATCCCATAGAGCATTAACCACATACATTTGTTTTCTTTACATTAAGGAATTTTGGTAAAACTCAACTCACGAGATAACGCTCGTCAGCTCAACGAAGGGAGTAATTAATGTCATACCGATGTGACATTACTTCAAGAATAAAGAGAGATTTCTAAGAATGGATCTAGGAATTCAGTAATAGAGTCGCCCCTGGTGTTAACCATGTAGGGAACGAACACCTAGGCTCCATACGTTATCCCTCCTTTATGAGTCCTGACAGCCCTTATCCATACATGACATAAACTGTTTTTGGCACTCACGGAGTCTCGTATGAACGAACAATTTGCAATAGTAGCGAATTTAGTAATTTCCGGAACAAGGAAATACTTCTTCATTATTCGAAACATTACATAAAATAATTGATAGAAAGTCGAATAGACAGATTACTAAACTATGGAGACTATCGACACAAGTCATCGCTCCTTATTCTTAAAAGCCTCACAAAAATACTACCACTCGCACAGGGCTTCCCTCCCGTCGGGGTGACGTATCACAAAGAGTCGTTGCTCTTGACCCGAAGATTCCATAGGCGCCTTGCCTTTGATACGAGCAACAGATTGCTCCGGAGCAGACACTTCTGCCCTTGGGTTCTTTCCACTGCCAGCTTTTGAGGCCTGATATGCTTGCTTTGGCCTTAGGCCCTTCTGCCTACAGTATGCCTTCATGTGGCCTTCCCTCCCACAATTGTAACATACCCTCTTCTCCTTTTGGCAACTAGGACTCTTGTGCCCAGCTTTACCACAGTTGTGGCATTGAATCACGCCGTTACTCCAGCCTAAGCCTTTGGCGAAGCCAGACTGAGTCGCCTTGGTCTTAGTACGACTAGACTTCTCAAACTTGGTGGGCGATGCTGGCCGCTTGAACGAGCTAGCCCTGCAATTCTGTTTCCCATTCTTTGTCTTAATTTGTGCCTCTACACTAGCTTTGACTTGCGGTATGGGGGCCGCTTGGGTTTGCGGTATCACCCGGGCCGTTAATACTTCGACCACTAGCCCCACTATCTGCCCAATGGTCGTCGCATTTAGCACGATCGGGGCAGGAGGTGGAACTCCCCTTACAGCTTGGGGGTCCGCTTGTCCTTGATGATCATCCTGCCGCAGGGTCGGGTCATTATTACGCGAGCCAGATCCCGCGTCTTCCCCTTGCGGAGTAGCACTCCTCAACCGAATTCGAGAACCGTTGCTAGGACTTTTGTTAGCTGCCTGGTTGGTGGATCGGGTGTCCATCATCTGTTGATGAACCATAATGTTAGTTTAGAACTTTTCCAACTTGTACATGACACTGAGTCAATTACGTTATGATACGAATTATAAGGGTCCAAACTAATAACTTTATATCAGTCTGACTGGCCCACCACCATTAACCGCAGAAATGACCTTCTTCTCTTCACTCGAAAGTGGGAACTCTAAGAGAAATGTCAACCTTAAAATGACATTAAACCTAAGGAGAAACGATATTCCTAAGAATGGATCTAAGGAATAAGTAACAACTCGAAGCTTGCAGAAGTTTGAAAAACCACTTACTATTAAACCTTATACTTTCAAACTTCATACTTTATACCTTTAAACCTTATATAAAAATAATTATTTATAGGGTTAGTTTCTCAAACTAGTGATACGATTATCACAAAACTCTTACTAAGACCAAAATCACACTTTTAAAGTTACAATCATAAACTTAATTTAATTGCTTATAACACGCCATTGTGAGCAATTGGGTGGGCGCCTGGTCATGAACTTCGGGACCTTCCATGGATGAAGTAAAGCCGTCTATAGGCACCAATGTCACAAGAAGCACGCCATCATTAGGAACCGGTGGCACATGAGGCAAGTAGGCGTCCATAAGATGACTTGGAAGAGCTCCCAACGCCATGGTATGTGTACTCCAAGGAGACGCCAAAAAGGCCCTAAGCAAGGTGGCCGCCGACATGGTCCTACAATGAAGCAACTCAATAACAAAATGTGAGAATATCCTACTCCCCGGGGTGGTTCTACAAATGGCCCTAGGCACAGTCCAAAAGGGAGATGGGGTCGGTTCATGCGCAGCCCTAATGTGGTAGGTGATGGGAGGGCTTAGGTCCAGTGGCCATATGTGGAAAAGGAAAACAGTGGGCATCCTCAAGGCAATGTGTGAGATCCTACAAGCTAGGGGGTTGGCCATGTGGGAGAGATGAACTAGTAGCACCCAAAGAGAATTTCTCCCCTTCTTAGGAGTTGGCCACCCGACTACAAGAGTGAGATAAACAACCACCCAATTCCTAGTAAAAGAGGATACATGAATGCTAGGGTCAGGAGGGCGATACCTAGGATAAATCGATGGGACAAACACCCAAGCACGGGGACACAAACCAAGGGACAAGCTAAGGTGAGGTCCTAACGAAAGGGTCCCTAAGGAGGCTAGGTGCGGGGCTGTCCTCAAAGGCTTCGTGTCAACCTGAAATACCTTATGCATGAAGTGCCTAGGAAGGGATGTATGGCCAGTCCATAATCAAGATGATACTCTGTGGGCAAGGGGTGCCAAGGAAGTGCTCTAGGTATAATCCTCAAAGGTCCCCGAACAACATGACAAACCTTTTGCAAAGAAAACCTAGGGGAGGATCTAGGCATGCTCAAGGACAAGGCGGAGAGAAAGCCCGTACCTCCATAATAGGCCCAAAAATCAACATGGCAAAGACGCATAATAAGGGCATTATCATGGTATGGGGTACGCATAATCAACACATGACGCATCCTAAAGGTATGCCGAAGGATGGAATATGCAAAGCACACAACATATGTAACTAGGAGAGGAAATGAATGAAGTGAATACATGTCATGCAACAAGGATGGGGAGCTATGAAGCTAACATGAGTATGCCAAATCCAAGGATATAACAATCAAGCCTAAGGCACTAAATGCAATAACATGAGAGGTATATGCCATAGGAAGTGTAAGGTCATGTGCAAGAGTAGTGGCATCACTCTTCCTAAGCCTAAGTATATGCTTCATGATGCAACAAGTCAAACAATTGTCATACTTAGGCATGTAGGAAATAACAAGCAATAAGTACAACTTCGCCGGTATGAACTGAGACATGGAACTATAATGCAAACAAGAATGTGTAGTCCTAGATGCAAAATAGTGTGTCTTCATAAACAAAGCTCTATCCAAATGTGTAAATAGACACTCATGCAAAGTATTACTCAAGGGCATAAAAGGAGAGACAAAAGAAGGTACCTCCCTAAATATAGGGGTCATTGGAGCGTCTCCGTTGTAGAGGGTAAGTGGTGATACAAGGTGCATTCCATGTGCCCTTGTATCAAGGTGTATTCCACATGCCCTTGTATCAAAGGTCGGGGGTTTGATCCCCCCCGACAATAACCCACCTGGTGTAGCCTCGCGCTTACCAGGAGACGGGTTGGGGTGTACGGTCTGTAGACCTGGGGAGGGTTGAGCGCCAACGGTCCGATCACCGACTTGAGGCAGACCGTGGGCTGGGCCGCTGGGTCAGATCACCGACTTGAGGCAGACCAAGTGAAGGCGGTCCCAGGTGGGCTCAAACCTCATCAATTGGGGTTTTAGAACCTTGGGAAATCCCTTTTCTTAATACCCTTATTCTTCTTTCATCCGGAGCTGCCGTCACTTGGGCTCATCATGCTATACTCGCAGGAAAGGAAAAACGAGCAGTTTACGCTTTAGTAGCTACCATTTTACTGGCTTTAGTATTCACTGGTTTTCAAGGAATGGAATATTATCAAGCACCCTTCACTATTTCGGATAGTATTTATGGTTCTACCTTTTTCTTAGCAACTGGCTTTCATGGTTTTCATGTGATTATAGGTACTCTTTTCTCGATCATATGTGGTATTTGCCAATATTCCCATTTATGGTTTTCATGGTTTTCATGTGATTATAGGTACTCGATCACCCTTCACTATTTCGGATAGTATTTATGGTTTTCATGTGATTAATCGCAGGATGTTGCCAGGGGGGATCGAACCCCTGACCTTTGACATATTCCCAATTCCATGGGAGATATGCCAACCAACTACACTGCAGTGTAGTTGGTTGGCATATCTCCCATGGAATTGGGAATATGTCAAAGGTCAGGGGTTCGATCCCCCCTGGCAACATCCTGCGATTAAAGCCTTATAGGCCCTCGCAGGTTGGGGTGCATGGGCTGCAGCCCATGGCGTTCTTGGTTGGGCTAGGCCTCGCCAGCCGGCGTACTCCGACTGAGGGACCGGCTGGGTGGTTGACAGCCCACAGGACCCAGGTGAGTCCATGGCCTGTGGGGTCCACCAAGAATCACATCATTCGGGCTTAGTAGTTTATGAGTCAGATGCTTCTTCTCTTTCTGATTGGATCTTGCCAGGAGTTAGTGTATTGATGCCGAGAATACGCTGGATAGAATAAGTTGTGTAAAAAAAGGTTGCATATAGTAGAGTGCCGGGATTGAGGACATGAGAATATAGTTTAGAACTCGAGATGGGATGAATACCCTTTGTACGAGTTAGATTCTCCGTTGCTCTTGGTCTTGGAGGTCTTACCGACACTATTGAATCTGGTCTGTCTGTAGTAACAAATTGCTTTCCTACACCTCTTGCAAGAGGTGCCATCCTGACCTGGAGGAGGTAATGGGAAAGCTTCTGGTTCAACCGACCGAGGGGAAGCTGCTTGCTGACTTATACTTAATTGAAGGGGCAAGTATTAATCAATGTTGCGCCCTATATCCTAGTAAAGTTCGAACCGTTTCCAGAGCAAAGGATTTCGATCTTAGAATGAAAAATGAAGCGCATGAACTACCCCTATTGACCTAAAAAAGGTCAGGCGCAGTCAGTGCAGTCTGGATCTTTATGATTCAACTTCTCCTTGCGAGCTAGCCCGATGCCCCATAAACCAGCTCTTCTCAGAACCCAGGAGAAAGACTAAAAGCTGTCTCTTGAGCTCGCTCCTTCTTAATTGATTGCTAAATATTAATCGAATTGCCATGCTCTAATCAAGGAGCGACCAATGAAAATAGAGTTACAAGTTCTCGGTCTCCATCAAGGGGGGGCTTGAAGGCTATTTCTCCGGAGGGAAGGGGCTGAGACAAGGGGATCCACTTCTCCTATCTGTTTGTTCTTACTATAGAAGTTTTTCCAGGATCCTTGCCAAAGCGGTGAGGGCACGGTTAGCCCCACTCACCCAGCGCTTGAACCAAGGTTCATAACTTTTTGCAGGTTTTGACCCTGCCTTCTTCCTTCGCCACTAATGCGGGTGGATCGACAAGATCAATGGCTACTGGACTATCGGGCTCTGCCTTCGCTGCTGGATTAACGCTAAGGGATGCTAGAACAAGCAAGGAATGCGGGTGGGAAGGTAAGGGAGTCTTCAACAACCTGGCTTTATCCGTTCGCTGAGCTCCTTGCTACCCGAGAATGAAAGAAGAATGGAATGAGGGATTGCTACCACTCAATCTCTTTCTCCCTACCTCCGCTGCTTTACCTTGCTTCCCTTGTTGCCTGATAGAATGGTATTGGACTAGTAACTGACAGAAAGCATTCCATTCCCGTCTATCCCCGATCAAACCCCCCTCTCTGTTTGTGATGTCCCTTTTCGTTTGTTCTCTCCCTAACCTGCACTGCCTTTCTTTCGTTTGTTGCCTAACTGAGAAAGGAAAGAAAGATCTCGTGGAAGAGCATACTCGATCGCTCCTCGCTCATCTCTTTCGGGTGGGGCGTGGGGTAGGTAAATTCTGTGATGGCCTTTGGCCCTCTGCCAACGAGTTTCATTTTTCCAAAGATTGAATTGTTACCGGCATAACCGGAAAGGAGCGAGAAATGTTATCCCCGGGCACGAAGGCCATAAGAAGAGTTGGGAGCAGGGAAAGATCCCACCCCGCAACAATTCAATATCCCTCTAGTTCAGTGACCGAGAGTAGAAAGAATAAGAAAGTCTAGAACCATTAGCCTTGCCCCTTGTTGAATCAGGTGAATCCGCTTTGGTGCTATCATCTTAATATAAGTTATAAGTCTCGCGTTAAGGGACTGATCTCTCTCTCTAACTATTAATTTCATAAGAGAAGAAAGATCGGATTGTAGGGTAGATTATCGGTAAGTTTCATGATTGTTTACTTATATTTTTTTCACTTTGTTTGTCGAGATTTTTGTGGTCTTCCGTCTAAGAAGCAAGGGATTGAGGTTTGGTTTTCTTGCTTCGTACAAGATCGAAAAGAATACATGTGGCATTCCCCAAGTCAGAAAAAAGAATGAGGCGTCTCAGACGTCGATTGTGGAAACTCCATTAAAATTATCTAAGTATAGTTACAGTCAACACAGTAGATGTAATGTGAACAGCGCTTTGCCCTTTGTCTATATCTATTAGGCTGCAACTGCGCTGAATGAGAAAGCCTTATTCCCATGCCTTTCTTGGTTAGACCAACCGAACCGGCGATTTCACCTGAATTGGTGAGAAGAAGTCTCTCTTTTGAGAGAGCAGTCAAAGAATGAAGGAAAGAAAATGATTGTTCCAATGAGAAATCTGGTTCGGTGGCTGTTCTCCACTAACGACAAGGATATAGGGACTCTATATTTCATCTTCGGTGCCATTGCTGGAGTGATGGGCACATGCTTTTCAGTACTGATTCGTATGGAATTAGCACGACCCGACGATCAAATTCTTGGTGGAAATCATCAACTTTATAATGTTTTAATAACGGCTCACGCTTTTTTAATGATCTTTTTTATGGTTATGCCGGCGATGATAGGTGGATTTGGTAATTGGTTTGTTCCGATTCTGATAGGTGCACCTGACATGGCATTTCCACGATTAAATAATATTTCATTCTGGTTGTTGCCACCAAGTCTCTCCTATTCAGCTCAGCCTTAGTAGAAGTGGGTAGCGGCACTGGGTGGACGGTCTATCCGCCCTTAAGTGGTATTACCAGTCATTCTGGAGGAGCAGTTGATTTAGCAATTTTTAGCCTTCATTTATCTAGTGTTTCATCCATTTTAGGTTCTATCAATTTTATAACAACTATCTTCAACATGCGTGGACCTAGAATGACTATGCATAGATTACCCTTATTTGTGTGGTCCGTTCTAGTGACAGCATTCCTACTTTTATTATCACTTCTGGTACTGGCAGGGGCAATTACCATGTTATTAACCGATCGAAACTTTAATACAACCTTTTTTGATCCCGCCGGTGATGAGAATAAAACCCCCAAAGGAGTTCTTCTTCCCAAGTGAAGCTAGATCGTGCCTAGGCTAGGGCTTCTTCTCCTTCCTTCTTAATTCCAAGTGAACTCCAAGGTATTCTTGGTGGGAGATGAACGAAATGGCTATGGATCTTGAGCTTGGGATGGCCGAACCAATGGAAGCCAAGGAACCCTCTCGGAGAGAGGATTCTTGGCTTGGATCTTGAGCTTGAGAACTAGAACAAGTGCTTGATTGTTTTGGTGGAGTTGAATGAGATTAAGAGAGATTGAATGTTGAAGGTTTTGAGTTGATAGAAGATAGTGGCTGCCTAGAGGGAGATATACTCAACCTTAGGCTTTGCCACTCTTTAATTCTTCAACTAAATGAAAAGGAAGACAACATAAGTTTATATAGTCTAGGGGATTAGGAGCCCATAAGCAAATGGGTCCACACATCCACAAAAGCAAAGCAAGACATAAAAACAAGTAGCAAAAGGGAGTAACACGCAAGAGAAAAGCAAGGCTCGGCATGTCCTGACTCGGCCAAGAACTCGGCCGAGTTCCTGACCGTGTCAGGCACTGTTGCCCTGACTCGGCCCAAGACTCGGCCGAGTCTTGGACCGTGTCAGGGTCTGCTTCCTCTTGGTGGTTGTCGTGCGCCTTGGTGCCTTGGAGTCGAAGCCGGTGGCTTGATTGTCGTGGCATCGAGGTGTCGACGTCTTGGTGGTCACTAACCGGGGCTCATCACTCTCCCCTTCTTAGCTTTGAAGCGTCCCCACTTCGACGAGGAGGGAAGCCCGGGAGATGAAGGAAGTGTGGTGGCGTGTCTCCCCTTCTTAAAGGTGAAGGTGGAGTGAGGGAGACCGCCACAAACACAAAGAATCGTGAGCATACTAGCGCCATCAGGCGGCACCTTGGGCACAACAAGTGGGACGGCCGGATGGGCAAGCATGGCATCCGGCGGGATGGACCTACAACAAAATAAATCAACAAGAAAACGTGAGTCCATCCTACGGCTCCAGGTGGGAATGTGGGCGCTCCTAGACACGGGTCCAATGGGGAAATGAGATGTCAAGGGAGCAACCCTAGTGGAGCCGAGTGTGTTAGGGATTCCAAAGAATGGCCACAAAGATAAATCTAGGGTGATAGTCTCAATTCGGGCAAGAAGTGGCATGTGGCAAGCTATAAGGAATGTGGAATCCCTCCCCTTCTTAAAAGGTTGCCTACCGGTTATGAGGGTCAAACCAAAGATCTCCCAAAATGTTGTAGAAAAGAGCGAGTGCATGCTAGAGTCTTTGAGAAGGTCCCGAGAAGGTGTTGTCAAGGCAACCACATAAAAGTGGGGTTGGAAGGCAGTAGGGTGGTAGGGCCAAGGTGAGGTCCCCAAAATGGCATGGTGTGGGGCAATCCTTAAAGGCCCAAGGTCAACATGAAAAGTTTCGGCCCAGGGGTGCCTTTGAAGGGCTCTAAGCAATATCCTCAAGGGGCCATGATCAACATGAAAAACCATATGCAAGGGCTGCCTAGGTAAGGTGCTAGGCATGTCTAGTATGAGGCCAAAGAGAGAGTAGTCCTTATCCTCAAAAGAATTCTGAAATACCATTGGATAGTGGAGGACAACTCTAAGGCAAGGGGAAAGCAACACAAACACACATGATGTATCAACATTGCAAATGGAGAATGTAAGAACACAAGGTCCAAGTTCAATATGGAAGCCAAGGATGCATGCACAAATGATACCACTACTCTTCATAAGCCTAAGTAGATGCCGCATGATAGAACAATTAAGGGAATGAGCATATTTAGACATGGAGAGAATGACATGCATTAAATGAAACTTCTTGGACATGAATTGCGACATGGAACTATAATGCAAACAAGAGAACAAAATCCTAGATGCAAAATAGTTTGTCAACATGCAAAGTGCTCTATCCAAGGAGGTGACATGAAGCTCATGCAATGTGCCACTCAATAGCAGACGAAAGGAAAGAGAGAAGGGTTCTTCCCTGAGGTTAGGAGCTTTCAGGACGCCTTTCCCTTCTTGGCCAAGAGTTGATGGTGGGACCAAATTGGTCGTCGGCCGAGGCGGGAGCAAGGCGCAAGCCTCCCTCGGTGGGGCAGCCATGGGGCGCCGGCCTCCATGGGGGTGGATCGATGGGAAGCCGTCAAGAGGCGACAAGGGGCTGCTCGCGGCTATGGGCGGCGGCCAACCAAGTAGTGGCCTAGCCAAGGGCATGGCCAGCCGAGCCTCCAACAGGGCAACGCCCGTCTCGGCGGTGAAGCAGGGTTGCGACGCCAATAGGACAGTGGGGGCCGCCCTGCTGATGAGTGTGCCTAACAGCGGTGGATAGCCGATGGCAACGAGGTGGGACTTGGAGGCACATGTCTCTTCGACTGCGGGCGCCGGATCGCGCATCAGGCACGGCAGAGGCGGCGTGGGCATCACAGGCGACAGCGGCGCGGGCTCGGGCACCGAGGCCGGCGGAGGCGCGAGCACTGTAGGCAGAGGGGAAGGGCCCATGGCCGAGCTTCTCTCCCCAGAGGTGGTGGCGGTCTCGAACACCGTGGCCGGTGAAGGTGCGGGCATCATAGGTTCCGGCACCGGCGTCGTGGAAGACGGAGGCGGCCGCACCGGGGCTGGCTCGGATAAGGCGTCGTGAGGTATGGCTGAGGCCATGTGTGGCGCATTCATTGCAGCGTTGTTTTGGGCCTCTTCCTCAGGAGCAACCCCGTCAATAGTAGCCTCTCCATGGGCTGCATGGTCGGAGATGTTGTGGTTGAGCATCGGGAAGGCGCGTTCACATGCCCTTAGGCTAGCTAGCGTCGATCTCGGGGCATAGTGGTGAGCCATGGCATAGACGAGCTGAGCCCAAGTTTGGATGGGCGGGAAGCCTCCGAGACGCAGGGACTCTTGCACCTTTGGCCACCATGTACGGGCATAGTCGGTGAAGTACCAAGTGGTGGTGCGCACCTCCTCGCGAACATCATAACCCAAGCGGTCAAAGACATAGCGTGTGTGGCGCTTCCATGCCAAGAACTCGGAACCACCGTCATTGCAACCGGTGAAGGGATAGAAGGACACCCCTAAACCATGGCTCACGGGCCGACTAGGAACATGAGGGCGCCGGGGCTGGCCTTGGGCGTGATCATATCCTCGGTGGCTCACATCCGCCCAAGCCTCCTCTTCAAAGGTCTCTTCATAGCCTCTGTAGGCGCCTTCCTTGTCATAGTCTCCAAAGGACTCCACGTCGAACTCGGTGTAACTATGAGCATAATGGCGGCGACCCTCGTAGCCGGTTGCAGGCCTAGGGGCGGCGCGTGAATAAGAGCCTCCATACAAGGGTATGGGGTCACGAGCATGGCTTCGCGGGCGCCGGCCCGGCTGCGGCCGAGAAGGAGAAGACCAGTATGGCCCGTCCATGTCGATTCACCTAGCACGAGCAAGGGGGAATCCAAGTAAAGAGTCCCAAGCAATTAAAGCAATGCATACTTAGCACAAAATGAATACCTTAGGCCTATGACGATCTAATCCAAGCAATGCAAGCAACAAGGCAAGCAAATTAATGATCTAGGCACCACGGTAAGCACAAGTATCACAACGGGCTCAAGCAATGGCAATGGACGACGAGTAACAAGTGATTTGAACACCAAGGCGGACCACAACACTTCCAAATCGAACCCAATTAAAGACCTTAGACTAGTGCAAGAGAGTGCCGAAAAAGGCCCAAGGGGACAAGGGTGAGCAAGAGGGCAATCGGCCACTCCATGGGTCCATGGGAAGGAGGTAATTCACGGCAAGTCTCCTAGAAGAATGCGGAGAGATGGGCTTAGTGGCCCATGGTACCGAGTGAGGGTGGGAGAGCCCACCAAAGGAAGTGGCCCCACCGAACCAAAGGAAGGAAGGTGGCCTTGTCTTGCAAAGAAGTTTGTGTTTGAATTTCTTTCTTTCTTTTTTTTTTATCCGAAATTCTCTTCTTTTTCTTTTTTTTTGAACTTGGGCCTTTGTCTTTTGTGGGCCTCTTTTTTTTTGTGAATGGGCTTTTACAAAACAAAGAGCAAGCAAGGTCCACTAATTAGCTTGAGGAGAAATCGGTTTTAGGGCCACCTAAAGGGGTGTTGGGTGGTACCATGGGTTTGGAAGAGAGAGAGTCCCCATATGTTTTTGGGTATGGGACAATATGTAGAAGAGAGAAAGAGGGTTGAAAACTTGTTACTAATGTCCCCCCTCTTTAGGGAAACCCACGAAAGGTAGCTATCAAACACTCTATCCCACAATTGGCTGCCAAGAGACACTTTTGGCACTTTCCTCAACTACCTAAGACACCCAAAAGGAGGAAGAGAGAAAGGAGGTTGGCCCCTTACCACAATTGTTCAAATCACATGCACAAGCTAAAGTGGGTCAAAGGAGCAACACACAAGGGGGGCCGGCAGTGGGAGGGGCTGTGGTGGTGGTCTGGGTGGTGCGTGGTGGTGGGAGGGTGGCAGAGGCGGTGGTGCGGTCGCCGGAGTTGGGAAAAGTCACCGGAAGTGGGTTTTTTTGGTGTTTTTGGGTGGTTTATGGGGAGGGTGTGGGTGGGATGAACAAGGCCACAACAATAACTAGTAAACCATCCTAAAAGCAAGCAAAGTGAGCATGAAAGTGCAGAAAAAACTGAGCAAGAACAACTCATGCTACACATGAAAAACAAGCCAAAGGTTTAAGCAAACAAGAGAGAGTCTAAGCCAAGAGCATGCTCAACATGAAGTAGCAAGGAATTTCGTGCAAAGCTTAAGAAATTAAGCATGAAAGGCTGAATATGAAGAACTCACACAAGACATGAAAAGCAAGAAAAAAAAAATCAAGCTAACAAGAAGAATCATGACCCTAGAGCATGTCTACCATGGCAATCACAAGAAATCTCATACAAGCTATGAATGTAAGCTCCAAGAACCGAATCTAAAGAGGAGAAAAAAGACTTAGCTTGGGCTTTGGCTCTTGATACCAATTGATGAGAAACAACCCTCCAAAGGTGAGGCTTTGTTCCTCTAGAAGCTAGATCTAGCCCAAGGGGTTGCTTCTTCTCCTTCCTAAGCTTGAAGACCCTTCAATGGCACTTGAATATGAGGATGGTTCGCCGGAGAGAAGAGGACGAGCAGCCTAGATGGTGGTGGCTCCGGGAAGATCCAAGGAAACCCTCCTTGGGGGATTCCTTGGCCGAGAAGACTAGAACCCAAGAGATGCTTGTAGATTCGAAATGTGTTTGAGAGATTGATGAGAGATTGAGAGAGAAGAGTGTTTGAGAGAGTTTGGGTTGATAGAAGTAAGTGGAATGCCTTAGGGAGATATACTCAACCAATTGATGAGAATAAAACCCCCAAAGGAGTTCTTCTTCCCAAGTGAAGCTAGATCGTGCCTAGGCTAGGGCTTCTTCTCCTTCCTTCTTAATTCCAAGTGAACTCCAAGGTATTCTTGGTGGGAGATGAACGAAATGGCTATGGATCTTGAGCTTGGGGTGGCCAAACAAATGGAAGCCAAGGAACCCTCTCAGAGAGAGGATTCTTAGCTTGGATCTTGAGCTTGAGAACTAGAACAAGTGCTTGATTGTTTTGGTGGAGTTGAATGAGATTAAGAGAGATTGAATGTTGAAGGTTTTGAGTTGATAGAAGATAGTGGCTGCCCAGAGGGAGATATACTCAACCTTAGGCTTTGCCACTCTTTAATTCTTCAACTAAATGAAAAGGAAGACAACATAAGTTTATATAGTCTAGGGGATTAGGAGCCCATATGCAAATGGGTCCACACATCCACAAAAGCAAAGCAAGACATAAAAACAAGTAGCAAAAGGGAGTAACACGCAAGAGAAAAGCAAGGCTCGAAAGGTCCTGACTCGGCCAAGAACTCGGCCGAGTTCCTGACCGTCTCAGGCACTGTTGCCCTGACTCGGCCCAAGACTCGGCCGAGTCTTGGACCGTGTCAGGGTCTGCTTCCTCTTGGTGGTTGTCGTGCGCCTTGGTGCCTTGGAGTCGAAGCCGGTGGCTTGATTGTCGTGGCATCGAGGTGTCGACGTCTTGGTGGTCACTAACCGGGGCTCATCAGCCGGAGGGGGAGACCCCATATTATACCAGCATCTTTTTTGGTTCTTCGGTCATCCAAAGGTCTATATTCTCATTCTGCCTGGATTTGGTATCATAAGTCATATCGTTTCTACTTTTTTGGGAAAACCGGTCTTCAGGTATCTAGGCATGGTTTATGCCATGATCAGTATAGGTGTTCTTGGATTTCTTGTTTGGGCTCATCATATGTTTACTGTGGGCTTAGACGTTGATACCCGTGCCTACTTCACTGCAGCTAACATGATCATAGCTGTCCCCACTGGAATAAAAATCTTTAGTTGGATCGCTACCATGTGGGGGGGTTCGATACAATACAAAACACCCATGTTATTTGCTATAGGTTTTATTTTTTTGTTTACCATAGGTGGACTCACTGGAATAGTCCTGGCAAATTCTGGGCTAGACATTGCTCTACATGATACTTATTATGTGGTTGCACATTTCCATTATGTACTTTCTATGGGAGCCGTTTTTGCTTTATTTGCAGGATTTTACTATTGGGTGGGTAAAATCTTTGGTCGGACCTACCCTGAAACTTTAGGTCAAATCCAATTTTGGATCACTTTTTTCGGGGTTAATCTAACTTTCTTTCCAATGCATTTTTTAGGGCTTTCGGGTATGCCACGTCGCATTCTAGATTATCCAGATTCTTACGCTGGATGGAATGCCCTTAGCAGTTTTGGCTCTTATATATCCGTAGTTGGGATTTGTTGTTTTTTTGTGGTCGTCACATTCACTTTAAGCAGTAGAAAGAACAAAAGGCAAAAGGCGAACAGTCCTTGGACTGTTGAACAGAATTCCACCACACTAGAATGGATGGTACAAAGTCCCCCAACTTTTCATACTTTTGGAGAACTTCCAGCTATCAAGGAGACGAAAAACTAAAAAAAAAAAAAAAAAACTTGAACGGCTTACGTCACGTCCTTTTTTCTCCCCCCTTTCGCGAGCGACTTTAGCTCGTTATTTACTCGAAATTACCCGGAATGGCACCCGTCAAAGCATTCCTTACCGACGGATCTACCGGGCAATTCGAAACTATGACTTATTCATAGATTTATCGATTTTCTTCAGGCGGTAGTTCAGTCTGTTTGGTTTGGTCTTCCTATTTCTTTTTTTTTCGGCATGCTGCTCCGCGAGCAAGGAGCGAGAGAACAAAGTGGGTTGTGGTGATGTCAGAATTTGCGCCTATTTGTATCTATTTAGTGATCAGTCCGCTAGTTTCTTTGATCCCACTCGGTCTTCCTTTTCCATTTCTTCTAATAGTTTGACTTATCCAGAAAAATTGTCAGCCTATGAATGTGGTTTCGATCCTTCCGGTGATGCCAGAAGTCGTTTCGATATACAATTTTATCTTGTTTCAATTTTATTTATTATCCTTGATCCGGAAGTCACCTTTTTCTTTCCTTGGGCAGTACCTCCCAACAAGATTGATCCGTTTGGATCTTGGTCCATGATGGCCTTTTTATTGATTTTAACGATTGGATTTCTCTATGAATGGAAAAGGGGTGCTTCGGATCGGGAGTAATCACTAGTGATAGGGCAAAAATCGGGGGGAAGGAAAAAGGAAAGAGAGATGCCTACATTAAATCAATTGATTCGTCATGGTAGAGAAGAAAAACGGCGCACGGACCGTACTCGAGCTTCGGATCAATGTCCCCAGAAGCAAGGAGTACGCCCGCGTGTTTCAACGAGAACACCGAAAAAACCTAATTCAGCTCTACGTAAGATAGCCAAAGTATGGTTGAGCAATCGACATGAAATATTTGCTCACATTCCGGGCGAAGGTCATAATTTACAGGAACATTCTATGGTCTTAATAAGAGGAGGTAGAGTGAAAGATTCGCCAGGTGTGAAATCCCATTGTATTCGAGGAGTCAAGGATTTGCTGGGAATTCCGGATCAAAGAAGAGGCAGATCAAAATATGGTGCGGAAAAACCCAAATCGATATGAATGGAAGATGCCTCAACTGGCCGTACGGATTGATTAGGCCTTAACTTATAAGGAGATATGCTAGAAAATGAATAGCCCAGATTTCACTTTTACACATTGGACCGGGAAGAAAAAGGGGGAAAAAGTCAAGTCTAAGCGCATATGGCACGAAAAGGAAATCCGATTTCGGTAAGACTGGATCTGAATCGTAGTTCAGATTCAAGTTGGTTCAGTGAGGGCGACCGCGAAAGTCACCGAATGGGTCAGTCTTTTCCTTTCGTTTTCCCATTTTAAAAGGCGTGGGAGGACATTGCAGATGCCCGGAACGGACATGACTTCTTCTAAGGCTAGAAGACCACTGGAAGACACCCGGGACCAGAGCATGTCGTGAAAGAAGCACACTGGGCGGGTGTGCTTTGACCGTGTCTCCGGGGCACAGTGGAATGTATATATCATGAACGCAGGGTGCAGGATACCAGGCTTGTAAGCAAGCAACCACTCCCCTATGTGCCGATCGCTAGCGCATCCAGGGCCCCAGCGCCCCGCTCAACTGGACTGGAGAGGCCTAGCCTGATCTGAGAAGTGCTAATTCGGTTCGGATAGACTTCATTCAATAACACCGCCGCCCCTGGAATAAATAAGAAAAGAAGTGCTATCAGATCGATCAATGAATAAACCGAAAAAAAGAAGAGACGTCGCCTCAACGGCGCCTAAAGCGCACTATGCTCCGCTTCAACAAATGAGAGTTTTCGATGGAACTGGTGAACCGCGCGAGATGGTTAGATGCGTGGGACAGAGGGCTCGTAGTACCTGCTAGCACAGCTATGCAGTGGAAGGGAAGGAGCCTAAATCGACCCCCTTCTTTCTTTCTTTTTCAAAGAAAAAAAAGTAGTACAAAGAGATTAGACTCTCGGATGAGACTAAGCAGCTACCGACCGTTCCAACGCGCCCCTGACCTATCTTGATTAAGACTGAAAACTGTCTAAAATGGAGCCTAGTTTAAGCTGTCAAACAAATGATAGAATGAAAATGAAGAATAACCACTAGTAGGGATATGGATAGAGTCTCGCTCAGTAAAGAAAGTTTTCAATTCGTAAGATCATGCATGATAGAGTCCCCTTTACTTTATTCTTTTCTATTAGTTAGTAAAGCGCTAAGGCTGCAATCTTTCTAAAGCAAGAAGCGAGAAACTTGACTTTGAGAAAGAAGGTGCTTGTTGCCGCTTTATTAGTAAGTAAGCCGCTTAGAGCGCCTCAATAAAGGCAAAAGGTTGCTTTACTAATATAATCGAATAGAAAGGGGTGCGCAGGTTTGGAAACCGGGCCTTTCCTTTCAAATGACAACTGCCTCTTCCTGCTGCGAGGGCTTTGCACGAAACCAAACCACCCTCCGTCCGATCAAGTACCAGTTGCTTCGCTGGTAGGCCCACTTAACTTAGACTAGGAGGGCATTGTCCCTCAGTTCTTACCAACCTCCGGTGTGTAATCGACATGTTTCTAGCTTCAACTTAGTCGAATAAGAATCATTGATTTCCTCTCCTGTCCATTTCTTATTCATTCAGGGCGCTCGGCCGGTGCTCCTTTCTCAAAGCAGAACAACTCTGAACGTTAGGGAAGATAAGGGAAGACCACCTGAGCGAACAGACCGAAGGGACTTGACTTATCCGAACCGAACAATAGCGGCTTAAAGCTAAGCCTATCACGAGCAGCGTCGCTGCGGCGGGGAGGAGCATTTCAAAGTATAGGGCTACAGTGCCCTTACTACAACGAGGGACATTCATTCACTGGCTATCTTTCAACAAGGTTGAAGAAAAGCCTAATGCCTTGACCCATCGGGTAAAAATGCCGATATTAGCCCCAAAAAAGGTGATTGATCAAGAAGGTCGTTCAAACCGAGTCGATGTAGGAACTTCGAAACTCCACTTCTTCCTCATCTTATCTTATTGCACACTTTCCAGGACTTAGGGGATAACTATACTTGTTAAGCAAAGCAGGAAGGCCCGTAGCCGTAGCGTAGAACGCATTTTCTAAAGGCGGGTAAAAATACACATACAATGTCATCCACCCTTTAGGGAAAAGAATCCGGCTACAGACAGGTCAGTTGAATTCCGAGAGGGAAGATGTGGGGCTTCAGACAGTTGGAGTTAGGTTAGGGGGGCACATACATACCAAAAAGGTCGGGGTGCTGTGGGAGACACAAGTCCTGTAGCAACCGTTAGGAATCAAAGAGTATACTTTTCTTATGAAAACCCAAGAAAAAACACACACACCATGATTATGAATCGACAGCATTTGGGAGAGCCTCAACCTTAAATTGGCTAACTGACTGGTTGAGTGGGGAATGTAGGTCTTATAGTTGTTATTTCCAATTTAGGTATTCTAGTTGTTATTTGAAATGTAGGTCTATTAGTGGATATTTGAAATGTAGTTCTTATAGTGGGAATTGGAATTGGAATGCTAGGACTCATTTACATCAGAATGCGAGGAGTTATAGCACATATAATCAGAATGATAGGAGTTATAGCACAGAGAATCAAATTACCATTATAGATTTTTGGAATACATTTTACAGTGATATTGAAGATAAATACAAGAATAACCAATATATTAAAGAGTATAAGGCACTAGTAAATAGGGTATCGAGAAGCGTACGAGTCCTTATATTTTTTATTGGAGTTCTCTTTGTTCTGCTTCTTTCTAAGATCTTAATATATAAGGGCTTTCTCTTCATGGAGGACCTATTCCACGCCGTTTCGCAATTCTTGCCTGATTCATCAAGAGGAATGGCTAGGGGGTCAGTATCTGGTGGACCCCCAGATCACCTTCTCGATCTTTGTGGTTTAACTACCACGTCTGAAGAAGGAATTGATGAAAGTTCGTCAAATAGACTTTCAATGGATGGGAATCATGAGTCCCACGATCGGGCTATGATCATTTTGAAAGCCCCCAGCCCCGGAGGACCTGTCGAGGTTTTCGACATTCCAGACAGCCCCGGGGGACCCGTCGAGGTCGAGGGTTTAGGCGTTCCAGAAGAGGAAGAGGAGAGTAGTCAAGTAGTCCTCGGCCTCTCTGTTGATCTTTCTCGTCCGTCTTCCTCTTCTCCTGCCCCAGCCCCGAAGGGACCTGAAAGCTGGCGGAATTGGAAACCTAATAAACAATTCCCCCAGACCTCTCAAGAAGATCTGCCCGAAACAAGTACCTTCCTTCTAAAGGGTGCTGGAAACAGTCGGGAGCTCTACAACTACAATCCCCAAAAGATTCTATATGAAGAAGGCGCTTGTCGTAATATAGCAGACGCTATTCTTCATATATTACGAGATGGGGATTTTGCCTATGGTAAAACAAAGAATCCAAAGGCTTTGTTAGGAATTATCAAAAACCTAGCAAATCCTAATGGACATACGCAAGAATGGGATCAAATCCTCGCGAATATAAACCAAAAGAAAAGTTCTAGTCTTTTCTTTAAACGAGTTTTTGAGGAACTTAAAAAAAAAAGTCTAGAATGAATGTTGATTCTATTTCAGAGGGGGTGTTGGACAAGCTATTAGGGAATAATCTCTTTCTTCTTCTTTTTTCCATGACGACTAGGAACAGGCAAATCAAAAATTTCACTTCGAATTTCGGACCTCAACATCCTGCTGCTCATGGTGTTTCGCGATTAGTATTGGAAATGAACGGCGAAGTGGTGGAACGTGCGGAACCACATATTGGATTACTCCAGTGTGGCACAAAGCCGCTGACGCAGAGTCGGCTCCTATGCCGCTAGCTATGCCCTGCTTGGTCCCTCGGCACGGTTGAGGTTCCTTAGCGCATCATGAGCACCGGGCTAAGGGGCGGTTGAGCAACTCAAGCGAACCGCCCTACCTTACTACAACATAAGGATAGAAGGGAGAAGGTTGTGACGGTGGCCTCGTTATCCACATCTCCAGTCGGATGAATAGAGGACCGACCGACCCGGGTTTTCACGAGCGTTGGCGGGTCCTGGAGTGCCTGTCAATGGCACTAGCGCATACCCCGAGATGATCATCACCACCTGCACCTCACATCTCGGCACAGTGGAACGTGTAACCTGCCTGCTGTCCCACTCAACTACATTTGTTCCTGTAATCCATAGCCTAACAGAACGCAACAGCGAGGGACAACCCGCCCATATAGCCAGTGGGGAGGATGGCACTACTGGAAAAGACCGTCTGGCGAAAACTCCACAGGCGTGAGGCATGGTAGGCCTGCGCCAAGGGAGCAAAGGGGAAAAGGAACCCGGACGGTGGAAGAGCCAGGAGAGGCCAGGTCATTTGACAGAAATGGAAGGCTTTTCCCCTATTAGAGAGGGCCAATGTTCATAAAGGGAAGTGCATGAATTCTTGGAAAAAGAGGTTATGCAATAAAGAATGTAATAAAGCAAATTCAATGAACAGATAGAGTCAACGGTACAACAGACAGCGCTGCCTACACGCTCGCTTCCGAGGTCGAGCAGTCTCAATTAATTTCACTACAGGTTCTGAAGGAAATGCTGGGCCACCTCGAATGGCGTGAGCCGCATGCGGGGAGACCATCACGTACGGTTTTTAGGGGGATCTGGTCGAAAGACCGGCCGGGGCCCACCCGACTAGAGGGACTGAGAAATTAATAGAGTACAAAACTTATCTTCAAGCTTTACCTTATTCTGATCGTTCAGAGGGCGATCGCAGAGTCACTGAATGAAGTCCTCCGTTTCTTTCGGAGGTGCTGACCCGCAGCGAAGCAGAGATGACTAAGTGACATATAGAATATGGCGACGACAACAGCATGTCGTAGAAGGAGATAACAGGTGGAGCCAACGACCCACTAAGACTAAGGTATCTACAACTACATCCCCGAGCGGCAGTCAAACGAGGGCGTGAATGCGAGATGCCAGTGGAATGATCGGCCGGACAGAGGTTAGGGTCCTTCCCACCGCGTCCTTCCTTGTGTGTCGGAGATATAAAGCGAGTGCACCAGAAAAGAACGGGAACTGAGTCGATCTATTCTATGGCGAAGCATCCAAAGCATAATTGCACACTCACACGATCTTTGCCGAGAGATAAGAGCATTCGGTGAAACCGGTGAACTACACTTTCTTCTGGATAGATGTGTGGGACAG
Source organism: Rheum nobile (assembly GCA_027886185.1). NCBI lineage: Eukaryota > Viridiplantae > Streptophyta > Magnoliopsida > Caryophyllales > Polygonaceae > Rheum > Rheum nobile. Next base: position 342,898 of record WOAB01000306.1, on the reverse strand, counting down.
AGAGCTCGTGGTACTTGCTGCTCACCCTTCCTCCTCTGCTTTGAGAACCGTGTGAACGGAGAGTGGGCAGAACGGAAGGAGGTCCTCATACGGAGTCGCACACTTACTTGAGCAGTGCGAGAGACTGGGGAATGGTTCGAGTAAAGTCCCCTGGGGCCGGAAAAATGACAGACAAAGCTTTACATAGTGCTTTTTTTTCTTAGTGATTGGAAAGTAGGGCTCCTATTGACTAGACGTCAACCTCCCTCAATCAAAGGGAGACCCGCTTTCAATACTAGTTGTTACGTTATGCTGTCATTTTTCCAATATCATGGAATAGCATGGCCTGGGGCTAAGGTAACTCAAGTAGGAGAGCCGTGTTATGTGTGACCTTATTGCACGGTTCAGAGAACACTTGTGTATGTGATGCAAGTGAACGTGTACGAAAAAGCTGTATCTAGGGCGAGTTCTTCGTTCCGTCGTCGACCCTATCTATGTTTCTACGATGGCCCAAGAACACGCTCATTCTTCAGCCGTAGAGAGACTTTTGAATTGCGAGGTACCATTACGAGCTCAATATATACGAGTGTTATTCCGTGAAATAACTCCAATTTCAAATCATTCACTTGCTTTAACTACTCATGATGGCCCTTCGGATCTATGAAGCCTCTGTGCAAGAATTGCTCGAAATGTTGGCGAAATGGTCCGATCTCCAAAGGTGAAGAACAAGGCAACTTCGGCTCTTTTTAGGGTTTTTTGGGGGTGATCGGTGGAACGATTGAATGGGGGGAGGAATTGCGATGGATAAGTACTTTCTTATGTGTGGATTTGACGCACCAAACACAAGGAAGCAACCTAGAGGGATCGGAGATACTACACACTTCAATCTCTCAAGGGAATTCACTCGATCTTACGCACAAGTGAGGAACAAAAGGAAAGAACTTTGAAACTGTAATTCTCTTGATTTCAATCTGATTAAACGTGTCAAAACAAATGCCAATGAGTTTGCCTAAGTAACCTAACAACCGGTTACTAAAACAATTAAAAGAAAATCACTAAAAAGGAAGCACTAAGCTAGCACGTGCCCACTAATCAAAACACAAGTAATGGGCAGTTTAGGGAATTTAAATTAAGTCTTAAAATGTTTAATCACCAAAGAAAATAATCGGAAATAATTCGGAAAGTGCAAATGGCTTCAATTCTTCATGTGGGCTATTAACCCGGGTGTGGTGTGGCCGGCGCCGAGATTTGTGGAGAGGCTGCAATGCATGGACCCGGGCTGGGCGCGGTTTGTCTTAGCACTCCCTGAGCCAAAGGACCTCCCTTGAGCTGGTGGTGAGGTGGGTCAGCTCGGGCTCGAGTGATTGAGCCAGATGTGGGCTCGTGCCTATACCCCTCCTCACGCGCGGCCGTGAAACTAGGGTTTGACCTAGGGCTCGGCAAAAGTTGACTTGGCTCGGCACCAAGGGCTCCAATGGTCTGAGGTGACTCTGGAGGAGCTGTGGGAGTCTTGGTGGCCGAGAGAATTGGACATGTGCCGAGAGGAACCTCCATGTGGCTTGGCGGGCCATTAGGGTTTGCCTTGGCTTTGCTCTATGTGTTGGTCGGCCTTTCTTTGCTCCCTAGCCACATGGTCAGCCATGATTTCATGGGCATCATAGGATGTAGAGTGATTCTCTTACCATTCAAGATAAAAGAATACTCATTGGTCACGCCTTGATGGATGACACCCCTATCAAATTGCCATGGTCGACCTAGGAGGAGGTGGCATGCGGTCATGGGTAAAACATCACACACAACCTCATCCACATAATCTCCTATAGCAAACTGAATGGCGGCTTGGTCCTTGACCTTAAGGGGCTTGTCAGAATTCAACCAACAAAGTGGGTAGGGTTGCGGGTGAGAAGTGGTCAATAGATTGAATCTACTCACCACTTCTTGATCAATCAAGTTGCAACAAGAGCCACCATCAATGATGACACTACACACCTTTCCCTTAATGATACACCTAGTGTGAAAGAGAGTCTCACATTGACTAGGTGCACTAGGACCTTCCGAAATGGTTAGTGCTCTTTTGACCAAAAAGCACTCACCCTCGGAGGCCACAACATGCAATTCTTCCAAACCATCCTCATTCTTAACAAGTTCTTCCTCCCATTCATCTTCGGACTCAATGTCCCCTATAGTGTTGAGAAGAACTTGCCTTCTTGAGGGGCAATCCTTGGCAAAGTGGCCATGGCCGAGACACTTAAAACACTTAAGATCCCTAGCCCGGGTCTCCCCCTCCTTTCGTTGGGTTTGATCCGAATTAGGGGCCTCCCTTCTAGGGTGACTTGAGTTGTCACCTCTAGTGGGTTCTAAGCGTCTTGGCATAGGTTGCGGTCCCTTGGAGCCACTCAATGCATTTTGCCAAGGCCGTGAACTTTGAGTTTGGGGACGCTTTGAATGAAGTGCCTTATATATACGATTCGTATAATGAAGCACTTCTTCCATAGGGGTCCCTCTAGAAAAATGTTGCTTGCTCACTATGGCTCGGAGCTCGGGGCTAAGGTTGTTAATAAACTTAGAAATAAGATACCCATCGGGAACCCTAAGTCTAGACCTAAAGACCAAAGTCTTTAGCTCCATATAGAATTCATCCGGGGTCTTATTCCCTTGCTCTAACAACTCCAACCTCTCATGCACCCTATCCGAAAAGTCTTCCAGGACAAATCTATCTCGGAGAGCTTGCTTTAGTGCTTGCCAAGTAGTGATTTGGGGGGTTCCGAGGTACTCTCGTTCCTCCTTGTCCCCAAGCCACCATTGGTAAGCAATACCTTCAAACTTAATGGTCGCTATAGCTACTCGTTGAACTTCCGAGTAGTTATAGTACCTAAAAATTTGATCGGTCTTTTGCTCCCAATCAAGATAAATTTCCGGATCACATTGAAGACCAAAAGATTGTACCTCTAACTTGATACCATGAGGCCGTTGTTGATCATATGCAAACTCCTCACGTTGGCCACCATAGTCCTCATCATAGTCTTCATAAGCTCTTCGGGGTGCGTAGGGCATCCTCCCACCTTGGTATTGACCTCGGCCCATGCCTCCTCTTCCGGCCATCCTCCTTCCCGGGTCTTGATACCCATTGTATGCATTCGGCACTCCTCTTGGCTCCTCTCTATAGATGGCGTTCGGCGCTCCTCTTGGTTCTCCTCTATGAGTAGTACTTGGTCCTGCCATGTTAGTGCACAAAGGAACCATACTAGTAGTAAAAGGGGCAATGTAAGGAGAAGAGGTATTAAAGACCAAACCGAACTCTTCCCTTGAGGCAGCCACATTTGGTGGAGGGTGATGAAACCCTTCACGGAGAGACACGTTCGCCAACTCTTGAGCTAGAAGCGGTACGGTCACTTGGACCTCTTGAATGCCGCTTGATGGCCCGGCCATTGGGAGGAATTGGGCTCCACTTCCTTGAGGCGCGCCTTGATGTAGGCTCGGAGATGGACTGTGGGACAACCTCCACTTCTCCTCCATGGTCTTCATGAAGGTTGTTTGCTCATCTCACAAGGCTTGTATTTCTTGGCGGGTCCGCTCCTCAGCTTGGCGCGCACGCTCTTCGGTCTCGTCCTTGGACGATTGGATAGCCAAGATTATGGCTTCCAAGGTCACCTCCGTAGCCTCCTTAGGGTCCTCCGCAGCCACATTCTTATCCTTGGATCTCACCATGACTTCCTACACACAAGCAATACCACACAACAACCCACAAGATAGAAGAACAACAAATGCTACCTAAGCTAGCAAGCAAGCCACAAATTTGCTTTTAAATCAAGGAAAATTCGCAACTTTTACTAGCTCAAAATATAGGTCAAGGTAGGCTGTCTAATGTGCTCAATATGACCAAAGACAAGATAAAATTGCACCACAACTTTTAGGCTAGTCCTTGTGCTAAAGTCCACAACTTTCACAACACAAATGCAAGTACTTAGCCTTTGAAAGTTCCTTTACAAAGTTGATGACAATTCTGGCCGATTCTTCACAAAATAACAACTTCACAATGTATCCAAAAGAAAGAAAATTTCACACAAGATATCCAACTTGAACAACCACTTTTACAAGCCAAGTCTTTTTCTTTTGTTGTAGGCTTGACTTTTCCGGGTTTTTTTTTTCTTCTTTGATCTTTCGTCTCCTTTTTTTTTTGACACTAGAACAACTTGATAGACTGAAAATTACAGAATTGAAATCGGAATCAACACTTAGGAATTTTCAAGGCTTTTCCTACGCAAGTTGAAGTGAATTTTTGCTTTGGTTAGACAAGAAAGAACCCTAGGTTGATTATATGCAAAATACGAATGGAAAAGACTCAAATTAACCTAAACTAGATGAACTAATAAGGGCTCGGCTGGTTCATGCAAATTGGAAGCCAAAATTTGAAATTCAAATGCATGCAACAACCGAAACAAGAAAACCCTAAAATCTAGGAAGGAAATCCTAACCTCTCTCTCTAAAGATGCACGGATAAAAACTCCTAAAACAATCTGAAAATCTGGACCCCTTTCTCTTCTATGCAGACTCAAGACTCAAATGCAAACACACAACGAGAAAATGCAAGACAACCTAAGAACACTACGCATGAAATGATGCAAAGACACGAAAATGGAGAGCAAGTAAGGTACCGAGTTTTCTATAGATTTAAAGGCAAATTTGAGAGCAATACTTACGTAGCTCTGATACCAAATGATGGCCCTTCGGATCTATGAAGCCTCTGTGCAAGAATTGCTCGAAATGTTGGCGAAATGGTCCGATCTCCAAAGGTGAAGAACAAGGCAACTTCGGCTCTTTTTAGGGTTTTTTGGGGGTGATCGGTGGAACGATTGAATGGGGGAGGAATTGCGATGGATAAGTACTTTCTTATGTGTGGATTTGACGCACCAAACACAAGGAAGCAACCTAGAGGGATCGGAGATACTACACACTTCAATCTCTCAAGGGAATTCACTCGATCTTACACACAAGTGAGGAACAAAAGGAAAGAACTTTGAAACTGTAATTCTCTTGATTTCAATCTGATTAAACGTGTCAAAACAAATGCCAAGGAGTTTGCCTAAGTAACCTAACAACCGGTTACTAAAACAATTAAAAGAAAATCACTAAAAAGGAAGCACTAAGCTAGCACGTGCCCACTAATCAAAACACAAGTAATGGGCAGTTTAGGGAATTTAAATTAAGTCTAAAAATGTTTAATCACCAAAGAAAATAATCAGAAATAATTCGGAAAGTGCAAATGGCTTCAATTCTTCATGTGGGCTATTAACCCGGGTGTGGTGTGGCCGGCGCCGAGATTTGTGGAGAGGCTGCAATGCATGGACCCGGGCTGGGCGCGGTTTGTCTTGGCACTCCCTGAGCTAAAGGACCTCCCTTGAGCTGGTGGTGAGGTGGGTCAACTCGGGCTTGAGTGATTGAGCCAGATGTGGGCTCGTGCCTATACCCCTCCTCACGCGCGGCCGTGAAACTAGGGTTTGACCTAGGGCTCGGCAAAAGTTGACTTGGCTCGGCACCAAGGGCTCCAATGGTCTGAGGTGACTCTGGAGGAGCTGTGGGAGTCTTGGTGGCCGAGAGAATTGGACATGTGCCGAGAGGAACCTCCATGTGGCTTGGCGGGCCATTAGGGTTTGCCGGTGCACTTTTACGGTTTGGCCGGGTGGCCTTCACCTTGGTCTTGGACATTGGCTCCTCTTGCATGGTATGCACCCCACTGGCCATGAGCATATTCATATCAACTCATGCTATGGATGTGGGAGCATTAACTCCGTCCCTGTGGGCTTCTGAGGAGCGAGAGAAATTGTTGGAATTCTATGAAAGACTCCCGGGAGCCAGGATGCATGCCAGTTTCATACGACCAGGTGGAGTGGCACAAGATCTGCCTCTTGGCTTATGTCGAGATATTAATTCCTCCAGACAATAATTTGCTTCTCGTATCGACGAATTAGAAGATATGTCAACCGGCAACCGTATCTGGAAACAACCATTAGTGGATATTGGTACTGTCACTGCACAGCAAGCAAAGGATTGGGGATTTAGTGGTGTAATGTTAAGAGGTCGTGCGACATGAAGAGATTGATAGCAATATGGGGAAAGTTCCCATCAGGCAACAACGGTTCTGCCTGACTCTACTTAAGCATGCATCTTATGTCAGTGAAGACTTAGTGTGAAGCCTTGGAGCTTACGTTAGAAGAAGGCCCGGGGCTAGGGTGAGCTGAGGGGGGACAACGTAAGTGAGCGAATGTGTGTAAGCCCAGTCAAACATGACTGTTCTAGGCGGGGCGGGCTGCCCACCTTCGAATGGTGTTGGTCCGTAGGATCGTGAACGGATTCGCCTCTCGCCTCTGGGCATGTCGGAACCGCATGAGTTCACCGGGGTGGAGCACGGTCCGCCAAAATCGGCATAGGTTAGGTGCTATTGATGGAACATGGTAAGCCTATCTTTCTCCATATGGAAGTGCTGCGGGCACATAGAAATGTGGGTAAAGGAAGCCTCAAAAAGCGAAGGCCGAGCTGTAGGTCACATGACATGCACCGAGTTGGTGCCTGACTGGGCTTTTTCCTTTCTCAAAGGAGATCATCTCGCCTTCTTGTTATCCATCGGTCGAATCGGGCCTACCCCACGAACGTCCTGCACCCCCTTTATTTACTAATACTAATAAGGGAAAGAAAGCCTCAACCATAACCACCTTTTGCGTGCGGATGTAGTTAAGTGTCTGACTCTATTGGTCATAGTTTCTTGCTGTTGCGGCCGGTGCTCGTTTGCGCGCGCGTGAACCAACCTAACAAAGAAGGAAAGGATGCCTCTCGGGGCATCTGAGAATGATTCGAGTCGTATGAAGGGAAACTCTCACGTACAGTTTGTGTATTTTGTGGGGGGGGGGGGGGAGGAGCCCGACAGGGTCCCCCCACTGACTTGGCTCGGGCCTAAGTGAAAGTGAAGTGGTGGGCCTACCCATCCCAACCGGGGGTATGCTGGGATTTGCGAAGAGCAGCACCTTACGATGTTTATGACCAATTGGATTTTGACGTACCAGTAGGTACCAGAGGAGATCGCTATGATCGTTACTGTATCCGTATCGAAGAGATGCGACAAAGTGTTCGGATCATTGTGCAATGTCCTAATCAAATGCCTAGTGGCATGATCAAAGCCGATGATCGTAAGTTATGTCCTCCATCACGATATCGAATGAAACTATCCATGGAATCATGCGCCGTGTGAAACGTAGATCATCGCCGTTCTTAACCGAGACTCAAGTTAAGCTCCGTCTCGGAACCTTTAGGGGTTAGGAGTAAAGCATCCCGAGGTTGGCGCATCTCGTTGGGCGTGGAGAAGCATTGGGAACCTCAATTTCTTTCTTCGGAGCCCTTTCTTTTCTCGTCCCCCCACCCCGGCCGCTTTCGGTTCTTCGGAAGAGTCAACAGACTTCTTTCTTCATTGATCTGGGGAAAAAGAAAGCAAACTGTCTACCAGTTGGAAAGCTAGACATCAAGTAAGTGGCTTGATGAGGATAACTAAGCTGACACGCCGGAGTTGGCTGCTGGCACAACTGGGTGGTGCCTTACCGCACCACAGGCGGACGCGCGGTAGCGTTCGTGGTGGTGCTTCAGGATTCCAATGTACTGTGTCCAAGATCAGAACGAGCTTGTCGGCGGACCACTATCGTCCCATTCTTGAGTGAGCTGGAGCGCAACCATCTTATCCACTGAATTAGCTAGAAGCTATCGCTTCGGGTCGAAGCACTAAAAGAAAAGGACCGGGAAATGCGGCGGCATAGGAACCACGGGACCCCCTGCTAGTAAAGGGAAAACGGAAGTTTTCTTTGTATAGGTTGTGTTACTGGATATACGGGATCCTTGTAGTAGGCTGAGCCAACATCCAGCCGAGAGAGGGTGGTTTTTAGAAGCAAGAGGGTGGAAGTATGTAAGGTGAGCGTTAGCGAACTGTGGTCGTAGATCAGAAGAGTGCCCGCCCTTTCTTTTAAGTAGGCCACTTTTTCCGGAACGCAGTCTGGGATAACCGTATATATAAATATCTTTGATGCTGTCATTTCAAAATGTCCGCTTCAACCGCTCTTTCACCTCCCAAAGAGCAAAGTTGGCTTGACGAGCGCAGATGAGGAAGCGGGAGCAAGAAAACCAAGAATCTCTTTCTTGTCCTTCTACTTAAGGGGCAAAGAGAAGCGCTTTTGCTACTGAGAAAGCGAACAGTCAGCGTTCAAGACTTAGCCGAGCATTAGCGAAGCGGAACGAAGCGTCGGTAGCAAAGCTGACAACGCAACGCGTTAGCAAAGCCTCATTCTCATAGCGAGGCGCTAGCGCCGAAGCCCTATGTGCTATAATACTGAGCCAAGGACGCTACGCCTTATCTATAGAAGCAGTCAACTGAGTTCTGAACGACTCCTTGGTAATGGCTCAATCTATAGATAGAAAGCCCTATGATGGGAAACTACCACGTTAGGTGTGGAGAGAGATGAGACCGGTTATATAATAAAGAGAGCAGATGCAAGCTTTTTCTTTCAATAGCCGGCGACTACAGGATCATCGGTCTACTCTACCTCAATTCACCATTTCGAACCTTATACAGAAGGTTTTTCCGTACCAGCTCCTTCTACCTATACCGCAGTTGAAGCACCTAAAGGAGAATTTGGTGTCTTTCTAGTCAGTAATGGAAGCAATCGTCCCTACCGTCGTAAAATAAGAGCACCTGGCTTTGCCCATTCACAAGGACTCGATTCTATGTCCAAACATCACATGCCAGCAGATGTGGTCACCATCATAGGTACTCAAGATATTGTCTTTGGAGAGGTGGATATATAAGACTACTAGTTGCTCGATCAGGACCCTAGCTTTATTGCGAGCCAAAACCTTGCCTGATCGTAGACCACCCTCGCTCTCAGGTTGGCCCTTCTACTTGACTAAGTAGTATTCCATTCGTTTCGTGCAGTCGGTGTACGGGCTAGCCCATGGTGCGGTCAGCTATGATATACTCAACTTCTTCTTTAGTAGGTTCATCTACAACATATGGTGGTGCCCTCGTGGGCACGTTCCTCTCTGGGTCGGTCTCATCTAATCGAAGTAAACTGACTTACATGGAATACGGGGTGAGTTTTCACCGGGCTGGTCACTTGAGTCTAGTCTATAGGCTATCTTTTCTATCCGCTTCTCTACAAGGTCTACTTTCTTCTTTCTTCAGACCATGGCCACTCGTATAATGCAAGGCTTGGAGGCAAGCTACCAGCGCCTATTGGCGAGAACTAGGCTTGGCTTTGTTAGTAGTGCCTCGATGCGCTGCTCAATTACATCGAGCCTTTTATACAATTATGAACTTTACGGAACTTTCTCGATTCCAACGCAATTTATCCTTTTGGAGCTGACGTAACAAACTACGTGAGCCTCCCGACGAAGCCAACATAAATCATATCCGAATAAAAAAAATAAAAGGCAGTTTCATTATGGTAGTATACCAGCCGCCTGTTCTGGAACTTCCAGTTCCAATCGAAGCATATAGATCCATAAATAGATTTGTATGTATAGCCACTTCAGTCGTGCTCGTTGTTTCTCGGAAGTATCTTTTTTCTGCGAACATGGTCAACCAGAATTTCTTATGTTCGCGATTCTTCATCCACCGATTCAGAAAATGCTCTAGTTTTGCATTCTCATATGAGGCCGAAAAGTTTATTGACAATAGGTCGGCACGAAGTGATTCATCATGCTCAAACATGAGCCGATTGTTCGTTAACGACGGTTTATAGATCATCAAATTCCCACAAATGGAATGAGAAGTGGGTCCATGTAAATGATCGAGACCTCACAAACAACAACGTTCCTTCCCCATACGGAGTTTGGAACCCAAAGGCAATCATTGAGTGAACTGTATCTTCTTTGTGTTAGTTGACCTAAGCCGCACCATTATTGCTGGGGTGGGGCTCGGCCTTCGAACCGTACGTGAGACGAGTTTCTGCCTCATACAGCTCGGGCCAAAGACGGGGGGAAGTTTAGAAGAGATGAGGAAACCCAGCAGCTGCCGGTCGGTAGGGGATAAGCTTGCTTCTTCACAAGCCTTCCCCCCCCCCAAAAAAAAAACCGACCCTATAGCGCTAGCGCTTCGCGTTCTTTCTATTCCATCCCATTCTATTCCGGGGTAGGCGGCTAATACACTTCAAATAAGTGAAGTAGTCGTCGTCTGATCAATCGGCTCGAACACTAGACTGCTCGTGCCCGCCCATTCTGTCTCGCCCTAAATGGAATGGCTCTCTTAGTTACGCTGCGCTCCGACCCGAGTCCCCACGTCTGCTTTTCTCCGCCCGAAATCCAAGAAAGAAGTTGGCTTTTCCAACACAACATTAGGGCCGTCCCCTTCATTCTATGCTGACCCCGGCCCGGGCTGGCTTTTTG